>JAWNKZ010000074.1:15605000-16207500 GCA_035041615.1 Drosophila anomalipes
ACCAACCATTCGATTTCAGTTCTGCCACTAGATCAACAGCCAAATAAACTGGGCAAGATGCTCACAGCAATACACATATATATTTATGTGTGTGTGTGTGTGTGTGTGTGTGTGTGTGCGTGTGTGTGGTTTATTACGCTGCTCTTGGCAATTATATTTGTTACCCAATTAGCGTAAAATTGTGTTTATTGGCAGACGAGGACCGCGACGCACGTAAGAGCCGCATTGAATTACCTAATGAAGTTGTAGCAAGTATGTACAGTTATAGTTGCTGTACCCTCAACTAATTACAAACTGTGAAAGAAAGGGTATATTGGTTTTGTGCACAAGTATGTAACAGTCAGAGAAAAGAAGCATCTGCGAACACATACAGTATATATATATTATTGAACAGCCAGAACAAGTTGATTCAATCTAGTGGAGCTAGAGACTTCTAGAAATCTTTCTAGTTTTCAGAGCGATTTTCAAAAATACAGTGTATTTTTTTTCTGAGTGTAGAAGATATTTAACAGCTGGCTGCAGGGTATCTCATAGTCGGGGTCACTCGACTACAGCGCTCTTGCTTGCTGTATATGTACTTCACGTCGTGGACTAGCCACAGACTGCAATGTCTGCTGTGTCTATTAGTTTGCTAACCTAATTTGCTAAAAACACACACAAGCCTATGGGGCGTGTCTAAAACTCTGTCTAAGCAAGTGCTGCTGCTGTTGCCTCAGCTGAGCTGAGCTGAGCTGCCATAACTTCTTAACTTGCCCCAAACAAGAACAATGGAGTCGTTTGTTGTTATTGCTCAAGTTACTGTGGCTCTTGTTGTTGTTGCTGTTGCTGTTGTTGTTGTTGTTCTCGTAGGTGTTACGACTAATGCTCTGGATAAAATATGTAATTAAATATGCTTGCTTTTTAGGCTATAAATCGCTTGTGGGCTTTTCTCTGCTGCAAATGAGTACTTTGTGTTTGCTTTGTTATTGCATTGTTAGTCAGGTTTAAGTGTAGGTTAACTTTAAGCTACTGATGCACTTTGCACTTTATTGAATTAATCTTTTTGTCCTGCCAACAAAAAAAAAAAAAATATATATATATATATATATATATATTACTTATTAACTGAAAGTCAACTCGGTGTGGCTCAGTTTCACAGTGGCCTCAATCAAAACTGACTGCTTAATTAACCCTTTGTGCTGCTGGCTGCAACTTGAGTTACGAGCAACAATTGGCGCTAATTATTTTTGGTCGAGGAACGCTTAAAGCCATTTAAAGTGCTGGCACTGGCATTGCGAAAAGCGAAATATGAGATATGTCTTTAGTTAAAGTGGGCACGTTCTATGCCTTCTTTGTTTGCAGTTAAATGGTTTGGAATTAATTAAAAGTTGCTATGGGAATTAATACACTGAGCACTAGATATTTGTTTACGTTAATTGTGCCTTTTATTTGGCTGCCCTCTCTGACTACATTTTAATGATATTAATGCAAATAACTCTGTTATAATTGTTTAACTTATTTTACACAGGCTGCAAGCAGGTCATTAAATTACTTTATTTAGAAGAGAGCAAATCTTAAACCTTAATAAATGATTAATTTACTGATTGAGACTGTAATATTTATGCAAGTAATTCAATTAAATTTCAGTAGCTGTAAGCAAGCATTTAAATTTGAGTGTACTTCTATTTAAGAGCGAACAAAATCTATTTCCTCAAAATATTTAATTAATTCACTGACTTAGGAATTCTTGCGCTCTTCCTCCATAGCTGATAAACTACTTGGCCATGCCAAGTGCTAAGATTCGTTCTTTATGTCCTTCTTCTTATTTATTTAACTGTGAGTTATGTGCTCACGATTTGTGCTTAGCGCTCGGCCACAGACGTTAACTTCTAATCGGAACTGTTGCTATGTATTTATATGGCAAGTAGACTGAACCGACCCAAGGCATGCATGATTTATATGTGCTTATTTATGTAGCCGGTGCTAAGGGGAATTCTTGCAACCCCAGCCTTGTGGCAAGGGCAACGCAAAGGCGTTTGCCATTGTCTTTGCTAACCACACAATTATTTATTAGCTTCTGTAGAGGCTGCGATTCTTGCAACTTCTTTTCTCTCACTTGACGCGTGGATATATGTATCTGTGTGCGTGTGTGTGCGTGTGTGTGTGTGCGTGTGTGTGTGTATGCTGCTTGTTTTGTTATCCTGGCTGCTTAAGACAGCTTAAGACAGCAGGTCAGACACAGACTGAGCCCTGTTGAAAAATTCATTTTCATGTTGCTGCAGCTTAAGTAATTTTTCATAAACATGCCGTCAGACGTTTGTATGCCGCATGTTGCTACATGTTGCGCTTGCCCCAAAAACAAAAATAGGAAAAAAGCAGAAGAAATTTAATTTCAGCTACTTATGCATACTGGCTGGCTGTAAGCTGCTTAGCCGCACTGCAAACACACTCACAGCCATCTGCCGTCGACTCTCATTTCACATCAATCATCCGCCATGTGAGCTGCTGCTGTTGGTGTTGCTGTTGCTACAGTTTCGTATTTAAAATGTCAATTATTATGGTACGGACAAAGAAGGGCTAAGGTCCGAACCAATGGGCAGCTCAATTAAATCGTACATGTTGCAGTCACTTTGAGTTTTTCAGCTGCCTTTGTTGACCATAAAATAGCTTTAATGGCGCTCGTTTGGATTGCGTCTCCGCCTTGAGCTGGCATTTAACTCTTTCACTCATTTATCATCCTTTGAAAGCCCAATAACTCCATGCATACGTGTGTGTGCATATATATATGTGTGTGTGTGGAAATGTATTGGGTTTCAGTGTGCGCTTTAATAAAGTTGAGCATCGTTTATTTTAAGCATTTTTATTGCACATATTTCGCGTTTCATTGCAAATAATATCCTCTTTCATTTACTCCTCTCTCTCTCTCTCTCTCTCTCTCTCTTGCTCTCTCTTTCTTTCTGTCAGCTCAAGTCTTTATGATATGGCCGTTTAAAAATGATGAAACCTCTGCCAAATTGACAACATGTTTTTGTTTGATTGCCTTGTATTTATAACGGTTTGTGAATTAATTGCGCATACGTCGTGTGTGACATGTACGTGGCAAGACAGAGTGTTTGACTCTCTTCTTCCTGGTGGCACCTTAAGTATTGCCTCGCTTGCAACTGACACGTCGCCGTTGCATAGCTCACTTCCTCAAATGTCGTCAAACTGCATTCGTTTTGGCTTCCTTTCATCCAGCAAAAGGGATATTTTATTGAGGTCATTTTGTTGGGCATATCCAGCATTCAATTCCCTGTGATGTGTGTTGAGTGCATTTAAAATATATTTAACATATATGAAATTCTAAATTTAGTAGTATAAACTGACTGTTCAATTTATAGCTGTAATTTTGCTGAATTTAATAATAATAATAAAATATACTTTTTATATTTCTCCATCTAAAATTGTTTGTATAACTAGGCACTTTGTTTTTTATTAGTTGGTGAAAGCGAGACTAAAATCACATAAATATAATATGCATTTACCGAAAAAAATTTCTTGATTAATAATAAATTATATTTGATATGAAAAAAAATGATTTAGTGTGCTTTATTAGAGCATTTAAAATTCGTGCTGAAATATGGAAAACATTTACATGTTAAATTACTGCATCATCATGCAAATATATTGAATTATTTGCAATGCGTGCTATATGAGCATATAAGAAAGGAAAAATTGTTTAGAAATACGAGCACGTAAGTACACATATATATATATATATATATATATAGTTATGTGTTTACAACGTATGTACGCTTGTATACCCTGTGTCAATGGGAAAATAGTGTATCACTTTTTGTACAAACGATCTTTTAAAACCAAAGATGTTATTTATAAATCATTATGTCACAGGCAATAAGTGGTTTGCTGTTTAAAGAGTATCTTCTAGTTAGGACGACTCGATTACACAACTTTTAGTTCCTTCCTTAACAGAATAGACGATATGTTGCTGGAAATTTGCGATGAGCAGAAGCAACAGCAGCAAAAGCAGCTGTATTCATCGTGTTGCATATCAAAAGCAGGGGCCAAAATGCATCTTGCTTTTGTGCCACACTTCCGTTTCCGTTGCCTGACACACACACTGACACTATGTTGTGTATGCAAGGGGGGTGGGCGAGGGCGACAAGATAGTGTCAAACACAATGCTTGCTTAACACTTCTTGTTGCTGATTGCATTGCCTTGTTATTTGGCCAGCACATTTCGCATGCACTCGCATTGCATTTGAGTATGTATATATGTATAAATATATAAACATATCAATATTTGAATAAATAGAAATAATATTTCTATGCCAAGCAGATTAAAAATGAAGCTGCGAACGTGTCTTTGGCTACAATTGCTGCACATTTGGTTTGTTTTTCAATTAGCAAAGAGTGAGAGATAGAAAAAGAGCTCAGTTTAGTTTCAGTTGATGGAACTGCAGACAAGATCCACTAATTGATATTTTATCTTTTAACACACTTTTTCTTTTCCTTCTCCAGCACTTTAGCAGGGTTTTAGTTTTAGTTTCCGTTTTCTATTTGCCAGCGGATTTGCCATGTTTCTCCACTTTAGTTTTCTACTGTGTTCGTTTGTCGCATAAATTATTGTAATTGTGCTGTTTTCTGGAGTTGCATAAATGGCAATTAAATTTTCTTCGATTTGCCAACTATTTATTAATTATGTGGGTTTTTTTTGTTGGTTAAATCAACTGCTTTTAAGCGGGTTACGTCCAATTTGCCAGCAGCATTATTAACGATATATATAATATGCTGGATTATTTTGATATCAATTTGCATTATATGTCAATGAGACTTGAGCTTTATGTTTTAGTCTAACTATAAGGAGTAAACTTAACTTGTTTCACATTTGATTTATATTCATTTCAAAGGGTTTGTATTGTTTCATTTTACTTTGGTATTAAGTTTAGCCGCAGTTTTTTTTATTTATATCATAAATAAGTCCAGAAGGGCATCTAATGGTCGGCACTGCGAAAATATCTGATTTTGAACATGTGCGCAAAATAATTATTAAATATTTATTTATTAATATTACGTATTTTGCTTATTTATTTTCTTTTTTTTAGTATTTGCAACTGGTAGTTGCCGCGTTGTTCGTTTGATAAACGATGTGACAATTTAAATCTATTGGGGAGAGCTGCGTGATTAATTGGCCCCAGCCTTCTGGCACCGCGTTCTTGTTGCCTGTTGTCTGACAAACAGCCAGCCAAACAAATACATCAAAAACAACAGCAGCAACAAACATAACAACGCCGTGCCACACTTTTGTGTGGAGCTGTCAATTTTTTAAAATAGTGCACAGAGCTTTAAACAAAAACTCAATTTATGTTTGTTGGTATATGTTTTTCACAAAAACAGAACTATTCTGTCTATGAAAGTTATTATTTATTAATATAAATGTTAGTTGTTTAACGTATTATGCGTGTGCCTTTTATTTTTTTATGAAAGTTATTATGCGTGTACTATTTATTTTTTTATGAAAGTTATTTACTTTCTTAATAAATATTTAAGTTATTGAAATACATTTATGTTTGCTTAACGTTTTTGCATTGAAGGGTTATATTATTACACTTATATTTTTTACTAATAGACACTAACCCTTTGACACTAACTCTAAGGTACTAATTGGCATTCTCAACTATTTATATAACCTTAAGAATGTGAATATGAACAATATCTATTCCACACTTATGCCATCAACTTCATCATATAATTAGCATATCTATGATCAAACTTGCTGCGTTTATAGTCAATAGGAAAGACTTAATTAGTTAAACTATTTTAGATAAGTATTACGTCAACCATTGCAATCTACTCTGTGCCTGGAGAGAGTTAATGCTCGCATGTGCCCCCAAAAAGGTCGAATATAATTTTTGTGAAATTTTTATTAGAAACGCCGCAGGCAAAGCAACTTGGTTGTGTTTTGGTTGGTGATTATTTAAATGGCATTTTAAGATGTGCCATAATGATAATGCTCTGGCACGTTTTATAGCATTTGGTTCACCGATTACAGCAGAAAGGGCCAGCAATTAATTGCATTTGTAGTTTTGGCTGCTTTTGGCTTGCCACTTGCCACTTGCCACTAGTCTCTTGCCCCTCAGTCATGTGTATAAATATATGTATATACACATATATATATGTATATATATGGTAGTTAGTGCAGTTGTACTCATAGTTTGTATATGGTGAAAAACTTTGCAAGCCGCTTATCTCCAACTGAAGTGAAGTTCAACAAGCCCGCAAGTGTGTGGCATTAAAAAGTTTTTAAATTTACGCAAAACGTTCGTTATGATGCGACTTAATTGTTAGCTGTTAAGATTTAACACACACACACACACTCACACAAACATTGTTGGGGATGGCAAAAAGTCATATATACGGTATACTGAATATAAATCGTATTCAAAGTTTTTTGCTGTTGTTAAATTTTGTAGTGCCTAGCGGCAAATGAAAAACTTTTGAACGCATATTCACTACTCGCATCTCTATATTCATTGCAACTGCCAACAAGTTTTTAAGCGTGTTTTCATCTTTCTTTTTGGTTTTTTTTTGTCTTCCTAATAATATTGTATATTCTGAGTAAATTGGCATTTGATATATATATATATATATATATATATAATATATTTAATATTTAAAGAAGCAGTGGGAGGATCTCGATTTTTTTTATTTTATACACTGTATCAATAATAGGTATATAAGGTATATAATATATTAATTAAAAGCGTATATCTTTACAATTGATTTGCATCTAAAGACTTACACATTTTTACACAACTTCAATTTACCCTCAACCTATTTTATAAATATAATTTTATATAAATTTTTGTATACACTTTTAATCAATCACATTCGATTTTGTATTATGACGTATTGTTGTCCAGCACTTAATTCCTTCAATATTGGTGTACCCAACTTCAAAGCTTAAATGGAAGCATTTATTGGCTCAAATACTTTTTAGGTATTTTCATGCATGAACAATTTGATATGCCAAGTTTGAGTTAACAACTCTATAAATGTGGTAACAAAAAACAGGAGAGAATTTTGTGGAACACGCTGCTAAGCTCTTTGTATGAATAATATTTGTGAAAAGTGCTCTGAAAAAAGGGCTGTAAAAAACTGTATGCCTTAAGCAAAACAAATGCACTTTTGCATTTTTGTGCGCTGTCAACGGATCTTTTTTCTTCTTTCAGTTTTGAAGTTGTTCTGTTTAAGAACACATACAAATTTCGAGCTGCACTTAACTATAAAGTAGCTAAGGTAAACAATATTAAAAACAAACATGCTGAGCGGCCAACCAAAGAAATACACACACAGACTCACATACACACGCACACTCGCACACACACATCGAGGCAATAAAATATGGTGAAAGAAAAAAAAACTGTGAAAGCAGCGAAAAATTATATATGTATTAGCTGCAAAATATGCACAGCAGGTGCTGCGAGCCGCTGACTGCAGCTATGTCTGTATGTGTGTGTGTGTGCGTGTGTGTGTGTATGTGTGTGTGTGTTTGTGTGTGTGTATGTGTGTGTGAGTGTGCATAAGTGTGTTTATGTGCTCGTGAGGTGCATCCGCTTTTTGGTCGAGTAGCCGCAGCACTCAGCGCCAGCTACAGCTAAAGATATGACTCTAGCTACACTCAGAAAATAAATCGACCAGCTTAACTATCTTATTATTAAAAAGAGTATACATATCGAAAAGTCATTGGTTAAATTTTCTAAAATTTGAAAAATATATATCTCATTTTCAGCACATTTTTTATGTGTTTTAGGAGAAACTCGAACATTGCATTTTTATTATTATATTTTAGATATAGTCCATCCTTCTTAATTTTAGAAAATGTATTCTAATATTTAGAAATTACTTGTAAAAGCAAGAAAAGCTTTTGAGTTGTCCTTGCCATTTTTTTTTTGAGTGCAGAATGAGAGAGAGAGAGAGTTATTGAGAAAGAGAGCGAGACACACATTAATGTTGTCCAAGTGCTACACTAAATTATGCATGAGTGTGTGTGTATTTATAATATGTGTGCATGTGTGTGTGTGTTCTTGTGTGTGTGTGTGTGTGTGTGTGTGTTTGTTGTGTGTGTGCTTGTCTATGCGCAAATAGTTTTTCAAAGTGCCTGCCTGGCAGAGCTGGCTGCTTGGTTTACTTGGCGTAGACACCACCTGTAATTATGTTGAAAGTAAAATGCTTATAAAATATTAACTGCTGCATGCCACATGCTGCACGCCACATGTATGCACGAACGTATGTACGTGAATGTGTGTGTGTATAAATTTAATATTTAAAATGAGTTCGCTGTTGTGGTTCCCATTATTGTTGTTGTTGCAACATTTAACTAACAGCGATTTGCCTTGGCCGCAGCAAATTTGCATCCGTTTGCTCATTCGTTCATTGAAAACCATTTTTTTTCTATGATATTTTCCACATTTTTCTCTCTTTCTGCCTTTTCCTCCCTCTCTCTTTCTCTCACATGTTGCACTTTTCATTTAGCCAGTGGGCCAACTGGTTTGCTAATAGAAATAAAAACAAAACTGAACACAAACTAAGCCAAGCTAAATGCTCAAAGGCTCCAGCTAAAACCCATCTCCTTCTCCCGCCTCTCCACGCCTACGCCCACATCGAAACCCCCCTCCCCCCTCAAACCCTCCTTGTCGGCAATG
Organism: Drosophila anomalipes; assembly: GCA_035041615.1. Taxonomy (NCBI): domain Eukaryota; kingdom Metazoa; phylum Arthropoda; class Insecta; order Diptera; family Drosophilidae; genus Drosophila; species Drosophila anomalipes. The sequence continues at coordinate 15,613,685 of JAWNKZ010000074.1, forward strand.
AAAACAAAAAGCGATTCGCAAGTTTTCTATTGCGCATAAAAGTATGCTGTGGGAAATTTTTTCCCATGACGTTTTGCTAAACATTCTCGTTTTGCTTTTCTCACTGACTCGTTTTCCATATTTTCTTTTTTCATTTTCATTTTCATTTTTTTTTTTTTTTGTGTTCTTGTTTTGTTTTTGCTTTTCATAAAACCAAACTATTAAGCCAAGTGTTAAACTCATTTAGCGCGGATTTATGCGCCCGAGTGCCCCATACAAGATGGCTTGCTTTCAAAGGGGGCTGGTGGTGCTGGTGGTGCCTGTGGCTGGGTGGATGGTATTAAGCGTCATGCATATATGGTCACGAGTGTGTTGTGTGTGTGTACTCTTGTTTGTGCATATAAACGTATGTGGTCTCTGTGTGTGTGCGTGTTGTGAGTGTTTGCGTCTGCTTTGTAAAAGTTCCGTTTTCTTTTATGCGATTTTAATAAGCCTTTTTGCAGCATTGGTCGTTGTTGCTTTGTGCCTGCCTCTGCCTGCTGCCTGCTGCCACTGCTTTATGCCACTTTTTCACATATATATTAGGTTTTCTATTAACAGCTCCGTTTTTTTATGCATTTTTTTTGTTGCCTGAATTTATGGCGTGAAATTTTCGAAGGCTGTCTATTATATTAGTCTCGTATTGCAAATGCCATGTGGATAATTATAAATTAAGCATAGCCATGACCTAAATGCTATCCAGTATTGTTCATCTTAATGGCATTCACTTCTTATTTATGGTATCTGTGAGGAAGAGCTTATTTTTAAGGCACCAGTCACTTATGAATTATTTATATTAATATTCAACTAAGAAGCGCATTAAGTAAATTTAATTTTTAATATCTCTGTGTCCTTTTTCTCTGCTAAGCTAGCATTAATTTTTATCTGAATAAAATATTCATAAATATATTAAGCGCAATTGGCAAAAGGCAAGAAAAAAAATGAAATCAATATCAGCAAACTTTAAATATTGACATTTAGAATTGCAAGATTTGTTTTAATAATTGTTTTCTGTAAAACTTAATTTTTGATATGATAAACTAGTTTAATTTAGTTTGCTTTAATCAAACTTAATTTTGTAGTCAACGACTTGGTTGCATTTTAGTAAATGAAATGAAATTTTGAATTCAAATTGATTATAATCAGATGATATTGACTTATTTAAAGCAATATTTTTAATTCCTGCAGATTAGGTTTAATTTATGAGTTCAAGGAAGTAGGAAAGAGATATCAATGCTCCTTCTGAAATTTGCAATTGTAAAACAATACAAAATTCATTAAGCCTAATACATTGCAAAAAGTTTATAAATGAGTGTGTGTGCCAAGCAGAAAAGTCATTATTTGCCTGATGTCGTTACCTGATATTGTCATATTAATTTTTGATATGTAATCTGATTTATTGGAAAATTTTTGCCAGCCAGCACACACAGTCCAAGCGGACATGCCCCTTTCTTGTTGACTCACCAAGTGAAATAATAAAGACAGAATTTTATTGTTATTGTTGTAGTTGTTGCTGCTCTGTTACAAAAATTTGGCAGATTGCCTACACAATATTCGTAGTTTTGCATAAACTATCAACTCCGAGACGAACTGATTTTTGGGCTAGCTATAACAACCACAGCCTGGCAAGAAGCTGGCGACTCCATCAGCCTATGGGTAGCCAGTGAAGTGTATAAGGAAAAGTGCCAATCAAAGTTAATTGAAAATTCATTGAATGTTGTTTATTTAAGTACGGAACACAACCCAAACAACTCTCTGTCTCTCTGTCATGAAACATGTATATCTCTCTCGTGTCGTTTGTCGTATTCTTCTTGTTATTATTGTCATCTGCACTGTTTGCAGTTCAGCTTACAATGCAAACAATTTTGATCATGACACACATAAATAGCCCTTACACAGACGAAATGCATAAATTAGTATAGATTGAATACGGGACATTTTGCAACTATAAAATACAAAACCACACACTTAAAATAGACAATGAATAAAAGTGTTTGTATAAAATGATAGTTATGTTTTATTGTGCAAAGAACATATTTTTTGTAATAATTATATGTCTATTTATTTAAAATCAAGGAAGGAACTCTAGAGAGGCTGTTAACGACATGAAAGCCTTGCTGACTTTAGATATTTTAAATTAAATATTCATTTAGTTTAATTTCATTTAGTTTTCTTCCATCACATTAAACATTTTCATTTTTTATCTATATCGCTAACAAAGTCAATGGAGCTACACTTTTACCACATTTACCAACAGCTAAATTGGATAGGATAAATAAATGAGATATATTGTATTTAACAACATTATTGCATTTTAGTAAATTAACTTACATTTTTAATTCAAATCGCCTACGTTTATTTAATGATATAGTAATATTTTAAGCAGAGACTAGGAAGTAGGAATGAAATGAAATTACTTTCTGGTTAACACAATCTGAGAATCTCATTCGATCATAATGGAATTTTTACACTTGATTCAAAATATGTCTAAGTATATTATATAGCCTAATCTAATCGATATGACTTTAATTTTGACTTATGTTGCTATTCTTTTGCATCGAAATTGAGACTCTCAGACTCTGGGATCGTCTGCGTCTGACAGACGGACAAACTCAACTTTTGATGCTGAACAAGAAGAAATATATTCTTTTCTGCCTGTTACTTTTTTTGGACATGGTCATTCTACTATTTCTTTTTTCTTTTGCCATTTTCGGTAGAGGTTATTATTATTTTATGCCCCTTTGAAATTGTTTACTTCAACAGCTGTCTTACATTCATTGTTGGCAATTGTCTTACTTTTAATTACAGCAAAAAAAAAAAAAAAAGTGTATGCAACGTATTACGTGCAACGTAGTGTTGCACAGTGTATTACACGTATTACGGGCTATCAATAGCCCTTTGTACATTACGACACATTTTGGCATACAATGTTTGGGTTAACAGAACATTCTTCTTCAGAGTTTGTAATGCGATTCCGTTGAAATCTGTAAAAATGTTTTTCTTTATTTACCATTTCCCATGGCACACAGCACAAATTGAACTGCAAATAGTGTAAAGTGGTGTGTAGTGGTGTGTGGTGGTGTGTGGTGGTGTGTGGTGCTGCGGTATGAAGTGGAGTTGTGCTGTGGTGGCGCTGCTCGTGACGTGGCTGAACTTTGACTGTCTGTGAGTTAGCCGAGAGCCACCCAATGTGGCAATGTCATTTGCATTGAGCTCAAGCTGGCTCTGGCACTGGCTCTGGCTACATTTACAGTTGCTAAAAGTGTTTACCTTTTACTTAAGAAATTACACTTGGGCAAACAGAATTTGCGTGCGCGTTGCGGCTGAGTGGTGCGGTGTGGTTGCGACAGAGTGGTGCGCTGTGGTCGCCCCCTCAAGTCCAAAGGGGCTGTGTGTACAATTTTTCAGCACGAATCAAACGCAACATCCGGCGGCAAGTACTCACAGAGAGGGAGTCAGAGAGAGAGAGAGAGAGAGATAGAGGGAGAGAGCACTGAGAAATCAGGAGATAGGCAGCCCAAGTTTCGAGCCCAAAGTCGACTTTGTGTCGACAGCCTACAAAATTGAAAAGTTTTCGTTGCTTTTGGATTATTTGGTTTTGTTTGAAGTGAGCGCCGAATTGGTGTGTGTGTGTGTGTGTGTGTGTGTGTGTGTGTGTGTGTGTGTGTGTGTGTGTGTGTGTGTGTATGTATATTTAATGTTGACTTTTGTACGCTAATAGCAAAAGGCGAACTCCAAGTCGGTAGCGAAAAAGTTCAAAAGTTCGGACTATAGATAATTTGTGGTTCTTAAAGTTTTTAATATGGGGTCAATGAATTACATTTGCCAGCAAATTGTGAACTGCTTTGCGGTTGATACTTTACACTACGCATATAATTTTACAATTTGCTGATTATTGAATTTTATGAAATCATTTTTTGAAAATATTTCAATTAAACATTAATTTTTACAATACATTTTATGTTTAATTTATAATTGTATCGTGAAGATTGTTAGTGATTTAAAACCGCATCCGCTACAATCCCAAAATATAATATTATACGTTATGAAAACCATTTGATTGCTTCTATAGAAATTATATGATATTGTGATCCGATCCGACATATTTAGTGATAGCAGCGAAATGTCAGATATTTTCTAATCTTTTTTAAGATAGTATTAAAACTGAGACTGTCATATTCATATACAAAGATTGGACAGGCGATGACTTGGCAATGTTGATCAAACATGTATATGATATATATATATACCAATATATATGTATGCACAACAATAATAAGCGAAGTCAAAGTGCTGAAATTGCAGATAATATATTTATCAAACTGGGAACTATAGCTGCAAGATCTTTTTTGAGGGCACACTCACCTCAGTCCGGGAAGACACAAGGAGATGTGCGTGTATATTGTGGTTTTTGACTTATGGAAAAAAGTGGTTCTTCACAAGTATGAGGTCGTTAAAAACAGTAGTAAATGACAGTTTCTGACTTACTTATATTAATCTTGCGAGATATATTGGCATATTTATAATTAAATTACAGCAAAAATAATAGTTCAAAAAAGTGGATGTTGTTGTTGATAAAAATGAATAAATATACATAAATATAAATAAACATATCCAGAAAACACATTTAAAAACAATTAACATTACAATTAGACTACGTTTGGTATACGTTTTGTATGTATTTCTTTCATTATTTTCTCTGTTTTCTATTCAAATGACAAACAATTCTCAGACCATTTTAAAGTCGCCTTTTAGGGTGATGTATTTGAGCGAACCGTTGCTTATCATTAAAGCAATAGTCCATTTCCTCAAACACATTAATGTGGAGCAGCCCAAGGGACTCATTGTGTCAACTGGCTAGCACATAAACGGGTCTTTTTATGTTGGCTAGCAACTGTTGGCCTATTGATTGGCCACGGGGCTGGCTATGTATGGTATGGACGGATGGATGAATGGATGGATGCATGGCCGAAAATAAATACACTGGTGAATGGTCAACACTCTCAATATTTATGACCATTTTAACCGCAAACAATTGATGCTTAAAAGCCAAACAATGAAATTTAGAACTTCCAATTAGAAACACAACCCGACACACAAAAGCAGACGATAATAAAAAATGTTTATGGCATAAGCACAAAAGGCGTGTCGTGTTCAAGTGCCAACAACGACAACGACAACGACAACGACAACAATAATAACAAGCTCGTAAATTTGGTTTACCTGTAATGGTAACCAGGCACCAATAAGTGGGCGGTGGACAGGCAGTTAAAAGCGGGACGGAAACGCAAAAAGTCAAAGGCCAGCAACAGCAACAACAACAACAACTGATTGAGATCTAAAGTCATTCGACAGTTGCGTGTCTGCCACATGCATTTCACATGTTGTTGCAAATAGTTTGCTGTCTTTTTTTGGTGGCGTGGTTGGCAACTCCAATTGGAGTCGGGCAAAGCGAAAAGTGGAGCCGGTAACAGTGGCAAAACCAAAGCCATTACATTCAAATCAGACAGCGCAGTTAGTTAGTGTCCATTGTGTCAAATGCAGCCAGCATCGGAGTCAGAGCCATAGCCACAGCACCCAAATACCCTATATGAATGGCAGTGTTTGAAGAGCCATCTTCTTTCATGAAATATACCCTATAGTTTAAGAAATATAAATTACGAAATAGTTCGCATTTAAATTACAATAAATTTAGACCAATTTAGTAACAAAACTTTGAGATAAACAAGGCCACCAAGAACTGGTCGCCCACATTCCAATTGTGCTCTAAAAAATTTTGCTTCTAACTTTTTAAGTGTAATTTTTTTTTGGTTCATAAAATATTAACTATATTTTTGTTTGGGTGTAATAAAGCTAGGTTTTTGAATCTTAGCTTCTCAGATTTAATTGCTTTGCATAATTTAAGACATGCTCTTGCTTTCAATTCTCATTTGTCAAGTTATCTTCTCAGCTGTTAGAGCTGAATGAGTGTCATAGGCATTTCTATAGCTTTGAGTGCACATTCCTGTTTACAGGGTATATGAAATAGGCAATTCATATGCACAGAGACGGGCGACACACACAAGCCCACACTAATCAAGTATACGTAACGTGGGCTCAAATTTATGCTCAGCCTCGACTTGAGCCTGTTGCTGTGAGCAATAGTCTGTGTTGGCTGTTAATGCATGTGGATGATGTTCGTTGTTGCATGTGCATTGCATTTTACCCGAAAATCAAGTTGAATGTTTTGCTTATTTTTGCAGACGAGCAGACGAGCAAACCATTCGATCCGCTCGAGCGGCACTCAGTTCAATTATAAGCTGCCAGCATTGTTGTTGTTGTTGTTGTTGCTGTTGTTGTTTGCCTTTGGTTAGCTGCTGTTGCTGTTTGTTATTTATTTATTTATTTTTTTTGATTCGTTTTAAATGGCTGAGCGTCTTTAAAGTGACTTGTCTACCCAAAAATTTGTTTAATGTAAAATGGCATCTCCCCGAGTGCATTGAAGTAGACTACAACCGGCTAAAGAACAGCGTTCAGGCGCCAAGCTGGCTGGCAACCCATTGGCAACTGCAAATGCAAATTGGCCTCAACGCGCATGTTGTTACAAATTCAAAATGGCGTTGCCAAACGCTCCAACTAACCATGTAGTCACATCACGACTACGCACGACTACGCTCGACTACCAGTTACCCTGTTTGCGCACAGCCCTGACTTATGCATACACTCAGAAAAAGAGTGAAACGGCAATTTTGCAAATCGGATTAAGATTTTTAAAGGGTTTTACTTGCTGTCCTTTTTGTTTTTCTTTTCTTACAACTAATTTCTTAGCTTAAAATATTATAAGATATTAATCTCAAAAAATATGATGTTCTTTTCTATGTTTAAGTACAGTTTTCTATTTTTAAGAAATGCATTAAAAACTCTTAGAAGAAATACATTTTGAAACTTTGATGAATTGCTAAAATTCAGAGCATATATTTTTCTGAGTGTACTCTGCATTTGATATACATATACACCCATTTTTTGCAGACTGTCGATTAGAGGGTATTCGATATATTTGCATGACACTCAACTGCGGCAACTTCTGCACATACTTTTCGGCATTTGTCGTTCTTTTCACTGGCAGCCTTCAGAAAATTAGATACTGCATCGAGCTGGTTGACAAACTAAAATGCTTGTCTATTTTTTTTTAGAGCTAAATCAGTATCAGGCAGCAAAAAGACATCACAGGCTTTATATATCTATTTTATATGTAGGAAACAAATTGCAAAACTTAACTTGCCAAAATTGTCGATTAATTTAAGAAAGCAGACAATAAATTAAGACAAGTATCCTAAACAGTTCTTTAATATAAAACAGATCTTAAAAGTTGCTAAAAATGAATGTTTTTATGTGGAATGCGAATCCTGTTTGGTAATTGCATGCTAAGTATTTGTGACCCAGTCTCTTAAAATGTTGTCTTGGAAAATGACGTCAGTTGCTCTGCAGTCACATGAAGCGTTAAGGATGCGTCTGCTGCGGCAAGTTATTATTCTTTTTGTTCAGCTCTGCTGCTGTCTTGAGTCGACTTTTTGGGGCGACACTGAGAGATGTGGCAGTAACGGCAACAGCAACGGCAACAGCAACATGGGTTAGTTAATGAAACCCGCTCTACTCTTGTTTTACGTACTCGCATTTTCTTGCCAATTTTTTTTGTGCAGCCATTCCCATTTGTGAAAGTCTGCAATTATTTTGTTGTTGTTTTTGTTGGCATTCGCTGAAACTGGACAGTAATTATAAGGCCATTAGCGAAAGCTTTACAAAATGAAGGGGCGGTGTTGCGGATAGGGGATTGGGCAACTCGACGCATGGTTATTGTGTAAATGCATTAAGCGTAATGTTAAACAGAAATTAAACAAGTGGCTGCTCAGCAATTGCCACTCGAATTTGTGGCCAAAGAGGATGTGCAACTGAATTTGAAGCCAAGTGATAAATGGCAGTTGCTGTGTGAAAGTGCTTGTACAGTAAATACACAATAAGAAACATGTGCTACAAAATGGCAAGCTTTTAAAATTACTGATTTCACTTTAACGCCACCAAAGTCGAAATTAAATTTTTCGCTTGATTGCAATTTATATAAATTATTATTAAAAGCTAGCAAAACTGAGAGACAGACGAAACTTTGATCATTCTCATTCCCATTTTTATGAAATTACATCAAATATCGTATCCTTATTAGTTTTATGGCTTAGATGTGCCCCAAAACTGTTTCCCTACATACAGTTGAGGTCAAAATAATATCAGTGCTGCTTCTCAAAACATTTAATAAAAATATGTCGCATTTTATGGCGATCAAATCGAGACCTCTTCAAAATCTTCAATATGAGGGAAAAACTCAATTCTGCAAAACAAATGACTCGCTTCTAATCGGGAAATGTTCAAAAATACTTTTATTTTCTAAATATTAAACGTAGTAAAACATAACTGCAGGGAAAGCTGAGAAAATTTCACTATTATTTCACAACTATTATAATTTATTTATGGGTTTGTTTTTTTAATTTTCCACAACTATTATTTTGACCGCAGCTGTAGGTAACTAAGTAGCTCAAGGTCATGTTTAAGCTGAATCTGCATAGTGTGGCGTTAAATTTCATGTGTCATTAAAAGGCACCATAAAAAGCGCAAAAGCAAATATGCAAATTAGCTAAGGCACATATGAGGAGAGGTATAGACAGAGGGAGGGGGGAGGGAGGAAATAACGCTCTCAAACATGTTGGCAATCATTATCAAAAGAAATAGCTGCAGTTTCGTTGAGAATAAAAATCACTCCGATGACAGAGAAATGGCTCAGATGTGTGGGTTGCTTGGCTGCCGGGTTGGTTACCCAGGACGACCCGCTATCAGATGGACTTAAGCCTTAAGAGGACAACCCGACAACCCGACAGCTGCCCCTTAATTGGCCCATTAAGCAAATAACGAGTTTTACATATACCCATATTCAACGCGTGTAGCTGCTTACCGCTGCCTCGTAATTGTCATCAAATTTCGTCAAGTGTTTGTTCTGAAAAATAATAGAAATATGTAACAAAAAAAAATAATAAGGATAAACTAAACCTCAAATAAACCTCAAGTCTTTCTAGCATTTTTCTTTTTATTTTCTTTTGAATTTTATCTTGTGTAAAGTTTTGCGCTTCCAATTAAAATTCAACCAACTTCAGATTGTGGCAACTTAAAATGGAGATAATGGAGAAAAGTAGTTTGTGTTGTTGGTAAAGTTTGCAGTTCTCATTTGGGAGTTTTTGAAAATTAAACATGTGTGAAACTAATTCGATTGCAAATTCAGGCTAAACTCGAGTCAAATTACAAACATAAAATATGCTTTTAGCAAGAAATACAACTTTGCACTAAACTGTGCTGTTTATGCAGGTTTTGAGTTTGTTTTCAGATTTAAGCATTGAACCAGCATCTTGACCAGCATCGCTAGTCATAATATATTTTAGTAACGAATGCCAAGCTAGGCCTGGATTTAGATTGTCGTAAAACAGGTTGGAAAGGTTAAATATTTTATTTTTTTAATATTTGCATTTTGTGTAGTTAAGGTAATGACACAAACTGGAAAAAAGAGAAACAAAAAATGGTTAATCTGTTGAAATAGAATTTTTTAAACTTCGCCTTGAGATAATCGTTCTTTCTGTTTTTTCTGCTTATTATTTTCTTTACATCTTTAATTATGTCACAATATATTAAGTCATTTTGTGTAGAGCTTAAAACTAAATATGATATTACTTAAAATTCAAGTGGTTATCTTGTTGTGTTGAGCATATAGCTCATGCGCTATTTGAGACAGTTTTTGGCCGTTTGTTTTGTTGGCCAATTAAACCAAACCCATTTCATGTTGCTCTGCTCGAAAGATAAACGTGGCGCTATCAAAGCAACAATGATGGGGGAGGAATGGAACAAAACTTGACTGTTTTTAATGTGGAAAAGTTTTGTGTGTGTTGTTCTTGTTGTGTGTGTGTGTGTGTGTATGTGTGTATGTGTGTGTGTGTGTGTGTGTGCGTGTGTGTGTCTGTGTGTGTAATAAATATGAAGCACAACGTTACCAAGTTGCAAGCATTCGGTCCGAGTCAACAGCCAGGGGCGATCTATTGCGGGCTGCCTGGTTTCCGTTTCCGTTTCCCTTGCCGTTTCCGTTTGCGCTTCCGTTGGCTTTGACAGCAATATATATAAAAAAAAAAAACGAAATAATAGGAAAAAAAAAATAGAAAATTGTGCATTGCCAAAGTTTGTTTTACTGCTTGAAATCAGACGCTCTTCCTAAAAGATATTGCTGCTGTTGTCCTTTTGCTGTTGCTGTTGCTGTTGCTGTTGCTAGTACTACTGCTGTTGTTGTCCTTTTTGCTGTTGTCCTCGTCAATTGCAATTGCATTTGGATCTTTGATTTGTTCCCTGTTTGCCGGCTTCGCTTTTGTCATGCATGCAAATGTCCAACTCAAACTTAACTACACATGTAAGCCTTGAGCTGCTGCTGAATCAAATTTGTCGCATCTTGGCCAAGCTTTAAGGCCCACTTTAATAGTTATGCAACAGCACTGAGATCGGGCTGAGGCTTTTAATGGATACTGGTTACTGGTGGTTACTGGTTGCTGCTTGATTTATGCAGCTGAGTCCCGGACACAAGAATAACACAGTCAAGTGCATGGCAAACACTTGGCCCGGCCCAGACTCTCTTGGCTTTTTGTATAATTTTTCACATAGGCAGCACAAACGAGTCAGCATGGCCCCCAACACAAATGCATAAAAAGCCAGACAGCTGAGCATAAAATATTGTTGTTATATGAAAAGCAGTCACTGCCCTACACTCAGAAAAACAAAATCACACTGAATTTTAGAAAGGGTTTTTCCAAGGGTTTGTATATTTTTAAAGTGTTTTTCTCTTTCTGTAGTATACATAATATAGAATACAATATATAGTATAAACAGACATTTTCCATAGCATATAAATTTATATAATTTAATCATAGGCAGACGACAATGGTAACTGTAATTTTCATCACTTTTCCTGCATTTTAGAAAGGATATTTAAAAATGACTGTTTGCTTTTCCACTTTGTAGAAATGCATTTCTTAATAATATAAAATATTTCAAAGATCTAAAAAATAGCACCATATTAAAGGAAATTCAGATTTAGGGAAGGCATTTCTAATATTAAGAAAGACGTTTTCTTGTTTTTAAAAGTTATTTCTAGGTTCAAGATTTTAATTTTCTAAATTTAAGATTTTTTTTTTTAAGTATATTATCTTCAACTTCAACTCTGACTCCAACTTCAACTCCCTTAACCCGATGCTTGGTGCCTGTGCTTCTTTTGCAGCACAAAGGCAGCAAATGCAGTTGCTGCCACTGCTGCTGTTGCTGGTGCTGCTGCTGCTGCTGCAGTTGTTGCTGCCACTGCCACTGCTGCTGCTGTTGGGCAGCGTCTGGCGCGTCGCTTTGTATGTGGCCATTGAATGCATGAAAAATGAACTGAAGAATGAACCCGAAAACTGCTTGGCAAGTGTCGCTGGCAGCCCAGTTAGGCTGCGTTTTGCGCAGTCATTGCACATGGCCAAAAGCAAATGGTGGGGAAGAGGTGCAGAAGTTACGTATACGCAGCGCTGCCCAAGTGACTGTAAATGTTTGATAAGAAGCGACTATTGATGGTGCAAGCTCAACTTGCGCTTCTTAAGTGGTTGCACAGTGCAACATAATAGCTGCGTCCTGCACTCCATTCCAGAGGCGCTGCCACTCTTTGTGCTACTTATCTGTGTCTGCATACGGAAATTATAAATTGAGAAAGTATTTGTTGAACTCTGGTAAACTTGAGGCACAATCTAAGCAAAGATTGAATGATGTTTGAATGCCATAATTTCGTATTGAATTCTGAACAAAATATCTGCTCTATTTATTACAAAGAAATGCACGACTAGTCGTGCTAAGAATATTAAACAAATCTAAAAGTATTTATTCTTTATTTATAACAAAGAATTTGATGACTAGAGCAGTCTTTGACTAAGTCTGAAAGAGTAAAATAAATAAACAAAAAGGCCTAATTTTAGCTAGCGGCTTAGAACGTGAGTTAAACTGAGAATTCCATAAGTTAAAAGTACTCAAAATATCTAAAAATAATTTTGGCTTAACCCTCAACTTTTAAGATGATGTTTTTTTGTTCTAGAGTAGTAGAGTATTAAATACACATATGTAAAGGAAACTCAACCAATTTTCAATTTGCATGCTGAGCTTTGCTTCCCTTGGATCACAGATCCCGGAATAATAATCGCGAGAACAAAAGCCGCTCAACCGTGGAATTTAATATAAACGCATTTTGGCTTGCTTTGGCCTGAAGGCAGTTACATTTGTGCAACAACAATAACGACTATGGCCAAAATAGCAAATGGCAGGTGAAGGTAATATGCCGCCAAGCCTGCGCCAAATTGACACGCGCCACTATTTACGGGGACGTCGCAATGAGCACATTGTTATGATGATGGTGGCGCCACCAAATGAGCGGCATAACTCAATAAAAGCCATTGTTGACGCAGCCAGGACACGTTTGCTGCCTTGCCTTGACGGGCTGCCTGATGGAATGAATGAACGGATGGCTGGCTGACTGACTGGTTGACTGGCTGGCTGACTGGCTGGCTGGCTGGGATGAATGGCTGATATTCAGGCAACCGTGCTCATATTAAATAAGCAATATAAACAGTTGGCCTGCAACAAAATCTAACCCGCTGATTGGGTGGCAAACAGAACGTCACAGCTCGCAGGTCGCAGCTCGCAGCTCGCTGGCGGTTTGCCGCAACATAAATTACGGGCAACGCTTGGCTGCCTCATCACTCAAGCGACGCATAGTTTGTAGCGCCTTTTATTAGCTACGCGCTGACGGCATAATTTTGCAACGCAAGCAGCTTAAAAATTTGCATACTTTCATACACTCAGCAAAAAAAAAAAAGAAAGCAGAATAGAAAATTAGAAAAGAGCTCTATAAATAATAAAGCTTTGCCTGTTTTTAGAAATCATTTTCGAATGGTGGAAAAGAGTTTTTTGAATTAGAAACGCCTGCCTTAAGTCAATGGTGATTTTTATTTTTAAAAAATATAATATATTAATAGGAAATGCATTTCTAAAGAGAACAAATGAAAATACTCTTTTTAAAAAATTCAGAACAATTTTAATGAAATTTGCTCTTTCAATTGTTATATTGAAATCTTAAAATACAAATGTTTGTTATTTTTATTTAAAAGTATGATCGCTTCTAATATTCAGCGCGATATTTTTGTGAGTGTTGAGCCACACACAAATACGCATATGTGCGTTGCCATTTTAAATTAGCTGGGTTGAGGGGGTGCTGGGTGGGTGTGGGTGAGGGGTGGGTGTGGGTGTGGGGTTGGTATATGGGATAAGGCAACGTCTGGCGTCTAATTGAAACTATGCGGCTGCTTAAATTGAGACAATTAGAGCCAAAACTCTTGACAAAGTGTGTAAATTTGGCAGCCAACAAAATCTTGATTGCACAAGCCATGCAGATTTTTCAATTTACATTTCATTTGCTGCCGGATTGTGTGTGAAATGTGTGTGTGAAATGTGTGTGTGTGTGTGTGTGCTTCTGTGTGTGTGTGTTTGCGCACGACAAGCAGCAATAATTGAAATAAAGTCATGAAAATAAGACAAACTGAACAGCATCGTTAGAAAACGCCATAAATTATTTACGAATGAGATTTGGACTTGGTTAGCTTATCAGTTTGGTTTTATCATTAAAAATAAAGATAAACAACAATTGTGTAGCTCAGCAAATCGAGTTACAGTCCCACTAAATACGTCAGTATCTTACTAAGTATTCGAAATACATTATTAATAAGTTTAAGTGATTTTCTTGCGCTAAACAGAATGCTTTCAGTGTGCCTCAGATTCCACTGTCATTCATTTAAAATTCCCTTCTCTTTCCATTTCGAAAAATCATTCATTTACGTAGAAGATGTAATTAAATGGTACAGAGCCCATTAGACGCTTTTAGCGTATGGAAATGTAAATATATCGAATCCATTATGCAAAATTATCGTGCCAAGAACCAAATTTTACAGGAGATCTGCTTTTTTTTTTTTACTATTCTGTGCTTCAACTTGGTGCGTGGAAACAAACCTGGAACAAATGACTATTATTTCACTTAATAGTTGAGCTTCTTTTCTTTGCTGAAAATATATTTCTCTAATTTAAACATATTTTGATTGTTAAATTTAAAGTTTTCATTTTATTAGCAATTGAACTAAATAAAGTTGTCTATCCGAAGTGGGTCCTAAGAATATGCCAAGTTAACTTGCCACACAATTATTTTGCATTCAACTCACGCACACACACACCAACACACACCCACACACACACACACACAGGTAATGGCGTTCTGAACATGCATAAGCTGGCTACAAAACACGCATATTTTCTGGGCTATTGTCAAATTGCTTGGCTTTGGTTGGTTGCTCGCTTGGTTGGTCGACTTGGCTGCAGTTCGCTTCTTTTGCTCAGTACTCGGTACTGGCACATTCGAAGGACATTAGCATAAAAGCGTTACTAATACACAGCTACAGACATCAGGCCAGCTAACAAGAAATACTTAATGAAGCAATTTTTAGCAGCACCAGCAGCAGCAGCAACCAGCAGCCAGCAACCAGCAACTGCAGCTGCATAAAAAGCAACAACTCAACTTCAACTTCCTGCCAAAGCCGAAAAGCTTAAACTACACATGCGTCTCTCTCTTCCCCTCTCTCTCTCTCTCTCCCACTCTCCCCTCTCCTTCCCACTTTCTCTGTCAACTCCTGTGTGTGTGTGGTGTGTGTTTGTTTTTGCAGTAGTGTGTGCAGGTGACTTAATCAACATGCAACTCATCCTGTTTTCCATACAACGACGCGAGTACACTCAGCAAAAAAATGTACCTGATTTTTTGAAAATTTCGACTTATTTCACATAATGAAATATAAAAATGAGGATTGCATTTTTAACTTTTTTAAAATGAATTTCTTAATAATAAAATATGTTAAAAACAAAATTGAAAGAGTCATTTTTTTGGGATTGTCGATTTCGGGCAAGTATTTATAACTTTCAGAAAAACAAGAACAACTTTCTAGTTTTCAGGGTAATTTTTTTTAGTGTGTGCGAGTATGTGTGTGTGTGTGTGTGTGCGAGTGTGTGTGTGTGTGTGTGTGTGTGTGTGTGTGTGTGTGTGTGTGTGTGTGTGCATATGCTGTGACTTGTTTGCATAGGCCCCAGGAATGTCCGGGGTCATGTCGTCTGCTGTTCTTGGTTATGTGTAGGTATTTAGCAAAAGCTTCTCCTAGTCGCAGGCAGCAACTGCAACAACGGCAACTGCAACAACAACAAGAACTGCAACAGGAACTGCAATAACAGCAACAAGAACATTCTACACATGCATAAGACACTAAATTGTGTTGAAATCAACAATGAGCTGAAAACAGAGCACTCGCACACAGAGACGGCAGCAAGCTGCTCTGTTGCTGCTTCTGTTGCATGCCCTTGTCGCATGCCCCTGTTGCATGCCCCAGCCGCTGCTGTTGCCAAGACAAAGACACCAATACGTGCTCAGCTGAGGCTCAGTTGGGTAAATGCATACAAATGGTTTAGCTACGATGGCATCCGCAATGCACCGCCTGCAACTTGCAACCTGCCACAAGGTTGAGGGGGCAGCAGTGATGCGAAATTATGCACATTGACAATATGGCATATATCCCATATCCCATATCCCATATACGAAGCATGGTTACCGATACAGCTAGTTGACACCACATTTGCAGGAGCAGGCAAGCCTCGTTGCCAAACTACTGGCCTCAAGCGGTCGACCATTGTGCAAATATGTTGTCCTCATCATCATCATCAGGAGAGGCACTTGCCTTATTAAGACAACAACAGCAAGAACAACAATAGCTGGCAACATGCAGTTACAGTTAACTTTGTGCAGCAAGTGCAGCCAATAAACAACTTGGAAAAGCTCATCAAATGAAAAACTAAACAGTGCCAATAATCAGCAGCGATCTGCAGTTGAGAGAGTTTCAATAAACAAAAAATATATAAGAAAAAAAATAGACCAGCAAACGCTCGACTAGAAGATGCCCCGTAAGAGAACTTATATTCAAAATCTGAAGTTTTTAGCATTTGTAGTCTCTGAGTTTGACGACTTGGCTTTTGGTGCTGATCAAGAATACATATACTTTATGTGGTCGAAGATGTTTTTGCAATTTTTGCAAACTCTCCTTTATTGCTTCAGGAAGTAGTGATTAAATTAATTCTTTTTCTTTGGAGTTTAATTTATAGTTTAATTAAAAAAATAAACATCTGATAGATGTATACAATATAAGTTAGCTACCATATCATAAAGCTAAGAAATTCCAATGATAAACATTATAAGCAACTGTCGGCCTCTTCAAAACACTGTAATATAATAAAGCAAACAAAATCGGTTGTAAATAATATTTCTTAAATGGTAAATAATATTTCTTGTCCGGAAATGGTAATATTTTATCCGTGATTTATGTGCAAAGGTCTATAATTCTAATTCTAAATGCTAATCCAGAGACTTAATCTGAGTGGAGACTAGTTGCTGCTGCCAAATGATTTCAGTTGTTGGCACATTCAATAAATAAAAATGAGGCCATTGCTTGGCATATTAAAGCAGGCATGCAGCATGTGAGGCGAGTGACAGGCGTATGCCGTGCAGCAGTTTGTGGCAGCCACTCGATGCAACACTTCTGGCCATTTGGAAAATAAAGAAATTTAAGTCAAACTGCGGAAATTCAACTGTTTCGTTCAGTCAATGAATGTGTGTGTGTGTGTGTGTGTCAGAGCAATGCCACAAGTCATAAATTCAATTTGGCCAACAAATACACACGTCTCCAGTTGCAGACATTCTTTGGCTGGCTAATTTTTCAGTTTCTTTCATTCTTTTTACATATTTATTATGACACACTTTGATTTATTTTTTTGGTTTTATTTTTGTATTTGTTTTAATCAAATGCAAGCCGTAAACTAATTAAAATGATTAAAATCTTGTGCTGCCTTTGGCATTAGCCCCGCCTCAGATCAATTCACAGAAATTGACTTTAGATTTTGTATATATCTACAAAATTTAGTTTGCAAATTTGAGATACGATTTAAAATGTTTTTATTTATATTTTTTTGTTGTGCTATGCTCGTTGCCAAATAGAATCTGTAAAAATCTATAATAATATAGCAAGTTTGGTCCACATAAAACGAAACTTAAATAATATAAAAAGGCAGCAGCAGCAGCAACAAATATCCGATTAAATTATGCTCAAAGTCAAAAGCGCAGACAAAATGGCCAGCAAAAATTGTACAGAGCACTTTTCGTGTGCACTGCAACGAAATAAGAAAACTTTTGCAGAGACACACACACACACACACACAACACACACACACAAATCACACACATGCAGCCTGCTTTTGCCAGCAAAATAAATCAAATAATTCAATTTTAAGCTAAACTTATTTTCGTATTAAAAATGAAAATCAAATAGAAGATAAAAAAGGATCAAGCACTTTTCCCTCCCTTTTCCCCTGTCCCCACTCCGCTGCAACTCGCTTATCTGTTCTGTGTGACAGTGGGCGTTGTGGGCGTGGCACTGGCAGCAGCAATGCCAACGCATAAAACTGCAACCGCATGCCATGTGTCCTAGTGTGTGTGTGTGTGTGTGTGTGTGTGCTGTGTTGGTGTGTGTGTGTGTGAAAGTCATATCCTTTTGCAATTTCGTTGCTGCTGGCCACTAACCTCACACATATCGCATGTGTGTGTGCTTGTCCCCCACCCCCCCACCATCCAACCCCCTCCCCAACCCCTCTCTCCACATGTGCCCAGCACAATAAAATTGTTTGTCGTTTGTACGTTGAAGCAAAATGCTCGCTGCTTGCCTCAGATTTATGCCCAGCATAAAAGGGTGCTGGGGGAAGCAGGGTGGGAGTTAAGGGGCACAAGCTGAAAGTAGTTTACTTTAGCTGTAAATTGCATGAAAGTTAAGCAGTTTCAGTGTCCAGCTTAGCTAATACCGCGCTCAGTTGCACAACAGCAATTTTGAGTGCGAATACACTCAGAAAAAACACTCCTTAAATATATAAATAATCTCTATACTAAAAAGAATTTATTATTAAGAAATTAATTTCAAAAAAGTAGAAATGCAAGCTGTAATTTTAAGAAAAATCCTGTCTCATATTCAGAAGCAAATACAGAAAATTTGCTGGCTCGTTTTTCATTATAGAGTTGAGGGGAAGTCACGCAAATCGCCCAACAAAAGTTGCTTTTTCAAATACCCCAAAGTTTTAGAAAAATCCACCCTGGTTTTTGGAAATCCAAGACCATCAATTTTAGAAATTTACTTTCTGATTAATATGCTGAAGAACTCTTGAGGAAAAAAATATGCCAAATTACTAAAATTCACGGCAACTATTTTTATAAGTGTGGAGTTGGGAGGGGAGGAATGGGAGTTTGGACAAAATCAATTAAAAACTTAAACAAAGTAAGCCACAGACTACCTCTCTCTCTCTCACTCTCTCTATCTCCCTCTCTCCTGAGGTGCTTCAGTTTTATCTGACGTCTTTTCATCGATTGCTTTTTATTACGCATCCGCAACGTGTTGCCACAAATAATGCAACATGGAAAACATCTGTTACAGTTTTGAGTGTGTGTGTGTGTGTTTTTCTTTTCGCGCTGTCTGCGGCCTGTGAAGAGCATATAATAAATAATAATATGTGCATAATAATCAACAACAACAACAACAAGAACAACAACAGCAGCAGCAGCAATGTGAGTGAAAGATGGCACGGAAATAACATTTTTCATAATCGAAATCGTGACTGTAATTTTGAGCCATGACCAAAAATAGACGGGCACATTGCTTCCCATAATCGAAATCAACCATATTTCGCATTAAAAAAATATCTATATTATTTCTTATTAAAATGATTTAATTTACAATACAAAATAAATGTTGTAAAGATTATGCTAAACTTTGAATTATAAATACTAAAGACAACTAAAATTTTTAATTGAAAAAATCCCAAAATAAACCTTAAAAAACCAAAAGTTTCTGCAGTAAAAATATAAACAAATGTTTACAAATGGCTTTTTTAAGATGCAATTATTTTATTATCTAGCAGAAATTTGTAATATGATTTTAAATATATTTAATTTGGAAAAGTTCTAGCAAATATGTTGAAATCATTTTTGGGAAGAGCTTTTACGGCGCTTTTGCCTTTTGTTTGAATGAAATTGCGATTTTGGATTTTGGTTCATTCTATTTTTATGATTGGCATGTGTTAATAAATTTTCAAGGCTCATCGTTTTGCTCACGTTGTCCATTTCCCGTTTCCCGTTTCCCGTTTCCCGCCTCTCGCATTTTCCATTTTCCGTACTCAATTTTCCGCAGTGCGTGAATGTTGACACGTGTTTTGCAGTGTTTTGGCTACCACACACATATTAATAGGTGTGTGTGTGTGTGTCGTGTGTGATTGTCTTTGTGGTGTGTGTGTGCCGTGTTGTGTTGATGATGGCTACAAATTAGCTCAAACTAATTCTGTGGAAACTTGACAGCTTCCTTGAACGGAGGTGTGAACAATCCGATAATCGATCGGATTAAACGTCAATCGACTTAATATGTGCTATAATTGGAAGCCATTGATACACTCACATAATTATTAATGAAAATAGGAAAGAAAGAAAAGAGTGCCAAGTGTTTTAGCCCTAACAATTACAACACAATTTTTATAGTTTCTAAAAGGCTTCACAAAAGATACAAAAGCCATATAAAAAAGTATTTGTATTTTAATCTTATTTATCTATCATAATTATTGTAATGGTAATAATTTAATTCGGCTTTTTATTTCGATACTTTTAGATTTATTCGTCCTCCTTCACAATCATAAAATATTCTCTACAAAGGTATTAATTAACAAAAGCTGTATAAAAAAGTATTTTTATTGTAATATTAACCATTAAGGCAATTAGACTATTTAGCATTTATTTTGATATATTTATATTTATACATTTTTTTTTTTAAATTTAAATACAGTTAGTATTTAATTCTTATTTATATTATGTTGCCCGAGCTGTAGAAGTTTTCGCTATTTTGTTGATGGTAAATAAGCTTATGGCTACCAATTTCTAACTAATCAACTTCAAATGTAATTTGGCCAATCCAATTTCAAGATAATAAATAAAAGCAAATAAATAAAAAGAGGGTGTTTTTTTTAGGTATTATTTATCAAATGCGATCACATCGAACTTCATGGCAAATTAACTTAAAATGTTTTCAAGTCTTTTTTTTTTTTTGCATACGCGTCACGCATTTTGATAAAACACTGAATATATTTGTGTATCACTTTTGACATTTATATTTTCGGTTATTTTTAAGGATTTGGATTGGTATTATGGAATAAAAGGAAACGTCAAACTGTGGAAATACATATAAAAAAAAGATATATATATTTTCCTTTATGCGTTGCTACACATTTCGATACGCATTCATCAAACATTGACAATTTTATCTATCCGATGTTAAACTGACCACTGCTGTCCACAGGCATGTTCGCCACCCTTCCCCAACCCTAACCACCCTCCCCGTCCCTTTGAAAAAAAATACAGTAAATTTATGCGATTGCCGTTGGAGGAAATGCGTGTTTAGCAAATGTTTTTAAATTGTATAACGAGAATTTATGACGGACAGCGTTTTTGGGTGAAGGTAAAAATTGCATGTTAAAATTCGTTTAATATTTTTGTATATTTTATTTCCCACTTTCTGTATCGTTTTTGGTTTTTTTTTTTTTTTTTTTGGGTGCCGAAAAGAAGGCATATATATTTATATATATATATATATATATATATATAGAAAAATGACAGGCGTGCACATAAATTGTCATTTATTTTGGGGCGTGTTGGTTTTTTTCGGTTTTGTGCAGGCAGCATTTCAATGAGCAAATGCAAATAAATTAAAAACACACGCAAAACGTGAAAAATATTGATGCTCTTTATTTTTTTATTTATATTTTATGTCTACATTTGGAGAACGTGACGAAATGTGTTTCAACTGCTGCTGGCCAGCACTTGAAAAATATGCGAAGCGTTCTGCAAATTAGATGGCCTACTTCGGAGCTGGCTAATGCGTCGTATACGCAATGCACGAGGAAACACGTGAAAAGCTGAAAAATTAATAGGAAACTCAGTCAGCGACTTGACTTGAATTAAAGACGCAGTGGTTGCTGTGGCCCTGTGGTTTACCGTATGTCTGTGTGTATGTGTGTGTGTGTGTGTGATGAATGTGTGCAAACCGCTTAATTATTCATTGAGGGCAATGCATTGGAAATGGCCGGGCCAACGTAATATGCCCCAACCACAAGCTTACAAATAGTGGCACAAACTTGTACCAAACCATGGAATTGTGGTGCGCTGTTAGTGGTGCCACCGAATGCTCCACATTAGTGAGCATGGTGCACATTGATTAGAGCGCTCGACTGTAATAAATGACGCACACACACACACACACACACACACACACATAAGGGGCACACAAACAAACAATCATAACATGTGAAGATGTGCGCAAACAATGACTAGACTGAAAGACTCAGTGGCTAAAGTGTGTGTGTGCGTGTGTGCGTGTGTGTGTGTGTGTGTGTGTGGGTGTGTGTGTGTGTGTGTGGGTAGGCGTAACAACAACAACTTTTCTCGACGGATGTGTGTCGACTGCCGCATTGTTTGTCTGATGAGCAAATCCCGCGAGGCATCTAATGTTATTTTTATGGCAATTTTATGTTTGCCCAACTCACCCTTTACCCCCTCCCTTGCCACCCCCCCGCCCTCTCTCTTCAACCCCTTGGAGTAATGTGTGTGGGTTGCTTGTGTTGGTCCGCATGCATTTACACATCATAAAGCCAACGATAATTGCAGTGAAAAATAGAAAAATTCCTGCATTGTCTACTCTCTCTGGACTCGCCGTCCCTTCGAGTTCTATCTGTGTGTGTGTGTGTGTGCGTGTGTGTGTGTGTCAAGTAATAATATCTGTCTGTAATCATTAGAAGCCAGCGAGCAATGACTTTACACACACACACACACTCACACACTCTCTTACATAGGCTACAGTAATCAACGTACTGCATTTACTTAAGATCCGACAAAAATGTACATATTTCTTTACTTCATCTGTAGAAAGTATTTTAGTTTCGTCTGCTGAAATATGAACTGTTCAGAGGGCAAAGGTCAAAGGCTAAAATTCTCTTAAGCAGATTTAATCAAAGCAATTTAAGCACTTAATATACAATTAACTTAGCAGACTTTGAGTACTCACTGTCTTTACTAGGCTAGGCTTTGTCAGTAGCGGTTTGATTGTATCTCTCTGCCTTCCTCCCATTTTAATGTACATATTATAAAGCTAGCAACTTCCCACAATTTCTGTTGTGATTAGGCATTGCCATAAATAAATTGGAATGTAGATTATTATTATCAATATTTGATTTTAGATTTTTTCTTTCTATTGTGTAAGTCGAAAGTAGATTTATTATTTGACTAAAAACATTTTCGACTTTGATGTCGCCTGCACCAAAAACACCACTGAGTAAGTGTGTGTAACTTTCCTCGTGTGAATGTGATGTGTATGTTGCTGTGCGTGTTATTCTCCCCTTTTTTTTTGTTTTTTTTTTCCTTCTGTAATATTTAACATGAACAAAATGCGAGCGTGCTCTGCTTGCGTTTCGTTTTGCCAACCCGATGACCGACTTCTTTGTTGAGTGGGTGTTCTATGAGTGTATGTATGTGTGTGTGTGTGAGTGGGTGTGAGTGTGTGTGTGTGCGTAGAGTTTGTGCCTTCAATTGTAGCTGCTGGTGACTGCCAACACTTTCAATTGTTTGCAACTAAACTAAAAAGTTGACACTATACAAAAACTATAGCATACTTTTGAGCGTTCACATATTTTATGCACAAATGACAATAAACTGTTTAAATTAAGAATTTTACTATAAAGCAAGAAAATAAATATACGCAAAAATGGCAATTGGTAAAATTTGTATAAGACTTACATATAATAATTAATATCAATTGTTTGCAACTAAACCAAAAAGACAATGAAGAATTTGTTCACATATTTTATTTTATTATTTTATTTTATTTTATGCAAGCAAACCAAAATAATTTAAATTTACATTTTTGCTACAAATAAATCAAAAAACAAATGCATAACTATTACACATACTAATTCATTAAGATCTGCAGATAAATAGAAGTAAAAATGTCACAAAATTTGTGCTTGCCATGCAAGGTTATCTGTTGATCAGACAAATATATATATAAAAAAAATATATATATATCTGGTTAGTGAGACAGACAATTAAACAAGCAATCAGCTTGCGCAGAGCACAATTTGTAATCAAATGAAACATTTAAATTATTTTGTAGGCATCAGCAGCAGAAGCAGCCAAAGCAGTCCCTGCAAAAACATAAAGAAAAGTAATTTGTATGCTAAATAGATGTGACTCTAAGAGAGAGAGAGGGGGAGGGAGTACTGAGAGGGGGGGATAGTCACACTATTTTGCAAGTTGCTCACATTTGCATGCTAAATAGCTGCAACTGACTAAATCCGTTGATGACAATCCCATCCGCAGAGCCAGACAGACTCATTGTCTGATCTACCCCAAAATAAGCCAAGAGTACAAATTTGATTTTCAAATGCCAACAACTGTATCTGTGTGTGTCTGTGTGTGTGTGTGTGTGTTAGTATGTGTTGTGTCTCTCAGCTTCTTGTAATTGAAACGTTAAATAATGAAGCGAGTGAAGCGTAAGAGATTCAATCAGTTCATGAATACGGCACACAGAGCAGAGAGGCGCCAATTAGTTTTGAATTGCGTAGATTTAAACGAATTTTAGCTGCTCCAGCGACTCACAAAAGAGGACTCCCAAACTGAGTCCTGAGCAGGACACTTAGTAATTTTAAGCAGCACCACCAGCTTCTTCTTCCACTCAGAAAAACAAAAATCGACTTGCTTTTATTTATTTATTTATTTATTTAACGTCAACTAAAGTCAGTCGACACAGAAAACAATAGAAAGATGGAAATGTATTAGATTAAAAATTAAACTTCAAATTAAATTTAAATTAAAAGATCAGAAATATTTATAACATTTTGGTGAAAAGGGCTTATCAGCCCTTTATTTATTTTTTACTATTTATATATTATTACTAAACATTAATATTTGGATATTTCTCAAATATTTTGCATGGTTTGTTTTTTCTGAATTTTGGATAGGGTTTTTTCTAAAAACTAAAGTTGTATTAATATATGTAGGTAAATGGGTTGATTTTTTTGTGAGTGTACGTAAAAAAGTCGATAATCAAATTTATGCAATTTGCACAACAAGTTGAAACAAAACACAAAGAGAGAAAAAGAGAGACAGAGAAAGAGAAAGAGAAAGAGAGAAGTGTGAATTGCTCAACGAAAAAGTTGTCGCAATCAATTTCAGTTCATTTGCCACCCTTTTCTCTCCCCTCCCTCTCTCTCTCTCTCTCTCTCTCTCTCTCTCCCTTTGTCTATCTGCCTCTCTCTGTCTTACTGTATTTGTGGCCAAATTAACATGAATTGCAACCTGGCCAAAAGTAAAGTTTTTCGCTTAAGTAAAAGTGCAAAATTCTTAATTCTCTGCCTAGATATTGCTCTCTCTTTCTCTCTCTCTCTCTCTCTCTCTCTCTCTTCCTCCCTCTCTCTCTGTCTCTTTCTATTGATATGCCTATCTCCTTCTTGCCGCACACACAAATTGCGTTGAAATTAGCTCAAATTGAGACGCGTCTCAGCGTTATGACTGTCAATGAGGCAACTGCTGCCGGCTGCCGGCTGCCTGCTGCCTGCCTCAACTTCAGGCATGTGCACCAACAACAACAACAACAACAACAACAACAAAAATGCCTGCCTCGCTTACTGAGCCAGTTTGGGCCAAGTTTGAATTCAGTCTGCCAGTCAGCAGTTTTTTTCTCTCTTCTATATTTGGCCAATTCATTCGCAGACTGTCGTTGTTGTTGTTGTTGTTATTGTTATTGTTGCCCATCAATGAGTATGTTTTCGTTGTTGTTGTTGTTGTTGCATGTGAGTCTGGCTTGTGAGCAATTCAAAGTGCGCAGCGAGTAAAACGCTGCAATACTTTTAATTTAATTATTATTAATTCAATAATTTACTTTTACTTTTTTTACGATATAAATATACGTATCTAATATGTAAATCGAGGAATACACTTTTTATATCCTTTATTTTTACTTTAAATTTTAGTTTAATTATATTTTTTTAATTTCGTGTAATATATATAGATAATGGATAGTATCTAAAAACTACTGATTAAATATTATTATCAATGAATTGTATTTTATTTTTGCATAACTAACTATAAATATATTAAATATAAGATCACTTACAATAATATATATATAAATAACACTCAGTTTAATTATTTAGACTTCCTTTTCAATTTCGCGCTTGATTTGCTGATATTAAAATTTATATCAGAAAATTGTTTGTTTCTTGCCGGCAGTTACAAAATTTCCCACTATTTTATTCAAAAATCTAACTGTAATCCAGCAAAAGCTGCAAAACAAAATGGGAATGAAACATGAGAGAGAGTGCGGAGAGATGGAGCAGAGAGTAGCAGCAAGAGCAAAGCAGCCTTCACTTCGTGCACACACACGCTCTCTCTCTCTCTCTCTCTCTCGCCCGCTGTCCTGCTCTCAAAAGCTGGCACTCTCTCGCGCGCTCTCGTTTCGTTTTGTTCGCAACCTCAGACAACGTGAAACTGGTTTAGGTCCAAGTTTAGCTCGGTTCTTGTGCTTATCCTCCGAGATAACGGTTCGTTGGGCGTCAATCGGTCAGCGGTTCGGGCGGCGTTCGGGTCGGTCGTAGTGTGTGTGTGTGGCGGCAAAGTGAAAACCAGGTAATGAGGAGAGCAAAGCTTTTAGTCTTGCTCGGTTATTGGTGCTGTGTGGTTGAGACGACGACAAGTTGCGCTGCGACTGCGACTCCGACTGCCGACAAGCAAAAAGCGACGATTTCAACAACGACGACGACGACGATAACAACATGTCTGCGTGTGTGTGTGCGAGTGTGTGCACGTGTGTGTGTGAGTGCGTGAATTAGCAGTGCATAGCGAGAATTATGAATACGAGTGTGTGACGAGGCACAAAAAAACAAACAAACAAACACAACAACAACAACAACAACAACGACAAAAAAACACAACTCAAAAACATTCAGTGAGTGTATTCGTTTCCACATTCATATTCGTGGTGTGTGTTTGTGTGTGTGTTCGCTTGACAAATTAAAATGCATAAATTATGAATGAAAGTACCGTTACGTGCGTGTCAACTAATCATTTGTTATTATTTTAATGCTACAACAAAAAAACAAAACAAGAAAGCAAAACTAGAATTCAAACTTTAAGGCCAACAACCCTCAACAAAAAGAAAAAGAATAATTCCAATTGCCGGCAGCAGCTAAAAAGCTGACTTTTCTTATTACCAGCAACATCATCGACTTCCTGGCCAAAAATATTAATATAATTATTATTAAAGCTCAACGCGAAAAATAGCCCGCTAAAAAGTGAGTATTTTCCATATTTTTTACAGCCCGCAATTTTCTGTTGAACTTTTACACCTTGGCCTCAGGTGTCAACATAAATTAGCTATAATTATGAAATTCTAGCCATAAAACGGCCTAAAAAGGCAGACACAAATTGTGCTATTTTATGGCTCCAATTTGGGCACTGGTTGCAACTATAAGCAATTTGAGCTGCCCCCTTGCCCCAAAAATGTATTTAAAAATATATAAATTAATGCAGCTTTAGGCAAATACCTTTACTTTGTGCAAAATTCCCTTTGAGAAATTAATTTAAAAATAAATTATGCTAAATTGCTGGCGGTATTTATTTTAAGAAATTCATTGGCAATTTTATTTATAATTCTGCATGCAAACGAGAAAAGTTTTGAGAGTTTACGGAGTAATCGACTGGGAAATGCTTAATATAAATTTAAAAGATATTAAATTTAAAAAAAGTTGTCTTTTTATACATGATAAAGGTTGAAAAATATGTCTATTATAATTTAAGAGTCATTTTAAATATTTAAATAAGGGAAAACATATAAAATAAATATGAAATACTTAAATACCACAATACTCTACAGAAAACTATTATAAAATGCTCTGAAGAAGTTACAACGCAAAAAAGGTTTAAATTAAATCATTTTTTATGTTTATAGCTGAAAAGTATATGCAAATATTTATTTTACAATATGAATATATGAAAAATGCTTTAAAGAAGCCACAAGGCGAAACATTTAAAAAAAATGAACACTTTCAATAAAAAATTATAAATATTTGACGAAGCTTAACAGAGCTGAAAGATTGACCCATTTATTGTATATATCAATTTATATATATGTATATTTTATAAAAACATATTCGTTTATGCTAAAGCTTAAGCTTGAATTTTAAAGCAAAAAACCTTGGGCCATGGCCCTAACACAGACACACACACACGCACACACACACAGAGAGACAGCAGCAGCAGCAGCAGCAGCAAAATAAATGGCCAGGCTCAAAACAACGTTATTTAGTCAGTTGGTCCGTCTGCCAGTCTGCTCGTCCGTTAGTCAGTCAAGCAATGCCGGCATTCAGTCATTTCTTCATTCACTCAGCATTCAGCAGAGTTTGGCCTAAATAACAGCACGTGGTTACCATCTGTGTGTGTGTGTGTGTGAGTGTGTGTATGTGTGTGAGTGTGTGTATGTGTGTGTGAGTGCGTGTGTGTGTACTGTGGCTGTCTTTGTGCTGCAATCCATTGAACACGGCAATTGAAATATTTGCTTCGCTTATTTTTTTGGCCTGTCAGTTTTTGAAATGAGTGTTTTTGTATTTTTTTTTCTCTTTTGGGCACTCGCTGCGTATGCGTAATTTAATTTCATTTGTTGAAGCGGCCAAAGATGGATTCACAGCATCACTGCGCCAAAGTGACTTGTAAGCCGGCAGCCAAAACAGAAGCAGCAGCAGCCCCAACATGTGAATGACCTTTGTGAGGTGATGTCCTTCGTCCTTCGACCTTAGTTCTTACACAAGGCAAAAAATTCGAGCTAAGTTTCACTCTTGGTTAGTCAGCTTACTATTCAAGAAGTGACTTTCTAAAATTTATGTTTGCGGTTTTCTAAAACTAGTATTTGAAGAATTAGAAGAATTCTTAAAATTTAATTTGGAACAATTTTCGATATTCCTGGTTCTCAATTTTAATAACTTCCTCTTAACTCAAATATAAAAACCGTGCTAGTAAATTTATTTGAAAATTAGGGTTTTCATTTCCACTTTTTAGAAATGTTTTTCTTAATAATAGAAAATATTTCTGAAAAATGGAAAATATCGCCATATTTTTGAAATTTGTAGAAATTTGTAGCTCAATATTTAGAAGTGATTTGTATATTATTATTTCATTTTAGAGTTGATTTTTTTCGTAGTGTAATGCTTAGTTTTGTGCTTTGGTTATTTGCATATTTAACAAGAAGACGCCATTCTAGCCACATAATTAATTATGCAAAAGGCTGAGAAAAACAGAACTTGGCTATGCAAATGCCTCTCAAGTCCTCCATTTATTTGCTTATATATATACGAATATATATATATATAGAAACCAAACACACACTGAGGGGGACAGACACTAGGACAGACATCATGTATACGCAGCGTGGTCCGAGAACAACTTACTATTTTACAAAAGCCACTCAATGGGTCTGTGGCATGAATGTATGCGTGAATCTCGTTTTAAATAGCTGAAAACAAGGTGCCAAAAATTATTCATAGCTTCTAATTATCAAACATGATTTTCATTTGAAAAGTTTTCAC
Source organism: Drosophila anomalipes (assembly GCA_035041615.1). NCBI lineage: Eukaryota > Metazoa > Arthropoda > Insecta > Diptera > Drosophilidae > Drosophila > Drosophila anomalipes. The sequence goes on from JAWNKZ010000074.1 coordinate 15,642,620, forward strand.
AATGCGTGTGTGTTTGTGTGTTTGTTGTGCGTGTGTGCAGAATTTCTTGTGTTTGCTTAATTGATTTTATGTAAATGAAATTTCAAACAACGCCGCTCAAAGACAACAACACAATGGGACACCGAATCCGAATGCGAGTTGATTAATTTATGCACTCAGCAAGCGTCTTAATTGAGTTTATTGCACAGCACACGATACAGTTGTTTAAGCCCACTTGGAAGCCAGCTGTGACTGCCGCATCCTGGCCAGAACATCAATTGCCTTTGACCACTTGGTTTTTGAGGCATGCACAATACACTGAATTTCATGTCTGAATTTATGCTCGGAAACCAAAAGGAATGCAACAGGCAAAAGGAGGTATCTACAATTCCTTTCGATATATATATTCTTGAGCAGCAACAGATGTCGAGTCGATTTAGCTATGACCTCTTGTCTGCCTGTATTTTCTCTTATTTTTATATGCAGATCAAGTCAATTTTATTTGATCGATAACTGCCCCCAACTCGCAAATATCGATACAAATCGATAACCGCTGGTAATAAAAGACAAAGCAGTGGGGAACATGTAGAGATAGAGAAATTAGAAACATAGTTTCTCATTTACCAGAGGCACATCCAGTTTATTTCATTATATTGATAACTACATATTTAAAAGGGTAACTTCTAGCCGAGCACTCTCGACTATTGCCTCCTAACTAGCTTTGTGTTATTTAATCACACGAATATCGAATAACAGCCTGTTAAATAGATAAATGTGATGATAGGTGTCTTTACATTTTATATTGAGTACTGAGTATTTATAGATAGTTTATTTAGAGTCTGGCAGAAATAATTGAAATTATTTATAAGCCTAGTTGAACCTAATCAAATCGTTTCCAATTGAAAAGTAATTTATATAAATACTTAATGGACACGAATGGAATGGAATGGAATCTGTTCTTCTTCTAATAATAATAATATTAATTTCCAGTGAAGGTTTAAAAAAATAGTCTCATTAATAACTGACAAACATTTAAATGCGAAATCTAAGAAAAATATCAAATGAAACTCAAACAGAGGAAAACTTAAACTAAAACTCAACTTAAATTAATTTATTTCATATTTCTTTGCAGTTGAATAATGCTGTTTGGTGCAATGGCAAAACTGTCATATTGCTGATGTTTGAATTAATTTCTTGCACGCGTTAAGCGAGCAGCAGGATAAGCCAACATCAACAACAATAACAAGAAGAAGAAGAAGAGCAACAAAAAGAAGAAGCAGCAGCCGCAACAGCAGAAAGAAGACAAACTGTAATGGAAAAGGAAGCAGAAACAAACGCGTGCAAATAGACAAACACAAATTGCTGAACAAACACGGCCAGGGACACATGTAAATGTGTATGTATGTGTATGTGTGTGTAACTGTGAATACTTTTACACTCAAGGTGTGTGTGTGCGACAACTGTCTGTGTGTTTTGTGTGCGTGTGCGTTTGTGTGTGTGTGTGTAGCGCATAATAAGAAGAGCAAATAGCAAAAGGAGCGCATGGAAAATAAAAATAAATAGCAAACGACAAAACGCAGGCCACAAACTAAAACACGGAGGAGCAGCTGGAGGAGGTGTAAGAGGAGCAGGAGCCAGAAAAAAACCATAGGAGCAGGAGAGGCAAGAGGAGCAGAAAAAGCAGGGGCAAGTGGAGCCATTGGCGGATGACGCGTTCCCTCGTTGGCGGTCAAGGCGAAATTTATTGCATTGAGCAAATGAGACAAAAAAAATCAACAACAGCAACAAAAAACTAAAACGCAAAGCAAACAGCAGTAAAAGCAGCCAAAGGAAAAAGAAACAGCAAAAAAGAGAGAAGAAAAAAAACAACAAATAACAACAACAATCCCAAAAATTGTAGCTGGAACGAAGAAAAATAAGCCAAAAAATACCGCAACAAATTGAAAAATTAAAGTTTTACCAAAGCAGCGCAAGCAAAACTTGTCCAAGAAAAAGTGTTGCAAGCAACCAAAAGAGGAGCATAGAGAAAGGGAGAGAGAGAGAGAGAGAAGAGAGAGAGCAGAGAGGCAAGCAGAGAGGAGGGAAAAAAGTAGTGGCAACACATTAATGCAACAAAATGGGTGCAACTTTGCATAGACGACGACGCTGTGGCCCCTGCCTGCAACTGAGCGACGGCTGCTGCTGTTGCTGCACCACTTGCCACACGGCATCCTTATGCAGCCTGCTGCTGGCAACACTGGCAACTCTGGCAATCCTACTGCCCAGCACTGGTGAGTAGTACACTCATACTAAATAAACGACCCAAAATTTTAGTAAATTGCCATACTTTCGGGCGTCTATGGTTAGTCACCATATTGTTCAGAGAGTATATTTCTAAAATTTATGCTTGTGATTTATTAAAATTTACAGTTGCATTTTTTATGTTTAATTTTTGCAAATTTAAAAAAAAAATCGAATTTTCCAGGTTGTTGTTTTCAACATTTTAGAAACGCATTTCTTACTATAAGAAAATATTTCTAAGAAATAGAAAAATATCATAATTTTTGTAGGCGAACCTTATTAATTTTTAGATCACTTTTTCTAAGTGTATTTTTCAAGCGTGAGAGGGGGGAGGGGTAACTGGTAGTAACGGTATCAGGCGGGCAACGTTGAGAATGTTTATTTAATTTATTAGCAACTTTGGCCAAAAGCAACGAACGAGACCCACAAAAATTGGCTAAAGAAGTTTTACTTTTTGTCGACCCTCCCCCTAAAACATCCCTCCCCTTATTGGTTTTTGGGGGTGGGGGAGGGCGTGCAAATATTTTAGCCAACAATATTAGTTGGCAGACACCACGGCTGCCACAATTTTGGCGCCCCTGTGTGTGTGTGGCACATACCAACACACCAACACACCGACATACCGACACTCTGGATATATTTTGCTTACGACCACTTAATCGATTTAAGGCCGTGTCGAGTTCTTCTCTGTCCAAAATAGGAACTTTGACAGTTTCGAGAGAAAGCGAGAGAGGGAGAGAGAGAGAGAGAGAGAGAGAGAGAGAGAGAGAGAGAGAGAGAGAAAGTCAGCGACTGTTGCAGAATCAAAGCAATCCGTTTTTTGGAATCCATTGGCAAAGTGTTCGAGAAATCGCAAATCTGTGGTAGACATTGGCGTAACGATAAACTTTGTGGCATGTTTAACCCTCTTCACGAACTTCGCTTCAGCCTTCAGCCTTGACGCATTAATCTGAACTTTTGCTTTACTTATTTTTAATTAAGTTCATCAAACTTGAACTACTTGAAAAATATAAACAGAATTAACTGACATCCTTTGCGCTGCTGCGACTTAATTTATGGCGGGGATTTGTATTTCCTGCAGCTATATAAATAGTTGTTGAATATCATTGCAATAATAGTGAGACAGCTACGAGATATTGGATTAGTCTAGATTAATACTATCCTATTTACAATCATTATTGTTGTCTGATATTTGCTGAAGCTAAATAAATAGTTGCGAACATTTCTAAATACAAATATTTTGAAATATATATTTGAAATATAATATGAAAAATATTCTGACAGCAAGCACAAAGAAGACGAACTCAATGAAGGCTAAGAATAGTGGAAAGGCTTACAAAATATTATAATATCCGAAGTGTGTTGCACCAGCTGAGTTGTATTTCAAACTGATGGCATTGCCTAAAATACCAGCTTAAGGTTTAGCTTAAAAACTAGATCGAAAATTGATAAGAGCTCTCCTAAAAAAAGGATAATCATAAAATAATCAGTCTAGACGCTTTTTCAGCTGCAAAAGATAAGCATAAGAAAAGATAGTTTAAGTTTATTTAAGTTTGTTGACTATAACTTGTCGAAGAATTTCAGCAGCAGTTCATTTTCGTATCCTTGACACAGTTGTTGTGTTTATTGAGTAGTTTGTGACAGTTTTACTCATATGCAGCCAATTAAATAATATATATAATTACTAACTGCTTTTTTAATACTCTGGTCGGCAAACACTGCGTATACGTGTTTTATGCCATGAGCAACTTTATTAACAATTCTCACACTTCATAAGCATCTGCCAGTTATTAGAGGATGTTGCATTAATTAATTAAAGAAGAGTGCTTGTTAGTTAGTTGCGTTGACGAGTTCTTTGCCAAAACTTGCACGCATTTAATTAATGAACTTTTCATACCATCGTTTTCATTTGTTTTCCTTATATTTTTTTTTGTCCAATTTGTTTAGTTTGGAACTGAGGCAGGTTGACGGAGTGAATAATTTTTTGCTGCTGCCTCTGTTTAGTACTGACGTTTAAAAAGTCGCAGAGAAATCAGCATTTTTCTTTTAAGCAAATAATTTTATCAATTGCGAGTCGGGGGCAAGTAATAATTGACAAATACAACGTCGTCTAGACAGGCTGCAAAAGACTGAAAAGAAAATGATTATTATTACTGCAAGGGGAGGTAGTTGTTATTGTTGTTATTATTGTTATTGTTGTTGTCGTTGTTGTTGTTGTCGCTGTTGTTGTTGTTCGCTTAATTGGCTCGGAAAGCGCGTCCACTGAATTATAGATAAAAATCTTGCTTACTGTTATTATGAGGTCACGTACGCATTTTCCAAGCGAAACAAAAAATATCCAATGAACAAAAAAGAAAGAAATATTTTTATAGAGCAAGGAAAGTGAGCAGCAATAATGAAATTAAGTAAACGTGGCTCGAAATGTAATCAAAATGGCCAAAAGGGAAGCACATATTTATTGGCCGCCGTACATGCCACTAATGTTAACCAACACGCAGACTGCCAACTGCCAGTTAATACAAAAAAAAAATAAAATAAAATAAAGAGCTGTCCATAGAATTGTGTACGGGGGTGTATTAATGTAGCAGCTGATTAAAAGACGACATTCAGCAAATATTGTTATAAATTAATTGAATCACTTAGTAGCATTTAGGCAAATTAATTAACACTTTTCTCACATATTTTCAAGTGTACAAGAATAATTTACACAGCTGCATATCAATTTTGAGCAGCATGTGTGTGTGTGTGTGTGTGTGTTGTATGTGTGTGTGTGTGTGTGTGTCTGACTGGAAGTGTAATTAATCATGGCTGGCAAAATGAATGTTTTCAATTTAATTGAATTAATCGATTATGGTTATTGTTATGAATAAGCCTCGTTGTGTGTGTTTTGGAGTTTTTGCCAACTCGAATTTTAATTATATTACTGCAGCTGTTTATGTGTGTATGTGTAGGTGTGTGTGTGTGTGTGTGTGTGTGTGTGTGTCTGCCTGCTTTAATTGATATCCTAATTAAAGAAAATAGCTATTGTTGCATTTGACAATCACAGTTTGTACATTGTCACAGCTGCTTTGATTTATTTTCCAACAAATTTCACATTCTTGTTCAGCTTATTATCATAATTTGTATTCATTTTGTGCACTTTCACCTTTTGATGACCTGCCTGAATCTAAATATAGGCAACAAAACGTTATAGTTCAATCATGCTGAACATGGTATTGACATGAGTGGAACTTCTCTTTCCGTCCCTCTCTCTCTCTCTCTCTCTCTCTCACTTTATTATAATTATTGTTATGATATAATCAACAAAACAAAACAAATTAAATAAGTATTGAAATTAATCAGGCAACACATCTAACTGACTAACAGAAATTTAGGGTATATCAACTAATTATTTAGAAAGCATATTTCTAATGACTTGGCGATTTATTTCTTTCTTGATTTACGATCAATTTTTCTACAATTTTGAATAAATATATGTAATTTTCATGGAGTTTTTTCATTAATGCTTACATTATAAATGAACATTATTATTTTAAGATTACAAAAATTGTAGGTCGGTTAAAAATTCATTCATTTAATAGTTCAATTTGAATTGTTAGCAGACAGCAGCTGAACTCTTACCTTTTTAATAGTGGAAAATACATCTAAGAAAATAAAAAAGCAAGTTTTTTTGTCATTTTTCTTCCAATTTCATGTCTAGCTTTTTGCTAAGTTTCACGAATTGTAAATGCCTTTTTTCGAGCAGTCTGTTAACAATTGGCCCAACTAGACGCCGTTGCTGTTGTTCTTATTGCTGTTGTTAAATGCAACTAGACAAATGACAAACATAAATGCAATGGAATACTGTGTGTATATACATACATACATATGTACATATAGAAAAAGCTTCTTTTTGGACTTTGTAGCTGCAATTAAATCGCTGGCTTTGCCCATTTCTATGAGCAGGCTTCAAATCGATGACAAAGTTCCCTGGTTTTGTTTCTGCCCCATTCCTGTGGAGCAACGCAGCAGATATGCAAATGCAAGTGCGACTGCAATGCAGCAAAGGGGCGAGAAACGTGCTCCATTTTCGACAGCAACAAAAAACAATGGCAATAACAACAACAACAGCAACAACAACGAGCTTGACAAAAAAGAACGCACTCATTGTCGAAGGAAGAAAACGAGCCTGACACGGACAGACAGACAGACAGACAGACAGACAGACAGGCAGAGAGAGACAGAGAGTCGGGCTGCAGACAGAGAGACGTGGCAAGGACACAGACTGTGGCATAGACAATGGCAGCAGGCCTGTCGCAGCTGCTCTTGTTGCAGACTGAGAAACAAACTTCCGCTTCTGATTGCAGATTAAGCACGTTCCACGTCCGTCTGTCTCAATCCACCCCCAAAATCCACACCCCTTCCACCGCCCTGCTTGGGGCATGGCATTGATGCGTATTGATGCTGCAGGCAAAAACTGCTTTCTTTTTTTATAACTTGCTCCAGGCCCGCCCAAACTGATCCATGCCGCCATCAACCAATCAGTCTAAATTATCCTCTTTGCATATCGCAAATCGTTGCCCTTTCATATTTGCATTATTTTAATATACTATTATTACTAATGTTATTGGAGAGCATCTTTTTTAATCGAAAAGAAATGCAAAGCTTTGATTTCTTTTTATTAATGTAAAGTCTTAAATATAATATATCTTGTATGGTCCTTGAGTAAATTCCAGTTGACTATTTGCTGACACAAATCTAAAAAGTGAACTTTGCAAGACAAAATTGTATAATTTCGTTTGCAAAATATTTTTGAGCGAAATTTGTAATATTTTCAATTACAGCTCTTCTTCTCTTCGATGATTAAACGAATTTAAATTTATTTTGTTTGCTTGAGGGTTTTTATGAATTCAAAGTTGAGCACAGGATAACCATTTGTCAGAACTACATCGATTTGCACAAGCCAAAACTTGTTGGTCACAGTTTCCCCATCAGCTTATTTCAGCATCTAAAATGCAAGAATCTTTACTCAATTTTTTACTTTCAACATATCCTCTAAATCTAATTCATTCTTTAAATGCCTTTAAAATTCCAATCAATACAAATAGTCAATTTTCTGAGAATTGTGTTTCATATATAGATTAAGTTACAATAACAATAACTGTTACACAATTTCTGCGTTTGACACTTGCCTCATCCATGAGGCAACAGCACCAGTTGCAACAGTCTCTTAGTCTCTTTGTTGTTGGACTTCATTTTTGGTTTTACCTGCGCCTGACATTTGAGCTCGGGCCATAAATTAAATCATTTAAAAATCAACCAACATTTTTAGCAGTAAACTTTTGTGACAACTTTATAATAGTGCTTAGAACATAACTGTGGCGTTTTCACGACATCAAATGGCAAAGTTTTCGTCTCTCTCTATATATATATATATACATATATATATATATATCTCCTGCCATGGTATTTCTTAATTAAGCACGGCGTTTGATGACAAAACTTTCCATGTTGCTCACTGCTGTTTTCGGTGTTCAGTTTTTGGCCAAATAATTAGCCAGGTTGCCCTTAGATTTGATGTGCCGTTGAAAGCTAGGTGTCAAATCTCTCCTCACTTTGACATTTGCCATCGTTGTTTTTGGGATCAGCACAAAAATATTCAGGATTCTTAGCTTGCTGACGGCATTGGCCTTGACGTGTTTTGCCCGTCCACAATTTATTTTCAGCTCTGTAACAATTTAAAATCAACCGCCACTTCTGATAAATAAAAAAAAATAAAAATAATATATACACATGTGAAAAAAACTTTTGAGACTTTGAAACTAGCCACAAGCATAACATTAAAACATATTTTCAAAGCGAAGCAAGTAAATTGCAAAGCCAAAGCAAAGCAAAGCAGAGCAAAGCATTGCTTATAGAAGTTCTTTCAAAGACGGCCATAAGGAATAAGAATATAAGAATGGTTCCAAGCACACTTTAGTGCACCTTTTGCTACGCACTTTCTTTGACTTGCACAAATATATACATATATATATATATAGCTATATATATATAAAGTTGAGAGTCGGGAGTTGGTAGTTGAGAGTGCATAATGCTAAGTCATACTTATGCCATAAATACTTGGCTCAAAGTGTCCGCCTGCACACAGAAATCGCGCAGCTCGAGCAAAAGTCGCCGCTCTTTAGCGCAACTACACTCAGAAAATAAGTTTGAACGAAATTTTAGAAACTCGCACAATTATTCAGAAAGTAAATTTCAAAAAGTTAATTTCTATTATTTCTAAATAGATTATTGCTTATATTAGCTGATCTTATTATTTAAATTCTATTTTATTATTTTTTAGGGATTTTAATTTAAGGGTAATTTTTTAAAATTCAGGTATATTTTCTTTTTTCTGAGTGTACACTCAAAAGAACGCATAAGTTGACTCTTGCAGCACTTTGTGCCTCATGCCTCATGCCTGCTGGCTGCGGCCCTAGCTTCAGTTATGTTTCCCCGATTCTGGTTCCTGGCCGCTTCAATGGCGTCTGTTTGGCTTTGTCGCCGCACGCTGCCGCTGCTTTGTACTTGTTTATTTTGCCGCCCCAGGCAAAGTGGGTGGGTGGCTTTTTCAGCGGGTGGTTTTCATTCGGGCCGCGCACACAAAAAGTCAAATGCCTTTAATGCTGCCGCTTCCTGTGGCTTAATGAAAATGTGCATATATTTTTAGCCCCAAAAATGCCAACGCACCACATTAACGACTATTTATAGCATTCTGTCATCACTCTATCCTAAATATAACCCACATGGTAAATTCCTCATTGATCCCAAAACATTCATTTGGCCATTATTGGCTCTGAGTTTCTGTAGCGCAATTCCCACATCTACTTAGTTCACTCTGCATACGTCACTGGCGGAAACCTTTCAGACTTGTTGACAACTCTGGCCGAAATTCGTTAACTTTGTGCTTAACCTTTGATGACAAGAAAAAAACCTCTGAACTGAGAAGGCAAAAAAATCGCTTTAAAATTTAGAAAATTGCCTTGAAAACTTCTATAAATAAGAAATATTTGTAGCAGAAATAAAGAAATAAATAAAAAAAATAATCAATTTGACATATTCTTTCAACATTTTATACCTAGTTTTTAGAAAGATAAAATCTTGCATTCTAGAAATATGCTTTCTGAATCATAAGTTGAGCAAAAAGAATGCAGATTTTCTAAATTTCCGTACGATTTTTTATCTGATTTATTTCGGAGTGTTAGTGCCTTAATTTGCTTAAGAAAATAAATACCTTTAATTGACTGTGGTAAATATAGATGGATATTTAGCGATTCGTGTGACCAGCTCAAGCAGAAGCCAAACTAGATTTTCTACTGATATTTAGCTTAGTTAAGAAAACTTGCTTAAAGCAAACCCGAGTTGATATAGGATTAAACAACGACTGCTATCAGGCTTTATGCAGTGTTTCGTTGCTGGTGCAATATTAATTTCATATCTTGATTTTCGTGCCATAACTTTGACCCAAATTGTCTAAGCCTACCTATGGGCTTTTGTTGTACGCTTAAAAGTCGGCAACTTTTCTTTTCGTTTCGTTTCGTTGTCTCGAGTGCCCACAAAGAACACACACCCACACCACACACACACACCAACCCCCCCTCCCCTCCCCACACCCCTCTTGTTGAACACCCCCGGCTAGAAGTTGGTCGACTATTCGTATTCAGAAATCCCGAGCACGTTTCGCACGCCTCAAGTTGACTGGGTTGGTTGGTTGGCTGTTGGTTCCTTCGCATTGTGTTGGCTAAACAAAAGCGCATTGTTTTGGGCCCCGACTAGCGAAATTTCTTTCGATTTCCTTGACTTTTATGCACTTGCTGTGTGGGTTATTTATGGGCCTCTGGCATTGAGCAGCTGAAGTGCAGGCGAAACCAGAGTTGTCATTGTTCTAATGGCTGGTTAAAAAAAAAGGAAGAAGAAAAACAACGCCTTTTAAACTTAGTTAATCGTCTAGTGTTCATCATTCTTTAAATAACTAATCCATGCCACTCCTCTCTCATTTTCTGCAGTGGACTGCCTGACAATGACTGAGATACGCATACCAAAGCATATTATGCGGCACGAGGATGCCGTCTTGGGCTGCAAGTACGATCTGGATGGCGAGTCCTTGTATTCGGTTAAGTGGTACAAGGATGGCTTCGAGTTCTATCGCTATGTGCCACGTGACATGCCGCCCGGACAGGTCTTTCCGCTGCCCGGTGTCGATGTTGAGGTAAGTATGAAGAGCCCCTTTCTCTTCTCTATTTTTGCAGCTAATCTGATTCACAGGACACAATTCCATTGAGTCGCAGTTGTTGTAGTAGTTGTAGTAGGCAAGTATTTGCTCGTCAGAGTCAATATTAGGAGTGTTTGCTGTAGACAGGCAGATGACATTCAGGAAATACATCGACTCGATTGCGTTTGATTTTTATTTTTATTTCTTTTTTTGGGGGCTCTCTTAAAATGTACTCACGTAAGAAATCAAAGGTGCTGCAAACGTTGGAGGAGTGTGTGCTGCCCGTGGACGAGGAGGATGCTATCGATATGATGGCCCAAATGATGGTCCAACATCCCAAAAGCAATCCCATTGAGGCGGGACTGCGTCTGGGAAAAATTGACAAGCAGCATAGCCTAATGCATCTGGAGAGTCAAGTGATGTTGCATGCAGCCATGGAGCACTTTGATGCCACTCCCGAACAACTGGACATGGCGATGCCAGTGAGTGATAAGCAGCTAAATGAATTGGTCGAGGTGGCTGCGTCCCTAAATGAGGATGATGAAGATGAGGATGACTTCGAGGAGGACGAGGATGACGATGATGACGATGATGATGTAGAGCTCGATGAGGGTGCTGATGCTGATGATGATGTTAATGAACGTCTCGAGCTATATGATCTACCGGATCGTCCGACATGATGGGTGTCTGCCCCAAACTATTGTTTATTCGCTTCTGTTACAAAATTTAAGTTTAATTAAAAAGAAAATTTGTTTATTTCTTGAGTGAATGGTTTCAAATTTGCATAAGTTTGTGCAATTTCAGCAAAACTTTCGTCGGTTTATAAATCGATTTTACTTGATTTTTTCTCGTTTTTGATTCTTAAATTTGAATATTCTGCAATAGATTTGAATTATTTTAAACTTTATTTAATAGAATTAAGACAATCGATTGCATATTTCAAATTAGCCCCTTATCAATATCAACAAAACTTTTGTCGGTTTGAAAATAGAATCTATTCACTTTAAAACATTTTCATTAGGACGGTTTAAAAATGGAATTTATTTATCCATCTAACACTTATTCTAAACACTTTTTAATTGAAACTCAAATTTCTCTCTTGTCAGTTATGAAATTGAATTTATTTACTTATTTTACAATTAACTCATAAATCACTTGCATTATTTCTCAATTGAATATTTCAAATTGTTATGGCGTCTTAAATCTGGATAATGTGCAAAATCAGCAACTCTTTTGTCGGTCATAAAATGATATTTTGGAGAGCATAAATATTCCTTTCGATGGCTGCAGCAATTGCCCAACACTTGACCCGCTTACAGAATATGCCTTTCACTTTTTATCTTTTTTCTTTTAAATAATCGTTAAATTTTTGTTTTATCTGATGTATTTTATTTGCTTGCAGTTGCAAAATTCAACGGACATTGCCGTTGTCCTACGCTCGGTCAGCCTGCAGTCGACGGGTCGCTATCGGTGCGAAGTGTCCGGCGAGGCGCCTTCGTTCCAGACAGTTTCCGGTCACGAGGACATGATTGTTGTGGGTAAGTGTGTGCGAAAGAGCCAAATGGCCAAAGAGCCGGAAAGTGAGGAGACGGAGGGGAGTGAAGGGCTATGGGCAGGACGAGTGTGTGTGTGTCCTGTATACAGCAAGATTAATTGCTCAGCATGGACAAAAGCGATGAAACGTAATCGGTTTCCTTCTATAGAGTGCACACACACACACGCACACACACACACACACACACACACACATTAAAACACACGCATAGTCAGCACATGCACTCAGCAAAGAAAGCGTCCAGAAATTTAGAAAATCGCCTTACTTTCGGCTTAGTTTAGTCAAATATTAGAAGGGATCCTCTTCTCTTATTTTGAGGTTGGATTTTCTCATAATTAATAAATGGAGAAAGAAAATATGTCGAACTACCAGTTTATTTTCTTTTTACTACATTTCTTATGACTTATTATTTTATTTATTTTTTTATATTATTATGTATTTAGTACACTAAACGAGCGTAAACACAAATCTTAATTAAAACTAATTAATTTTAGATTTTAGAAAGTATTTCCTTCATTTTCTAATATAAATCGTTTTTTTCAGATATTTAGAAATTATTTCCCAAGAACCCCACAATTTTTCCAGTTGTCAGCTCGTTTTTCATGTTAAGATTATTTTTAATATTTTAATCCCATTTTTGCAGAGTTTTCAGGGCGATTTTCATATTAGGATGATTTTTCACATTTTAATCCTTTTGTTTGCCGAGTGTAGAAAGCGCATATGTATATGAATACATATATAAAATATTTCGCATTTATTTAGTTTATGCTTTGGCATTGTTTCGCGCTGCGATTTACAAATTCTCAAGCATGAAACCTGTGCCAAAAAATGAGAAAAACACACACACACACACACACACACACATAAAGAAAGGAAAAGAAAAACAAATGAAATTTAAACATGCCACACAAGGCGAGGCGAGGCGTGGCAGGGCAAGGCAGTCAGCCACTTGGCCAGTTGGGCAGCGTTCAACAACCTTCACACAGATAGACTATGTCTGCACAGCTGTATATCCATATATATCCATATATATACATTATATGTGTATGTGTGTGTGTGTGTGTGTGTGTGTGTATTTGTATTATTCTGCTGGCAAATTGCCCATGTACGTGATGCAATTCAGTTGCTCACTTACAGCTCCAGACCTGAATCCAACCAAGCAGCCTGGGAGCCTGGGAGCCTGGGAGGTGGATTTGGATTTGGATTTGCTTTGGTCTGTGTGGACTGACTGCTGACTGGCTGACTGGCTGCTGGCTGCTGGCTGTGCTGCAACTTAATTTGAAATTTTTGCGCAATCCAACAAAACATGGCGAAAATATGGTAAAACGCAATATGAAAAAGTGCTTTGGGGAAAACTTAGAATAAACGTGTTTAATAACAGCCGCAACGGCCGTCAGAAATAAATCCCAGTTGCTATTCACTGCTTTCTCTTCGTTATTTGCGCATTCGCCATTTTTGCCAGCCTCCTCAACTGTTCTTCACTTATTGCAAACTTGATGTTTAACAGGCACACACAGACACACACACACACACACACTGTGTGTAAATCCCATAACCACTAGAAAATTTAAGCACCCAATGAGCACTTTTACTCAAACATATTCAGTTGTGATTTAAACATAGAAATGAATAACAATCTTGATTTGATTCATAACAGTCAAGGGCTTTTACTTAGTTACACTTGGTTAGCTAAGTAACAAAAGCAGGCGACGCAACAAGTTGGAATTTTCATAAGAAAGGCAAGATATCCCAAAATAAATAAATAATATATGTATATAAACAATGCCATGTATCTATCAGTAAATCAGAATAATATGTTGATGTTTTCACGTCACAAAGTAAATTTCAATTTCATAATAAGTAAGGCAAAAAATTAAATTAACTATTTAATATTGCGAAAAATTCATTTAAAATTTATATCAATCAAGCACAAAGCCAAGCAAAAACAAGTGAAATTATTTTTTGTACTGTACAAATAAAAGTGAAAATATAAATATAATTACCGTAGCCTGAAAAGTACAATTAACATAGCCCGTAATTATAATTACATTTTCATTTTTATTTGTATCATCAACATAATTAACTCCCTTGAGATTAGAGCAATAATTTATCAGATTCAAACCTAAGCTGCTGAAATAAATAATAAAAAAAAACAATAATATATATAATAATAATGCTCTAGTCGAGAAAGCTCGACTGGGAGCTACCCTAAGACCAGATTTGGCTTGCTCGTGGTAGTTTTATCAATATGAAAATAGGTTTCGATTAACAAAATCTCTGTTTCTACTGATCTTAATTGGATATTATATATAAATTAGAATTGAGTCATCTATTGCTATCGACAATCGGTATTAAATTACCTTAACTTATGAGAACTTATATCCTAAATTTAAAGTCTCTAGCTCTTATTTTCATCCTTTCTTCTGCCTATTACATACTGTTGCACAACTTCAGCATACCCTTCCTGCCATTTTTAAGAGGGAAAATCTAAATAATATCGTATTAATCTTTGTTATTGCATTAAATACTCTTCCGTCCTGAGCTGCAAGCAAATGAATACCAAGTGCAGTTGTAAATAAGCCAAGTGTCTGTTTCTAATGTTCATTTTTGGTAAGCTGAAGAGTGAGCTAGGCCAATGACAGGTGGCAGGTGGCAGTAGCAGGGGCAGGTGGCAGGGGCATGTCGAATTGTCGTGGGCAACATCGTTATGATTATCATTGACATCAGCATTGGGGGGCTCAATTGTTGGTCCCCAGGCAATTTTGTGTTCATTTCCGTCAGGTGGAAGATGGGAGGAGGTTCGCTATCAAACTGTGCATATCGCATAATTAGGCCAACTAACTAAGTAACTGGGCTTATAACCAACGTGGTATAAGTATATATATATATATATATATATATATATATATATATAAGATATTCGAGGACGTATACAGCAATCAGAGCTGCACGCTTCCGCTTTAGCCAGGGGAATTACATACATAATTGTGCTTGACTTTAATGTTTGCCAAGCGATCTGAATCGCTATAACCCCTCCCATATCCCCTTTACCCCCCTCCATCTACATATTTGGCGTAAGCGGCTCAAATCAGCAACGACTCTTGCAAAATCTATAAAGTTAATGAATCACCTGTTAATGGCAGAGCAAAAGAGAGAAAAGGCAGATTTAAATTGCCGGAATATTGAAATTAATGCGACAGTATATTCAGGCTTATATTTGAGTGTGTGTATTGATGTGTGCGTGTGTGTGTGTGCTCGCTGTGGCTTAAATAATTGAATGCGATTACTGCCGCACCGGCTAAATGACGAGGCAAAATACTGTTGACCCAGTTAGTGAGCTCAGATGGTTTCGATAGCTTCTGCCTGGCAGCAACAAAAAAAAAAAAGAAGCGGATTAAATTGAAGTACAGGTGCGGAAATTGAAATTGAAAATAGAAACGGAAACATAAACGGAAAATATTGTCGACTGAGCAAAGTAAACATTGCACACTTAATT
Organism: Drosophila anomalipes; assembly: GCA_035041615.1. NCBI lineage: Eukaryota > Metazoa > Arthropoda > Insecta > Diptera > Drosophilidae > Drosophila > Drosophila anomalipes. The sequence continues at coordinate 15,658,160 of JAWNKZ010000074.1, forward strand.
AGTTTATCAGAAGCTGCCAGCTTTCCAATAATAATGTGCCACATATATGCAATTTTTTTGGCCAATAAACATTTTTCGCTTAGGCTTTGTAAGCTCATCAATTTATATGTATATATGTATATACATATATATACATATGTATATAGTCTTTTTCTGGGTTTATCAGACAATGGGGCAGCAACTGGTTTCATATTTGAAGACAAACAATGTTGGACAATATAAGCGCCAGCAAAATGGTCAACAATTATAAGCAATTGGTCAACACAAAAGGGTTCATTTTTTATAGAGAAAGGGGTAGAAGTGTGCACATTATAATAATAAAAAAAATAAAGAAGAAAAGTATTCAACAGCTCAATCAATGTCAGCAAGTAGTGGGCTAAAATAGTCGCGTCTCATACAAAAAACAAACGACTGAAAGTAATAATTTATGCAGTTGAACAGAGCTGAACAATAAGAGAACAAAAAAATAAATAAAAATAAAAATAAAACAAGCAAAAAGTGGAAAGCAGTACACAAATAATGGAGCACTGAAAATTCATACAAAGCATGCAAAAATTTTCCTTTTTGCTTTTTTTTTGTCTTTTACTTTTCTCATTTTCTCTTTCACCCACTTTTTATTTGAGTTATTATTATTTTTTTTGGCTCAGCACAAGGCCTTGCATTTATTATAGCAATTTTGCTGTGGGCGGAAGCAGGAGGCAAATATTAATACAAGAGCAATCAGAATTATTATTATCATTTTTAATGCCAGCGGAAGTGAAAACGGCGACTCTCACACAAAAAGACGTCATCGACTTTGTATTTAAAGAAATTATGCCAGACATAAGATAAGGGATTTCACTTTAAGACCCCATTTAGCCAATTTTTCATTACTCAAAATAAGCGGGAACGCTATTACATATGTGTGTTTATATAAATATATATATACATATATATATATAAATATATGTATATGTGTGTGCTGCAATCAATTTAATTAGATTCATTGTTAAATTTCAACTTAAATCGAATTGAACAGCCGGCCAACTGGCCAAGTGGCCAACAGACTCAACTGTTTATTGGTCGGCTGACTGACCCAATTGGCAAACATCCAGGTCAAAAGCAGACACAATGCACGTCGATAACAGCAACAAGAATGAACACACCAACAGCAACAACAACAATAACAATCAACAACAATAACAATCAACAACATTGTTGCCAATTGTTGTTTGCTATTGAAAAAGTGAACCCACAAAAATGGAACATTTTTGTATTCTGTTTAGCTGAAAGGAAATTTAATTGCATACATATAAACTGTAAAATATTAATTAACGCAGTATGAAGGCTTTGACTTCATAATTAAAAATCTGCCAAAGTTAATTTAAAAAAAGTGAAAATCTAAAATATATAATCGTGACAAAGCATCTCCAAATTGAAAATTAGTTTAGTTTCAGTTAACTCGCATAGCTTCTGCAACAGAAATATCGTTTAAGCTCCATAACTTTGTCAACAATTTATAGATTTTCAATAACTTCCTGATCTCTAGAATAATAAAGTAGTAAGAAATATACGACGGATATAAATTTGTCTAAGCTGATCCGGTTTTAAAAAACCAGAGATCAAAATCAAATTGCAGGTTGAAAACAAGATTCTGGCTTACCCCGTTAATATTATCCCTCCAAAATGTGATAAGAGATCAGGTAAAAACTTTCTTCAACCATAACTTTGTTAAAAATAATCTGATATTCCAAAACTAGGATTTTTTGCTCCTGGTTTGATTGCAAGATCAGAACTATTTTAAAAGCTTTAAATGCAATTTTGACTCGATTTCCATGTTAAAATCTTTACCTCAAAAAGTGGTTCACAACTTTCTTAAAATTGAGAGATTTTCAAAAACTCACCTTCTAGATCAAAACTATATTCAGAGTTGAAATCGCAATTCAGACTGGATTTCCATACGAAGATTTTACAGCCAAAAAGTGGTGCTGGGAACAGCTCAACACTTTCAACCGCCATAACCTGGTCAAAACTGACCCAATTTTGACAATCAACAACTTTATTGCTATGATTTTAGATAGTTTCAATTTTCTAGCGCTAGTTAATTAAGCTGTTCAATTGTGTGCATGATGCGGTTATAAGTTGTGGTCGACACTCGAATATGTTTTCTCTTTATAATGGCTAATCCATGTGGCCAACACTCACACACACACTCCCTGTTTCCGTGTGTTTCTGTATGTGTGTGTGTGTGTGTGTTGGACTTATTTCTCGTTGCAGTAACGCCGAAGCATGGACCACAAATCACTGGCGGTCAGCCTCGCTATCAAATTGGCGATGTGGTTCGCGTCAATTGCACATCGGCGCCATCGAAGCCCGTCTGCCATCTCAGCTGGCTGATTAACGGTTTGCATGCGAACCGCTCCCTGCTCCGACCCTACGAGCCCCTCGTCGTCGGCCGGGAGGGACTCGAGGTGGCCCGACTGGGTCTGGAGTTTCGGGTGCGCGGATGACATTTCAAGCACGGCGACATGAAACTGAAGGTGAGTTATGCTGCCTGCCCAGCATCGGATCGGCCTTAAGCTGATTATAGCCCCTGAAATTGATGCATTACATTGGCCATTGGACATTGACTAGAGCTCAGTTCGTTGTATCTGTATCTGTGGCTGTAGCTGTAGCAGCTGGAGCTGGAGCTGGAGCTGGATTCCATGGCCGGAATGAACGTTTTGATTCAATTTGCGACAACATTACATGACAGCGCATGTTGATTACTATCTGACAGTGGGGGTGTGTGGCTCTGTGTGTCTGTCGTAAAGGCCACAAAAATTTCATGCACAACTTTTATGAGGCGACCGACAAACTCACTACTGGGCAGCAACTACGTACACTCGAGAAAAATAATCAGCCTGGAAATTGACACACTTTTGGCTCAGATTATTACTCAGATGGTGTAATTCAAAGAGGACAGCTTGTCTCTTTCTTGAAACCAGGGATTTCCTTTTCAATACCAGTGTAGAACTTCTATAATTTAGAAATAATCTGCCTAATTTCCCAGGGTTTGATTTTTATTTGTCTTGTACAGAAATTCAGCATTTGCTTTCTTTGTTACTTATATTATTAATAATATATCAGGGGATATATTTTGTATTTTAAATAAAGTGTTTTATTTATACTTTGGAAATTCATTTCTTATTAATAAAAAGCATTTATTTTTTGTTACTCTTAATATTAATAAATATTTGTGTAGGAAAGAATTGAATTTGTTTTTCGCACAGTAACAAATTGTATGCTAAAGACCGGAACTTATTTTTAATATTTGGTGCACTTTTCATTTTCTGAGTGTACGTATCGTGGTCCGCTCTGGTCACTCCGACCGTGTCGTCCATTTCCATATGAGAGTCATTTTGGGTTATCAGCTCAGCGCGTGTGTCAGTTAATGAAAGCATAAAACTTTTAGTGCGCCGTCAACGCCGTCAGAAAAATATTGTGACCCCCCGCCGCAACCAGCCCCTGCCACACAGCGACAGCTATTGTTGCACTTAGTGTCCGGCACAGATTTCATGAGGCCGTTAACAGCTGCAGAGCGGAGGAGGGGAAGACTTTAACGAATGTTACTCTCATTTGCAGTGTGTCGCGAAAATCTCGTCGGTGTATTGGCAGAGCAACGAGGAGAGCGTGGAGAGTGATAAACATCAGCGCATACCCGTCTTAGAGTCCAGGGAGACGGTGCGAACGAATCAGGACAAATCACTGGAAGGTGAGTCAACGCAACATCAATCATAAATCAGCGCAACAGTTGTCCAAGATGCAACAAATACCTGCCACTCTCTCTCTCTCTCTCTCTCTCTCTCTCTCTCTCTCTCTCTCTCTCTCTCTCTCTCTCTCTCTCCCTCCTCCTCTATTCATAACGCAGACAAGCAGCTGAAGAAGAGTCGTCGTCCTGCGGCCGCAACCTCAGCAGCCGCCGCCGCCGCTGCGGCAGCAGCAGCAGCATCCTCCAGCTTTAGTTTGTCCGCATCCATGGGCTGGTCGAGGATATTAGGCCACAAATCCATTGCACGCATTTCGCTGTACGCGTTGCCCGTCTTAATAGCATTTCTGTGTAATGTCGCCAGCGCCTCTTTGGGTGTTAAGCCGGTCACGCCCACCACAACAACGATTGCCACAAGCAGGAGCAGCAGCTGCTGCCAACATGACCACTGCCAGTTGGCCCAATTAGCCGCCAGATAACAATTAACGAAGATATATGGCGACTGCTCGGTGACATCCCACAAACTTAGGGGTTCCGTGTAAATATTTCTTCGACTTGCATAGAAAATAAAAAACCAACATTACGTATACGCCGCATATGCCGTGCGCAAATTAATCAACTGAAGCAGTAGCTGCGCTTAGCCATTGTACATAAGGTATAAACACATACATATATGTATTCCATATTTCAGACAAAGTTTATTGGTGGGGTAAATGGTGAAGAATTATTGCCTGTTTCCACTAACAACCACAGTTCCCACATTAATTATTTTAATAATTTATTATTATTATTTCTATTTCTCTTTGCGAAATGAATAAGAAGAAATTACTTAAAATATAAAACAGACTATGAACACCAAAAGAAATAACAAACAAATTGAAAAATTTAAAAAAATCGATTTAATTTCTATGTTGCTTTCGGCATTAAATCATTCTCAATTATAAAACAAAAATAAAGTCAATTAAAGTATAATTATATTTTAAAATAAGCCAATTGCCTTTATTTTATTAATTGCCATAATATTCTAAGAAATGTTGATAGTGGAAACAGACATTAAGTCTCTATCAGATCGTTGTTCCTTGCGGGCTTTTAATGCAGGCTAAGAAAAAGATGCTCAAAATTGTTATAAGAAAATAAGAAAAGAAATATTGAATATATCTTAAATATTAAAGATATGCATGTACTTAAGTAGCCAAATCTGTACAAGCATAGTTAAAGGAATCCTGTTCAAAATATGTATTGCTATAAATTTAAGACAACAATTAGACAAAACTAGAGTCTTCATCATTGGATGCTTAAAATGAAATCAAAAACACAATTTCTGTCTAGATTACAATGTCTTCAAATAGTAACAAGAATATATATATATATATACGTATATTAAAAGGCAAAATTGTTGTAACTAGCCATAACTGTAAACATAAGTCACCGCAAAAAGCGTAAGCCAAAAAAAAAAAAAACAAAATATATAAAAAAATTAAGCGAAATTGGATTAAGAAAATATTTTCGAATGCTGCTTGAACAATTTCAAATATGTTCATATATTAGCAGCTTGTGCAGCAAAATGTACTCAAAAGAGAAATGAATAAATATATATATATATATATATATATATACATATATATCTAAGAATATCTGCAAACTTGACCTAGATAAAATGGGCGAACTGTACATTTCCACAGAATAAGCTATTTGGTAGGCTAAACTTGTACAGTTATTTCTCTTCTTCCTCTACTTTGTAGTATCAATGCTTCAGCGCACACTCTAAAATACCCTCTCACGAATACACACACACACACACACACACACATGTACACACACAGACAAACCTGTGCATATCCAGAGCATATCTTGGTTAGATTACAGCAAAAAAAATTGTTGAATGTTTAGTCTAAGCTTAAAAAATATGCAAAATATTGCAAAATATTTAAGAATTCCATCAAGTTAAGTGCATCAAATATCTTAGCAGTGTAAATGATTATTATGTAATAATGAATGTTATTAAGTCTTTAAATAAAATGCAGTGAAAATCGAAATCTAAAACATGCCCAAATAAGTAGGCAACATTTTTGCATTTTATTTTTTTACATAGCTGCAATTGCAACTGCAACGAGAGCTGTCATTGTCAGCAATTGTGCTTGCCTCGCGCTTTGTTGTTGCCACATCTATTTTTTATTGTTGCTGACGCTGCCTGCCTCATTTTATTGTTATTCTATTTACTTGTCGGATTTTCACCACCCGCACCACCGCCCCCTCGGCACACACCTCTTTTGTTGTGTGTTCGCCTCTTGCTTTTAATGTGCCTTATTTATTTTTACGTTGGAGGTTGCACTTATGGGCCAGGGTTGGTGCTGCGTGTGCCATGCACTTAAAAACATTTGATTACGTGTCATATATCAACACATACCACGATTGAATTTCAGTCGTGATTGCCACGCATAAACCAAACAAAACAAAAAATTTACCGATAATCAAGCTGAAAACGACAAAAAAAAAAAAAAAAAATAAGCAACCCATTGCGATTATGTAAGCACTTTTTATACTCAACATATCTATTATATTTAACAAAGCTCAAGACTCTGCCTAAGTAGGTTGTTTGACTATTTAAATGGTTGCTTAGGCATGTTTGGGGAAGGTGGTTAGGACATATATATGTAGGACTGATTACGTCCTGTTTATTATTAATACAATAGTTATAAGTATATTAAAGTAAAAGATTAATATTGGATTTATAACGTAATGTTCGACTTTATAAAATAACGACTTAGTTCCCCGACGAAGCGACAACTTGATAACTTAAGGTACTCGGGACTTTGACGACTTCTTATTCACGATCTTCACACTGCGCTTTACGAACTCGTGTCTCGGGCTCTGGTGTTCTGGGTTCAGGAATAGAGCCTGGTAAGCGAATGTGTTTTAGCAGAGATACGAAAATTATATCCCATAGGTTCAGGTATATATCCAATTAATATACCTAACATTTGCTTGAAATCGTGTCATTTATTGTGACTCGGAAATTATCGGAAAGCGATTTGTATCGCAAATCGCAAGACGTAAGAATAACTTCTACTCCATATTTGAAATCTCTAATTCTGTAATACTCTGAAATCATCTTCTTCATAGAGACGAATATCACTAAATTGGCCAGATATACATATATAATTCATGGGCTCACAAATGCTTCTTGTTTCCAGCCACGAACTTTCGCAAAACTTTATTAAACCCTTTTTAATCAATTTGAATGAATCGTTAAAAAAGTTGCCCAGTTCTGCAGAAATGCTCACAATATGGAAACTGATTGAAGTCAAAAAGGAAAAAGTTATACAAAGTCAAGGCGGAGTTTTGAAATAAATGAATTAAGCTACCAAAAGTGGTGTTTAACAAATTAAAAACCAATTAAATCGAATTGAATAGCTACGAAAAAATAAAAACAAACCTAGCCTTGGCCAGGTTGAGTTCCCGGCCAAAATGTGGCACATTTAAAGTTGCAGTAGCAATTAAAAATTATGAATGGCAGCAAGACGCATGCTACAAAGTTGCTGCCACGGCTTGTGGCATGAGCCACTGAGCACGTGCTTATTTGCTTAATTTCACAGAGCGCATATGCACAAAAGCACAAGCCTCGAGGCCACCATGGCGAGTTTAGAGTAGAAGGGTGGTGACGGGGGGTAACTAGAGGAACGGGGAGGGGGGAGGGGGAGAGGGGTGGATAGGGAACTGAAGCTGTTGGAATTTTTATTTATCACAGCCACTTGCATTTTGCATTTTGTTTATATGCTTTTAATGCAATTAGCACGCTTTTCACTTTGATTTAAGCCCAGGCGTCGTCTGAGTGTTTGACAAACGAACAGACTGATGGACAGACAGACGGACTGATGGACTGCTGAGCTGACTGACTGACTGACTGACTGACTGGCAGTTGGACTGACTGGCAGAGCATTTGCATAGAGCCCGCTTTGTCTATCGGGGCACACACGAGTGGATGGCAGTGCTCTGTTTTTATAACCCGCAACCATTCCAAAATGCCTATAAAGTCTTGCAATGGAATGTAACAGGCAGTAGAAAGCATCTGTTACCCCATTAAGTATAGACATTCCTGATCAGCTTTAGCAATCAAGTCGATTAAGCTATGTATGAATAAAGATGGATATATTTAAGTGGTGATTATGTTTGTGAATATAGCATGGGATTGATTTAAGTTACGGCAATATTCTTAGCTGTTCATTTAGTGTCTGGATTTGAGTATTCAGATCGAGTATTTCTATACAGTTTTCTATGGAGTATTCTAATGCATGCTAATCGAGGGTATCTCCCAGTCGAGCTCTTTCCCTCTCTCTCTCTCTCTCTCTCTCTCTCTTGGCTTGAGACTTCCTTCCAGTTCTGTTTTTCTATTTGTCTGTTTGCCCGTTTGTCTCTCTGTTTGCTTGTTTGTTTGTTTGTTCGCTTGTCTCCCATTTGTCAGCGCACATTGACAAACACACATAAATTTATGAGTGGCAATGCGCCTTTCATCTTTTGTCGCATGAGAGTGGAGCAGGCGGGGGGCATGAGTTGGAGGCGTCTCCTGTCGTTGCCTGCTTTTGCTTTGTCTGCTTGGCTGCTCGGCTGCTCGGCTGATGATGTTGCCTCTGCTGCTGCTGCTGCTGCTGCTGCTGCTGCAGCTGATGTTGCATCTACTGCCATTCATTATGTGCTGCGCTGCGCTTGTTTATGCAACCATTTTCATTAGCAGCGCCGGCGACGCCGCTTTGCTGCAACCGTCAATGCCATCAGTCAGGAGTCAGCAGTCGACAGTCGAGGGGCGGGGGGTGGAGGTAAGGGTTGAGTCCTTGTCACAGCCATTTGAGTGCTTTGACCCTTTTTTTCTTCTTTTGCACACACTAATGCATATTGTTTGTGCCTTGAAGCGTCATTTGTTGCGTTGTTCTTGCGCTTGGCGCAATTTTAATTACGATTTGCTCACTTACATTCCATTTTGCTGCTACTTACTTGCCACACCCCTCCCTGTCTGCTGATTACACTTCAATCAAACGCGCGTAAATATCAATCAACTCTTTGCTTAGCTCAGCAACAGCCCAGAGCAAAACTCATTTAAAAGTAATCAACAAGTGGCAGCAAACTGAAAACTAATCACAGCATTGCAGATGCGATGTGGTCAACTCTTATAACATCTATATATATATATCTATATATTGAATATCGAGTTTGTGCTTACGTGCATTGGCAATTAATACTGCTATTTATGTCACACATTAATCTAACTGTCGCTCACACTTAATGGCCAAGTTTATAGGTTAATATTCAAAGTAGCCCAAGTAAAGTCAACTTTTTGTAAGCAGTTGCTTTCCTACACTCGGCAAAACAAAAAAATCGGGCTGAATTTAAAAAAAAGAAAAATACCCCGAAAACTAGAAAGTTTTGTTGTATTTTCTTTTAGAAATATTTCCTATTTTTAATAAATGCATTTCTAAAAAATAGAAATTCAAGCTTTCGTTCTTAAAGAGAAATCCTTTCTATAATTCACAAGCAAGTAATGTAATTCAGTGCCTCGAAATTTAGTTCAAGTCCCCCTAAAATCGTACTATTTTTCATATTAAGCTATATGCATTTACAAGCCACTTGAAAAGTTTGTATATTTTATATCTTAAAATGCAAATATTTAATAAATAAAATAAGTAACAAAAAAGCCAATATAAGAATTCTTTTACATGTACATATAGAAAACAACAATAATAGAAAAATACAAAAGTTTGTGTTTAGAAAGCCACAAGATTCAAATTTAGAAATTTACTTGCTGTACAAATAAGATGAGTTATCCTTGGCGTCAAAATTATGGCGAATTTCTAAAATTCAGTTCGATTATTTTCTGTATTTGTGTGCCTGGTTCACAAATATGATGGCATACTTTTGTGTCTCAGTGTTCAGTGTTCAGTGCTCGATTTCAATGAGTTATGGGCATAAATAAATGTCAGCATCGTTTTGCTGGACGCTGCCGATAATTTATGTTTATTGCTTATGCAAAACGCGCGCTTCCAATAAGCACAAAATCAAACAAATTGCTAAAAGTTCTACACCTCCCCAACCACCCCCACCCCCCCTCCTCTCTCTCTCTCCGTTTGCTCCCCTGTCTGCCCTCTGTGGTCGGTGTCAATTGTGGTGTCTTGTGTCTTGGTCTAATGGCGGCTCGTTGATAAGCCGTCTCAGTGAAATTAGCAAACAAAATGCGTAGCTGTAAATGCTTTTGCCTTTATTTCCATTTTCATTTTGTGGTTGTTGCTTTTCTTGTTTTTCTTGGATTTTTTTTTTGCTAGGCCGCAAGGTGAAAATTGTGTGCGAAAAGTCGTACGTGCGTGAAAATGAATGAAGGGCGCGTGCACAAAATGTAATTGTTTGTGGCAGCAACTCTGTGTATGTGTGTGTGTGTGTGTGTGTATGTGGTCAGGTGGCCGGCAAAGATATGGCCAGGTCTTGTGTATGATTTAATGTTAATCACTTTTAAGAGCCTCTCCTCGAGATGGCGATGCAGATGGCAGTTGGAGTCGGAGTTGGAGCTGGGGTCGACGAGGCTTGTGGCCATATTGAAAATACAAGCTCGTAAATTAAATTTTACACCGGCTGACGCAATGAATAGCAACAAAAGAAACAGCAGAAAAAAGAAAGGCCAGTTAGAATGCGCTAGTCGATAGAGATCGACGGGCAGATACCCTAAATCCTGCTCATATTGTTTGGTTTAATATGAAAATATGTTTTGGCTAACAACGTCTGTATTTCTCATCCGGTTCTTATAAAATTGGTGCAGATGATCAATATCTTTACAATGAATCATTCATTGCTATCGGATATCGGTGTGTATCCAAATTCGATCAAGTTAAATTAGATTACATTACATACGGCTGCTATGCTCTCGGTCCGCTCTTGTTCTTACTGCTAATGCTACAACTAAAAAGAGAATAATGTAAATTCCTCCTTCTACTGCTGTTGCTCCTGCAAATGACAGAGCTGAGCAGAGCTGAAAGCGCATTCATTTCAGCAATCTGCTGTTGCCTTTGCTATTGCTATTATTAAAATATATAAATTGACTCGTCTGTTGATCAAGAATATATATGTAAATTTTGTAGTATACAGTTTATTTTAATATTATAAGGAATGGCTTCACGACATAGATTGACATGTTCTTCTACCGATAGCGACACTTAACTAATATCGGAGCAATGATAACAGATAGCAAAAAAAAAAAAATAAAAATATTAAAAATAAATATATAAAATTTAATACACATTCGTAGCTGCTTTCTGCTGCTTGTTACATATTTAAGCACTGTCTGATTATACCCTGTTCAGACATTTTTAATGGGTTCAGGGTATAAAAAGTCAGCTAGCCAAATGATGCTGGTGCATTCCGCCGTCTACCCTGGTCCATGCTTCAGTTTGCCGTAGGCTATCCAGCGACTGGCCCCATAAATTTGTGCTAAGCACACGCAGTGCGCCTTGGTCATTCATTGCCATCGCTGTCGACGGCTCTGCTCCAGGTTCAGCTACTGCTCCAGTTACAGCTTCAGCTTCAGCTTCAGCGTCAGCTCTCTGCTCAGTTTGGGGCTAGGCCAAATGTCTGTTGGCCTTTTTTATCGTTTAATTAAAATTCGCAACACGTAAATCCATTTGAGCCGCTGCTGCAATCTTTACTTTAACCTTAAGGCGTTTGCCTTCTTAGCCACGTATGTGTGTGTGTGTGGCACACAGTGTATGTTTTGGTGTGTGTGTGTCTTAGTGTGTGTGTGTGTGTGTGTTACTGTATGTGGTAAATCCCATTTTTCTATTTTGTTGCTCCATAAAACCACTTTACACAATTTTCGTCTTTTGTTTTTCGATTTGCTTCGTGTTGTTTTGGCTTTCTTTCTTTTTCTCACTCACCCCTCTCTATCTCTCTCCCCCTCCCCCACCCCCTCCCCTTCTCGCACTCGCTCTCTTTTTCTTTCTTTCTGCCCACTCTCTCTCGTTGCCTTGGACTTTTACCAATTATTGTGTGTTCTAGTGCAGCCAGCCAGAGCCAGCTCGAATTAGCCTTTGTTGGCGCTACCAATCAGCCAGCCTCCAGCTTCGCCTAATCCCACCTCACTTCCGTTCTGTGCCCTTCTTCCTGTTCCTCTCGCCTCTCTACTCTCTACTCTTCTCTCTGGTCCGCCTTTCATTACTTTTCTATCAACGCACTTAGGCGCCATTGTTGTGCAGTTATTTAGCACAATCAACACCCGATGCTGCTGATAGCTCCCCCCCCAAATACTCCCTTTGATTTGCTACATTTTCTAAAAGTTTTCACTCTATCCCCCTCTCACTCTCCCACACTCGCTCTGTCCCTCTCCCTGTCTCTCTCTCTCTCTCTCTCTCTCTGTCTGACAATTTCTTTCTTTTTTACCTGATTTGCCGTCGCTTTGTTCATTTACGTTTCAGTTGAGTTGCACACTGAATTAGTCGAAATTTCACTCCCGAGTTTTGAGCATTAACAAAATTAAGAAGACACCAATTTCATTGCCGATTTTTAAGTTTAGTTTTCGGACAAATGCAGCTGATTTTAAGTTACACCCAATTAGTGAGGAAATTCAATGTTCTACGATTAGGCAGATTATTACATTATTGTGATAGATAATCTGATAAGCCAGCTTTATCTGTGTGCTTTGGAATAAGTCTTTAGCTATTTTTTTTAAGTTTTAGTAACTCATTAAATTAGTTTATTTAATTAACAAACTTATTAGTATCAAGTATTAAGCATAATTAAAGAGACAATCGAGATAAATATATTATTGGATTTGAAAATTTAAATTAATTATAAATTTATGAAGTGCGATAAGATTATCATATTATTATTATCGATAGAGCTGCAATATTAATATATATTAATATATATTACCTTTGCTTACATAAAAAATGGGATATATTTATATATTTATGTATAACTCATTAAATACTTCTCTCTTCAGGTAAGTAAAAAATATATTTTCCTTGATAAAGTATATTTCAACTTTGGCTGAAAAGAAAACTATCTTTTCTAAAATCTAGAATCGGAAAACTGTGGATTCTGCTCAATGCTCGCTGAGCTGCTTGAAGGGTTTGGCACAACTGGATGGATAAGCGGTAAAAGCAATGCAGACGGCAAAGTAAAAGCGCACAAAACTTTTTTACTAATACAATAATAAAAAGTTGCAATGTGCATTGTTGCATAGGTGAGGGGGATGGGGAGGGGGTGGGGAGGGGATGCAGCAACAGCAGCAGAGCTCGAAGAAAAGCAAAAGCAGAGCCAACAAAAATATAATGTATAAATTTAAGTGAAACTTTTGCCGCCGACAAGTTCGAAACTTTTGCATTGCGTTAACCTTAAAGGTATGCGGAAGTGGGAATGGGGAGGGGGGATGTGTGTGTGTGTGGGCGTGGCAATGAACGTGGTAGCATCAGCAATGCTGTTTAATATTGCATGACGGCCGCGACACTTATTAGATTTATCAACGCTGCGAAATTGAGTTGTGCATGACAACAGCAACAATTGGATTGGCGAGAGATAAGGGCAGGGGAGACGGTGCAGAGGGGGGAGGGAGGAGGGTAGTGGCAAGCCGATGGCAGTTGCGACAAGTTGTCGCCATAATTGCCATTGTTGTTGCATCATTGTTGCAGATGCAAAATGCAAAAAAATTGTCAGCCAACAATCAAAATTCAATCAGACAGCAACAGTTGTCAATTTAATGCCACAAGCCACGCGGCGTATGCGCAATATGCAAATCAACTGCAGCGATGCTTGTTGGCTGCTTGATTACACGTCCAGCGCATGACAGCCGCATGTTGCAGCTCAGAATGATATTGTCTGTCTTTTAAACTAGCAGTTGACTGGCGGAAAGTCATTCTTTGGCATGATTAAAATATTATAATTTCTATAAATTTATTATTGGAAATATGGCTGCAAATTATCAATGAGTTGAGAAGAAGGTTAACGTTTAATCTTAAGTTAATTAAATAGTGACAGGGCACTCTTATTATTCTTCATTCCTTGTCAAATCGATGTTTTAAAACCTTTCACTCTAATATAGCATATTTAAAAGAGGAAGAGAGGAAGAAATGTAGTTAGGATTTCTCTGAATTAAATATAATATATATAATATAGGAGCATATTAATTCGCATATTGAGTGAATTCAAATTGGATATCTTGGTAAAGAAGAAAGTTTTTAGACAAGAAGTTATCTGTTCTCATGGCAGCTATATGATATACCGATCCGATTCGACAGTTTCGACACATGTAATGCTTGACAGGCGAAAATGGCTATATCAACTCGGCTAGTGAAGCTAATCAAGAAAATACATACTTTATTTGATAGGAAACTTCTCCCTTAATGGTTAACAATATTCACCACAAAACTACTATACCCTCCAAAAGATATATATATATATATATATATATAATATATTCCATTCTTATATATTTCATTCTTATTTCCTTTTTTTAGTTTCCTCTTCGAATTTTCTATCAGACATTTCATTAAGCTGGCACTTAGCGCTGATATCGAACGCCAAGTTGCAAATACACATATATATATATAGAAAGCCCCATCGATGAGTATCTTTAACCCTCTTTCCCAGCTTTGCATCGTTTGTTGTTAATATGATTTCGATCGGCAGCAAGTTGACAATGTCTCTCGCAAAATGTGACGCGTCCAAATCATAAATGAGCAATAAATAACACATTGCCACATGCAAAGCTGCAAAAAGAGATGAAGATTTCATAGCTGTAGCAAATACAAGCAGACATAAACACACACAGATACATACATAAATACATTTATAGATGTCGTCATCGTGGCTGTTGAACGTGCCACATGCTGTGGAGTTGTCGCTTGCCACTTGCCACTTGCGACTTGCTGGGCTTGGGTTGTTTTACTTTGCTTGTTGATAAAATTTAATCATATTACACATATTACTCTCTTTATGCTCTGTTACCCCATATTGCTGTGGGCCATTGCTAAAGTACACTCAGAGATAAAACGTCGCCACACATTTTAGTAAATCGCCCTAAATTATATAAACGTTTTCTTGTTTTAGAAATAATTTCGAAGTATAAAAAACATTTAACTTCAACTAATGTAAATTTTTTAATTTTTTGAAAGTATTTTTACTATTAAGATACAAATTTCTACAAAGTTGAAAAGAAATATGAATTTGAACAAATATCCCTAAAAATTAGACATATTTTTTAAAGTTTTAGAAAAACCCAACATGAAATTAAAAAAGAATCAAACTCTTTTTTTAGAAACTCACAAATTTCAAAGTTAGAAGTTTACTTGCTGTTTAAATATGGTGAGCTACCCTTTTTTCTGAGTGTACTCGAATGTATTTGCTGTTGTTTACATGCACACACCGAGGGCCAAAATGGGCAAAAGTAACCAATTTGAAAATTAATGCCTTTAGGATATTATTCATAAAACTCGTGTACTGCCATGTTGCTGCCCCTGCCCCTCTCCATATCCCTCTCTGTCTCTCTCTGTCTCTCTCTCTCTCTCTCTCTCCCTCTCTCTCTCTTTCTCTTTATATTCCGTGTGAGAGATAGATAGCAAGCAAATCAGTTAGGAGCTGTTGCACAGTATTCTGACCAACATATTTATGCATGTAGATTTTCTATTTTATTTTTTTTGTGTTCCGCCATTTGTGCTTTATTTCTGGCTTCCTGGCTTCTGGCTAGTTGCACCCCATCCCCTGCCCTGCCCCTCGCCCCACCCCCCTTTGGCCCGTTTGTGCTGTAATTGGCCTGCGGTATTTGGCGCGTTGAAGTTTTTTCGTCCAGCGACCGCAAAAGTTTATTGCGCGCTATAAATTTAATGGAAAACACAAAAAAAAAAAAAATACATTTGACGGCGAAGACGACGGCGAAATATGCACCAAATGCCATAATTCAATTTCAGCGCATTTTCGCTTAAGCGCCAAAAACACAAAATGAAACTAAAAGTCGAATGGCCAAAGACAGCCGACAGTAAAACATAAAAATTAACCAACTAGTACACTCAGAAAAAATCATCAGCCTAAAATTTAGAAACTTAACTGCAGCAAGAGCTGAATTCCAAGAGTCCATAGTCTTTATAATTTTAAGAAAATATTTGATTATATTTAAACATTATCATAGATTTATTGTTTAAATGCGAGTGCAGTATTTCGCTGAGTGTACTCCATAACTATGAGTGCAGTAACCAAAGAAATGCGCTTAAAAAATCGCCAAATCAAATAAAATGTGAAGTCGGGCAGCTGTTGCCAAGGTTAAAGGGTAGCCGAATAAGTCAAGCAGTCAGTTAGCCACTCCCTACTCCACCCGCTCCCCAGCGCCCCACTCATACACACATACACACACACACTTACACACACACATACACACACACACACTTACATATACGTCGTATCAATGCGCGCGCCGTGGCATAAAATGCTGTAGGAAATGATTGCGGAAATTACACTAAATCGCAGACGGGCGCGTGTGTCGCACACAAACACACATATACACACATATACACACACACACACACACACAAAGGAATCGTGCGTGTGTGTGTCTGCCGCCAGGCAAATGCCAGTGAAAACGAAGGCCCAAGCGGCGTATGAGTAATGCAAATATTTTGTTGTGCGCTGCGCTACTGAGACAATTTTGGTATGCTTTGCAACGGGGGCATGTAAATTATTAATGTGGCAAGCAAACACAGCGGGTCAATGAACCAAATGATAAATAACTTAAAATATACAACAAATAAAAGGCAAAAACCCAACGCAAGAAGAAAATATGTAAGGAAAGCAATTGAAAACTTTAATAATAACTTTAAGTAATATTTCAAATAAACATAAAAAAGATGAAGAAAAACTCAGTAAGAAATGCAATTAAATCTTTAATAACAACTTGAAGGAATATTTAAAATAAATATATACAACCATAGAGAAAACCCAGTAAGAATTGCAATTTAAATCAATTATAATTTCATTTAAATTGATTTTGTAGCTATATATTTGTTAAAGTAATCATTTGTCGAGAATACATATGAAATCAATTCTAAATACGTTCAAATGTAGTTCTTAATTATATATTTGTTGATGCAATTATTTATATATTTTCTATTTATTAATTTTTATGAAGTGAAGAGAGAACAAAAAATTCAATTGAATTCATTAATAATTACATTTTATATAAATACATTTTATAATAAAATATATTTATTGAAGTAAATATTTATTTATTTAAAAACATGTATGTATATATATATTCATAAATGCTTAATGCTATTTTGACTTTTTTTATTTCAACTTTGTCAAGCCTGTAACTTGAATTGTTATTTTCTATAAACTAAAAATGGTTGAACAGGGCCTGACTGTTTCTGTGTCTCTTCCGTTTTGCCATTTAGCATGGAACAGCCATGGGTATAACGACTTTTATGTAGGGTATCTGTAAGTCGAGCTCTCGAATTTGTTGTTGTTTGACGGCTGCCACAATCTAAGTAAACAAAAGTTGCTTGGAAAATAACATGTTGCTCCATTGATGGGTGTTCACTGTCAAGTGGTTTACGCAATCTGAAATTTTAATAAGACTTCAACCTTAATTCGTGGCACGTGGCATGTGGCAAGCAAGAGACAAGTGGGAAACAGCTCCCAAAAACAGTTGCCAAAGACAGAAAACAAAAAAAAAGGGAAAAAATTTGATAACAGCACCAAAAAAGGCAAAATGGCAACTTGATGCATGACAGATACACACAACAAACCACACACACACACACACACACACACACACACACTAACACACACACACACCAACACACTGTCAGTTTGAGAAGGCTTATGGCACTCAGGTAAATGTCTTGATTTTTTGACTGCTTTTTTGGGGGCGCTGCGAATGTCAGCTAATTTAATTTTAGTCGCGTGTATTTTAGCCGGGTCAAAAGCTATTGGCCAGCACCTTTAATCTCTGCTTAAGTTAAGCCATCCAATCAACCAAGTTGCCCAGGTTACAGGTTACACTAAATTAATATGCACAATATTTATTGGCATTTAAAAACTATTTAGCAAATACTATTGCCAAATATTTGCACAAAATAGCATTTTGTGTGTGGTTAACTAAAAACTGTTTACAAAATGCAAATTAATAATGCTCGCTATTTATTTTAAGTTATCTAATTGGAAACGAATGCATTTAATATTTCCATTTTTTTAATTCGCTGTAATTTGCATATTTGCATAATTAATACATGATTTACTAGGTTGATGCATTTACAAAATGCCCTTTCCTCTTCCATAATTCCTTCTATGATGCAACCTACATCTGACTTCTTGTTGATGTAGACAAGTTGTAAATTTCTATTTATAATTGGGGTATATCCATAAACAAAAAATTAAAATGGGTTTAAATAAAGTTGTTAGGAAAGATATGAAAGTAGCTGCAGATCGAAATTTCAACATTCCATCCTTCGATATGAATATCATCTGTACGATGAAAGAGACTGAAAAGTAATTAAATGGAAATTCAATAAATAAATTTATAGTTCTTTAATACCAAATATATGTGTTACATTCTTGTATCCCTGCTGTAAATGAAGTTTTCGACATCTTTAGAAATCGAGTGCAATAAATTTAATTAGTTTAAGTGTGGCTGGAAGATTTAAGCAAAGCAGCTGCCAAAGCCACACGCAATTCAGAGCAACAAAAACTTTGCCAAATTAGTTCAAAGTTCAAATTTAGGCCAACAACAGAAACAACAACAACAGCGGTTAAAAATGTAAAAAACCAAACAACGGCGAGTCAATTATTAAAAATAATTACTTTGGCCAAGTTGCCACAGTGAAAGTATTTGCATGCCACGCCCCCAACGCCACCCCTCCCCCCCACCCCCTCCAAACAGGCAAGTTGCGCCATTTGTTATTTATAAAAGATTTAAACGCAAAAAAGAAAACCGACTGGTGAAATTATAATATTAACATTTACCTAAATATGCCGACAGTCAGATAAAAACGAATTGGGCTACACTTTAAAAAATCGTTCTGAGAACTAGAACGTTTCTCCTGTCTTTAGATATGATTTTTAAATATAAGAAAACATTTTTCTAAGATCAGAAAGGCCTGCTAAATCGAGGATTTTTCAGAAATAATTTATATTATTAAAAAATACATATCTAAAAAAGTATAAATTTAATTGAAATAATTTATAAACTATCTAAAATGTTTGTAATATGTTTAATCTGAAAATACTAATGCTTGGGAATAATATAAGTAACAAAAAACCTAAAATATGAATCTTTCTATTCTAAATTAGACATATTTTTCTAAATTTTAGAAAAATTCAGCCTGAAATTAAGAAATACAAATCCAATAAAAAATATTTCATAAATTTACTTGCTGAATAATAAGATGCCAAAATAAGTAAGTAAGATTTTTTTCTGAGTGTACAGTCAGTTTCTCAGACGCTTCTTCTTCGCGCCGAGTGTGTGTGTGTGTGTGTGTGTGCGGGTGTGTATGTGTGTGTGTGTGTGTGGTTTATTTATGGCCACGTCCCTAATTGAATTGCAGTTTATTTGGCTTGGGTGGAGGGACGGGGAGAGAGGACGACTTACTTCTACAAAAGCTGGCCACAATTTTTTAATTAACTTTCATTTCAGTTGAAGCGGGAGGTGGAGGATGGGGTTGCAGAGACGACAGAGGGGGAGGGTGCGGTTTATTGAAATGATTTATGCGCAACAATTATCAGTTTAAATGGCTTATTGAAATGGCGCCAAACATTTCAACTGAAGCGCTTTTTACCTCGGCTGACAGCGGCAAGCTTTCATTTTATTATTTCCATTTTTGCAAAACGTAACAAGATTAAAAAGTTTTCCGCGACAAGGGAAAAGCGAGAAAAGTGCGAAAAGTGTTTGCCATAGTTACTGCATTAGCTGGTCGAAAAACTTCTTGCCTAATGAAATGGGCCATTGGATGTTAGCCACGCCCCCGTCACATTTAACCACACACAAAAACTAAGCGCAACTAGGAACTGTAAACATTCAATACAAATTAAATAAAAGTTCAAATAAATCCCAAAAGGACAAAAGTCACAAAAATGGTTTTTTAAAATGAAAAAAGCAGCAAAACCCTTCATTTATTTGTTAAAAAATCAGTAGAATAACCACATTTATTATTGTAGTCAGAGCCGGCTGCTATATATAGAATTATAGCTCTGCAGTAGGAATGCACTGATGGTTTCTGGTCTTATTTAAAAGATTAAATCCAACAAATCCCAGAAAAGCACAAGAGTCACAAGAAAAGCATTGCAAATGACAAAAGCAGCAAGGATTTTCCCTGAGCGATTTTAATAATAAAACAAATGGCCGCTCCAAAAATGAAATACCCTATAGTTAGAGACTGTGCGCAACTTGGATCTGTTGTTCCTATTGTCTAATTAACCAACTATATCTCTCTATATATATAACATGTCCAGGAATATCCTGATTGTTTATTGTCTTCAGATTTCTCATTTCTCTCGCCTTGGCTGAGAAAGTCTCAGTTTGATCTTCGTCACTCTCAATTCAGAATCTTCGATATAACTTTGAAAGCTGACAATGCTGTCTGTCTGCAAAGAAGGCAAATGTTTTTCTGATTGTACCCATTTTCAAGATTGAGGCAGGTGTGAAATGTCTTCTCAACTTTAGCTTTCTTAAACTATATTTACCATAGAATTAAAAATGGATATTACGTCAGAATATGTATGATTTATGGCACATCAGATGCTCTCTTTCAATATACCCTGTTTCACATTTTTAATGTAGGGTATCAAAGCTATCAAAATGTCTGTCTGTCTGTCGCTTTTTCGTATGATTTTCACTATGTGGTTTGCTTAAAGTGCAGGCACTGTATAAAGAATTGTTATGCGTTTGTGCAACACGCGATTAAGTGCCATAAACTGCGTGCGTAATTTGTGTGGCACGCAGCTAAAAAGCATGCAACATTTGTTTAATTCGGCGACAAAACAATTAAAACTGCATGCTGAGCATGCATCGAAATCCAAATCTAAATCCAAATTTAAATTCAAATCCAAAAACAAAAACCAAATCCAAACTGTGTCGCTTTCCGCCCAGCTGTGACAATGCGAGGGGGTGTGCAGAGGGGGAGGGGAAAGGGGAGGAGGACTGGAAGTGGGCGTGTCACGTTTTGTGAGCCATACATTTTTGCATTATTGTGCGAGCATTGCTGCATAGATTCTCTTGCACTTCGCTTAATAAAAAACCAAAACCAGCAAAATATACAAATAAAAAATAGGACAAAAAAAGACAAAAGCTAGAAGAGAGAGAGAGCACTACTAAGAGATACCCTGCAATAAGGTTTGAGGCTTGTTTTTCAATTTGAAAAGATCAATTTGAGAGAGATTAAGCTGAAATGAGTTTGTTTAATACATATTTAAATAAACAAATACATATTAATATAGTTACTCAAACCGGAAACTAAAATGCTGTAGTATTTTGCATTTAAATACCGCCAAAAATCTTGTTAATATTTCTATTTCTTACTTTAAATTTAAATATTAAATTTTAAATTTATTTTTATTAAAATCGATTTAAATCGATAAGTGCAAAACGATAAAATAAAATAAACTTATATTCCTAATTGGAGCTCTCTAGCTTTTATTGTCTCTGTCATCAACTTGTTCATAAATATAGACCAACGGACATTTCTAGATCGACTCTGAACTTCATGCTGATCAGGAATATATATACTTAATGCTTTCTTCGGCCTGTTACGTACTTTAGCCCAGCTTCATTATGCCCTCTTTCCCATGCTCAATGGGCAAAATATCCATTTTGGTGAGCCACATGGCGTCTGCTTAACCACATAATACATTGCGCTACACAACACTAGACTACACTACATGACATTACACAACACTGCCCTACACACACACATTGCCCACATTTGGTGAAACAAAACCGCGATCTGCTTGTTAACAAACGACTCGTTGTGGTCTCGCCGCTTTGCCAACGCTGTGGCATGCCCCACACTACTCCCACCACCTCCCCGCACTCCCCCTTCCACAGTTCAACCCCTTGTACCCACCCCAAACAACAACAGCAACAACAATGAAAAGCATTCTCTGCCTGATTGCATTTCTGTAATGACTCATTTCATATGAATGTTTTTCGGCGCATCTGAATAAGGGTTGCGGGTGTGTGTGGGTGAGGGGAGGGGGGGGGGGGGAGGTGCTATCCCTACTCGCTTTCACATTAAATCACATTCAAAATAGCTGCTGCTGCATCAGCATTTGGCATTAGCAGCCAGCAGCCAGCAGTCAGCAGCCATCGCAGCTTTTGGACAACAGTTTTAAGTTGCAAATTACAACGGCATGTCGTCGTTTTGCATACACCCCCCTCACTTCCTCGTAGAGGGGGTGGGGAGGTGTGTGCAGGGGGTGACTGCTGTCATAGCTGGCACTCTTGTTATAATGTCGCCTTCATTGCTGTGGCAGCTGCGGTCAAAGTGCAGCCATTAGTTCTATGCAACTCTCCTGCCGCCTCCCCCTCCCTCTCCTCATTCTCTATTCTCTTCCTCACTCCCTCTGCCTCTCCCTCCCCTTCGCCCCGTCTCTCCTTCCCCTTTTCTTCCCCTCTCTGCTGTATCTTCAGTGTTACGTGCGCGTTCTTTAATTAGTCGCGCTGACCGCGCAAATAAACAAACCAAATGGTTGCGTACACTTAGAGAAAAAATCTTAACTGTATTTTAGGAAATCGCCAAAGTTGACTCAACTTATTATTCAGAAAATTTATTTCTGAAAGTTGTTCCAAAATTATAGGCTCTATTTTTATAAAATTTACTTATTGTTATTTTTGTTACTTATATTATTATTATTATTAAGCCTTGGTTATTTTTATTAATAACATTGCAGAGAAGAGAGCAATCCTTTTAACTTCATTCTGAATTTCAGAAAGGATTTGTATTTATTTATTATTTCTTTCATAATAATAAAATCATACATTGAAGACAGTTAAGAAGTCTTTCTTATTTTAAGAAATTTAACATTATTTCCAAGAGCCGGTATTTTTTTTAATAGTTTTCTAGTTTTCAGTGGGTTTTTCATTTTTGGACGATTTTCTAAATATTAGTTTGATTTTCTTTTCTGAGTGCAGAGAGAGTAGACTACTGGTGTCAAAGGGTTATCACATGCCACGCTGCTGGCCAACTCTAATTGGCCTAAAGGCCATCATCGACATGTGGGACCAACTCCTCATTCTGCTCCTCTTCCTGCTCCTACTTCTACTCCACATTCAACTCCAGCTGAACTTGATGGCAACATGTCATGTTGATGCCAGTCTGTGGGGAATGTGGGAAAGGGGGAAGGGTGCATGCAACTCTGCGAGCTCTATTAAAATAAGCTTAAATAAAGTAAGAGCTGCATTTTTATAGATATTCATATTTATCAGTTGGCAATTAAGCATTAATATCTGAAAATGAGCTATTTTTGATTGTAATTTTTGGGAATGCATTTAAATATAAAAAATAAAATATAATTTTTAATGCATATACATTTTTTCCATTAAATGTCTAC
Organism: Drosophila anomalipes; assembly: GCA_035041615.1. NCBI lineage: Eukaryota > Metazoa > Arthropoda > Insecta > Diptera > Drosophilidae > Drosophila > Drosophila anomalipes. The sequence continues at coordinate 15,681,450 of JAWNKZ010000074.1, forward strand.
CAATATCAGAAAAATCCATCAAATAAAAAAATCAAGCGAGCAAGCGCTGTGCCAAACTGAGTAAATCCCCCCCACATTTAACCTATGCTCTCCGCAGAGTGTAAACTAAACATATAATTGAATAAAGATTTGTAGGTTCAGCTATAAAGTTTTCCATTGTTTTCACATCAAAACAAATAAATAAAATAAAGCCGAAAATCCAAGCTAACTTTGCTGCCTAAAGTAACAATTTACAATTTGCTGTTCGATCGTTTGCCCAACGGTAAAAAATCTATAAAAAATCTGGCAACATGCGGCGAGCTTAAAATGTGGAGAATTGGAGACTGCGGGCGCCTAATAGTTTTTAATGTGCGACCAAAAATGGCGAAACTTTTTGCGGGCAGTACACAGAAAAGGTCAACTACATGCGCCAGATAACCCTAAAATCTCTGCCAAAGTTTTTGGTTAGTCCTGTCAGAGGGTGGGGGGGAGCAATGGGGGGATTGCAGCCAATTGCAGCGACCAATTTTTGAGTTTATCACACGTGCCAAAAATTGTGTGTGGCCAGCTCAAAAAAAAACGTGCAAAAGCAGGCAGTAAACTACGTGAGACTTGCAAATGCAGCATTGCGTCTGTGTGTGTATGTGTGAGTGATTTATGCAGCGGGTTCAATGCAAAAAGTCAACAAGCGTAATTTATGCCGATTTCCAGCACTGCCAAGAAACTGACGCATTTTTTGGGATATTAACTTATTTTGCATCTTGCCAAAAAGGCCAAGCACCTTTTAGATCATTAATTTCAATGTTCTATTGGAATAGCCAAATACTAAATGTGGAAAGATTGATTACGCTGAGTCTGTTGAACTCTACACGAGAGCAAAAGACAAACAGCCTGGCAACTCCAAGACATCCCTGCTTTAACTGTAAATGTTGTTTTTTTCGCATATTAGAGTAATAAATTAGTTTGACTGTTGAACTCCCCAAAAGCGTGCGTATAGTCTATCAACTAATATAAAAAAATAGTCAGTATTAGAAACTTAACTCATTGATTGTTGAACTGTCCACGGCTGTTTTTTATGCTAACGCTTCAAGTATATATTAATTATAAGATTAATGAATTATAAATTATATTATTGCTTGACTGTCGAACTCTCCACAATTGCTTTTCTGCGCACAGTCTGGCAACTCTAAGAGATCTCTGCTAACGCTATCTAGCTGCCTGCTATGAATACTTTTTACATATTTAAATTTACATATAATTTGAAAAAAACATTTGAATTTAATACGATTTTAAGTTTTCATTTCATTTACGCTTTACGGTGTAATGTGACTATTTAACAGTTTTTTTTTATTATTACATTTTGCTTTCATTTCAAATATTGTCGAACTGTGTTTTTTGTGTTGCTTTTTTTTTGGCGATCGAAGTTTTTTTTGCTTTTTATATTTACTATTATTGTTTTGGCTTTTATTTAGCCATTTTGTTGGCAATGCGATTTTGTGGGCCATAATATTATTGTTACGGCTGCCAGTTAGCCACGCTTGAACGAAAAATACACTTGCCCCATTCATTTAATTCAATGAAGCGTTTCAAATTGAAATCATTGAAATCAGCAGAATAAAAAAATGTGCTGAAATTTGTCTGCCACAAAAATGAAGCCCAAAAATGTAAGTACATAATTTGTGGGGCTGCCACCTGGCTTAATTGAGCAGTGATAGCAAAAGTAAGTTAGCTTTTTCTCGTGTCAGGGGTGTTGGAGGGGGGGTGTTTAACTGACCAACAATAAAAGAGAAAAATAAAACACACACAAGCAAAAAGCACTTAAAACTAAAACCCAAAACTGAAACTGAAACTAAAACTCAAGAAAATTAATTGCAATAAGCGTGGTGAGAATTAGGGGGCAGCTGGAGGTGGGGGGCGTGACAGATTTTAGCACGCCCCAAAAACTAATGAAGTGTCGCACTGGGATAATTAAGCTTTTAATCGTCTGTCTCCCTCTCTCTCTCTCTATCTCTTTGTCTTTCGGTGTGGCAACACTTAAAGCTTTTGGCTTTTGGGGGTTGCCAGCTAATTAGTATTTCATGATCGATTTGTGTGTGTGGAAAACATAAGAGAATAATTTAATTTGTGATTTCCGACAATGAAACTTTAAATCACACTGAGAGTGTGGACGGGGAGGGGGGGAGGGGGGGAGGTGTTATGTGTGACGAAAGTTCTTGCGGAAGCGCAACTAAAACAGACAGCCAAAAAGCAAACAACAGCAGATGGGCAAGAAGAAGAAGAAGAAGAAGCACAACAACAAGAACGGCAACAATGAAGAGAGGAAGAGGGAAACATTGCAAAAGCTGCTGCTGCTTCTTCTTCTTCGTCTTCTTCTTGGCAAAGATAAACATTGATGGCGTCGCTGTCTCTGTTTCCCCCTGCAGCAAAAGCCGCAGCTTTGAGGCTGTTAATCCCTTAAACACAATCACAGCTAGCAGAAGAAGAAGAAGAAGAATGGTGGGCAGCAACAAGAAATAATGCAACAAATTACAACGATAGAGAGCGAGAGAGAGAGAGAGAGAGAGATAGATAGAGTTCGACTAGCAGTTAGACGACTTTAAGAGACGAGACAGAGAGAGAGAGAGAGAGAGGGAGAGAGAGAGAGGAAGAGAGAGCCTGACATTAATTACAGCTGATTTTAGTTCCTTTAATATGCAAAAATGCGTTTCTTAACAAAACAATATATAAATTCATCAAGCATTTCTTATTGTTTATGTGAATACTTCTGATGATCAACTTGAGTTGCACAAACTTTACGAGCAACCCTCTTATTTGCACACACACACAGACAACACATAGGATGTGAGCTTGTTTGTGTGTGTGTTTTGGGCTGACATTAAGCTGATTGTTTTGTTTGGCTTAGCATTGAAATGTTGATATAAATTAATTAGTAACAAAGGGCGTCGAAAATATTCATATATTTATATTTATATATATATGTATATATATATATATATACTATACAAATAAAAATACATATTTCTATATTTGTTGTGTCTACAGAAAAATACATGATGTAGAAATATTTAACAGCTTTTGTCGGCCATTTCAAGCTGCAACTGACAACTAAAAAATTATTTATGTGTGTGTGTGCGTATGTATATATATATATATGTGTATATATTTCTATACATCAGTTTCTTGGTAGTCGTTTTTTACTATTTATTTATTTGGTTTGTTGTCTGGCTGCAATTGAACATTGTTCAAATAAAATGAATGAATTGTTTTTATAGGATTGAAATTATGACGTATGCGAATACAGTTATTTCTCTACACGAACAAAATGGCAGCAACTTTTAAATATGTCAAATGCTAAATGCTCTGTTGTCGGACGAATGCTGTTTGCGCCGATGAACTATTGTTGATCCATAATTATTGAAATCAATTTGTTGTCTGCTTAATTTATTGACTATTGTTTATTATTTGTATAGCTTGCATGGCTCCATGGCTCATCAATGGTTTTTGTATTTAAATCTAGTTAAGGTGCTTCAGCTTTAAATCAAATTAATGCTTTAAGTTTTGCTCGTTCTCTCATAAGTAATTTGTTCTGGCAACGCTCGCAATTCAATTGCAGCCAACCGAAAATTTTGTTACGCATTTCTTTCATTATAATTTGTTCACGCTTCTCAACACTCATGTGTAAATTGGACTGCGTCTGTCTGACTCTCTGTCTGTTTGTCTGTCTGTCGTTTGTCGTTTGTCGCCGCTGTGGCAGTTGCATGTTTAATTGCAACTAGAAACATCAAAAATAACAACAACTACACAGTTTGTTGTTTTCTATTTGTCCTGCTTCTCTATTTGTCCGTTAGCCCGTTTCACCCGTTTCGCCCGGTTTCCTGCAATTTGCGCGCTGGCAACGCTTCCTATTAAGCGAGCAAAAGTGCAGTCAGCAGCGCAGTCTCAGTTGACTGCAGCAGTGCTGCTTCCCTTTTATACCCATTAAAAATGGATAAAAAGGGTACATTGGTTATGTGCACATGTCTGTAACAAACAAAGGGATATTATATTATATATATATTCCTGAATAGCATCAACAGCCGTCGATTGATTATTATTTATTATTGCTGGAAAATGGGCTTGAGAAAGTTATTTTAAATTTAAATCTTTATCATTATTTAAATAAATAAATATTGTTTATCTTCTATACTCAATTTTAATTCATTTTGTTATAAAACTAGAATATATTTAACAGCTGGATGCAGGGTATAGCGTAGTCGAGCTCACTCACTCGACTGCAGCATTGTTACTTGTTGACACACAGCATTTTGCATGTGTATGTGTGATGCATTTGTCACTTGTCGTCCCTTAAAAATAGCACCTGCAACTGCAACTAACTGTAAAATGTTCTTGCAACATTTGCAACTGTGTGTCGCCGGCCATTTTGTTAGCTTTCTCCTTCTTCTTCCTGTTTGCATACTCTGCAAAAATGCCCAAAAGAGGTATATTAATAAAGTGAATTATATGGAATTATAAATAATAAGTTGTAAAAGTTATATTAATATTTGTTAGGCACAGAAATGATTTTTTTTAATTGTATATTAAGATGCAAGAAAATTAAATTTACGGAGCGAAATAGGAAATCAAATCTACATTAATTCGCATGCTGGATACAGGGTATCTAACTAGCTCACATTTTTATAACAATAAGGTGGCAACACTGACACCAGCTCCAATTACAACAACAACACGAACCGGTTGTAATTTGGCCACCTTTGAGCTGAGTGTTTGTTTTGGTCTCCAAATAAAAAGCAGGGAGACAGAGAGAGACAGAGCAGCATATTTGAAGCTGGCAACACAATTTCAAGTGACTGAAAATTGTACAGCTTGTTGAAACATTGCCAGCTTAAACAAATGCAGCAATTAAAATTCTCAACTTTTTAAAAATTTATTTATAGTCATTTGTAATATGCACAACTAAAAGTTGAAAGTTTGGCCTATCGATGAATAAGAACATGAGTTTAATTCAGATATATTCATATATATATATATATATATATATGCACATACATATATAGAAAGCAGATAGGTATCTTTCTGTTTCTTGCTTTTTGCTATGTTCACTCACACGAAATGGCAAACAAATGGCAAAGTTAAATTTGAAAATAATAGAAAAACTTTTTACAACAACAACTGTAAGTAAAAACAACAACAACAACAACAAGAATAACAATAACAATAATGCAACTGAAGTGAAACTATTTCGAGTGAAATAAATCTGTTAGAATGTGCAAAAACTACGCCAGCATTTTTCCCACAACAGGGGAGAAGGGGCGGGGGTGGGGTACACCTTATGGGGTGCATTGGGTTGAGAGGGTGCAGTGGGGGAGTGGGCTGGAGTTGGGGGTTGGCGTCGGTTTTATTGCCAAACGTGTTTGTTGCTCAATTTAACTAAAAGTGCTGGCTTCGTTTTGTCTGTCGACAAAAGCAAATATAAAAATATATTGAACTGAAATCTATGCAAAATATACGCAAAGTGTGATAGACTATGCGTATACCCTGGAAAATTGTAATGAAACTTACAGCTGAAGGCTTTGAAAGTATTTAAAACAAATAATATTCAAGACGAAAATGTAAATAATTATTTAACATCAAATAAAATGTTACAAAATGTAAAAAAAAAACATCTGAATGCTTGGAAAATGCTTGGAAAAATATAAAAATATTATTCATCAACTTCTAAGCCTACAAGAAACGAGCTGAAGGCTTGGCAAAAATAAAAAACAATTTTTTAAATCAACTTTTAGAATTACAGAAAAAAGCTTCCAGCTTTCAGTAGTGCACTTGCCAAATATTTAAAAAAATATGAGTAATTATTTAAAATCAACTCTCAAAATAAAAACAGAGTCTGCCAGTACGTAAATCGGTTTACTTCTCGATGAATATTTCCATATATTTATTAATGTATTTATTTTATATCAACAACTAATCTAACCGATTATGGTGATTATTGAATACACAGAATAACAAACTGCAACTATTTGGTTATTGAACTGGTTGTCATTTAAGCGAGCCCAAGTAATATTTATCATCAGATATATAGATAAATATATTTATAATATATATACCATATAAAGTTTGGGGTGTTTGGCTTGACCCGTTTTCATTCGATTCGTTTTGTTTCATATTTTTTATGCATTTTTGATTTGAAATCGATGCATAAATCATAAATGGTGTCATTGTCGGTTAGCTGCCGGCATTTATAGCCCTCAGCCGAAATACATACATACCATTTATATATATATATATATATATATATGTATATATATATTGATATATATTTTTATTGTTGTTTTTTATTTGCTGCGGCTTTTAAGCATGGCCAGCAAAATAAAAAAAATATATGCAATGAATATGCAAGCAGCAGGAAACAAGCAAACAAAATGTCAACAATCAGCGCCCGGTTCCAAAAGATCGTCAACTTTTTCTGATGTAATCTAGAGATAAAGGGAAGAGGTGGGGATAGAGGGAAGCGGTGGGTGGGGAGTTGCTCGTGGTAGGTGGCAGGTTACATTTAGCATGGCCAATTGCCTGGCAGGTGACGTGCCACTTGACAATTGCTACGTTTTCGATTTGGCCAAAAAGTGGCAAGGAGCGAAACAAGCAACAAACAACAACAACAAGTAACAAGCAACAACAACAACAACAACAAGGAGGCAACATTAAGGGTCTGACATCAGCAAGGTGACGGGCACGCCCATTTAGACCCGGGTTTGTGCCCGGTTCAACGCCCCCGCAGCGAGCGACGACGTTTACGTGACTTGTTTCATAAACAAACAGCAGGCAAAAAATGCACGGAAATTGCCAGCAATACACTCAAAAAAATAATCGCTAATTCTCAGCTGAGCTAACTATTCGGAGAGTATAAAATCAAAAATCATCATTAAATAAATGAGAAAAAATTCTTAAGACCAGAAAAGTATTTTCAACTTTTTTTTGGAAATGTTTTCTGTTAAGAAATTGTTTTTTTTTTTTTATTATTATTAATTCATAATTTCTACAAATAGGAATAACTTTTGATCTTACAAAAACTAAGAACATAGATATCTAATTTTCAGTGTGTTTTTATATGTATATTTTTACATATTGAATAGGAAAATATTCTTTCTAATTCTTTTTGCATATTTTTAAGAATGTTGTATATTGTAAAATAAAAGAGAAGAATTTTCAATGCAAGTAGATTTTGTTAAGTGCAGAGAGAGAGAGAGAGAGAGAGAGCGAGAGAGAGGGAAAGTGAGAGAGAGAGGAGAACAAGGAGACATGCCACATTGACAATGCCAGCGGCACAGGTGTCTCTCTGACTGACTGTGTGTGTGTGTTTGCGTGTGTTGTGTGTGTGTCGAGCAAAGTTGCTTGCTGGCAATTTGCACTTTTGCACACAAGTTGGTAATTGTTTCCGCCAAATGCTGCAGCTGTGCTCGCCACACACACATGACTGACTCTGAGTGCGTCTCTGAGGCTGACTGTGTTCTGACTGAGTGCAATTATGACCGCGAGCCTATTTTAATCATTCAAAAGTCAACTTGCCATATCGAGCCATCAGTTTCTTGGTGGACAGCTGGGTCCATTTTGTATCCTGTTTGGACTTCTGATTCAGTTGCTGCTGCCACTGCTGATGTCGTTTAACCAACCAAGTTGTACAGCAATTTCAGCGTGCATTGCTTTCAGCTCTAAATGAGACATGAAAAGACACGAAACTTTTCTCATTATGCCGTACACAGACACACACACACACACACACACACACACACACACACACACACACACACACACACACACACCTATACACGAACTGAGCTTAAGCCACTTATGGACGCCCAAAAGCAAAAGTGCCAGATTGGAGGCAGAAAACTGAGTGCTGCAAGTGCAGCCAGCTTACACTCAGCAAAAAAATCCATCTTAGAAAAATAAAATATTCTCAAAATTAGAAATGCGTTATTAGAAATTTTTTTATTAGAATACCTAGAAAATGGTCTGACTTTAAAATTCTAAATATACGAATTGAAGAAAGTTATTCTGAAATTAGAAATGCGTTTTTCTTTTACCATTGGAAAAACTATTAAATATTTATTTGCATTTAGCTTCTAAAAGTGAAAAACTATTTCCGAAAACAAAGTTAAAGTGGCTCTCTTGATTAAAATACTTTTATTTATTTACTTTTGTTTTACTGAAGTAAATATTTTATTCAATAATATACTTAAAATAAAGTGTTAGTTTTTTCTTTATGAAATTCATTCATAATTATGTAAGCATGAATAAAGAAGGGCGCTTTTTACGAGTGTAGAGAGAGGAAGCACCTCTCCATCTTCATCTGCCTATAATATATATGGACAGGTGAGGTCGGCACTGGCAGCCAAGTTTTGTGCCAGCAATTTGCGCGTCAAGGCAAAACTTTGAATGCATATTCAACATCATTAGAAAGTCAGGGACAAAGTAGCTGCTGCTGCTGCTGCTGCTTCTGCTGCTTCTGCTGCTGGCTATAACTTATGAGAAGAGAGCAAGGTGAGGCAACAGGGCAAAGAGTTTATGCACTTTAATGAGTGTGGGATAAAAGCACCCAAAAGGACACACACACAAAAATACACAGAGGCACACACACTCCCACACACACTGGCACACTCTACAGGAGTTGGCAGGGACAACAGCGTCCAATAGGCCCCGACGTATCTTCGGGCTCCACATCGCTGCCAGATCGTTCTTTCAGCGACAATTGCTCCAGGTGCTGTGAGGATTCCATGTGAATCGATTGGGTTTGGAATTGATTGAAACTCTCGCTCCAAATGGCATCATGACGGGGTCCATACGAGATATCCTCCTCCGCGTTGGCGCTGCTCCAGCGTGTGTAGTTCGCTACTAAAAGATGGATAACATTTATGATTGAAAAGTGTGATTGATAGATTGATTGAACGATCTCTACTCACACTCATCGAATATTTTGGTGGCCAGCAAATGACTGGACAAGCTGGGCACAAACTCGGCTGCTTCGGGATTCAAACGGGATTTGACCAGAGTGCGACTGCTGCTCGGCTGCGAAAAGGTCTCATCTTCATCCTCGTCGTCCTTCAAAGTTTGATTCACTTCCATTGTGGTTGTTCTATCAATCACTTCGGTATTGTTGCGTATTCTTTTTATTTTATAATAATTTCTGTTAGATTTGCAATTCTACAATACACATTTCTAGTCTGAAAGCTTTGGAGAAATGACACTCAATTCAAAATAGTTGTGACTATATTATTTATCGTAGAGAGAAATATCAGAACCTGTTTATGTTTAAAGCTAAAGATTAAAAATAAAATTATGACTAAGTTAACTTATAACAATAATTATAAGAATATTTAAAGTATTTATTTCATAAATTGATTGACATTGTTATTTCAATTACAACTCTCTGGATTTGATATACCAAAAGAGCATGTATATTTTAATATATAGATATATTTACACCATATATGTAGGTAACAATGTTGCCACATGCTGCAGGTGAATGGAATTGGAAATTGTGCAACTCAGCAATTATATTTGTGGCATCGTGTTCATTGTCTGCTTCATTGTTCGCAGCTCCACTAAATAATATTCTTTTGTAAGGCTACAAAATCAATCATATATTTATAAATATATATCTATATCTATATATATATATATATATATATATGTATACATATATAAAAACAGGAATAATACTGGTACTCGACTCTTTCCCCGCGTAGTTTGTTTAAATGCTTTTGTGATATTTGAGCAGCTTTTTCGTTGGTTGTTTGGCAGGTGCCACGCCCCCGCTGTCCGCCTCCCATCAAATGTAAACAGCAAGAGTATTGTTGTATGTATTGTTGCAAGCAACAACACGCAGCATAAAATAAAAATGCTGTGAATAAAAAGTCAGGACTTGCCAAATATTTTGCGAAAAACAAAATAAATCCATTTCAATACCAGAACCGAATGCAAAAATCTGCCAAAAAATCCCATTCGCAACGATATAAAAAAAAACCCTGCAAATCTGAGCCGCGGCACAGTTTGAGTATTAGTGGATTACTGAGAGAAAGAGAGAGAGAGAGAGAGAGAGAGAGGGAGAGAGAGAGAAAGAGAGGGAGGGAGAGAGAGCTTGCCGAAACCGCATAAACAAAAACAGGGCAAATAAATCAATGTAAACAATCCACAACAGTTGTCGGTAAATTGAAATTTGAAATGCATCCCAGCAGTTCTTGTTTTATTTTTATTTTCTGGAAATCTCTCTTGTATCTTGTATCTTTGACGTTGCTTTAGCTATGGAAACGTGTGCCACAAATGAAAATCCGTCTCTCTCAAATGCAATTTTGGCAACAACTCGAGTGACAACAATTAGACAAAATAAATCTAATCAGCTCAGCACAAAAAGCGATAATTGACAAATTGACTGGCTCTCTGCAGTGGATTATGCTGTATTTAGAAAATTCCAGACTCAACCTAATTGAAAGTATATTTTTCAACCATATTTGAGTTCAGCTTTATTTTGCTCATTTATTTTTATTATTATCAAATTCAGCAAAATTGCAGTTACAAGCTGAAAAATCTAAAATCTAAATCCAAAAAGCTTAAAGGGGGCTTAAGGTATTTATTCATTTAATTTATTAACATTTGTATTTTTAACTGTTGCCATATCCTTCTCTATTTGGCCTTAGCTTTATTTTAATAATTTTATATTCAACTCTGTCTATATAAATCGCTTTGTTATTTATTATTAATTTATTTTGTTGCATTTTAATAATTTAAAAAGCAGACTGGAGTTTGCTTAGTTTTTCTCCATGAGGATTGTTGTCAGTTTCTTTGCGATTTGTTATGTATTTATTTTATTTTATTAATTTTAAGAAGAGATTTTAATATCAACTATATCTCTTGCTTAGTTTTTACTTGTTTTAATAACTTTACAGTATCCTTTTCTTTGTTATTTATTATTAGTGCATTTTATTTATTTTAATATCGATCTTTAATATAAATCTCTTATTTCTTGCCTACTTTTTAACTTGTTAGTTTGCACTTTCTTTTCTTTTAACCGTTGTTATTTGTCTTTGTGATTTATTATTAATTAATTCATTTTTTTTATTACATTTTTTTTTTCAAAACTTCATTTCATGCACAGCAACTCTTTTGTGTTAAAGTCGTAGATTTCGTGTGATTTTCTGTGTGGCATCAAGTGACACGTGTCATGTGGCACTGCAGCAGCCGCAGACATTCAGAGGGGGTGGCAGGGGTTTGGGGGTGCGTGGAAGCTGCTTTGAGGAATGAAGTCGAGTAAAATGAACTGAGCAACGGACAAACAAAGCACTGCTCAAATTCACTGCAACTTTCGGGTTTCAGTTATCAGCAGCAACATGAGGCAGACTGGCACTGTGTGGCATGTTCCAAGTGGCATGTCCAAGTGGCATGTTAACGTTGTCCGCTTGTTCCATGGACTGGGCTGGGCTGCGTTGCCATTTCACACCGCGTACATTTTATTTACTGTGAAATCTTTGAAAAGTTACGCAATAAAACAAAGTAATTAAAAACCACCGCAATTTCAACAGCCCAAGAGAATTGGCTAATCTGCAATTGGGCTGCTTTCTTCCTCTCCTCCTTTTATTGGCCAGTTGCATGTGAAACAACATACAAAAAATACACAATTTTTATGATAGAATAACAAAATTTTAATGCTTGCTTGTTTGTAATTAAATTTGCTTTTGCGTTGATGTTTTGTCATTGCTGTTGTTGTCGCCGTTGTGTTTATTGTAACTTTTGCTGTTTTATGTGTGACTTTTATGGTCGTGACACGTGAGCTATTTTTATGACCTTGAAACGGAAGCAGTTTCTGTTTTTGTTGTTGTCCTTTTTAAACTTTTTAATCACGCAAATGCGACTTGTTTTTGGGGTTGGGTGTTGGCTGAAAGCTAGTGAAATTTTAATTAAAATAAATTGCCGCCAAATTGGCTGCATTGTTGTTTTTGTCCCACTATAAACATGGCCGTAATGGCTGCCAAATTAAATGTAATTGCCATTGACTGCTCCTTAGACAAAGTGCTCTTTACAATCAATTTTTTCACACGATAAATGGGCCAGTTCAATGCAGTTAAGGATTGCTCAACACTGTTTCGACCCTCTTTTGAAAAATACCCAAACAGAAAAAATGTTATTATAAATTAATTAAGCCGAGTTATTCAATCATTGCAGTTTAGAGAAACTGCTTTTCAAAACTAATAGATAAATGAGTCGATTCAATGCAGCTAAAGTTGGTCACCAAGCGGTGCTCAACACTGTTTCGACTCTTTGAAAAGTTTGCTGACACTGGCCAACTTATTCACAGAATCAACATTTGTATTGGTAAATTCTGTAGTCGACACTCGCTTTTCTGTTTGTCAATTCAGACAAACTTAAGAGAAACACTGGCTGCAAGAAGTAAACGTCCGTAAACTGTCCGAAGTGATTCCAAACTTTTCGCCCAACAATAAGTTAAGCTTGTCGCTGTCTTCGTCTCTTTCACTGCTTGCCACATAATTGTCGCGGCATCCATCAATGAACGGCAATAAAGCCGAAATATCCAATATATATATATAAATATGTACCGGGATATATATGGTCGTAGACAGAGCCAAATGCATTTGCAATTGACTTTTGCGAAATGCTCGGGAGACCTTTCTGCAATTTCCGGCCAAAATGAGCTCTGCTAAAGGCTTGAACATTTCAAATATTTACATTGAGACAATAGGCAGTCAATTAGAGACTAAGAAGCTACCCGACTAAACTGAACTGGAATAAAATAGATCTGTATTTTATAAATTCTCTATAAATAACTTATAACTTTGATTAACTAATTTTTCCCCCCAACTGAGCTATTCGAGCAGAGTCAATAAATTTCATACTTCTTTTGGAATCATTAATTAAATTATTTTTTTGTAATATTTCTAAAGAATATAAAAAAAACACATTTCTGGGATCTTCGATTTAAGGCTAGCTTTTCTATTGTTTTGATTTTGTTTTTCTAATAATTAGAAATTTTTTCTGGAGAAGCTGTCGTGACAAAGAAGTAGGAGAAAGATATGTCGGCTTTAGGATCGACACACATAGGCCAGATTTGGATTGGCAAGTCTAAATGATGTACAAAGAATCCATTCAATAAATCTTCTGAGGGGAGATTCTTTATTCTCAATATTCTTTCTCCCTTCTTTCTAACAGATGTAGTAAAAATGAAGTTTATAAGTGGGTAGAAGGAGTTGTGTTTCTCCTCTTAGCCGAACTCAACCTAAACTAACCTTATGCTATTAAAAGTAACTAGGCTTGATTTCACTCAAGCCATCATGTTGCTCGATTTACCCATCACTTTGACATCTGAATTGATTTTAGAATGATGCAATTATACCTAATTGCTTGTTAAATAATGCATTTGCAGGGGGACAAATAGTAAAAACTCATTTCACAAACGATGGCAAGGAAATCAAAGTGAGCTCAATTATGGATATGCATTTTTGATGACATATGTATTTTCTTCATTTCTGACCTTCGCTGTGTAATTGGTCCTTGGCACCGTTTAATAAAATTATTAAAAGAGCATCCAGTTTTTCTTTTTGCAGTCTTCGCTGAGAAGGAAACGAAACCAATAAGTGAAATGTAAATCAACAGAATGAAAATGACATTCAAATTGTTGTCAGTCGTGGCGTGAAGGCAAGGAAAATCGGCCAGATTATTAAATCCTTACATGACAATCGACAATCGACAAGTGTAACAAGCGACAACAGCAGCAAAGACTACAATGACAACAATGACAATATGAACATCCTTCAGCTCACGGCGTCGACAGCATTGTCAGCCTGAATTTCGCGCTCGCCAGCAGCTCAACTTGTTGTCAGGCTGTCGAAGGATGCCGTGAATACCACTGAAAGTCCTTCTTAGTCCTCTGTCTTTGTCTGTCTGTCTGTCTGTCAGTCTCTCTATGTGTGCAGCTCATATGTGTGTTCAGTGGCAATTATGATTTCTTTCTGTCTTTCATTTCTTTTTGCGCCCTTTTCAATTAAACCCAATTATTGTTATGCAAATTTTCACAGGTGTCACTCAATTGCCTGACCTATACGCCCTTGCCTGGCCATGCCCTCTTTTTGTTTTTTAATTTCTAATTGGCCTTCTTTGTCCTGTGGGGCTTAAAGTTAAAAGTTGCATGCTGAATTATTATTTTATGGAACCAAAATGATTATACTCTGATAAATATGGTATTCACATTAAGTATACGTTGCATAAAGTTAGTTTTCGATTTTTTATTTAGCTTTGAGGCATGGTTTCATCTTTGTGCTAATGAATACGGATAATTAAAAATAAAGAAAAGTATAAAAATTTTAATTTCAATATGGCATTAACACAAATAGATAATGGATAATTAAAATACGACTAGGGCCAATAAAATGTCAGCAAACTGTGCACAAGTTTTAATTTCTTTGAAAGCATCCAATGGAAGTTGTGCAAATCAGTTTTCAGCTGCTTCAAGCCGAAAGTTTTCTGTTTTCGATTCAGACCCGATCCGCAAATGTTTTTCCTTTTACTTTTATACCAACTTTGAATGCGTTGAGTCAAACGTCGCAATTTAATTTGGCTTCAGTATTAGCTGGTTTTCCTGTTTGTCTGTTTTGACTGATTCAGCTAGTTTGCGATTTGGCCAAAAATGTTAAACATTTTCCCACACTCTACATGAGTGTGTAATAAGTTTTTGTGGCTTTCTCGTTTGAGACCGCAAGTTTGTTGTCTGCCACATTATTTTATGCCTCACAAATTAAATACATTTTGTTTGCTTAAGAAAATGTGTATAAAATCAACATGCATATCTAAGCAATGTTGGCTGCTTTGATTTTTGGGCCAGTAGACCGCATTATTTTGGTTGCAATCATGTTTTTCTTTTTGTGTTATTGGCCAAATAACAAATTGTTGGCAGCTCCTTGACTAGCTGTCCTTCTTTAAGTCCCTTGCGTTCTGCATTCAGTATTCAGTATTGATTGCACACGTCTGAATGCACATAACAGCAGTCAAGTTGAACAAATTACAGACCATTCTCTTCTACATTATTAATCATTGTTAATTGACGAATGCTTTGCATATTGAATATTCTGATAACAGTTGAATAACTTGCCAATTTCTGCTGCAACTAATGCACAGAATTTATTATAGTTCATACATATTCTGTATATGCTGTAAGTAATTAACTCAAATTGTTAATTCATGATTTTTAAAATCAAGTATATACTTTGGGCTAAATCAGTTGGCAAGGTAAAGCAAAGACTAGATTCCTTCGTCTGGCTGCAGAGTATTAGTTTAGCCTGAATCTTATTCGAGTTACAAACAAGCTCAACAAGCATACAATTTCTTGGGATTTCAAATAAATACTTTAGTTATTCTAGATTAAGTATTCTAAACTAAAACTGATAAAAAAGAGCATACAGAATTCGTTCATTTCAAGATTAAGATTAAGGATTGGACAGTTGCATTTGTAAGCGCTGAATTTTGCGGCTGAATTTTGAATTTTGCTTAATTCAAATGTCTTCTAAACAAAGGCCATTGGTATTGCAACATGCATGTCAACTGCAGTGGTGTGTCTGTGTGTGTGTGTGTGTGTGTGTGTGTGTGTATGTGTGTGTGCAGTAATGTTTATTCTGCCTGTTCGACACTTGGCTCACACCACAACTCTGTGGCTGGTTGGCAACATTTTGTCATTGTATTCGACTCAATCAGTGTTGAGCACTTACACAAACACACACACACACACACACACACACAACCACACACACACACACACACACACACAACCACACACCGATAGCAAGTGGGCTTTGTAATTAGCTCACTTAAGCACATTTGCTTTGACAACGCACCTTAAAATATATACATAAATTGTCTTAATTAATTTGGCTTATTCATTATACATACATTGCTGGTAACGCACGCCCCACACACACACAGACCTAAACAAGCACACACACACACACACATACATAGACATGTATGTGGAGGAAACCACACAAGCCAATAACCAAAGCTATTCATAAATTTGCGGCTAAAATGCTATCGACAATTTGGCAAATGCTGCGGTCAGCTTGTTAAGTGCATTTATCCACTCGTCAAAATGACATTTTATCATTTTTGTCCCGAGCATAATTGAAATCCATGTTGCCAATGTTTGTATGTTTGCTTGTTTGTTTTACTGGCCCATAATGGGGCCAGCCCAGCAAATTAAATGCTAATTTCAATGCGTTCAACAAAATAATTGCACTTCTCTGCATAATTTCTATGCTGTAATCAGTCAATCAATTTGAGAGTTGGGAGTTCTCTCAGTCTGTTAATTGTCACTTTTATTGTCAAATGGGGGAAATATCAATTTCTAGTCAAGTTTGCCTTTAACTCTGCTTATGAACAGTTCAACTTAACTTAAATTGCCGAACAATTCTGTTGCTTTTCTTAATATTTAAAATTTATCTTTGGAAAGGAACACTAAGTTTTTTTTAGTTGTAATACATTAGTAGCTATTTATACACATTTAATATACTTAACGATAAATTATATATAATGACACTCCGAATGCTAATCAAGAATATATATGTGCCTTATGGCATCTCTGATACTTATTTATATATTTTACACACTTTGCACAACTTCATTATGCACTTTTATCAATTTTTAATAGCTAGAATTTCTAGAATAATATTCAAGTGAGAGTCTAAACCTTAACAAAGAAATTGAGGAACTTGGAATGCAGTTCAGCTATGACAAAATTTGTACTCAGTCTGGCAATTTAAAGGTCATATTTATGAGAAAGAGCTGCCAAGTTTGTGGTAAGCATTTGGCAGCCACAAATGCTAAACCGCAATGATTAATGCACCAGAGAGATCGAGATTGAGGGAGACAGACAGACAGGCAGACAGACAGACGGATGAGTTTTTGAGAGTTGAAAATGCTGGTCCTGAAAATGCACAAATTGAAATTATTGCAAGAGTTTTTCTTTTATTTTTATTTTTATTTTTTTAAGGTACATGCAGCAAGGAGCAAGGAGCAAGTAATGCTCCGGCCCATTGGTTAAGGAGTCTGGGGCGTATTTAAGCCGTATTCAGTGTGCTGTGGAGCAACGCCTTAATGCCGAGCCATTTGCGTTAAATGCGAAAGAGATTAAAACTATGTTGCACTTCTAATTGTTTTAAGCAGCCAGCCAGCCAGATAGAGACTAAGCCACCACACATGGCGTATGCGCAATTCTCCATTTATTGCAATTGCAATTTAAATATTTTCTATTTATAGCACACACACAGGCACACACATACGCACACACTTGCACACCCAGAGAGAGAGAGAGAGAGAGAGAGACAGAAAATCATGTGCTGCAAACAAACATATGCAGCTGCTTCAACAATCCAACTCGAGACTCAATTTGCGCAGCTTAAGTTTCATGGTTTCAATTATGAGATTATTAAATGCACCATGCTCTACCTCTTGCCCCCTTCCTGTCCACTCTCCCTCTCTCCCCGCTCTGTGTAGCTTTTGCGCGCAACACACAAATTGCTTTTTGATACTAATACAAGTGGAGCATTATCTGTTTCTGTTTGCCAGAAATGAAAACTTGGCCAAGAACTGCGCTGCAAATGGCCAAATCAAGCGAGTAGAAGCAACAACAAAAGCAAATATATTCATTGGTGGTCCAAACTTAACCACAGCTTAATTGAAATCATTTCAATATTAATTAAATCTGACGAGGAAAACTGCACTTTAAACAAACTCCAGCATTGAAAGAATCAAGTCAAGCTGTGCTAAATAAAATACAAATGTTTAAAGAACAAAATGTTGAAAAGGGTCAAATTAAGTTGTGCTAAAGTATGAAACAACCAAAGCTTCTACGAGCACATTAAGAGGAGTCGATTTATGTATGAACAATATGAATTCAGAGACCATAAGAGCTAGAGAATTTAAATTAGGAATATAACTTCGTTTGAGCAAATTAAGTTTATTTCATTTTATGGATAACTGCCACTATTTTGCAAATATCTATACAAATCAATACCCAAGAGAAATAAAAGACACAGTTTTAAAGAAATTGTATTTCAATTGATATATAATATATACTGTGCACATTTCAATAAAATATAATAGGAAATGCAGATTTTTTATTGTCTTAGCTATGGAAAATGTCGAGTTATGGAAAATGTATTTCTCAATTAAAAAATATTTGATAATTAATTACATTTGAAGGAGCTTGGCTTCAAATTTTTTGCATAGTATAATATTGGAGTATGTCTTTCTTGCTTGATAACCTTCCTCGCTAGTTGCAACTCTTTATTGTGTTTGCCAAAATATAAATAAAAAAAAATCCTGTTTATTTAAAATACTTGTATCTAAATAAAATAAACTTGAAAATAACATTTTCAAATTGTAATTTCAATTCTTAACATTCGCTTTTTTTCATGTTTGGCAGTGATTGTCAAATATTTGTAGTTTTTGAAAAAATATTTTATTGAATATTTATTGAATGCAACAAATTGAATTAGGAATATCACCGGCGGCTGTAGAAATGATACGGAATTTTTGGCATGCCAAAATTGTTTATTGATGCTTGATGTTGCTATGAGTGAAGCCAGCAAAGGCGGTTTACCGTTTTTCATCTTTGTATTTAACAACTGTTTAAGAGAATCAGTAAGAGATACCAGAGTATCTCTTAGTCGAGCTCTATTTATTTATTTTGGACTTTTGTCTTCTCCTTTACGTATTTTGGCAGCACAAATTTGAAACTATTTTAAATTTCTATCCGGAATTAAGATAAATTCTTTGCAATGCAATGTGCTTTTGCTAATAATTTATATGATAGCCTTTTCAGTTTTTTAATTCCCAATAAATTGTGTACAGTTTTAAAATTTGAATACTTTGCAGTCATAAATTTTGTGTGGCTATTTTTAATGTGGGGGTAAAGCTGCATTATGATCGCTTTTATAAGCCTCTTGGCACAATTCAATCTTTATATATTTCAGTTAAGTGAATTTATGCATAGTCATTGCACATGCCCTCACACACACACAGACACACTCACACACACATACAGCAGCAGCTGAAACTATGCAAAAAATGGGGGAAATGGATATACCTTTTGAATAAATGCAGCCCATGCATGTTAAACGCTGGGAATTTGTGATTTTTGTGTGTGTGTTTTTCTTTTTTTAGTTGTGCGGGAGTTTTTTCATACGCCACATGCACATCATGTGCGCTGTGGGCGGGGGCGTTGGCATTGGCGTGCCATGAGGGCGTGGCAAAGAGAAAGAGAAATGAAAAAACGCACAAATATTTAAATGTATAATGAGCAGCTGAAAGCTTTTTAATGGCTTTTCAATTAGACCAGTTCGGTGTGTGGGTGTGCAATATACCACCCATCAGTGTGTGTGTGTGTGTGTGTGCAGGTGTGTGCTGTTATATTTGTGTGTGTGCATGAAAAATTAGCAGTTGCCTTGGCAACGGCTGCAGTGTTCTACTTAATTATGCAGCAAACCGAGATTGTTTTTATTATATTTCCCGATACCTCTCGGCATAAGTGTCTGCTAGCTGATAACAGCTCTGTCTTATCAGCAGCTGGCAAAACTTATTCAGCCAGCTGTGCTAACTGCAAATTGAAAGCCGTCGCTTTCACCTGTGGCCTCATTACAAATCTTACTCTGGACATTTGACAAGGCAAGTTGGGTTAAAGTCAACTGCTGATGAATTAACACTATTTTAAGGCAATACATGAGCAACAATAAATTAAGACAGTCAGAAAAATATCGCACTGATTTTTAGAAAATCACCCAGAAAACTAAAAAGCTTTTCTTGTTTTTAGAAAAAATTTCTAAGAATTTTAAATATCTAATTTGAGGAAATTAAATTATATGCATTTACAAACTATCTTAAATAGCTATGTGAAATCTTATGATACTAATGTTTATTAATAATATAAGGAACGCAAATCTGAATGTTAGAGTTCTTTTTGTTAAACATAAGACAAGACAATGTGAAAATTAAATATATTTTTTCTTACTGGCTGCACTGCAGATTCATCTTATTCCATATTTTTGGTCCTTCTCCACATTTTAGTCTATGATACTTTGAGTCAAACATTTAAGTTTTCATTCATGTGGCTGTCAGCTCTGCAATTTATTTGGATACTTTTCGGCTGTTCGTTGCTTTCGCAACTCAAATTTAATAAAAATTTAATTAAACAATGCACTTACAACAATTTTAATAATATATATATATATATATAGCACGCAGCTAGTCAAAAAATTTAATAAATAAAATAAATTAGAAACGTTTGGAGGAGAGAGCTCTACTGGAAGATACCCTGCAAAGAGCTGGTAAAAAATAAAATAAATAGCTCAATATGAAAATATGTTTGGGTTAGCAAAATTTATGTTTCATCCTCTTCTGATGTTAATGAAGTTTTCGGTTGATTAATATATAAGAGCTTATAAGATATCAAATGTAAGGCTGTATCTTTTCAATTGTATCTCGGTAATCGATTTGTATCGCTAATCTCGAAACTTGAATCCGAATTTGAAATCGACTCGACTGATCAACAATATACTTCTTGCTATCGTAGCTGCCATCTTCTGCCTATCCAATAGTTTAGCACAAATTCAATATACCCTTTTGTCCCATTTTTAATGGCTGCTGAGTATAGAACCAGGCAGACAGGCAAATGGCAAACTATGCCTAACACATTTGGCATTGCTGGGGGTGTGTGGGTGTGTGTGTGGTGTGCGTGTATGCGATAAATTTAATTTTGTCAAAACCGCAAATTGACAAATATTTTAGTTTGCATAACACACACCGAGACACACAAACAAACACATAATGTTTATTTTAATTGATTTGCGCTAAATTTATTGATTTCATTTTGTGAACAGTTGTTGGCACATATAGCTACATACCCGCAATAACCAAGTTGCTATAACCCGACTTGAACTCATTAGTTTGGTTTGCTTACGAGCACCCTAACCCCTCTCCGCTCCCCCTTTCCACTCTTCCCCTTGAATATTTGCATTTGTTGTGCTAATTTACATGTGCGACTTCTCCTTGTTAGTAACATAAATAAAAGCGCCGATTTCGCTAAGAGCCGCAGGCTTCTGGCTTTTAGCTTTTTACAATTTAGCCTTGCTTGCAAATTTATTGGGCGCCTCAGTGCATTTGGGTTAAGACTATGGGTAATGGCTTATCTTTTTTTTTTAGTTTTTCGGTTGCAATTTTTGCAACTGAAAAGCAACAAAATCCATTAAATTAAATTAAGCCACTGAACTGTAAAACAAATGTCTCAAATCGAAGAGGCTTCTGGCATTGGAAATATGTGCCATATTGGCAATATAATATTAAATAAGAAGAGAAGATGAAGAAATATCATTTTATAGTTGATAAATTATATGATCTTTTCATTTTTACAGTTCTGCTATGACTTTTATTAGCGGTTAGTTATTAAAAGTTGACATAAACTCCTGACTAATGGCTTCCATTTTTTGTTCTAGTTAATTGCACAAATTACATGCGATTATTTATTAATTAACTGCAATATTTGCGGTTGCAATAAATTTATTTTAATTATTTTTTGTTGGTGGCTTTTTTATAAATAATTAAAACGCAATTTTAAATAGCCAATATTTAAATTAAATCAAAGCAAAACAGACTATTAAGTTATTTATTTAATTTCGTTTTTTTTTTTTCATTTTCTGCCAGTTTATTTTTTAGGGGCAGGTAGAAGAGTTAGAGTCAGTTTAGAGTCTAGCTAAATGAAGCGAGTTGTCTGCTTTGTGTTTATGCTTAAGCAATTAAACAGACCCATTCAAGAGCACAAAAGACACTCGAGGATAAAAACTGCTTTTGTTTTCATCAATTTTGCTATGGCTGGCTGGCTGTCTGTCTGCCTGGTCTTGTCTGCCCTTTGCTGTGTATGTTGCCGTAGGGCTTCTTGGCCAACTGTTGTTGTGTTTTTGCTGCTGTTGTTGATTTTATATATTCAAATTAGTTCGTTTTGCACGAGTGGCACTCGAATGAGAGCTACGACAACTAGTTATACTACGACTGTGATATTTTTCAACTACGTCTGACTGACTAACAGACTGACTGACTGGCTGACTGACTGGTTGGCTGACTGGCTGGAGTCCCTCTGTAAGCGGGCACATTCAGCAGCCGGCTATCAAGTTGCCTGTGAAGTGCTTATCCTCAAATCAGTGACACTTCAATGTGCAGCTCTACACACCGAAACAAAAATCTCACCGAATTTTAGAAAGTCGCATAGGGTAACTCATCTAATTATATATAAAATAAATCGGATTTGGATTTCTAAAAACCTGGACTTTTCTTTGTTGTTTTTATATGTTTACATGAAAATCTTGCTAGTTTTGGATTCGATTTTTTTCTGAGTGTATGGACTGACCAAGTGGGTGACGTTGAGCTCGACTCGACTCGACTCGACTCGAAATCAACTCAGTCAATTGGGGAGGGGTTTCAGCCTGTGACAAAAGTGCGAAGCTCGCCTTCATTTATTTACTTAGCCGTTTGCTGTTTGCCGTTTTGCCAACTGGCCAACACAGCACGGCAAGTGTTGTGAAGTGTTGTTTGCGGCCCTGATTGAGTAGCTAAATAAAGTTGGCAAATGCCCCTTTTGTCGTCGAGCATCTCTCTTTCTGCATTGCCATCGACGCTGCTGACGATTTATGGAAGTACGTGTAGGGTGTAAAGACGATGATGATGATGATAATAATGATGCCCGGCTAATAGACTTAAGCGTATCAATTTTATACAACCCAGCTAAAGAAAGCCAGAAGTGGTCTTCTTGCCTTTTGACTGCTGGAATGTGTGTGTCTGTGATGAGCAAACTTTTTGCAAAAACTCAAAAGCAGCAAAATCGATTAAATTAAATTAAGCCACTGAACTGCAAAACAAATGTCTCTGCTTCGTGCTCCATTGTACTTAATTATTTATGGAATTTTTGTGTTTTGGCATTTGAAGTTACAAAAATGTTGAGTAAAATACAACAAAATAAGTTATTCTGGGAAGAGGCTCATAATATAAGAAATATGTGAAATGTGTTAATTTGTATTAGTTGGCTGATAAATATATTTTTAGCTAAAACAAAAGAAAGTAATCTAGCCGAGAGAGATCTACGAAGGGATATCCTAAACACAACTTGCTGATGGTATTTGTTTTCAATACAAAAACATGTTTACAAGATCTATGTGATATTGGCCGGTTTTAAAAAAAATTGTTACAGTAGATCAGTAATATGTTCGGGTATATTATATATCAATTGCGGGGTTAGTTCTCTACAATTAAGTATTTTATTGGTTTCTGAAATAGATTTATATCTATATAGTTAAGGATAACATTAAATGAAATTAAATGAAATTAAAAAATTACAGAATATGTTACATTTCAATTCAAGATAAAATTTCAAATTAAATTTAAATTATAAGATAAGAAATATTTATAAAATATTTATTAGATATTTATTGATATACAATAAGTTATTTTAGATGCGACCTGGTGCCTGTTAGATATTTTAGCAGAATTTTATCAAATTCTTCTTCGCCATTTAAACTGGCCAACGGGCGAAATAAAATAATTACAAACTAACTGAAATTGCAACAATTTTTGGAGAAGAGGCCACAATAATAATGTGAAACGCATTGCATGGCATTTATAAGCCGCTTACTGAAAGGCATTTCACAATTGTAAATTGTGAATTGTGAAGGCTGGAGGAGATGCGTTAACCAAGCGCAACTTATTTATAGTTGGGGGTGCTGGGGGAGGAGCTCCGGAGCAATTTATCGTCATTAGCGCGAACCACAACGAATTTACACTTGAACATTTTGCACGAGCTGAAAATGAAATGCCGGCGGTCATATTCAGTGCGGTGTTGGGCGCCTTTTGTTAATGATGCCGCTGCCGATGCAACAACAACAACAATGACAACAACAACAACAGCGACAGGGACTTGGCCAACGACAGCGGTAATGATGATTACTGGACGGTTTTAAATCATGCGCTAATTATTGCAATTGTAGCCGGCGGCCAACCAACCAAGCCAACCAACCAGTCAACCAGCCACTTGGCCAGCTCGTTGATGACGCCGCTGAATAATTGATGACGGGCAAATGACGACGACGACGACGACGACGACGACGTAGACGATCAGGCTGGGCAATCAAATCTCCAAAGGGTTGAATAGCTTTTTGTGCAATTTTCGTATTTGAGTTTGTTTGTGTTTGGCCTCAAAACAAATAACTAACCTCCTCAGAGCCAACTAATAATATTTTGCAGTCGACTGAGCTCGACTAGGGGATACCCTGGAGCCAATTGATCAGTTAAGATTATAGTTGTATTGTCCACTTTTAGTTTAAAGGTTCTTCTTTTTTTTTTTAATATAAATAAAATACATTTTTTTAAACGCTGATATGTCTTTTAATAAGCTTCTAATTGTATTTTTTAAATTCGCATTAAAAACAAATGAGAACATTGCAGTCGGATGTAACCGAAAAACATAATGCCCTCTTTACACATTTTGAATGGGTTGAGGGAACAATGAATACAAAAAATAATATACAATTAAAATCACTGGCAATTGTGCCTGTGGGGCGACACTTAGCCCAACTGCAACTGCAACAAGCCTCACGGCAATCAACCTAATTTATTACTACCATTTCATACCCAGCCAACAAACAAATCATGATGCTCTTTCCTGTGGAAAATAAAATGGCCGTAAAATGTTGCCAAAAATTGCCGGCATTTCGATATAAATGTTATTACATAATTGAAAATTGCAATTGCAATTGCAATTGCAATTGCCACCGCATCACTTTCAACCGGCACACCTGCCACACCAGCTGACTGGTTGTCTGCACGCTGGGCCACAACAACTGTTGCCGCAATAACTGCGGCAAGCAGGCTTTAATCCCTGGAGCATCATCAGTCGATCGTAATGACAATTAGTTATATTTTGTGCATTTCCAAACAGTTGAACAACCGCAAACATTTGTGCGTCTCATGTTGCATGTTTCAATTTGCAGGTTGCATGTGGCGTGTGCGTGATATTTGAGTATTTAATATTTTGACATGATTTATGATGTGCAATAAATATGAATGAAACAGTTTATACAAATAAAATATAATCCTATTATCACACTTCTGGCTGTGGAGAGTTTAGATCCACCCCAAAAATTATCCAGGCAATTTGAGTGAAAACTTAAAATCAATTTTAAATATTTTACTATTATAGGCCATTAATATAATGCACTGGTTTTTGATAAGCGGACAAAGTTGT
Organism: Drosophila anomalipes; assembly: GCA_035041615.1. Taxonomy (NCBI): domain Eukaryota; kingdom Metazoa; phylum Arthropoda; class Insecta; order Diptera; family Drosophilidae; genus Drosophila; species Drosophila anomalipes. The sequence continues at coordinate 15,706,762 of JAWNKZ010000074.1, forward strand.
GACTGAGGAAATTTTTTGGGTATTCCTATTAGAACTTTTTGGTAGTACAATTTTAGCTGGAATGATCAGAATTACCCGGCTTTTAAAAATCAGTTCAGCTCTGAGAAAGTTAAGTACAAATGCGAGAAATCAACTGAACTAGCTGGGAAACACTTCCCGGACTTCTGATGTAGTTTGGCAGTTAAGTAAGATTAAAATAAAAATTTCTATCTTTCTTTCAAGCACACTTCAGTTGCTTCTTTTAATTTTGTTTGCTGTACTAGTATGTTTATATTGGTAGGCTTATGTTAGCCCAGTCCAATAAATTTATTTCATATGTGTGCTGTGTGTGAGCTCAGGCTTTGGCGAGTCCGAGGTCATTAGGTTTTGGCCCTGTCGCTTTATGCCCACACATTGACACAAATGTGAACCCACACATACACACACGCACACACACGCACACACACCCACACACATACAAAGGGACAGTCAGACAAACAACTCATTTCGCTCAGTGAACTCAACAATAAGCATAAAAACATTCATCACTGATTCACTACGTGAGCTGGTTGTTCAATTACAATTGTTGTTGTTGATGTTGCTGTTGCTGTTGTTGCCAAGGTGCTGAGCTGGGAGGATCAGAGGAATGTCGTGGGTTCCAGCTGATGATGATGACGATGATGAATATATGAGTGGCGCTGATTGAATATCAACGCCAGCAAAAAGGGCCACAGTTAACACTTTCGAGTCTCTCGTTTCCTGCCTCTGTTTTCTGCATGTAATACAATATTTGCCATGTGTCAGCGAGGTGTCTATGTGTGTGTAGCATATTTTCTGCGCTAGTCAACTGTCAGATTTAGCGTTGTGCCAGCATAAAATGTTAAAATAATGCCCGAGTCATAGACAGGCCGTCTTTATTTGGGCAGCGCCCGCATCAACAACACTCTGTAAAGCAAACGGTCCATGTGCCTGCCTTGGGCCTTGCCACATGCTCATCATCATACCCCCGTCCCCCCTCACCTTGGCAACCCCCTGACAAATCCTACACTCTGAAAAAAATTTCACAGAATTTTAGAAATTTTTGGACATGGGTAACTCAGATTATTATTCAGAATTTTTATTTCTTCATTTAAGTGTTAAATTTTCTAAAATTTAGAAAAACTATGTTTAATTTTCAGGGTGTTTTTAGAGCGAGTAAATTTCATTGCTTGTTGCTGAGTTTCAGACATGATTTTTTTCACAAATAATATATATAATAATAGCATATATATTTTAATATAATAATAATATAAACGAGAGAAAAATGTTCTAATAGAAATACATATTTTTTGGGATAGTAGATTTAATTTTAATTATTAGAAATATGTTTTCATCAATTTAGAAATTATTGCTAAAATGAAGAAAAAAAATGGTTGTTTTCAGGACGATTTTTGAAAATACAGTTCGATTTTTTGTGAGTGTAGAGTGGCAGTCGCTGGCAATCGTTGTAAGCGGCGACCCAGTTCACAATCCCTGGGTACCAGCAACATTATCAGCCATTTGTCGCATACAATCTGTTTGCCTTCTTCTTTTTCTTGGTTTCTCCCCGCTCTCCGCTGCACCCTCTTTGCTGCTTTCCTACTCCTCTGTTCTATTTTACTGTTTTTCCTTCTCAGTTTTCCTCTGTTTTTTTTTTTCCTCGGCTGCTGCTATTTCCGGTGACAGCGTAATATTGTAATATGCTTATGTCTCTGTCTCTTTGCCAGTCTGCAGATATGGCTATGAAAATGAAAATGAGAACTGGCATGGGAATGAGAGCTCACCGATGTATATACAACCAGATGTAGATGTAGATCTAAAGGGGGGTTGTATAGGGTAAGGGGAAGGGGAAGGGGGGGAATTGTCAGTAGTTCGGGTTGTAAGCAAATTTGCTTTGTCAGCCGTTGAAAGTTTTCAGCATGTTATTTATTATTGCGTTGGTTGTTCTCTGTGAATTGTGTGTTGCTTTTTTTCCTGTGCTTTTTCTTGTTTCAAGAAATCAATCAAATAGACTGTGTGGGTGTACAACTTGATTAAATTAAAAGGCAGCCAGTGCATCTTGGAAAACACACACACACGCACACGCACACACCCAGTACACACACACACACACACCCGCAAAACTCAGACATGTGCGTAGAGACATTGGCATTGCAATTTGAAGACATGCAGTTGAAATGCATTTCGTGTTGCCTGCCTGCTTGTCTGTTTCATGTAGCAGCAATAACAACAACAGCAAATACTTCATTCTGTATGTATCTCCATTTTCATTGGCATTTCCATTGCCATGTTACCATTAAGCCCCCCGTGCCCCGCCGCACACACCCAGCAGTTACGTGCTAAGAATTTTAATTAACAGATAAATCAATAAGAAATATGGACAACGCCTGTCAGTGTTAGTCTCTCTTTCTGTGTGTGTGTGTGTGTGTGTGTGTGTGTGTGTGGGTAATGTGTATAAAGCAGCATTGCTCGCCAACTAAATAAACTTCTTCTGAGACTTCGACTGAGTCTGAGGCACTCGTCTATTTGCTGCGGCAGTTAAAGAAAAAGCGCAAGTCCTAGAAATGGCCAACAGCAATGGTAAAATCCTGGGAAATTATAGCACAACGGCAGTTCAAATTGCAACTGCAACAGCAGTAACGACGAGCCTTGCATCTTGGGCCGACTTAACCCTCTGGTGGCCAAGAGCTGTCTTAGATGGCCCAAATTCATTTTCGGGCTTATACCCCTGTTTTCGGATTAAAAAGGGATTTTGGGTACGAAATATAAATAAATATATACAGTTTCGGTAATCACCATCAAAATATATCCGAATATCTCATCATATCAGAATATATCATCAGAATATATAAATTTTATTCTTTTGTCTTCGTCGAACAGTTGTTCACAAAAAATCACACAGTTTAACGAAGAGTTAACAATGTGAAATGAAATATAATGAAATATAGTACAAAATTTCGAAGGTTGTTTAACAAAGATTTGTATAAATGGAGTCTTGCATTATTGACAAGCTTATTGCGATTTGAATAAGGACGAATCACGCATGACGTGCAAAAGGGTTGCCAAAACAAATTTGTATGCACGAGAGTTGGAGTCGCCACCCAAATTATGTTCGGTTTGAAAAGAGAAACGACAGAAAATACGTTTTATATTTTCCCTAAAATAAAATTAATAATTTAGCGAATAGCCAATTTTTAAGTAAATAACCACAAAATAAATACAAAATGAGAGGCTGTCTAAAGGCAATCGAAGCCACTACAGCTTTGATATTATAGCAGACCGTCCAAATGAGCTGCAATTGTTGCAGGATAATTGAATAACTTGTGAGAGATGCAGCAAACATAGGCAGTGCAAACTGCAGTCTTGGACTCAAATGGCAAATGCAGCAATAAATGGAATTACGGCCAAGTGCTTGATAACTTCCTTGCGAACTGTGACGCCTTTCCTACTTTAGCATCGACTGCACTTTTTATGCGCCAAGTTTTCATCTTCAAAGCGGCAAAGCGAAAATGCTTAAAAAAATGGCGGCAGTTTAATGACGGAATGAACGTGCTTGAGTCTCCCCAGGAGAGAGACACGCGTCACAATCTAATGTGGCGCCATAAAATACACACACACTCCCACACACACACTCATCCACACACACACTCCCACACACACACTCCCACACACACACTCCCATTTACGTGTAGCTTGAAGCAACAATTTCTTGATTTGGATCTCATCGAGTTTTTTGGGGGCGCAAAAGTTTAATTTGAATATAATAGAAAAACTTTGCAGTGCAAATAGCCAAAAGCCAAATGGCAATAACAATGTGCGAAAAATGGCCAACACGCAAAACACACACAAACAGCCAAAAAAAAAAGAGACAACAAAATATGTTTGCCAGCGTTTCGTTCAACCAAAATAGTTTTTCAAAAAAGAAAAAGAAAATAAAAATAAAATGCACAACGTGGGATATATATACACATATAACATGTTTTATGGCATTTGTGATTGTTGTGTCATTAAGTTGAAATTGTGTAGGTGGTCAGGACCAAACACTCATACACACACACACACAAATATAAACATATTTATATATATATATATATATATATATATATATATATATAAATGTATAGAGTACATGGTCGTGTTGAAATGTTGCCAATTTTATTTGTATTTCTATTTCGCAGCGCACCAAAAAAGTTGTAATCGAAAAACGCTGATTGCAGCTACTTTTTATTTAGCTTTAAACTTTGTCTTTTTTTTATAATTATTTTGTGGCAAGTTTATTTATGGGTCGAGCCGCTCGCTGGCCAACTTTGCACATATATTTATTTGCGTTCAATAATTTGTAAACACATTTTGCGTTGCCAGTCCCTTTATGGCCATGAAAAAGGCAACAGCACGCATTGCCAATGTGTAAAACATACACACAAACACACACACAAGCCATGGCAAAGGGCCAGCTAGGATAGGGAGAACCAGGACAATGACAGAACCTGGATCCAGCAACCAGCAGCCAGCAGCCAGCAGCTCACCTGCCTTGGCTTTTGTGGCAAGCTGCGCGTTCATTCATATTTCCCTCAGGACAATTCTGTGTGTGCGTGTCTAAGCTTGGGTGTGTTGGTGTGTGTGTGTGCTGTGTGTGCTGTGTGTATTTTGGTGTGCTTGTGCGCGACTTACAAGTTAAGCGCAACGTTTTGTTGTCGCGCTGCTCTTGCTAAATGGGGTGTTATTGCATTTTAAGCATGTCTGCGATAGCTCGAGAAATTAGTGCTCGGCAATAAATAAATGTTAACTGCTATAGCATTATTTACACGATTTTAATATGGGTTGAGACATTTTCGACTTTCTTTTGAGACAAACTTATTTAATTTACATAAATCGTATGTTCTTTTGCAACTCAAAATATATAATGAAAAAGATGCAATAGTTAATTTAAAGGAATTTAATATAGCTTGAGATATTTTATGAATGTTATTGTATACGGCATATTTTAAAATAAATAAGTAAACTGTAACATTTCTTTTACGATTTTAGTATGGTTTGAGCAAGTTTCGATTTATTTTAAATATATTTCAATGCACGTATTTTATAGTTTTTCTAATTCAAAATATTTTTCATTCAAGTGTTAAATTTTACTAGTAATTTCACTTTGGTAATTCAAGAAATACATTTAAATGATTAAATAAGTATTTTGGCTTATTATATGCTTCTTATAAGTGCATTTTATTTGCATATATTGAATATTTTCTCCTTTTAAAAATATATTTATGACATTTTATAAATGAAACAACAAATTTCAGTTGCTGCCCTGTATTTTAATAAATGCATTTAAATAAAAATAATAAATAAATTCGATTAAATATTTGTATTTCTGGTATGCAAATAATAATATTATTCACTTGGTTTTTTTTACTTGCTCTTTTTCAATTCCTCCACTTTTACGCTTGCAGTGTATTTTACTGATCGACTTTATGAAAACCTTGCTTTGAATTTTTGTACCTTGGGTTTTCTCGCGAATTTCGGCTTTCGCAGCTTATTAAATATTCAAAAGCAACTTCAGTTGCCTGCCAACAGTAACAGCAACAACAACAACAACAAAATGCCAACAGCAATAACAACAACAACATCCACCTCAACCTCAACCGCAATGCAACAAGCAAAAAATTAGTTTAAGTCGAGATTTCTATAGCCACTGAGATGGTGGTGTTTGGTGGTGGTATTTTTTTTTTTTTGGCTCTGTTGATGTAGATTTGTTGGCCAATTGGCGGTGTGTGCGACTCAAGTTTTATCATTCCATTTTGGCGTCGCTATTTTTTTATACTTTTGCGATTGCTCGTGGAATTTCTTTTCAATTTTCGCCTAGCACGAGATTTGCTATTGCCATATTGTTTACGTGGCGTATGCGCGTTATATTTGCATATATTGTCGAAATTGCGCATACGCCGCGTTTTGTTTTCGACTTTGCTGACACAGTTGCGAGCCAAACGCCGTCAAGCGCCAGCCCGAATCAATTTGCTCAACATATTTGCATAATAAGCATAGAGTAGGCCCAGAGTTGCCAGTTGCCAGTTGCCAGTTGCCAGTTGCCAGTTGGCAGTTTGTTCGTCACTCAGCCTGTCACTTGATCAATATGTGGATAGCGTGCTCATAAAATGTCACCCACTCCTCGCTCCCCCCACTCATCACATATATTACTTTGTTTTCGTGCGCAAAAATTTGTGTCACACAAATGTTGCTGGGTATTTGGGTTGAGTTTTGTTCGATTGGGTCAAAACTGAGCCACGTCTCTTGGCTAATAACCTTTCATTTTCAACCCTTTACGCATAAACACAAGCTGACTCTCTGCAGCAGCGACAGCAGCAGTGGCAAGTGCAGCAAATGTAGCGGAATAATAACTTTATTATATATACTACACACAAACACACACACACACACACATATGCGTGTAGTGATTGTATTGCTTTTCGATGTGCTAAGCAAATTTCAACAACTAAATTGAGTAATTCGTTAAGCTTTGGTTTTGTTATTCACGTTTCACATTACTTGCATAAGCACTTGAACCCTTTTTCTTCATTCAACTCTCGAAAAATATTATTCTTTTTCAAAAATACCGCAAAACTTTGGCGTTGATTTAATTTTGTGCGCATGAAATCTGTGTGTATGCAATTGTGTGTGTGTGTGTGTGTGTGTGTGTGTGTGTGTGTGTGTGTGTGTGTGTTAGGTGTTTGTATGATGAGCACAAGTTTTGAACGATGACGTTGCGAAAACTTATGGCTCAACAGTTTGTGTAGCACAAGCACTTAAGCTTAAGTGATTTTTATTGGTCACTTAACGCTCGAGAAGCCATCGCTCCTCCAAAATGCTGACCACAACAACAACATCCACAACAAGTTAAACAGAATCGATAAACAAATTGCCAAATTAGCACCCGAAAAAAAAAAAAAAAATCAGATAAGAACAGAATAACCAAAAACAAGACAGGGAAAAACAGGAAAAAAAAGGAAGCAAGGCACTGGGATAACAGATCTGTTGGGTTTGTTACTTGGCTGGCGGCTGCGGGCCAAGCAATTCATCTATTCAAAGAAAGCCATCCATTCAGAGCATGTCATTCATACGGCTGCCCAATCGTGCGAGATGCCCTTGTCCCCCTCATCTAATGCCAACCAGCGAACCTAAGATAAATGGCGCACAGATTATGATCAATTTGTAGTAGTAGGCAAACGGCCGCCTTTGATTGCCACGCCCCCTGCAACTGGCAGGCGACGTCTGCTTATGACAAACTAAACACGCAACTCCCTCCAAAAAAAAATGAGGGATAAAAATGCGAAAAAAAAGGTCGCCAACTATTCATGTGATAAATGATGGCAGCTTAGCTGCAGCAGGTCAAACTGGTCGTGTACGCGACGCATGTAAATAAGAAAAGTTTTAAGCTTTCGAATGCGATTTAATTATACATATTTACTTGCTTTAAGCTTTCTTTTTTAACATCTTTTGTCTGTCGTTAAGTGGCTTCAGTTTTGGTTAAAGTTTGAGAAAAAAACTATCTTGAGTGCTGTAATCGAGAGAGGCCTGTATTCAACTTATGCTTTATGTCATCTTTGGCTTTCCTTACGACACACGTAGTTTATTTATGTGTATTATTTAATTTACAAAATTTAATCAACTGTACAAGATACTTCACTTGATGCCTTGTTTTTTAATAGATTCGTTTAAGTATTTCAATAACTTCTTAGATGGATTTCTATCGATATTTAAGCTTAAAATTAATTAATTAAGCACTTCATACAAACTATATATATAAACAATGAATTTAAAATAAATTGTTCAAGCCGAAAAAATTTTTAAAATTGTAACATAATCAATATTAAAAAGTATAAATTATAAATATAAAATTAATTAATAGGCATGAATTGCCTATGCAAACTGTAACTTTTTTAATTTAAAATACATTTTCGAAATGTTACAGAATATAATAAAGAGTAAAAAAACAAAGTGATTAATTTAAAATGAATTAATCAAGCAAAATTCGAAACTGACCTGAACCGAAGAATATATATAGCTTATATCTGACACGAGCTGCTTGCTGTTGCCTGTTACGAACTTTTGTTTGAGCTTGTATATAAAAAAAACGTGTGTGCATTTTGCTGTCGGGGTGTTTATTTCGTTGCTTTTAATGCAGAGCATACATCGCGTATGCGTGATGTTGTTCCTGCTGCTGCTGTTGCTGCTGTCGTTGCTGTTGCTGCTGCTGTTGCACACAGGACACGCAAATGCGGGCGCGTGCGTGCGTTTAACGACTGCAGCGAGCGATAAGCAAAGCCGGAGTTGAACTCGCTGCTTTTGCCGCTGTTGTTTATGCGTGTTAATTCCCTTTGATAAAATAATGCCATGGATAACCTTTAAATGGTTTTGGCCCGCATTTGCAAGCCATAAAGCAGCCTTTTTGGGGCGCCGGCTCTCACTCTTCCTCATTCTCTGGCCAGAGTCCGAAGTTTCGTTAGGCTTACACACAATTAAGCCTTATTTATTCTTGGCCTACTGGCTGCTGTTGCCGTTGCCGTTGCCGTTGTCGTTGCCGTTGCTACTGCCATTGCCATCGATTGCTGTGATAAGCAATAAATGTATAAATAAATATTATTGAGTACGGAACAGCACAAAAAAGAAAATGTCCATTAGGCAGTTGAAATCAAAGACCGTGTTAAGCAATATCAACAGCTTTTCAGACCACGTTCACTAATTGCTGCCGCTCTGCGCACGCACACTAAGCCAAAACCAAACCCCAAACCCCGAACCAAATACCTCTTAGACTACGGGACTACGGGACTACGGGTTCAGTAGGCATTTAGCAAACATGACAAAGTGTTAATACGAAGGCTAACGCCATTTGTTGTGTCAGCCGCTCACAGCCATTGGCAGCAGGTGGCCGCAACTAGCCCAAACGAGGCCAAGAAATTAAAAGAGCTTCTTAAAAGCAAAACTACGGCCAAAAATTCTGTACGAGTCGCCGTGCGATGCGTGCACAGGGGCCAAAACAATGCCACACACGAGGCATGGGGCACGGTGCATGGGGCACGCCCACACAGTTCACGACCCGACCTGCTGAGTGTCAAATTTGAGGAATGTGTGTACACTTTTCCAAGCAGATAGGGAAATGTCTCTTAGCATAGTGTGAGCTTGAGGAGCAAAGCGTACACTCAGAAAAACAACGCAAGCAGAAATTTAGAAAGTCACCGTACAATGAAAAAAATTTTCTTACTTTTTTATAATATATTTTTAAAAGTCAAAATGAAAGCCTTTTTCATAAAAAATACTTTCGAATATTTAAAAGAAATTGATAAAACTGCTATGTTATAATTATCCAAACTTAATATATTTTATATATATATTTTCTGAATAGTCAAAATGGTTATTCTCTAAATTTCAGTGCGACTTTTTCTTTGAGTGCAGAGCAGCTGCTGAAAATTGAAATAGTAGTAACACAAATCGATATGGATGTGTTGTTATAAGGAGGCAAGAATCTTTTAGGATCAAAGAGCTAATGCGCACATTCTCAAACCAACAATGATTGAGGGCCGACCTTAACTCCTCCCTACTCAACTCCCGTTTCATCATAATAACAAGAAATTTGACCCACTTGGAAGTCAACAACAATTTGAGAGCAGTGTCGATGCTGGCACGTGTAAGCAGCAAATTGCTAACCGCTAACGTCATAAACGCCAGCCAGATTTGCACAATTATGACAGAAAGCTTCAGCAAACACACCAACACACCAACACACACACACACACACACACACACACACACACACACACACGTGTGATGTGTAAAGGCTTTAAGCACTTAACGAGATGAAAGCGCCATCAAGTATGCAACACAAATACAACTGGCTGAGTGTCCAGTACGAAGAGGGGACTGGTTGGGGGTGGGTGGTGTGTCTGTGTGTGTGCCTGTGTGGGTACTAGAGTGGTTGGGTTGGCTATGTGGCAACATCAAATATTAATAATTTTGGTGCGCAGCGACTACAAAACTAGACTAGAAAACCATAAATGGCTGGTGCCAGGTATCGTGCTCGGTTTACACAATAAGCAAAACGCATCGACTGCGTGACTCTGTTTGTTTGCGGTGGACGGGGGGAAGAGGGAATAGGTGTATATACCCCCATTGGGTATAGAGTAGCAGACACAAAGACCGATATTTTTCGGCCAAGACCATCCGCTGGGAAATTAGTTTAAAAGGGAAAAAGGGCTAGAAAGAAATTAACTGCGTAACTTACTTACTTGTAAACTGATTATTTATGATACCCACTGAGCCAGAAAAAGTAGCGTAGGCGTTGGTCAGGTGAAAGGGCTTATTCGCCATCTCGTTCGCACTAATTTGTTAGCCGTTAGCCAATTTTAAACAATTTTATTACACTTGCCAAAAATGTAAATTGCACTAAAAATTAACAACTTTACAAACAATTCCACTTAAAATGTTTATTGCGCTCATTAATTCTTTGGACTTTCGACTGTTGAATGCGAGGTGCTTGAATGTTTTGGTTTGTTTTTGTGGTTATTTTGCTTGTTGTTGTTTTTTCGCTTGTAGTTTGGTGAGTGTACAAAAAAGCAGCGTATAAAAATACGGCTAGAGTCGACAGCAAGTGGCTCAAATTGCATTAAAGTTTCAAGTGCTTTAATTTCTGCATGCTTTCTTTTGGCGCACTCTCTCTCCCTCTCTCTCTCTCTCTCTCTCTTTCCCTCTTTTGCTCTATCCCCTTCCCTCTCTGATGTTCAATAAAAATGCACAGCAATGTATAAAAATATAATTTATGCCTTGTGTATGGTTTATTAAGTGCGATTTATACGACAGCCAGACGCCGCCAGTTGTCTGACCAAATTGTCTGCTTGCTCAACTCAAACAATATCCACAACAACAATAATAAAAATAACAACAGTAAAATTAACAATAGCAATAACAGCAATAACAACAAATGTATATAAAATATTAATATTAATGCTGCTGCGCCCCTATAAATAAAGCGGACTTAAAGTTTTAATGAAGCGCATAAATAAAATGCGCAAATAAAGTTAATTTCATTTGTCAGCCAATATCACACTCATAAATATATATATATATATATTCATATATATTCATATATATATCGGTCGACAGAGTTAAGTTTAGGCGGAAAAATCCCATTTGGCCGCTTAAAGCAATCTAAGACTGTTGACAACTTCAAAAAGGGCCCAAAGGAACGAGGCAACATCAATGGTTGAAAAAAGCTAGTAAGCTGCAAAGACGATAAGAGGCATAGTTGTGTGTGGTAGTGTGTGTATGTGTGTGTGTGTGTGTGTGTGTGTGTGTGTGTGTTGACAGGTGTACACTGGCAAAGTGCAGCAACAGCAGCAGTACGATGCGTGCAACCAATTGGAATGGAGTGACTCATGCTCAGTAGTCCTGTAGACAAGCCAAAGCCAAAGGCAAAAAGAAAAACAGTCACAGAAAAACGCTGAAAAGGTGGGTGTGAAAAGGAGCAATACTTAGTTAAAGACACAGACTAACTGAAAGTAACTAAAAAAAATTCATGGATATGAAAGGCTCTTACACGCCACTTAGAAATTGTTTTCTAAAAGTATACAAACTTGTGTCAAGGAATTTTTAAGTAAATAGCTTTGATTTTTAGAAATTTATTTCCTATTGATGGATCTTTTACTTTCTAAAAAGTTCGTGGAAATGAAATGTACTTAGAAGGCACTCAGAAATTGGTTTTTAAAATACACAACCCAATAAAGGTTTGATATTTATTGATATTTTCCCTCAACAGTGCAATTAGTTATTTAATTTAATAGTAATTAATTGATTATAACCTTAATTTCGTCCACTCTAGATAGATAAGTAAATTAAGTAAATTAATACATTATATTTCCTTTTTTCTTTATTTAAATTTTGTTTCTTAAGAAACCCATATTTTATTGTTTTTGATAACGCTTTTGTTTGTTAATATTCAAAGACATAGCATTTAACACAAATATTTTTCAGAGAAAGTTCAACTCCATTTTGATTTGATGATATTATCAAAATTCATGGCACTAAATTTGGCTAGCATTTGTGCAGTCGAAATACTAAATAAATATGGAAAAATAATTTGATTTGCCATAAAAACTCTCCAAATTGTTTAATTGGTTTTCAACTTTTTTGTTGTTGTATTTGGCTTTTTATATAGGAGAGCTATGGGAAAGCTTTTAAAATATCATTTGGAAAAGCGCCTTCAACTGAAAAACTTTTCCATTAAAATGCTTAAAACAATAAAAGCAAAAGCGAAACCAGCAACAGCAACAACAACAGCAACAACCAATGATTGCTGAAGGCGTAGCCAGAGCCAAAGTTGCAGCCACGCCCACTTCTAAAACGGGGCGCATGCCGCACAAGCTGCAACAAGAACAAGAGAAGCCGGCACGACGGCCGCAGCCAAATGCACTTCAAACTCATTTCATTTGGAAAATAAAACCTGAACCGAGCATAAAAGACACTAAAGCACAACGACAACAATAACAAAATCCACAGCAATATTAGCAACAATAACAACCATTCCGAACAACCACAAAACTTATTTTTAGTATTTCTTTTTTCTGCTATTTTTTGTTATTTTTGTTGACCGTCAAGTGCGCGTGACTTTTGGAGACTCGAACAAATTTCGGTTGAATAATTTAATTGTTGCAAAAGAGACGCGTACCCGCAAAACCTTGACAGCAGCTGAGAACTGAGAACTGCGAAGAGAACCGAGAACCGAGAACTGTGAACTGAGAACTCAATGGCATAAAACCAGAACCAAAAAACTTTTTCAGCTTCCCTTTATTTTTTTTTATATTATTTTATTTTTTTTTTTCGAAAATGAGCGCAAATAAAATATGCAAAAAAGGCATAGCCAACTTTATGATGTTTGACTTTGTACAGCGCAAAATACCACCCACACAGCTATATATATTTACACCTCCCGCCCTCTCCACTCGCCCCCTGCCACGACGCTTGCTTTAGCCTTGCCCGGTAGAAAGGCAAAACTTTTATTTTAAGTTCAAGTTAACTTTCTGGTTAGCGCCGCCGACGCCGCCGCGAGCCAAAGAGCCACGCTCAAGTGGCAGGCAGTAAGGGAGGGGTTGGTGAGGGGGTTTGGGGTGGTAGAGGGGGTGAAGGCGGTTACATCTACCATCAAATAAAATAAAAAAGTATTGTAAATTTAGCGCGCGAATGCTTCACAAAATGAACAAAATAATTTATTCTCAAATCAAAGTTAGCAAGCATTTTGTATATTCGCATATTAGTAATACATTCATGTGTGTGTGGTGTGTGTGTGCCTAGTCGAAAATTTAATTTCCCAGCTCTGTGTTTTATTTATGATCTAGATATGCTTATTCCTACCTTTCTGCAAGTTTTCACAATTCGACTTTGAGTCATATTTCATTCCTTTTTTTGCTGCTGCTGCTGCTGCTGTTTTCTTATGAGCTACGGCTACAAACTTGGAAAGCAGGCACCAACCCCTCCACACTTCAACCCCCTGCTGCTTTTTGGCTCTTATTCTTCTTCTTCTTTTACCTGGGCTCTGTGCTTTTAACATATGACTTCCGTAATGTTTGCGTGCACAATGAATAACTTACTCCAATGTTATCCTTTTGTTGCCAGAGCGTGATGTATGCAACTGTGCGTATGTGGGTAGATATAGGGGTGGTGCTGGTTGGGGTAAGGATGGGGAGAGGGGAGGGGGGGTTGTAGGTGAGTAAATACCCAGCTGCGCTTTAAGTAATAATTTTGCATGCAAGTAGCGACAGCTGCTTAAAAATGTAAGCACAGCCAAGTTTCATTCACTCTATGGATCTGATCTGCCCTGACAGGCAATAGATTTTTACTCCAGCTAAAATAATATTCTAGGAGTGAGGAATAAGAAGTGGGTTTCCTCGGCAGTGATATCACTTTTACTTTCGTTTGCCTTGACAGCAGTCAAATGTTTCGCATTTAAGCAGACATTTTGCATCAATATTATATGAATCTCAATACGAATACCACAAATAAATATTCAAGCGGCAATTTATAATTATTTAGCTTGATACTTTTTTTTAATTTATTCAATATGATAAATGATATATTCAATATTATGTTTATTTTTATTTTTTTAATTGTTCTCCCATTCTATCTTGTTTAAAAAAATTACTTCCTGTCTTTCCTTTATATATAAAAATCATAATAATATTTAATTTTATTATCTATTAATGTATTTTAAATAATTTGCGTGGTTTTTGAATTGCATCCGTTTTTGGTTTTACTCAGAACAAGAAATAAAACTCTTGCTCTGCACTTTGGCTCGTTAGGCTGTGTTTGCTGTTTAATATACAACTTCGATGTCTCTCTAATCAGCAAACGGGGCGAAATGACATTTATCAAAGACAGACAACCATTGGCAGCAACACCAACAACAACAACAACAATAATAACAACAAAAAGTTAAGAAGAAGAACGCGTTAAACAAATTACGCTTCTTTTTACAACTAATCAAAAGTAATCACTTTGCAATTTTCGGAGCCTGGCAAAAGACAAACAAAAAGTGTGCCAAGAAATTGGCTGACACAAAGAACAAAGAGCTATTTAGGGGGGGAGGGGGGTGGTCTGGAGGGATGGTGAGTGGTTGGGGAGGGAAGCAATCGGAGTCTGTTGTCGTCAGCAGTGCCATCAGCAGATACCATATGCTGCTGGCATACGGAAAATATAACAATGCCAACAACAAGACAAACATTTGCCGCCTATCAAACTTCACACACACACCCACACACACCCACACACGCACACACACACACACCCACACACCCACGCACACGCGACAAGTTCGACAAACAAATCATGATAAATGAACCAACAACAAACAAGCAGACAAACAAAGAGAAAGTAGCACAAGAATAGCAAAAGAAAAACTTATTCCTTGTGCTTTTTAATTTGACAAAAGAGTGCATAGGAAATAAGCGTGAAAAACAGAAAGATAAAATAAAATAAAATAAAATAAAAACGGGGGCAAGAAAAACAGAACTCGTTTTTTGGCTGATTGAAAGGATTGGCAATGGTTTGTTTTTTGGCCAGGCTTGCACTTCAGTTCACTGCTATTGCTTGAATTTTGCTGAACAGCACTGTGCAAATTGTGATTTATTGCTACGGGCAATTAATTGAACGGGGAAATGAAGAGGAGAGTGGAGAGAGGAGGCAACTGTTGTTCTGAGGCGTTAATAGACATTAAAATCGACACAATAATTACAAGAGTTAATGCATTGCTAATTACGAATGCCAATTGTGCAAGCATCGACCACAATACGCAAATATTTTATGCATAACCATTTCTGTTTGCAGCTTGCATAAATTTTGCACCAATTGGCAAATGCATTTGGTGCAGGGGGTGGGTGGAGGAGGGCAGGGGTGTCTGTCTGACTGCATTGATTTTATAGGCCAGGCCCGCTTAAATGTTTGGGCAAATTAACACCGATCTCTCAATGGCCATAAATAATGTTTGTGCTCTTACATCTGTAGACGCACTTAATAAAACTAATTTATGCAATTGCCAATTTTCGAAAATTTCGGTAAAAACACACAACAAACCAAATGCAAACAAATGCAAGCAAAAACAACAAATGCAGTTTTAAGCAATTTTGTGGGTTTCCGTTTTCATTTGTTTTTCAGTGAAAAGTTCAATTTTTTAAAATGCTTCTTGCAATTTACATAGTTTATAGTAATTGTTTGACAAGTGTTTATCAGGTGATTTTAGAATCGTTATATTCGAGTAGGGATATTATAATTTTGTTATGAATTGTGTAATAGGAACTGTGACCCACAAGCTATATATTCTTGATCAGCATTAGTCAAGTCGGTATAATTTTTTTTAAGAAAGAATTTCCTCTGCCTTAAAAGTATGATAAACTATTGATTAATCTTGGTATAGAACCGTATTTCTCCATCAGTCACTCATGACTTTTGAGGGAGCCGTATCGATCCACAAAATTTCTATAAACTCTGCAAGGGTATTTAATTTTTGACGTGCCTTATTTTTAAATTCAAATCCACAACTTAATTAAGCATTTGCACTAATTATTTGAATCGAATTTAATCAATCCAACTTTACAACTTCTGTTCAGTCTCTAAAATGCGTATTAAATGGTTAAGGGTTCTATTTTGTTATTGAACAATAAGCATTTTGATAGCCATTAAAATCGATATAATGGCCAAATAACCAAATTTAATTAGCAAATCTTTTAATTCACCGCACAAATCATTATTTGTAGCTCTCTCTCAGTCAAGTAATGAAATGGCCATCATTAACAACACTTCAGTGAGTACCCCTACCCAAGCACACACACACACACACACACCCATAGGAGACTCAATTAAGCAACCGTTTGAGCTCCTGGCTGGCTTCTCGATTTCCGTTGGAACTCGTCAAATCAAATTGTGTCCGAAGCTGGACAACAGCTGACTGCCAACGACCCGTCGGTCAAATGGGGGAGGGGCGGAGCTTGAGTGATTGAAATGTATTCAATTGTTTGATTGACTGACTGACTGACTCAATGAGTCGTCCGTCCGTCTGCCTGCCAGACAATGCATGATTAATGAGCTCCGGCTCCGGTCGGTCGCTGTCGTTGTGGGAATTAAAAAATTATTTGAGCCAAATTTTTGTAGCCAAATGAAAAATGCCTGCTTGGGCATCATCCTCATCATCATTATCGCAGTAATCATCGATATCATCATCGTTGAGGCAATGAAATAGGAATTATGCGTCAATTACTTGTGGGACCCATTGGCGACTGTCTGTTTAGCATTTGTCAGCCATTAATCAAACAATTTATGTTAATTGAATTGGACGCCGATTTATGGTCATTTCAATTTGTTGTATATATTTTTTTTTTATGTAATCCATGCCCTTCCTCTAAAATATACAAAATAGTTGATGTGTCCTACGCATGAAATATTACAATTATAATGATGAAGATACAGATTACTATCTGTCAGAGACACACACAGGAAAATATTTCAGGCCCATATAACCAATCTTGGCCCAACAATTGACCCAGTTAACCATAGAGAGAGAATTGATTGGATGGCTTTTGAAATAATGCATTTTAGTTTGAAGCACGCAGCTCAACTGAGCAAATTTGAAATGCATTGAGTGTGTAACGAGAACCTGACACATTGGCTCACTCGGACACCCAAGCCTATATTTATTTAGCTTGATTACAGCCCAAATGTGATTTAAGGCACGTTAAACACACACACACAATTCCTGCACTCGGTGCACGGAGCACTCAGCTCCATAGTGTGTTTTGAGCCTTTATATCCATGTTAGACCTGTGGACCCATAAAATATGCAAGTGCATGGCGCCCAACGTTTGTTTGCAGCTACCTAATGCGTATAGTAAATGTGTTTCCACAGTTTGCAGCTGGAAATTCAGTCAGAATTCATTTCGGGATATTTATATATATATATATACATATGATATATGGAAATGATATGAAAAAAATAATTGACTATGGAGAGCGCACATTCATATTTAAATTGAGCATACCCATAAAATTGTAAGTGCGTGGCGCCCAATGCCCAATGCCTAATGCCTAATGCGTATAGTAAATGTGTTTCCATTGTAGCAAGAGAGATTTATTCAATATTACTCAATAACTGTTGTGTAACTTTTTCATATTATTTTTTATTAAAATTATTGAATGACTATGGAAAGTTCCATTCAGCACAGAACTCCACAGATTATTATTCGATATGTAAGATAATTTATTAAATAACCAAGTTATGTGTCACTAAAGGCATTCACTGACTCACGATTGTTAAACAAGTTATCTATTTCATCTTATATGTCACTAGCTGATAGTTGTTATATTTATATTTGGGGTTGCTTTTGGTCATCAGTAAAATATAATCACAGATATTTTTTTTACAAGTTAGTGTACTAGACTAGTCGAGAGAGCTCGACGAGGTGATAAGCTGAACGCAGCTGGTAAATAAATAATAGGCTGACAGTAGTTTGTTCAATAAGAAAAAATGATTTGGTGAAAAAAATATCAATTGAGAGTTGTGTGTATCTTTTCGAGTGTCTGTTTTACAAAACGAGATCAGTTCTCGATCAAACTAGATTAGCTTAATTTCCAATGGCAGATATGTGAGATCCTATTATATAATTAAACTGTATAAATATTTTATATATTATTTTAGCTTTCTCGAGATCTTCTAGTCTCTGAGATGAGCTTGTTCATTAGACTTTCCTAAATCGACTTGGTTGCTAATGCTGATCATGAATATATATATTAATTTTATGGGTAAGCACATGCTTTCTTCTGCCTGTTACAGAGTCTGTTACACTTTACTCCCATTCTTGATGGACTTTAATAAGTTAATGATGAAGTGGCAACAACTTGAAACAGTGGAAACAGTGGAATCGTTGCAAGTGGCAAGTGCACAAGTCAAAGTATCGAGTGTTGCTGTAGTGTCTGTGTTGGCCTCGCTGCTGATGCAACCGCAGCCAAAACAAGCCCACACACACCCACACACACTTACACACACACACAGATCGTAGAACACACTTGCCTGGCATTGGTATTGGTTTTGGGCGGGCATTTTGGCGTTCTGGCCAATGGCATTTGCATTTGCAGCTGCCCCAAAACGTCAAGGTTT
Organism: Drosophila anomalipes; assembly: GCA_035041615.1. Classification (NCBI taxonomy): domain Eukaryota; kingdom Metazoa; phylum Arthropoda; class Insecta; order Diptera; family Drosophilidae; genus Drosophila; species Drosophila anomalipes. The sequence continues at coordinate 15,725,435 of JAWNKZ010000074.1, forward strand.
TGGGTTGCGAGTGCAACAACGACTGATTTGACCAGGCAGTTAACTAGTTACTGTTGTTGTAGACAGATAGACTGAAAGACAAACAGACAGACAGATAGACTCACTGCTTGACATGCCTGCTTATTTTCTGTGGTCTCGTTGCGTAATTAAGTGGAATTCCTTGTGTTTGGGGCCTGGGGTGCTATCGAAGTCTGCTTGCCGGAAATGGGCTATAAAAATGGGCAAATCTCTTGATTTGTGTGGCAAATTGCTTAATCCCTGCACGCATATGCCACTTGACCCAATTTTTAATCACTTTCCAAGCACACATGCTCTGTCCTTTCTCCCTCTCCCTCAGTCTCTCTGTGCCTCTGTGTTTGGCATAAATTTGTGCCTTAAAACTTGCCCGGCATCCAGGTAAAAGTTTGAGCTGCACGTTTTAAGCCATACCACAGAGCTACAAACAAGCTTAAAAACTAAAATTGAACGGAACACTGACTCCAACTGAGTCACAAAACGTAAGCAAATGCTCAAATTTAGTTTGGAGATGGCCAAAATGGCCGTCAGCTATCGTCTGTTCTTAACTATAATTTAAACCATTTAAATGATTACCCCAAAATCACGTAGAGAAAAGGATTTCTATATTGTCTGACTTTGAACAGCAATAATTAGCAACAATCGCCTTTAGCATGGAATTAAAAAATACAGCATATTTTAATTATTTAATACATAGTCAGTCGTTCTCTTCTACAGTGAGAAACTAAGTATCTTCATACCTGTTCAAGGATTTCTGGCTGGTGTGCTTAAGGTCGTTGTTCTGTTGGAAGCCCCACAATAAAGGCTTACCTGCTTAAGGCAACATTAAATTTTCCAATATTGCAACATAAACTTATTGATCCGTGACTATTTTTTAGTCAATGTGTTCGTTCCACAATAATACTATATACCATTATCCTTGAAAATCCGTGATTAATCATTTTGCGAGACATAAGCACAAAAGTACATAGAGTATGTAAGAAAAGCTCAAACAACTAAGACAGAAGCTCTGAGTTGATAATGGTGCTATTTTTATAAGTAGTATTTAATTCTCATGCCTAGTTCTAAAAGAAAATAATCCAAGCTTTTCTCGTTTGCTTGGGAATAATATAATTTCTTGTCACGTTGTCATCGCATTTTGCAGCTGCATTTCCTGTGGTGATTTTGTGCTGCAAATTTCGAAAAATTCATACATACATATGCAGCGACCCAAAGAGGGCAATGTATGTTATTGTTGTTGCTGTTGTATTGTGTTGCATCCTGTTGTGGGCGCAAAAAGTTTAGCAATAATAAGCAAATGCCCAAAAGCCAAAAACTTTCAGCCGGCATGGCTACAATTGGCACTAAAAACCACAGGCAATTCCCCCCTTAGAAATATTTGTTGTTGACCTTTTGTAAATACGATTAAATATGGCAAAAGTTGTGCGTACACACGTCGACCATTTTATTTAGATTGCTGAACAAAGCCAAACAACGACAACAACAACAACACCAAGAGGCATCGCACTTGGTGTAGTCCCCAACAAGGTTAACACATGTTTCTCTGGCCAAAAGCACAGCACACGATTCTGTTAACAATTTTATTATTAAAATGCTGCGTGCTACTGTTATTATAAGTGTGTGTTGTTTGTGTTTGTGTGTTGCTCTGCAATTTCAGTTAGCCATTAAATGCATTAGTGGCACACTGCTCCCAAAACAAATACAGTTCGCATGACTGAGGACTAATGGTGCTTTTAAAACTGTTGCCACGATATACATAAATATTAGCCTGATAATTAACCATCTATATCAATTTAGATTTGTCAGTTTCTGGTTTGTGGATATGCTTAAAAAACATTTAAGCCAATTTATTGAAGGCCACAAAAGCCAGTTTTTTTTTGAGTTCTTCAAGAGTGAAATTGGATTGCAGCTTTATATATATACATATATATAAACACTAAGTAAATAAAATATAAATATATAATTATAAGAATGAATTTTGTGTTTGGTGATTTATTTTAATTATATAATGATCAAAGTTGATCAAAGCAAAATTCCTGACTATTTTATATGTATACATATTAATATTAATTATATTATAATAAAATATATGTATATAAACTGTGTTAAAAATATTTGCTTAAGCCAACTTCAATAAAATATCGGCTTAAAATCATTAAATAAATTTGTGGTCTGGAAGCAAAAAAAAAAAGAAGTTAATAAACACAAATATATATATAAGTTTGTTAAGCCAGACAGCAGTTAGCTACTTTGAGTCGGTCTGCGTGTATGTGGGATAGTCCATACACAAACACACCAACACACACACACACAAACACACAGAAAGACAGACATTATTCTCTTTGCTGTGGCGCTTGACATGTAATTATCGCTTATTAAGCCGAAATCATCAAGAACGGCAATCAACAGCTGCAACAAATAGTTAATGAGGAAGGGAAAGAAGGGGACAAGGAGGGAGGTTGGTAGGAGAAGCTACTTAAATGCATTTAAATGTAACTCTCCATTAAGCAATGGCATCGCTATGCAGACATTGAAGGAGTCGCGGCACAGTGTGTAAAAATGCGTATAGTCGAGTATTTATAATTATTGCACTGAAAATTGGTCGACAGCGCTGAGTTTGCGCATCGAAAAGGACAACAACGAAAAAAGAAAAAACAATGTTCGAATGAGCCACACATAACAATGAATTTTAATTGCAATTGTTGACGGCAGATACTGACAAAAAAAAGATATACAAAAAAAAAACCGACTCTCAAATGATGTTTAAATTTATGTGTAAAAATTATGTTTAATAAATGGATTACAATAACAACAACATTTTGTCATTAAGCTGCGCGGCTGCAATTGTTAATATTGTGGTTGTGTGTGTATGTGTGTGTGTGACTGTGTGTGTGAGTGTGTGTGTTACTGTGTGTGTGAGTGTGTGTGCGTGTGTGGTTGATTGCGTGGGCAATAAAAAGATCAGCGGCTGTCAGAGCAAGTCACATTGCCTGAACAAACAGGACATGTCGGAGTGCAGCAGACTGCATGCATATAAATATTACTGTAATAAAGTATTGCCACATAAATTATTGGATTGTAAGACTCAATTTATAAATTACTTTGTGCTGTGTGCATTAACGATAATCGCTGACCGTACAAACTTATATCGAGTATTAAGTGTTATTTAAATACTTTAGTCTTTCATGATAAGCAATATTTGTTTTTCGAATTTCTTATTAATTATTTGTATATTATTAAATTATATTTTTATTTTTTTGGTGAACTTAGAAATTATTTCTTAAAGCCAGAAACTTTATTTCTCTTAGTTTTCAGAGTAGGTGAATTTGCTAAAATTCAGCGCGATATTTATTTAGAGTGCCATATCAAGTAGCAGTCTAAAAAGCGTGCAATAACGTTGATTAGCCACTGTAGATGCAGCACTGTTGCACTTTGTCATGCTGTCTGGGCAACATTTTCAGGTGGTTGCTATTTTTTTATCTGGTTCAAAGAGCCCGCAGACACGCCCCTGTGCTACAAGGATGCATTAGGCATGTGGCACACGTAAACACTTAGCCAGAGCCATGTCCGAGGGTCAGTTGAGCACACACACCCACACTCACCCACACCCACACTCACATACACACACACACACAGACAGATGGTGTTTGGCTGTTGGCAGCTGCTTGGTAATTAACTTAATTTTTCACAGCTTTCATTGGACTTGCAACCGAGTAGCCATGCAGCATGCAGCATGTTGCATGAGACAACCAAGCGACTAATTTGACTCTAAAATCATTTTATCCCCGCGGAAGCATGTCAGATGTCAGCGTTAACGCTTCTCAGCTGCTTCTCGCTGTTTTGCTTCTAGCTGCTTTGGTGCTTGCTGCCTGCTGGCCACCTGCCAAATGGGTCACGAAATGGCCAACTGTCCACTGTCGAAAAGTGCGGCAACCTCACTTTCCCCTCATCATCCCCCCAAAATGGATTTGGGTGTTGTTGCTGCTGTGTGTTATTCGTGCTATCCGAGAAGGGGTTTTGCCGAAAACAGTCTCATAATGTGCGCTAATGTGCATAATGTAGGCGACACGCACACCTGCACTTTACCAGCTAACCAAGTCAGCGGCAGTACACTAAGAAAAATAATCGACATGAATTTTTGAAAATTAAATTAAATTCATTTTAAAAACCATCTGAAAGGTGATGTGATATGTGATATCTTAAAATGTTTAGTGTTTAATAAGTAACATAAGTAACAATATAACTAATAATAAGAATTCTTCAATTTAAATAGAAAACAACACCCTGAAAATTAGAAATATTTTTTTAAAATTTTCGAAAACCACACGGTAAAATTAAGAAAAGCAAACTCTGGTTGTTAAAGAGCCATAAGCTTCGATTTTTTTCTGAGTGTAACAACAGTACACGTGCCATAGATATGTACACACACACACTGCCATACGTGGCACGCGGCGACAACAAACATGAAACAGGCAATTTACCAGGCCATCAACGATGATGGTGCCGACAATGATGTTGTTGATGACAGCCTGCCCAACAAGAATACCCGTCCAATAAGTAGAGCAGCACCCACAACAACAACAAAAGCTTGGCTAAACAAAACCCAAAGGCTTAAAAACACAGTTAACAAGGCAATTTCATAGCTATGAGCATATTAACAAATTTCAATCGAAAGTCAATGCATAGAAAATTGTGTGTAGGCTGACTAGAAGCATGTTGAAATTGTTGTGAAGCGTTGCCAATGTGCTTTCAATAAATGAAATTATGTTTGGCTAAAAAAAAGATAAATTAAACTTCATGGCAACAATAAGCTCCATAAAAATCAAGCTAAGATAGGCATTTAACGAAGGGTTCATTTTAATAGGGAAGAGAGTCTTGACCGTGTCTTGACTATCTGGGAACAAAGACTATAAAGTATATATATAAATATCTTGGAACCCTTAAATCTTTTGAAAATAAGATATAGTATTTATATGGATTATAAATTAATGTACTCTGAAACATTTAAAAATGGGAATACAGACAACGAAAAGCTTAATTCGATTCACAAACTGCCTGAAACGCCTTCCAAATATTATTAGCCGGCTCAGCTAGCTTTTGGTAAAGAGATTTAAATATGTAAGCCGTATAAATATCTTTGTATCTATTTAGTCTTAATTTTGAGTCTTGTGCTGGAATAAGCAGAAAACATGTTTAAATTCTAAAGAGAGGTCAGCAGTTATAAACAATAAACAAGGTAATTTTTTTCTTTTTATTTCCTACAACTGAATCATCCATGTCGGCTGTTTGACAACTGACAGATTCTGCTGAACCATCAACGCTTTTTAAATTGATATATACATAAATATAATAATAATATATATTATTATGCATCACTGTAAGCATATAATGTCATAGCAGCAATCAGCATTTAATGAAAGCATTAAGTCTTGTATTATTATACATTAATATATATTTTTCCCATAAGAAAATTCAGTTTTGCTGTTTAGCTAGATAACATGCAAAAAGCAGAAAGCGCATTTTGTGATTATTTGTTACCACGGTGTAGCACACGGCGTATGCGTGATGCATTGCATCTGCCGCGACGGCAGTCTCAAAGAAAATGATGCGCATTCAAGGCGAGGACAAAAGTCACGTCCTGTCGCCGGGTCTTTTCTTAAGTGACGTAATGCGCACGTAGAGGCCTCTCTACGGCGTAAAAGGAATGCCTGATGCAAAAAGTTAAGCTCATTGAGTGTTGAAGTGTGAACTATCTTTGTGGCATGCACACACACATGCACAAAATTTCGATCTGAATGTTGCACAAAATTGTTGCTGGTGCTAGCTTAATTGGTTAGTTATAAAGTGTTTTCGCTCAATTGAGCTGGCTCTTAATAGACTTAAAGCACATTGTGGATCTGGATCTGGATCTGGATGTGGATGTGCACCTGCATCTGCCTCTGGGCTTAAGCCGCTTTGTGGCAACGTCTGCCACAAAGTGGCCCAACATAGTTTGGCAATGCTCGATTTGTTTTCACTTAGTTTCATAAAAAATGCTGACAGCTCTTGAAATTAACAAATATTATTTATGGCGCATTTGATGGGTTTGATGGCTTTTGACTTGTCAGGTTTCGTTTTTTGCTGCTTTCCTTTAATCTGAACTTCTACAATTTGTTAAATGTCATAATTATTTGTGTTTACTTTCAGATTGCTTATAAATTTTACCATAAGGTATATATGTTCTTGATCAGCATCAGTAGCCAAGTCAATATGGCCATATATGGATCCGTCCGTAAGTCTTGAAACTTAACAAAAATTTTTCTCTTTGCTGATTCAATTACTATAACATATACATAGGTGCCTTGGGAAAGACAGGTCGAATGATTTATTATATGATAAACTTATTTGTTGATCCAACATATCCAAACCAAACTCATCAGCTATGTATTTTGTTCCACCTCCTAAATATGGACAAAATATCATCGACATCAAACTACTAAATCTGTCAGCTGTCAAAGTAACAATCGGTCAAAATTTTGATCTAAGAAGAAGCCTTTTAAATCAATATTTATAGTAAAATTTAGATGTCAACAATTTGACTCCATTTCATAGAGATATTTATTCTTGTATATGCCTCCGCCACCCATTCTCTGTTGTTTACTATTATTCTAGGGCACCTTTAAGTCAAAATATATAAAGTAGTTTCCTTAGCTGGTTGCTGTGCAGCTGCTGCAAGTCTCAGCTGGCTTGTGGCTGCCACAAAAGGCAGGAAATTGAATGAAATTGCCATGTTATTATTATAGAAAGGAAGCGTGCAGCAGCCAGTCAAAGGAGCTTCATCAAAGGTGTGGAGGGGGTGGCTGGAAAGAGCGAGGGGGGGGACGATTGACTACAAAAGCAATGCGGACTGAAAAATGAAAAGTTTTCCATTTGCGCTTTGCGACTATAGAAACCTGGGCATTGAGGTTCAGCTCTTTGAGCCACATTAACCAACTGTGCTCTGCTTAACTACCAACTGATAATGAGCCAGTTGACAGTTGCCCGTTGACTTCCTCTGGCAAAGAGCATAATTTACTGCACTCAGAAAAAAATCTCACTAAATTTAACAAAATCGTAGCACAATGAAAATCGCCCCGAACACCAGGAAGTTTTTCTTGCTTTTATTAATATTTTCTAAATATATGAAAACTAAACTTCCAAAAACTCGAAACTGAATTTTTGAAGATGGCCATAATATTAGAATTGTACTGAAAACTATACAGTTTTTCTTTTTTAAGAAATATCTTTGAAATACAATTTAGAAAGACTTGGCCTAAACTTTTTTTATTTTTTAGAAATGCTTTCCATAATTAAGAAATGCATTTATATTTTTTCTGAATAATAATAAGGCGAGTTACGCTTGCCGAATTTTTAAAATTCAGCTCAATTTTTTTGCTGAGTTTGTCAGCACTTGGCAACCAGGCATTTAAAATTTTCTGTGCACTGTGTAATTATCAGTATTATTATTATATATATCGTTGTTGATGTTGCACGCTGTTATTAACGTGCGAAATCAGCGCCCAGCAGGAGACAATATTAAATTTGTATTTTAATTTTATTAAACAAGAACGTCCACTTTACACATCAATAACGCCGCCGACTCCAATTGCCGCAAATGAACGGCTGGAAAAGCCAGCAGCAGCAGCAACAACAGTTGCAACAACAACAACAACGACAACAACAACAACGACAACAACAACAATGCAACAGCAACCGAGCTTCCCCGGTGGCCTGGCGTTAAAATATTGACATGTGCTGTTGCTGCCACAAATGTTGGTGTTGTGTTCATGTTGCTGTTGTGGTGGGGGCTGTGTTGCTGGTGGGTTTCGGGTAGTAGTGGGTGGTGCTCGATGGTCAGCGTATCACATGACAAGCATTGTTGGTAGCCATCGCGTAAATAAAGCGTAAAATTGTGTGCTTTTTTCACGCGTTGTTTGTTGTGTGTTGTAAAAAATATATATAAAAAATAAAAAGAATGGAAAACACAAACAATCAAATGCATTTCACTATAGCTACGTGTGTGTGTGTGTGTGTGAGTGTGCATGTGTTAAAATGACCTTTGGCTTGCATTGTCGCCACTGCCACAACCACTGCCCACATTGGTCTGTCCTGTAAAATAGAATTGTGGATATGCTCACAGCTAGCTAAGCTTTGTAACGGGGATAATAACAAGGCTAAATTAGATTCGGAGACTGAGATAAGTTGCTTGAAATGTTAAATAAATCATCAAATAAGTCTTAAGCTCAGAGGCATATAGGTTCATCGATTTTTTTAATCCGGGCATCAACAAAATATAAGCGCAGTCAATTTTTAATAAGTTAGAAACCAACTGTTAAATATATAGTATGTTCGATTTAAAAACTATATTTTGATTTGGTTTTCTTGCAAAACTGCTGCATTAGGCATAATGCAAGAATCATTATTTCTACCATTGATTGTGTCTTTGGATACATGATCATAGATAAGGCCTAAGGTTGTGTTAAAATTGTACTGGATTCTATTAAATAAATATGACAAAGAATGCGCCAAAATGTTACTGGGTTCTATTAAATTAAGAGGTTGGGTTTTGAAGGATGCATCATAGAAATTATACCAATGACCTTGTTAATGACCTCAATAATATGTCTGGGTGTATTATATATTAATATAGAAGGCTATATCTTTACAATTGTGTTACTTATTTATTTTGGTATTCATTTTTATTTTTATCGGTAATCGATTAACATCGGTATTTACGAAACGGTATTAGTAATTGGCTTTTTATGCTAATTAAGAATATATGCAATGCTTGTGGTCGCAGGTGCTTTCTTCTGCCCTGTTTATATTTTTGCACAACTTCTTACCGGCTTCTTCCCATTTTTAATGGGTTCAAAATGTATGTAAGGGTATCTTAAAGTCGATCAATACTTTCCACTCTTCACTACCAGAGTCATCTTCAGCATTGCTGCTGTTCTTGCATTTTGTTTGGCTTTTTTTTTGGCTGCAGCCTCAAGCTGTTGTGTTAATTGCATATTTAAATTTATGTTGTTAATTGTTGGCAATTCGCGGAAATGCATTGCCTGCCGCCTTTTAAATAATGACTTTAACGCAGCTGTTTTAAGTACCTTGCACCCACTTCACCCACCTCCCCCTCCCCCAACCACCTCTGGGTTATTCTGCTGCCATCAGCAAGTTGAGTTGCATCAACTGGTGGACATCAATTTAATCAAACTCTTCAGCACATCCCGTTGAGTGGCACTGAAATGTGAGGCGGGTCTCTGAGAAGCCCTTGGCTCAAGCGGCGCTGTCGATATTAATTGGATACCTTAGGGTATACGGTTGAGTAAGGGCATATTAATTACGTCAGTGCACTAACAAAAATCTACTTGGACAAACTAGCCCTGAAACGACTTTTTTTTCCAAAATTCAGGAAGATTTTTCTATTCGAGTGCATTTCATATTTCGCAAGGAATTTAAATAATTTGATTTTGGAATTTAGTCTGCTGCTGTTTGACTTTATTACGAATTGCAAACAAGTTGCCATATATAGATAAAAATGCAATATGTGGAAGGGTCGATGGGTTAAAGTTCGAAAGCCTGAACAAACAGGAATAATGCCAACTGGTCAACAAACAAGAACAGACAATAACTGAATACACACACACACACACACACACACACACACATACATACGGGAATGAAAAAATGTAAAAATGGAAAAATTTGGAAAACTATTTGTATATAAATGCCAACTTGCGATGAGTCTCATCGATGTGGGGCTGCTCCAGTTTGTTAGCCTCCGGCTCCCATTTGAGCAGCTCATCGATGCCATAACGTTTAATCGACTTGCTCGACGGCAACAGTTCCTCGCAGATCGATGAAAAGTTGGAGGAGCAGTTGGATGAGGATGAGGAGTTGCAGTTTGAGTTGGAATTGGAATTGGTGTTCGGTGTGGGCAGCAATCCACAATTGGCAAAGGCACGCGAAATATTCCTCGCATGTATCAAATTACCACGACGACATTCACCTTGACACACCGCCAGTGGTGCCGGTGGCCAATAGCGTGGCACAAACAGCTCCTTGGCGCCGGTGCCACCACCACACTTGGTCAACTTTCGTGCTTGCATTGGCATTATATTGCTCTGACTGGACACGGACATGGCACGCGGCATCTGAGACAATTCCTCCAGTTTGCCGGCAGATTTGCCAGACACTGTGTTCTCCTTGTTGGCAACCTTGGCAGCGGCTTCATTGGCCTTGGCACGACAACGTTCATCCCACTGCTTGGCCGTGGGTATATAACGCTTGGGTGGTGCTGGCTTCGGATCGGGCTTGGAATCCACCAGCTGCTGGGGTTGCTGAGACGCCAGCTGTTGCTCGGGTTGATCTGATTGTAGTTCCGATAGCTGCTGCTGCTGATTGGACTGCTGCTCCTTCTCCGGCTTCTCCAGCTGCTGATGCTGCTGCTGCTCCGACTGCTTCTTGTGATCCATTTGAATCTCCGGCTTACTAGCTCGCTGCAAGCATACGTAGCGACTATTTGGGTTGATGCGGATCTGCTCCAACTCAAACTGTTGCTCCTCCAACTTGGACTGCTGCTGTTGCTGCGGTTGCTGCTGCATCTGGTGCTGCTGTTGCTTGGTCTGCTGTTGCTGCTCCGACTGATGCTGCTGCTCGTCCAACTTAGACTGCTGTTGCTGCTGCTTCGACTGCTGCTGCGGCTTCTTTGCCTCCAACTCTTGACGCATCTCGCGCAGCACTCGTTCAATTTTCTCCCTTTTGATGATCCGCAACCGATTCACACGCAAACGTTCCTCGGCTGTAAAATTGATCGGTTCCCGTATCAGATGCAACATATCTTTGGGCTGCTGCAGTGCCTCCCGCATGCGTCGCTGCTCGATCAGTTTGAGTGCCTCCAGTGCCACTTGGCGTTCCTGTTCGCGACGCTTCTCCTCCAATATGCCAACTTTTACAATCGCCTTTTGATTATTTTGATCCTTTAGAGCCAGCACCTCATTTGGCATTGGTTCCTTGATCCACAGAGCTTCTCGTTCTTTGCTGAGATGGTCTGCAAATTGAGTTTCGCTGCGATTAGTTTAAGATGCAAAATGTACATTTTTTGTATACTCTGAAAGCATAGCTACATGGCATTATATTATATCATAAATATTGCCGATAACCCCCCTCAACAGGCGGAAAAAAGTATGTCTCCCTCAAGTTGAGCGCAAGAGTTACCGAACTTGGAAGGTGGATTACTAGGAACCTTCCGCCCGAAGAAAATTCAGTAACACCTTTAGCTATCGCAATCTTAAAGACAAACTTTGGCAGCTGGCATCGATCATCAGCTGTTATTGCTTATTGGTATCAGAGTATTTCGCAGTCGGTTATGACCGACTGCAATCCGACTTGTTTTTTTTTTACTTACGCGCTTTGCCTGAACGCTGCTCATATTTGATAGGCTTAGGGAAGCCCTTCCAGGGCAGCAATAGTTTTGGTTGCTTTGGTTTGCGCTTATCGAGTCCCTCAATGTTGCATGCCTTTTCGTCGTCGTCGTCGTTGTTGTTGTTGTTGTTTTTAATGCTCTTGGAGCGCGGCATAAATATACTTGCATTCACATTGAGTTTGGCAACAGCCGTTTCAGTTTTGGCCAATTTGATCATGATTATGGCAATGGCAATGGAAATTCACACTTTCTCTTTAACTGTGGCAGCAATTTGTTACAAGTTTGAAAGCCGGCTGACTGCTTAGATAATGCTTATACCAGTGCCACATACACTCACAAAATTCCTTTGACAGTTACACTCAGGGCTGCTCATTACACATCGATATATTTAAATATATTTTTATTAGTGCTCTATCGATAGTTTGTATAATGTGTGATTTTTTATTTTAGAAAATATATACTTCTAAAAAATATTTTAAGCAAACGGATGACTTTATTTTTGAAGTGTGTGGTCTTTATAATATCAGATTTAATAAATCAGTTTAGCGTCTGTGCAAACTAAATTCTTAGTTATTCAATAGACTCCATCTTGTTTATCCTCTCTAATTAATCGAACTGTTATTATAGGAATTATTTTTGTAGTTAAATTGCTCAATTTTCAATTATTTAGAAATTGTTTTCCATTTTATATTTTTCTGTGTGGACAGATATCAGTTCTTTTTTTAATGAATAAGAAAAATGTGAAATAATGGTAAGACTATTGGAATGTTTAGCAATTTAAAGAATTGTTTAAGTTTGTTTCTTATGAAAACGCACATTTAGATAATAAAAAAGCAAGTATAGCGGATAAAAGTACTAGGTCTTACTAGTGATAGCTTTCACTATTGATAATGTATCCTTAGAATGCTTGGAGAGTTGCTGCATTACTATTACACTAGAACTATATAAATTAGTATATAATAAAAATATAAAAATCAAAAGCGCTGGCTTTCACTTCTGATATGGCTTCCATAGAATGTTTAGAAACTTGATGAATTGTTGCTGCTAAGATTTTTAATTTATTTTTGTTAGTTTCTGCTTTCCGACAAGCTTAAAGAAATAATTTATCAACTACAAAATTGGTCTCCATTGTGCGGCATTTTCCGTTGTTGACATTTACGAGCTTGTTTGTTTTTTTCTTTTTCTTTCTATTTTTCGACAATAAACGTGAGCAGGAAAGCAGAGCAAGAGAGCAACTCGGTCAAGTGCAGTCAGCTTGAAGACCATCGGCAATGGCAACGGCAAACGGTAACGACATTCAATAAAACGTTTGCTATTATTATGGGAACACGCTCCGCAACACACACACACACACACTAACACACACACACACACCGTCTGGAGTTGTGGCAAATGAAATGAAATGGAAGAAGCGCACAGAAATATGCAATTTCACCTCAATCACAGCTGTAAAAACAAACAAAGCAATGGGGGCAAAATGCTGAGCTTCAATGCAATAGCTGTCTTAACCCACTTGCAACAGCTGCCCCTGCCACTGCCACGCCCCCCATGGCACTCCTATTCCCGCTGCTTATCCAGCTTATCCCTGTCGTTATCGTTATGCAAGCCACATGCTATTTGCCATACTCAGTACTCACTGTTAGCCGGTTTTCGTTGTATCATTTCGCCTGAGTGCTGAAAAAAATGGTGCAATAAGTAAAACTTAATTACTTTTACTCACCCCCTGCTGAAATTGAGCTATGTTTGTAAAACTAATGTTTTATGTCTGCAATACTAAATTTGATCTATACAATAATAGATAGATAGCGTTAAGGCTGTTGGGAATATTGCCTTAATAGATTATATACATTAATCAATTCTCTAATTGTTGAGCCAGTTAGGATGAGTGTCAATATAATTTCACAATAATGCAATCCATTGCATTGTAGCTTTGCGGTCACTTTAATAAATGCATTAAATTAAACAGGTAGGAATGTTGTAGTCGAGTGAGCTCGACTATGACATATTCTGCAGTCATGTGTTAAGTATATTCTAGTTCAACTGCAACATTTTTATTACAATATTTAAATACTTGCACCTGCTGATAGTGCTGAAATACATTTGCGACTGTAACTTATCCGATCTAAACACAAAGCACAAAGAGTGTTGCTTATCAATAGTATGGCTGTATATATCATATATCATATACAAGAATCCTATGCTTTTAAAATGTGGATTTTATTGCTTTCGAACATTTAGTTGTATCCACATTCGTGAGACGAGATGCAGTGATGAATAATATTAAATCAACTTGATCTGGAATATGAATATGGAATATGAGTGCAAGTTTGAAGTTTCTAGTTCTGATATTCTCTAAAATGAGCTTCTTCATACAGAAATGCCCAAATCGACTCGACTGCTGATCTTGATCAATAATATATATTTTTTAGGGGTTTCTTCTGCCTGTAATATAGTCGTCAACCAAACCAATATTCCCCTTTTGCCCATTTTGTAATTGGTTTAGGGTGTAAGTTGATTGCATTCAACTGTTATATGGGCCATGCTGAGGTCCAATCAAATGGACACTAACTGTCAGAGACTTGCACTCATTTTATAGATGATGAAAGTGGCTTTGAGCAGGCAAGTTTTGCAAAATAATCCGCTTGTTCAACTTTCATTACATTTGCGTTTATCCGCATAATTGAAATGAATGATTAACGCAATTTGTATAGAGCGAAACATGAGTGTAAAACCAAAGGCAAATGTGCAGTGACATATGAAAAACACATCATTAATTTATAAATAACTAAATTAAACAATTAATTGCCAAGGACATGCACTGTTGAAAAAAGGAATAATAAAATATATAAAAAACTGAATCATTGACAAGAGCAGCAAATTTAATTTCGCATTTGAATGCACAATTTAAATGCATTCATTCATTGGGCTATTCAAACACTCACTGTTCGCTCACAAGTAATTAAAATTTAAATAACTATCACTTGTGCGTACACTGGCCAACAAAAAGCAACATTTTCCACCCACGGGCTAAATAAAATAAATAAATACAAAAATATTACGCATACGCCACGTTCAACATTCGTTCGACATTCAACGAAGACGAAAGTGTATAATAATAAAAATAAAACAGAGCACAAACAAAAAGTAAAGAAACGAAACGAAATGAAATGAGAGCGTCAACAGGCAACAGACAAACAAATGAAATTCATTAACACGATTCTAATTACACCAGACAATAGCAATGACAGTTAGCAAGGGGTCCTGGTGGGGTATTTGTTGGGAATGGGGATCTCTCTGTGTGTGTGCATTTTGCATACAAATTGCCAAATTAATGAGCAAAGCACAACCGCAATAAATAAAAGCAAATACATTTATAAATTCACACAGCTCACAAAACGTACAAAATGAAGGCAACTAGGCCAGTGTTTGACTACCAAATTCCATGTAACTACACTCAGACAAAAAATCAACCTACATTTTAAAAATCGACATGAAAACTGAAATTATTCTTTGGAATAAGAAAGATTTTTCAGCAATCCCAAAATGTAGAAATTAATTTTAATGCGTTTATAAGTTATCTTAAATGTTTGTGAAATCTTAAAAAACTAATATTTATTGATAGCATATGCATTAATATAATTTTATTCATCTGCTAATCTCCTTTTATTATATTACCCATTTCGACAAGCTTACAGAGCATTGCCAGCAATTGAAATTCTAATTTAAAGTGCATTCTTAATGCTTT
This sequence comes from Drosophila anomalipes, assembly GCA_035041615.1. Taxonomy (NCBI): domain Eukaryota; kingdom Metazoa; phylum Arthropoda; class Insecta; order Diptera; family Drosophilidae; genus Drosophila; species Drosophila anomalipes. Next base: position 15,740,635 of record JAWNKZ010000074.1, read on the forward strand.
TTTGGTCAAATGTTGTTGCTGCATATTACACAGTCAAATTAATAACTTGTTGCCATTGTTAATTGGAGGCTAAGCAAATATTTACACTTCAATACTCTTCATGCACAGCTGGCAAATAATTCAAGTCATGCATTGTTAAATTCTTGTTAATTATAAATAGCTATACTTGAGTTTATTTAGAAGAAATTCTTAAATTAAAATTTTCTTAGCTTAAATCTAATAACAGGAATTTCGATTCTAACTACCAAAGAAATAAATATATAAAAGTGCCAGCCACTTTGTGTCTACATTGTATATGCCCCAAAAATTGAATAGAGCAATAGAAAATACAGTTTAATAGTTGTGGACAGCTTATAATTAAATAAATAATACAAATTAATTATTTAAGCAAAGCCAAAATATTATTTCAGTGCGTTTTGTTTTCGATCAAAAAATTTAAATATTCAAATTTATTAATATTATTTATTATTTTTATTATGTAAATCCAACAAATTAGAACTTGCGTAGCTTTAAGCTATGCACAACAATTGCTTTACTTAAGTCCAGCAAATTTACTACCAAAAATTAAATACATAAATAAGCCGCTACTACATTTTATATGCCTCAAGAATTTAAAAAGAGCTGCCACAAATTGTGAAGCCCACATATGCTTCAGTTAATAAGCCTGGCTTGGCCAGCTAGCTGCAAATATAGAGCAGCTGATTTTTATGAGCTTAGCTCTTTAGCTTTGCCCAACGATTTTTGGGGCACACCGCAGCTCTGGCAAGGTTAATCCTTGCCAGACCCGGACGTCACTCACCCATGTGCCCCACTCTACTCCCAAAACCCAGTTCAAAATTATTTCTGGCATTTTGAGATATCTGCCTAGCTGGTCTCTGGCTGAAAGAGGGTGGAGGGACATATGTGGTATGTATGTGAACTGGTTGCCCAGCACCGCAAAGCGGAAATCGAGACACCGAGAGGGGGTGTTGAAGAATGGTAAAGAGAGGGAGTTGGAGGCAACACCTGGCTGCACATACATGTACGTACATGTGTTCATAGTTGTTGTTAATGTTGCTGCATGCAGCAGCAGCAGGCAAGTGAAACGCAAGCAAAACCAACAAACAGACCAAAAATGTAGTTCACTTAAAATTTCTCATTTCCTTCCTTCTGGACTTTTAGACCAAGCCCACACAAAAATACACCGTGAAAAAATCTTCCCGAAATAGCAATTTATTCTGATTCTTAGAAATAATTTCTAAATATACGAATCGAAGTTTCTTAAAACTGAAACAATAAAATTTCCTATTGGAAAGCCCAGAAAAAAACTCAAATAGACCAAAAAGGATCTTAGATTTTAGTTGTTGTAGAGACTTTCAAAATCTCTAAGTTTTCTACATTTTTTACGATTTTTTTCTGAGTGTACACACACCCCAAACACAAACACAGGAACACAAATACACGTGTGGCTGGACAAGAGAGAAAGAGAGAGAGAGAGAGCGAGAGAAAGTGGAGGAGTTGGAAATTTAGGACGAAAACTTTATGCATGTGGCAAAAAAGCTTAAGTTAACAACTTATGCCCGTCATATGGAGACGAGCAGGCCAAAACTAAACGTTGGAGAAACCTAGAGAGAGAGAGAGAGAGAGAGAGAGAGAGAGAGAGAGGGGGAGAGAGATAGCGAGAGAAGGGCGGAGTGAGGGAGAGATAAAAAAGTCCTTTTCGGGTTCGCCTCATTGTCGCTGAAACGCATTTAGGAAGGAAATTAGTAAGTAAATGTCATAATTTGCAAAAGGACTTTGTGCAGAGGATTATTAAGTCATTATACACACCCAACCATACACACACACACACCCACGCACACACACACACAGTTATCAGAAGAAGTTGCGGCTGCTGAAGCTGAAACAGAAATTGAAGCTGAAGCTAATCAAAATGCAAATTTCAATTTGCCAACTGCTGAAAGCAAAGACAAAGAACTGAAGAACAAATCAGCAAGAAAAGTAAAAGTAAAAGGTAAAGCCAGCAATGCCAAATCGCAAAAGGCAGCCAACTAAAAATCTTTGACTTTCCACTTTTTACCTGCTCGCCAAAAAAAAAAAAACAAAAAAAAAAACAAAAGAAACATATTCATGAAAAAGGCATTCAGCGTTGGACCCAAGGGCAACATTGAATGTCCTCAAACCAGGCAACACAGACAGACACACATATATTCTAGGGGATAGGGGGTGGGTGGTTTGGGGGGATAGTCACGCGGTAATCCTTTTCAATGTTAACATCCGCTGTGCCCGCGTTGCCCTCGGCAAATTACTTGTATCCTTTTCCATGGCTCGCTTGATTTCTTGCTTATTTATTTTTTATATATATTTTCTTTCTGTAATTCTGTGTTTTTTTTTTTTTGTATTTTACTTTTCTTTGCTAACTTTTGATAACGTCAACAGCATTGAACACCGCCACAAACCAACATCAACAGCAACATCAACAATAACGATAACAAATTTCTTGTGTTTGGCATATTTCTTTGCTTTTAAATTTCATTTGCTGTGCACTCGGAAAAAAAATGATTAAGAAATGTTATTGTATAAATAGAAACTAAATTTTATCATCTAATAAATAAATAATCATTATATAGAAGAGAAAGAATTCTAAAAATTATAAAAACAGTGCCAAAAATGATTAACTTTAACCTATTTCTTAGATTATTTATTTATTTTCTATTATTAAGAAATGCATGATGAAATAAATAATCTAAAATGTTTATTAATGTTAGAATTGTATGTACATATAAGAATAAACACCCTGAAAATTATTCATAATTTGTATACAATTTTCTGAAAATATACCATGAAATTAAAAACAGAAAATCCCTGGTTTTTTAAAATATACTTCATGAATAATAAGTTGAATAATAAGTCTAAAAATCGGGGCGTGTTTTCTGAGTGTGTACATATGGCAAATGGGCTGTGGTGTGATGTGTGGAAAGAGTTTGTCAATTTGTTGCAAATGCAGTAAACATCATCTAATTGACGTTGAAATTACCCGATTGCCATCCTTTTACACAGATGCCAGCTGTCCTACTGCCTAACAGCAACAGTTGCTGCTGTCGCTGTGGTTCCTGCTGCTTTTGCTTTTGTTGCTGCTGTTGCTGTTGTTGCGGTTGACACATGTCCAAATCGGATTCTTTCTTGATTTTTGTCTCGTTTTCTTATTGAAGCGCCCCACGGGCCATTTTAATCTGGGCTCGCTGCTCGCTTGTCAGCGCTGACAGCTGCCTGATTGGTCCAATGGGGACTGTGTGGACGGGACCCACACTTGCCACACTTGCCACACACACACGCGGCGAGAGAATGAGCATGCCACTTGGTTTATGTGTGCTTTGCATAATGATTTTAATTGACTGATGAATATAATCAAGCTGATTTTGAGACGACTAGCTGCCAATTTCAACTCCCAAAGTTGTCAAAGTTTTTTAGATTTGCGACAGCTGCTAGTTGCCAGTAGTTGGCAGTAATTTGCTGGTTGGCTTTAATTAAATTGATATTGATACGACTATGCAGCGTAATCCATTTCCAACTTCATGCAACTAACTGGAGCAGCTGCCAGTTGCCAGTTGGCAGTTGTTGGTTGGCTTGTTGGCTTGTTGGCTTGAGAGTTTGAGCTTTTGGGTTTATGTTACTTTTGCAGCGCCACCAAAGCTGTCAACACAGCCAACAAGTTTATCAGTCATGTATCAAAAGTGTGTGACTGTTCCGATGGGAACTTTAGCTGCCACGCGATTCGCAGCTGAACGAAACAAAAACAAATCAACAACAGATGTGAACGCATTCGAGTTTGAATAAATCATTGAATATTTAGATACTCTCTCAACTATAACAACAGGCAAGCCAATGAAAAAACAAGCTGTGTGCAGATTTTTCACTAAAACTTATCAACAAAATGTTTGCTAAAAACCTTTACGAATTCACCTCGAACAACCTACTGAAATGAAACGTTATAAATTTAGTTTTATTTTATTGTTAGTACATTTATTAATCAAAGCAAAAAACAATGTGTGATAAGTTATTTATATTTAATTAAATTCTATCGGCCCATTTTACATAGCCTGTTCAATTTTAATATGAACGCTTTATTTTATTTTGGTACATTTATTAATGCGATTGAATGGCACTTATTACGATATCATAAATATATAAGACTATAACAATTTTTGTATAATAGTAAAGTATGCAAGATTTTATTCTATTGTAAGTACATGTAATGTTATTTTGATTGTTATTGTTCTTGTTTTCTGTTTATGCTTAAATTTTAATTAAATTTTATTCAGTTTTGAATTTGCTTCCATTATTAATTATTAAAGAGTTCAAGTTTTGAAAACCAATTAAATTTAATTATAATTTCAGGTAATGTTTATGTGTTACTTTATTTGTAGATTGTAGATATGGCAAAAACGCTTAACAACATAAAAAAGAATATTATAAATAACTATGATTATTAAATAAATATAAATCATACATCATACTTACTATTTGATCACTTTTCAAGCATTCATTTACCAAGGCCATTATCGGGCATTTAGAGTATGCGACTTTTAAGCAGACTAAGCATTTTTTATTCGCTTTTGTGCAGGCTATTAACGCTCTTGTTGCCTGATTTGTTGCAGTTGTTCTTGTTATTGTTTGTGTGTTGTTTGTGCCTTTCGCGTTTTACTTGGCTGCGGTTCAACGCGCAAAACCAACGCAACCCCCTCGCCCCCATCTCTTCATCCTTTTTGGCTTTCGCTTCTCGCGCATTTTCATCATCAACAATTTTGGAGCGAAAACTTTGCGAGAAAGTTTTGCACATGTGAAAGGGTTTCGCATGCGTGCAGGTGCAGCTAAGTAGGTATAAGTGTGTGTTGGTGTGTGTGGCGAGTTTAGCTTAAGTTTTAGCATATACAGTCAAGGCGCTGGCAAAACTTGCACAAAAGACCAGCAGTCAGACAGGAGGCGTTCAACGCTTGGTTGCCGCTGCGTGCCAGGCACACCTTGAGCAGTTTTGCGCGGCTGCCACAAGTAGACATTGGTTAAAAACTTTTCAACTACCCACACAAACACACACATACACACCGTACACGCATACATGCGTAGTTTGAAAAATTATTATAACGCGCCACGTTGGCAACCTTTTCATATGCCAGAAAACTTAGACAGGCACATCGAAGGCGGCAGCAGCAGCAGCAGCAGCCTGGGAAAGGCAACGACTTGTGTATACATATAAAATTATGCGCGTTTATTCGTAAATTAAGTGCTGGCTGTTGCTTTCCTAAAAACTTGGCTAGAAAGCAACCGACCAACTTGCCCTGCGGTTGGTCTTCTTTTTTTCTTCTTTTTGTTTTTGCCTCAATTTCCACTCAAAGGAATTGCTGGTTGCAGTGCATTTAGGGACTTGTATAAGCGTATTTTGTTTGATTCGAAATACCTTTTAATCTGGCCATTATAAATGCATAAGCTCTAAGTGCTGCCTATCAATAACCAACCAATATTTATCAACAGCTTTTTACAAATAAATTTCGCGTGTGTAGAAAATAAAAAACACTTAAAGTCCATTGAACTTGCTACACGTGAGCGGCTATGGTACTAAAGCAATGATAACAGCAAAATTGCATGACCAAAAGGAGAGCTATGTGTGTGTGTGTGTCATAAAGCACATAAGCTAAGGGTTTTCATATTGTTTAAGCCAACAATCGAGCCAAATGGCAAAATTTAAGCGCCTAAAATGCTTCACAATCTCGTAAACTGTAGCAAAGAGAGAAAAGCTCACAGCGAGATAATTAGGGCTATGAAATACCCTACATAGACATATATAATAAAATGTACTCTGTAGAGTATTTAACAGTGATATATATATATATATATTATTATATATATATATATAATAAGAAAGAAAACATCTATTCTTCCGAAATACAATGGCTTCTATAGGCTCATTTGTAGGACTAATATCACATTTAATATTCATGAATGTAAAATGAATTTTCAACTTTAAGTTTTCGACATTTGATAATGTGCTCTTAGTTTATATTTGTGTGATAAAGTGTTTATTTTGAAACAGACCTGCCAGTAGTTTGCGCCATGTCATCTGTGTAGATGAATGTGGCAGACCCAATGTTGCAAATGCCACAGAGAGAGAGAGGGTAGCACATAGAAGATGCCATTCCGTGGTATTTGGCTACCTTGGCAACATTCAGTTGCACTCAGAAAAAACATTGCTTTGAAATGTAGTAAATTGTCTTAAAATTTATATTAACCTGAAAGCTAGAAAGTTGATCTTCTTTTTAGAAATAATCTCTATATACTTTCTCTTAAATTAGAAAGACTTGCCCTAGCAATTGTTGATAGTCATCCACATTTTTTTGTTTGTTAATAAAATATATATTATATTAGAGTTTAGCAGTTGTCGCGAATTCGAATCCCTATAAAATAGTAATGTTCACATTAAAATGTTATGCATTTTTTTAAACTATGTCAGAGTGGGTTTCTTTACATTAATGTTTGAAATTTTAAATTATAAACATAGAAAATAATACACCAAAATTAAGACATATATTTGAAGGTTCTTAGAAAGAATCCGCCTTAAGTTTTAGAAATTTACTTTCTGAATAATAAGGCGAGTTATACTTAGTGCCAAGAGTATGACGCATTTCTAAAATTCAGTGCGCTTTTTTTGTGAGTGTAGGCAACATTCAGCTGTGGATGCCACCCATTCCATGCAGCCACTGCCACATTATTGGTAGCAGTAGCAGTAGCAATAGCAGTAGCTACAGCATCATCAGAATCAGGAGTCGGCAACCTGGTCTAGGACGATAGAGGATGTAGTGGTGGGAAGGGGTGGGGGCGGTGTATCAGGAGTGAACGCTTTGAAGCTCGCTAAAAATTTCAGATTTTCTGAACATAACATTTTACGGTTTCACGGTTCATTGGCACATGCAGGAAAGTGAAAGATACATTGCCACACACACACACACAAACTGTAGATGCAACTGAGCGTGTGTGTGTGTGAGTGTGTGTGTGTGTGGTTGTTGTTGGCATGTGAAAGCGATACACTCGTTTGCTCGTTTTTGGAAAATCGCTTGAAATTGCGTTTGAAGCCTCGTCCGCTGCTCCTTCTCCTGAATGGGGCAACTTTTGGGGATTTTCATTTGTTTTTTGTTTTGTTTTTTTAAGCTTTAACAAAATATTTTAAGTAGTTTATAAAGTACTTAGTGTGTGTGTGTCAGTGTGTATGTATGTGTGTGCGTGTGTGTGTGTTTGAAGCTCACATATCAGTTACGCGCAAAAACAGAAATCTAAAAGCCCGGAAAATTTACCGTGAATATCAAAACAAATGCAAGTGTGTGTGGATGCAAGCTGAATTTGTACCTGTTTGATATCGATACAACTTTGGCTCGTTGCTAATAGTTAGTTGGTGAAACCTTTTAATACCATAATGCTCAAAGCATATTCGATTTGCGCATTTTAATTCGCTTAAAACATTGATCAGGCTGTGTGTTTGTGTATGTGTGTGTGTGTGTGTGTATGGATGTGTGTGTGCGCAGGATTTGTAAAATTTGCCAATAAAGTGTTTATTAAGTGTAATTAATTTCAACTAAACGTGTTATTCATTTAGTTTCACTTCATTGCAAATTATATTTATACATAACTTAGCAATGCATATTTGAATGCTAATTTAACACAACGATTTGAATAAAATTTGCATTAATTCGACTATAATCGAAAATTAAACTTTGACAATTATCATATGGAATGTCTTTTAAATACACTTGTAGAGGGTACTACTCTTCTATTCTAAAGTTTGTAATGCTGTGAAGGACACTTCTTAGATCCCATAAGGTATAGATATTCTTCATCTGAACAGTCTATCATATAGCTGGCAAAGGAATAATCGGTCGATTTTAAGTTCTTGTATGAAAAACTTATTTGGTTATCAAAGTATTTTCACCAAACCAATAATTCCAATTCCATAGTCAATCATAGTCGCTTAAATTATTTATACAGCTAAATCTGTAAAGTCAGCGAATTTGTTGTATATAAAATATGTATATGTATAAACATATATTCAATGTCAGTTAATTAGGCACCTCTCGCTGAAATATAAAGGGCAACACTGTCTGAAGATGGCAACAAATGTTGCAGTTGCAACCGAGCTCTCAGCGAAGTGCACTTGTGTTTGGAGTCATAGTCGGGTAGACAAAAAAAATAGAAGAGAGAGAGAGAGAGAGAGGGAGAGGAAGAGAGAGAGAGAGAGAGAGAGAGAGAGAAAATGGAAGAAAGAAAGAAAGAGGCCACTTGACAGCCACAAAGCGGCTGGCTTGTCACCCGGGTTCTTGGTCAAAGCATTGCTCGCCAAGTGCTCTCCAAGCAGTTAAGCAGCGTTGCCGATGCCATAAATGTTGCAGCTTGGCGACACGGTGCCATTGCAGACACAGCAGCCCCCCCTCCTCCCCTCTGCCACCGTGCCACCAATCGGCACTCTTCAGTTGCCACAAAGTGTTTAAGCGTGAAGGCAAGTGGCAAACTGGTAAAACTGGCGAAACTGGCAAAAAAAAAAAACTGGCAAACGTTTGCCATTTTGCAGCTTCTGCCTTTTTGCAACAATCTTTGAGATGAGTATGGGCGGGTGCAGGGAAGGGGTGTTGCATACAGACAATTTCACAGCAATTTAAGTTTTGCTTTTGTTTAAGCAACACTTCAATTAGAGACGCCTTAAAAACTATGTCAACTGTCGTCACAGGATGTTCAGCACAATTTTTAGCACAGGCATGTTTCTTTCTCGCCACTTTCATAAGGTGATTAAACTCATTTACCTTACACACACACACACACACACATTTATACACACACTAACACATTATCTTGCCATAGATGCATGTAAAGTTTTTCTTAGCTTCTACAACTCGCAGTTGTAATAAATTTTTGTCAGCAAAACATAGTTTACAGCACTGCATTCAGCACGTAGTAAATTGTTGCCATGTGCTCCTCACAACAAAACGCCCAAGCACCCCTCTGTGTGTTTATGTAAGTGTGTGTGTGTGTGTGTGTGTGTGAGTGCTTGCCACACATGAACAGGTGCACTTTATGGTTGACTTCAACTTTTGCCATCGCTCCCCGACCGAACAACCGCTGTCATGAAATTGGTTTTTGCCACACAACAATAACAACAACAGCAACATCAATTTCTTATGATTTATTATTATTCAATGTGCTTTCTGGGATAGCTTAAGCCTTTGCCCCACTTTTTGGCTGGCACCTCAATTTTTGTCACATTTATTAACTGATGGATTGGGTCTAACTTTTAACAAAAACTTCCGGTGGCCAACACAATTTTGCCGGTGTTGTTGACCTTTTTCATAACATATGTGCTTCTATACCCTGTAATTAATTGATCACCAAAAAAATTAGGGTGAAATTGAATTGTGAACATTAACATTTCTGACATAAATGTGGCATATATGGGTTTTCGATTTAGGTATATATTCATAACTCAGGGCAGCAATTACAACTCAATAGTTCTTTGTAATATTTAATATCATTAATATTAAATTTGTTCTTAATGTATTCAATTTATGAAGACATATTTTACAGATTTAGAATTAAATATTTAGTATATTTAGTAATATTAACAATTCTTTGAATATTTCGGGATTATATTTAAAATGTTTAATATTATTCTAAGCTGTTTTCCTTTATTTTTATATTTTAATTAAACTTTATTTATTTTCTATGTATTTTTCAAGATTATACAAATATATCTATTTGAAATATTTAATATTTTTTATATGCATTTTTATATATGTTTATATATTATATATATTTCTATATATATATCATATATATTTCTGATAATTATTACTATTTTTTTGTAGATGCAACTGTCCGTCGTGCAGTGCTGTTTAGTTCCAATCGATATAAATGTGTATTCTTCAACTTTGGCTGTTGTTCATTGAGGTTGTTGGTCACCGATGCCCATTAAACATTTAATGTGCCAGCCAATAAGAAACTTTTGCGCTTAGCCCGGCTTAGACCAGGAGTTAAGGATGTGTTCTCTCTGTTCTGGCATGTGTCTGAGTGTGTCTGAGTGTGCGTGTGTGTGTTTATCGTATATACTGGCAGAGAGATCTACAGATATATAGTATGTATAATTAATTACACTTTGGAAACTTTGACACATTTAATTATTATTTTATTAGTTTGGGCTATTAACTGGCGGCGAAGCGTGCGCGCATCTGTGGGCGTGGCAGCGACTCTAATGCGTTTGCTTCCATCGGCCAAAAATAGTCAGGATGTGGCACATAAATATTTAAGAGTGGCGGAGTGGCTACACTGCAATATCTAATTGCTTGGGTGAAGTTAGTTTGCCTTGGCACAAATCTGGATCAGTCTATGGTTTTATCGAATGCATTTAATTGTTGCTGCAAAGTTCTTCCACACACACCCACACACACACTCGCACACACACATTTACTTTGCTCGCTGGCTTTGGGGGATTTTCATTTCATTTTCATTCATAAAAGTTTTGTGTACTTTTTGGCAAATCGAAATCGACTCGAAGAACTGCTGCTGCTGCTGGCAAATCTTGTAAATCCTTTTTCTGCTGGCCAGCAATGGAATGGAAAACGGTTTCCGACTTTGCTGCAACTATTTCGGGAAAAGTTTTGCACCAAATCAAGTTGGACTCTGTAAGTAACGTGGGCAGCTCTTAAGTTCTTTGACAATAAATTTGTACTTCAAAATAAACATAAAGACTGCAACTAATAATACAAATTTCGCTGGCAACAATTTATCTGGCTACCCTCGATTTGTGCTGCTTCAATTTAATTTGCTTCAAAGTTTGAATATGCTTAAAAAAAATAAATCGATGACTAAATTGATACAAAGTTGTTTTGTTGCTCATTCAATTTACTTGCTTGCCATATGCAGCTGCTGCTGCCTCAGCTGTGGCAGCCGTGGCAAGTGTGGCAAGTGCGGCTTATGCAAGCACATTAATAAACAGCCGGCATTGGGGGAATCTCTGCATTTTTAACAGCATATTTTAATGGCTGATTTTTAACGTCAGAGGCTCAGTTCAGCGCACTTATTGACAGCTGTGACAACCCCGATTCGCACACTTCCCTCTCACCACCTCCAGCACACTACCCTCCCCTGTTACCGCTTTGATGCATATGTCATGCGCTACCAGCGGCGATACAAAATTTATTTGCAAAGCGCCTCTCAAACACTCCCCAAATATGCAAACATTGTATTGCAGCTCTGACCTGAGCCTGGACGACAGCCGTTAAAGCCCCTACTCCACCCACTCTGCCCCCACCACCTATCATCCCTTCCGGCCAAAACAGCACCACATACAGGCATAAAAATCAGAAAAGAAAAAAAAAAAACAAAAAAATGTTTAATTTAATTTCGCATCGCAAAAAAATGCTGTGACTCAGTTCTTTTTTTCTCGTTTATTTTCGCATGGCAACTGCTGTGCAAACATAAAATGCTTAAATAATTTTTATAGGTAAATACCCGTTTGGGAAGGGGTTGGGGGAAATGGATCTCGTCAGAAGTTAAACTGATGGTCTGCTAATCGACGAACGTCAACTTTGATTGAATTTCAACATGAAAAAATATCTCAGACACACTTTGGACACTTGATTGATTAAGTTACTCCCAACTTGACAATAAGCAAATAAATAGTTTAAGAATATTTATTTTAATCAAATAAAAAATTTCATATTAAAAAAAATGTATTTATATTTTATACAATATTTAGTATTATGAACGTTACTAAGTTTTTATTTATTTGAGGAATATAAATTATAGTAGTTAATATTTAATATTGTTATACATTTTTATCTAATTTCTATGTTACTTATTATTTTTTGAGTTTATATTAATACGTATATTTTAAATATCTTGTACACTTTTATAATAATAATATTAGTATTATATATTTAACTTGCTTTTTTTTTAATATTATTAACATGTTGCATGTGCTGTCTGTCAGCTGTATTCAAAATTTGAACAGTTTCTTATTGTGAATTTGCATTTTGTTGCATGGTAATTAAGTGTCAAAGAAGTGAAAATGCAACAAATGTTTTCAAATGCACCAAATGCTGCCACCACACACACATTAAGTGTGTGTGTGTGTGTGTGTGTGTGTGTATGTGTGTGTTTTAGAGCCACTAAATAAACAAATATGCATGCAGTGTGTTTTAATTTATGCAACAAACACACAAAGTGGGCAGTTTAATGGGTGCGCACAGCGGGAGAATGATAGAGTTGGAGAAAAGGAGAGAGAAAGAGGGGAGAGAGAGAGGCAGCAGTCAGCGTATTAATGATTACACACACACAGACACACACACTACGTGACTCTTTCGCATGTGGTCTGTTTGCACTGCGGCCAAATCAATTAAAAATTACGCATACGCACTGTAAATATTTGGCAGGCGCAGCGCCATTTGCACAACGTACGTAAAATGTTTGCTAATTTTTGAAGCATTTCGATAATTAAAGCGTTGCAGCCTCAACACAAACTCATACACTCATCAACAGAAAATCTATCTGAATTTTAGAAACTTGCAACTAATTATTCAATAATTAAATTTCTAGCATTGAAGTTTCTGGCTAAGTAAAAACCAAAGTTTTCATTTCTGAATTTCAGGTTGGTTTTCTAAAATTCAGAAATATTATGACTAATTGTCAGGGTCTTGATTTATTTGTAAGTAAGTTAAAAAAATCTTATATTACTTATACTTAGTAATTTAAGTTTTCTCATACACATATAAGTATTTTACATGGTTTATAAAATTAGCACAACAAATATATTTCTGAAAAAAAAAAACATTCTTTTTGGTATTTGAATTATAGGGAAAGCCTTTCTAATTTTAAGAATAATGCTTTGCTATATTTGGAAATAATCTTTAAAAACAAGAAAAACTTTAAAATTTCAGTTTCATATTTTTTCTAAGTGTACATACTTACATTGTATATAAATCAGACGCACCACAACAAAAAAAACCAAAAATAATGGAAATTGACGAATAAATTCTTGTTGTTCCATGACGTATGAGTTTTGTGGCAAGCAGTTGCTGCTGCTGGTTGTATGCCGCTTTTGTATATCTTAAAGATTGATTTAATGTTAATTAAAGGGAAATTGTTTGCTCTGCAGAATGTGTGCACAAATATTTTTTCAGCTCGAACATGTGACATGTGAAATGAATCTCAGTGCTCTGTGTGCCACAAAAGTTTCTCTGGCAGCAAAAGTAAACACAAAGCGTAGTTGCAAGTAGCAAAACTTTGTCCATGCTGCAACATCAACTGTACAACTCTTAGGTGTTGGTATGCGACTAACTGCTGTGTGCGTGTGTGTGTGTGTGAATGTTTGTTTGTGGGGTATGTCGCAAGTTTTGCTTGTCTTTTTGTCTGACTACGACTGCCTGTTTCTCTCTCTTTATCTATCTCCATCTCTCCATCTCTTCCTCTCTCTATCTCTCCATCTCTCCTTCTATTCATTTCGCCGAGTATCTAGTTGAGCGTCTGTCTCCCTGTCTGACTGCCTCAGCGTGTTACCGCCGCAAAAGTTTAAGGCAAATATGCAACGCGTTCGCAAAGCTTGTGGCATGCAGCAAACATCAACAATATATTTTTACTACTACTTTTTTTTTGGTTTGCGTCACGAACAACAGGCTACATTAGCAAAACCAATGTTGAAAGACTTGCAAATACTCTGCATAATTTTTGCATGGCAATTATTGAAAAAAATGTCCCACTGTAATAGCTAATGAAATAAACTAAAGTGTGTTTTTTATATAAACTTCGTAATTAATATTAATTTTTAGATAACTACAAGCTACGTAAATTTACATTTTTAAATGTACTCTATGAAATAATAAATTTCATGATTTTGTCAATTCTCCATATAGTAATTACTGAATAAATAAACATTCTAATAATGCATAAAAAATAGAAATAAAATATGTTAGCTAAAAGTCATATCTGAATATGTAAATTCATTTTTAAATATTTTCAAAGCACACTGAGTTAATTTTGCTTTTAATCTCATTCAAATGTTCTCAATTGCATATAGCAATTAGCATATATAAAAAAATTTGCTACTGAAATAGCAAATGAAAAATTATAATGTTTATTTTTAAGAACTGACTTTAACAGTATTAATAAAAAGCAAAATGATCATCTAATACCAAGCTAAGCAAATTTAGATATTGACTTTTGCAAAGAGAAAAGTAGAATAATAAATTTTATGGTTTTCACAATTCTCCATAGACATATGCGACATATTAGCTAAGCAGCTTTTTTTTGATGGCTCTTGGGGCACATACATATATAGAGCACTGTGCAACCGAAAATGAACTTGTGCATTTATCTTGACGCAGACGCAGGCAAGTTTGGCTGATTGCAGCCAAGAAGCGGGACATTTGCAGCAGCACCAAGGTAGAGAGAGCAAGAGAGAGCGAGAGTGAAGGAGAGAGAATAGTGCAATATTTTTAGTGACATTTATATCTGGTCTCCATTACTGCCACCCGTTTTCCGACGTTGGCATTTAAAAATTTATGCAATAAAGTTTGCTTCCAAGACTATGGATGTGTATGTGAGTGTGTGTGCCGTTTGAAGGTCAAGTTGAGCCGAGTCGAGGGGTGTGGGAGAGGGGTGAGGGGGAGGGGCTGGCGACGCTATGGGGCTTTCAATTGTATGAGAACTTGGAGACCTGGTGCCTGCAGCCTGAGCGAGCCAAGCAGTGGCCACTGGCAAATAAATCAGCAACACTTGACAGACGCACTGAAGTTACTAATTTAATTTACATTTTTAATTTATTTTATTTTTTTGTTGTTTTGCTGTTGTGTGCGCCTGTCAAGTGAATAAGTAATGAATTTACAACTTCTCAAGAATTTCAAATTAAAAACAATAACACAAAATGGGCGGAGGAGCGCAGCCTGTGCAAATTAGAGAAGCGGCATGGCAAACACGAAGCAGGTGCGTTTGCATATTCATCTCACTACTTGCTGCTTGGCTTCAACGCAAATGACTAATTAAAAACTGTAGTGGGCGTGGCAGTTAGTCAGCAGCAGCAGCAATAGCAGCAGCAGTAGTATTATATTAAAAGGAAAAAATAAAGAAAATCAGCGCAGAGCTATTTCTCAGCCAGCCTCCTGGAGGTGCTTTAAAACTTGACTTTAAGCAGCCTCAGCTGAAAAGTATGCTACACTTTTAGCCAGCATTGGGTAGACTTGGACATGGCTGCTGTTGTTGTGTTATTGCTGTTGTTGTTTGCGTGGTGCAATCATTGCGGGCTCCCTGGTTACTGTCATTTGCACCTCTTACATCTGCAAAAATGTCGGCCACAGTCTCATGCATATGCAAATTGCATTTGCACTGCATCAAGCAAACGCCGCTGCTTTTTCTCTTTGACGCACCCTCTACACTCAGAAAAAAAAAATGGCCCTGAGTTTTACAAATTCGCCATACTTTTAGCGTCTAAGCTAACACACTTATGCCTTATTCTTAAAATCAGCCGCTTTCCTTTCATAATTTCAGAGGTACTATTTTCTAAAATTTTGACAAAATATGTCAAATTTTCAGGGTGTTTTTCATTCTTAAAATTAACTGTTTTGCAACTCATATTATGAAATTTTCAAAATATCAGCACGATTTTTTTTTCTGAGTGTACCCAGCTACAGCTGCTGTAGGTGCGATCAAGGTGGAGACGAGCAACTGGCAACTGGCACAGGGGCACAACAAGCAGCTGAGGCTTGACCAAGGCAAGGGCAAGGAGTTGCACTCATATGTGCATGCCGTGTGATATGGAGAGATAGAGAGAGATACAGAGTGTGATAAAGAGAGAGGGAGGAAATGCGTACCAAAAGTCACACCGAATGACAAATCACAGTGTGTGCATATTCATGTGTGTGTTTGGCTGGGCAGAGATTGTGTGAGATTGCCACTGGAGATTATGGTTGGCGCACAACACGTCCAAATATCTGGGGACACAGCGAAGTGTGAGTTGTCTCTGTGTATTGGTTTGAGTGTGTGTTTGATTTGCACTTCTATTTTTTTTAACAGAAGCAAATGCTACATTTAGCATTAGTCATTTAATTACAGATAATTCTTTCTGCGAAATGATTGGAGAGAAACTGAGCAGGGACATTTTACTTAGATTCGAGTTGTGGGCTGCGTTGAAAAATCGTAAATTTATATTAATATATAATATAAGATATGTATACATATAAGATAAATATATATATATATATATAAATATATATATACTCATTCACTCACAAAAAAATGTAACCTTGCATACCTACGATTGACTCTTTAATGGGGAATTGGACTACTGTTTAACAAAGTTGGCTCAACTATAGATGTGGCAGATATTGTTTAGCTTAAATATATCAATATATCAATAGCTTCCGTCAGCTTGTCGGTGAGCAGATAAATGCTGAAGTCATTCTCATATAAAGTAAAGAGTCGTACACTTAAGTTAAGAATTAATAAAGACTTAATACAGCTTTCAAGTATAAATTGTTTTTCACGTGTCTCCTGACGAGTCAAAGGTCGAAATTGTAGACTTCGCTTATTGCGCATATGCGGCGTGTGCCTGCAACACCCACATGTGGCAATTACTTTGGAGAGCAGCGAGCCAAACGCTTCAGTTGACCTTCTTGAGCATAATTAAAGGGCTTTCCATTCGGCAGCCTACGAAAATACACAACCCCTTGATACTTGTTAACTTTTTTTTTTGTTTTTGTTGCAGTTGGTGAAAAAAAAAACAGCAAGACGAAGGAGAGTGAGCAGAGAGCAAAGCGTAAAAATTAACTTTGTTAAAAAGTACGCACTTTTGTGAGATTTTTCTGCTTAAATGTCCATCGAGCAAAAAGCCAACGTTCAAAAGCGAAAAAAGTTACACAGAAAATAAAAAAAAAATAAGAAAAAAAAGCGGGAAAAACCGTAACACAAAATGAAAATTAAACGATGCTTAAAATTACTTTTTCGTCAAACTCTTTTCACCGTTAACGGATATTGTTGTTGTTGCTTGCTGCTTGTTGTTGTTGTTGCTGCTGGGTCACTGAAAAATTTGTTTGCTCTTCTGCCACTGATTTGACAATGTTTTCTCGTTGTTATTGTTCACTTTTGCACAGAAACAAAAGCGGCACGGTTGAAAAATAACAAGCTAGAAAAGCTTACTTTGACTCGCCGAAGCTTACATACGCTACTAGTTCAAAGTCAACCTACTAATATTTAAATTTGATTATATTCTATAATTTATATACAGAAGTGTGTAAGCGTCATGTAAACATTATAATGACCTCAGCTACGCTTTTGTATTTGTTCTTCATTTTAGAAATGATTTTTTTCTAAAAATGAATGTTCGCTTTTCCATTTTTTTTTCGTAAAATATTTCTTAATAATAGAAAATATTTTTAAAAATAAAAATACCACATTTTTGAGATTGCTGAATTTCTAATTTTTAGAAATAAAGTCTTTTATATTAAAAAATGATTTCTAAGATATAAGAAGAAGATGATAGATTTTAGAGAAGTGTATAAAATATATAGATGAAAAAGTCACTTTTGTCTGCTAGCAAATTATGTTTTTGGTTTTCATTTTTTAAGGTTTATTTTCTTTCATATAATTGCATTTTTTAATTAAACGAATGAGAGCACAAGCACAGAGAGAGAGAGAGAGAGAGAGAGATAGGGAAGGAGAGAGAGACAGAGACAGTTTCTATTGGGGCCGAATGACATTAAAATGTTAATGAAGCCGCATTAACATATGACGCTCATAAAAAGGTATTAGCTGACACACACAAACACATATAGAAGTGTATGCATTTAGTTGTATGTGTAGTTAAGCCACACACACATAGACGCACACACACCCAGTAGAACACACCTGTGTGTGTGCTTTACCTGCTGACCACATAGCTTTGTCGACGCTTCTGCTGCCTTTTGCCGCATAATCCCCCCACACAGAGTAGAGGGTTGGGGGGGTTGGTTACAACACACATGCTGACAGGACTTACTTATGTCTCAGGCCAAATGTGGCATACGGTTCGAATAAAAGTTGGTAAGCAGGAAAACGGCTGCTGCTGCCACTGCTGGATATCAGCTTAGCCATGGCTATTAGCCACAACGGGCGGTTCTCTGTCAACACCTTTTGCAGATCACCAGATCTGTGAGAGAGAATAGATTACGCTTATCCTATGCTTAACTTAATATCTTTTAGAGTTTCACTCATGAACTTGAGCTTGAGAAAGACCCATTCGCTCGACTTTCATATTTAAATACATTTTTTTAGTATTCAAAGGAAGTTTAAAGTGACAGCTGCATTTAAAAATGTATATTTTTCTTGTTGATTTTAAAGTAGTTGCCCAGTTAGTGTAAGGTTAACAAAGTAATTTTTACAATATTCATTATTCATATACACACTCAGAAAATAAATTGCCCTGAATACTAGAAAGTTTTTCTAGTTTTTAAAAATAATTTCTAAATTTAAGACCTTGCTTTAAATACACTATCCTATTTTCCATTTTCTAGAAAAATGTTCTATTATTAATAAATGAATTTCTAAAAAGTAGTACCGAATTTGTAGAATTTGGAAAAATCCTTTCTAAAATTCAGGAAATTAAAATGACATTTGCTTTTTCGATTGCAATGTTAAAATTAAATTATATGAATTTAAGTTCTGAATGAAAATTTCTCAAGCCAGGACGATTTTTTCTGGAACTTAACACCTATATTTATCTTATATAAATTTGCAGCCCGAACAACTAAGTAATTATTTCGAGTACTCTTGAAGCTCACCTCGCGCATACCAAAGTTAACAGTTGCGAGCATAATATGAGTATTGAATTAGTTTGCATTGCTCGTTGCCATGTCATTTTCTTTGTTGTTGCTGTTGGTGTTTCGTGGCTTTAGCTGCTGGCCAAGTTAATTTGGTGTGTTTGTTAAGCCAAATATGTGTGGCTGGGTCGTAAGAAAAAAAAAATAACGAATAGCGAGCACTAAAAAGTGGCTTTAGTTATGCCTGGCTAACTGCATGTATATTTATACGAGAGCGAACATAAATTTACAGAGCCCTCGACCCCTCCTCAATCCAGAAAGCGTTTACATTTTTATGCATAGAAAATGCTGAGCCAAGCGCCGTTAATAAGTTGGTTCGAACGAACAAAGCGTCTTT
Organism: Drosophila anomalipes; assembly: GCA_035041615.1. Lineage (NCBI taxonomy): Eukaryota > Metazoa > Arthropoda > Insecta > Diptera > Drosophilidae > Drosophila > Drosophila anomalipes. The sequence goes on from JAWNKZ010000074.1 coordinate 15,759,826, forward strand.
CGCTCCACTCCCCTTCGCCACCAGCTCTACAATGCTGCACACATTTCACGCATTTTGATATGCAAACAAATGCACTGAATAAGGCAGCCACAAAAGGTGCCCCGCAAAAAAAAAGAACAAAAAGCAAATAAAGTCAAATAAAAAATAAAAGCAAACGAGGAAAATTGCACAATTTTTGCCGGCCGAAACAAAGGAAAAATTTAACGAAAAATAAAGAAAAAAAAGCAAATGGTAAACTAGACTCAGACTCAGGCCAAGATTGTGGCAGCTAAAAGCAAACAGGTGCAAACGAATATGCGAATCATAATGCATACAGATGTATATATGTATATACAACTACAAGCAGCACATGCATGCCCACATTTCTATGCACACACATACATAATGCAGTCGAGTTGTTTATTAAAAGCTCCGACAAAAGGCAGCCAGCAACAAAGCCTTGAAAGCAGCTGCAACTTTTTAGTGCAAAATTTTATAATTTATACTCGTAAGTGTGTGGAGTGTATAGGAAATGCATGCATTGCTCATGCACACAAGCTAAACGTGCCATGGAGCTGCCAGAATGAACTAAACATATAACTACACTAAAAAAAACAATTGTACATAAATTTAGAAAATCGGCAAAACATGAAAAACGAGCTGAAAACCAAAATAATTTTAAGAAATAATTTATAAAATGCCTAAGCGTGGAAAGGCTTTTCCAAGTCTTAGAAATGTTTTCTGTTATTAAGAAAAGCTGATAAAAAGATTAATCGAAAACACATTTTATATTTAAAACTAATTTCTAAACTTCTGAGAGGAGTGAAAAAATTTGCTGTCTCGACTGCTATACAACAGCTTGTATGTGTTTGTTTGTCGAAGTTAATTGCTAAAGTAAAGCAGAAAAACAACTATTGTTAAAATTCTGTGAAGATATATTAGAACACAACCAGAAAATTAGACTATTTTTAAATTCAAGAAAAATTTAGGCAAGAATATAGATAGGAAAATCCCAGCTTTTTAGAAAAGACAAACCAGCCTTTTCGTTTTAGACACTTATTGAATAAAGTGAATTGTAAGGTAAATTTCAGAGCGATTTTCTTAAGCTTAAAAGTATAAGGTATAAAAAGAAGAAGAAAATATTCTTTTAATTCTTTATATTTTTATATAAAATGTATATTTGTTTTTATTATTGTCTTATTAAGGGATTCGTTATCGAAAATATATTTTCTGAATAATAATATAATGATAATAGTTGGCTAAATGTCGGTGTGAATATTATTTTTTTGAGTTTAGCAGGATATTGATGGGTCATACAGTTTAAATACCCTGTACTCGCATAAGTATAAATATTATTTTGATGAAAATACTCGCAACAATAAGTACATCAAATAATGTACAATAGGGATACTTATTTATACAGATATATGAAAGTAGGAAAGTAGTTTATATATTTGAATGATTGTTGAAGTAGCTTCTTGCGAATACACTCTGCAAGGATATCAAAACTAAAGCAACTTGGCTGAGCTTTCTTTACTACATGCCAGAGCAATGCAAGTGTGTATAAAATATTTATTGAGAGCAGAATTTTAATTCTTTTGTTAGCGCAACTCACAGCTCACATCTTACAATCGACTTACACAACTGCCAACAGAATGTTGTTGTCCTTGCACACACAAAAGGAAATAAGCTAGCTGAGCCTTATGTAAAGTAAATCGATTGCCGCTTAAATGGCAAATGCCAAATGTATAAATGTGTCTTGTTTGTATTCGTATGCAATATCTACCTTGTAAGAAAACAAAATCAATTTCTGCCACAAGACAGGCGACGCCTCAAACTGACAATTCAACACGAACGTGCAGCCACAAAACAAAACAAAAACAAAAAACAAAGCAACTACAACAAAAAACAAAAACAATTTTAAACAATAAACAATAAAGAAGTGAAATCTATCTTTTATGTGTTACTAGAGCGACGGCAATCACGTCAACAAGGACAACGACTTTGTCACTGCAGTAGACCCACTTGCCACAAACTGTTTGACGCACGTACTTCGGGACAACAGCAACTTGGGAGAAACCGCTTTCTGGGAATTGTCTCTGGAACTGCGCACTCAGAAAAAAAATCGACCTGAAATTTCGAAATTTGCCATAGTTTCTTCGCCAAGGTTTTCTCACCCTTTTTTATTCAGAAAGCTAATTTTTAAATTAGGTGTTGCAGTTTATTGAAAACATTGTTTGGAATTTCTAAATTTCAATGTGAATTTTTCTAAGATTGGGAAAAAATATGTTTAATTTTCAGGGAGCTGTTTTCGATGTATGTTATATAGAAGAATTCTTATAAATTCATAGAATTTATTTGTCGAAACCGGAAAAACTATCTAATTTTTTGGGCGATTTTCTAAAATTTCGGTAGATTTTTTTGCGAGTGCAATTTGAGCCGAGGCTGGTCAGTTGAGTAGCCTTTTCGATCAGCAGTGCACCTGTTGACTAGGATGCTGCTTGAGGACTCCGCTCACGTGCCACTTGCACCAGCAGTGTGTGTGTGTGGGGGGGCAAGGAGCACTGCTTGTAGCCACTGTCAATGCCAATCTCATTAGCCAACTGAGCGCCGTCAAATTCATTATGGAACAAAAAAAACAAATGACAGCAGGCATTCAAATAAAAAGTGAGAAGACAAGGCGGCTTGTGACCTGTGTGTGTTGGCAACAAATTAAATGCCATAAAAGGCATCAAATTATGTGAGGCACTTGGGTGTTGCGCTTAAATGGCCACCACCCGCACAACACAATGTGGCACGAGTGCTGCCACACAGGCAGCCACACGGAGGCGCCCTATTTGTTAACCCCAGCGCGCCGGCAAACAAAGTTTTTCAATTTCTGTCGCATAATAAGCGGCACAAAGTCGTTGCTGCTTGGTTGCTTGCCACCCCCTGCCTCATATCTCATGCCTCATGCCTCATTCTACTAGGCGTCATCGCGGCAAAATGAAATTATGAATGTGCGTTGGCACAACCGCACCCCCACACACACCCAGACAACGCTCACCTGGCACCACTTGCTGTATATTTTTTTTGTTTGGTGTGCTCATTTTTCTGTCAAGGTGTCATAAATGACGCGTCACAGCCCCCATTCCCCTTAAAGCACTGACACTGGCGGAGACGCCGCCCCGTGGCATGCGTGTAAGCAAAATAAATGAGGCTCGGCACTGTCAGGCCAACGAAAGCCAAATGAATGACACAAGCCACAGAGCAACAGCTCCAAAAAAAAAAAAAAAAAAAAAAACAGAGCAACAAAAGTAAAGCAAAAGAATTACACATGAAATAATAATAATCTGCAAGCGACTTCCAGATACCCTGTATAAAACAGGGATTTCTTTAGCGGAAAATAAAATTCAGCTATTTAATATTATACTTATAGTTTTTAACTATTTCTTAAAGGTTTCAAAAACAAAGATGCACTGAATATTCAAGACATATTCAGGCTGAAAAATAATAAACACATTTTTAAGTTTATATATATTTATTTTTTAGCTGTAATTTAAAGAAATCAAATTAAAAATGTTCTGAATATTCAAGAGACTTTTAAGCTGTAAAATATTATAATATTTATAAATTAATTTCAGATATTACATATAGCTTTTTAACTGTTTTTTAAAGGTTCTAAAAATAAATGATATATTGCATAAATCCTTATGCTAAAAATTAATATTTACAATAATTAATTGAGTTTTTATAACTTTATATTACATTTATTACATTTTTGTTTATAGTAATGTGATTATTATAAAAAATCAATTTAAACAGTCTAATATTAATTAAAATTTGTTAATAGTTTCTTTTAAGCTTAAAAACAAATGCTGAATATTTAAGCGACTTTCAAGCTGAAAAATATAATATACATATTTGAGCTGAGTATTTATAAATTTATATAAAATTTAAGTGTGTTTATTTAATTTTTTAACGAGTAATTTAATATTTACCCTTTGCATATTATAAAAAAAGATAAGCTGAGGGTGTGAAAAGGTCACATGAAAAAAACGTGTTTAGAGGGTATCAAATTTTGCTTAAAGGTCACACTCTCATTTTTGTTTATGGCATTATTTGCATATGCTCGTCGGCGAGGAGGGTGAGGGGGACGAGTGGGAGGCAAGCATCGTTCATGTAGCAACAACGAAAAGAAGTTGAAAGTACATTTTGTGGAAGAGCTTTACTCGGTAAATTCAGCGGTCTAAAATAGAGTTCAACTTGCTGAGTAAATCACGCCAAATAACTGTTTAACTAGTTTAATTCCATCAAGTAATTCAGCCAGATGTTAAATTAACCCAATGTTAAATATTGTCTTTAATTTTCAACCCAATGTCAAGTGTTCAACTCTCTCCCTCTCTCAATCTTTCCGTTTCCCGTTGTCTCTTTCTGCGACTGACTATTTTAACTGACAATTTCAACTAATTTGCCCAACTGACGCCCAATAAATCTCCGTGCGCCAAATCAACTGTGCAAGTGGCACGCCCACATCCCCCCTAAACCCTAACAGCCCCATTCACCTCTTTCTAGATGGAGGCCATCGTCATTCACACAGATACACAGACACACAGACAACTACAAAACTACAATGGCATCGTTCTCGGCACTGCAAAGAAATGTAATTTGATGTAATTGAAACCATTTTCGTGTTAATTAAACTCTTCTTTTTACTAGTATTTGTTGTTGTTTTTTTTTCTTTCTTCATTTTCTTCCTTTTCTTCTCTCTCGTCGCTGTTGACTGCTTCTTGCAGCGTTCTGGGAGCTTACAGCATTTTACACTTGCCATTAAGGTCCGTGCGCCCAAAGTGACAGCCGCAATGAAAACAAAGACGCGCAAGGCCCAGGCACAAGTCATCGCCCACAGGAAGCCAGCGTCGTTTGAGTTGGGTCCAACTTCGGCCAAAGATACCAACAACTACGACAAGGACGAAGAGGATGTGCGGGGGGGGATGAGGCGTTAGGACTTCGTCGCCAGTGCAGTCATTAAATTGGATTTCTTTTTGAGCGCGCACACTTCGTTTGGACTTCGTCTTTTGATGAAGGGTTCTTGGGAATGAGTATTTTGAATAACAAGCATTTTGCTCGTACTGCCTTAAAGCGCATTACACTTACACATTTTGCTCTTATAAAGTAAGCCACTGTTTCCACTCCACTCAATTTCACTCTTCTCTCCCCGCAACTTGACTTAATGTATCTCTCAGAGTTGGCCAACTAATTATAAACTGAACTGTCCCAATTTGGGTGGACATTTAAGAGTCTCGTTCACATAATTGAGTAGAAAGAGAGGGAAGGAAGGAGGAAGAGAGAGAGTAGACGAATCTGCAATGAATTATTTTCCTATATTTAAATTTGTATTATATATAATTGTCTGCTGCATGCAATGAGTAAATTTAATGACATAGAAATGACAGCTTAACATTTTTTGTTTTAACATAAGCTTGTCACTCTAATGCTGCTCTGACTGATAGCTCCAGAGGATGATATCGATGCAGGCAACAACCTTTCTCTAAAAATTTCAAAACCATTGTATTTTGTTGTAATCGATCCAGGAATACAATACAGAAAACTTCGAGCTATAAATTCTGATTTAAGAAAAGAAAATCGCCAAAGTTTTACGATGCCAAAAAATGCAAGCATCTGCTGATAGTTCTATTTATACTTTTGGGGTCCAAACTATTGCGAGTGTTTATCTTAATGCTTAAGTGTTCAATCTTTTAAGCGCTTGCTTATGGCAACAATCTCTCCAAAAAGGAAAAAAAAAACGTTCAATGCACTCTGTCTGGGCATTTATATTTGGACTACAGTCGCCGTGCCATTATTGACACATTAATCAAACAATGGGCAAGTACTTTCAATTTATTTTGCCGCGACGCGGCTCCATTCAATTTTTAAGCGTCGCATTTACAAAAACAGAAGCAGACAAAAGCCGACAAAATGCGGACAATGCGATGCCCGCCCAGGCACAGAGAGACAGCTGAGAGTTGAGAGAACAAAAGTTGACCACTTCAGAAATGCAGTAAAAAAAAAGAACAGAAAATAATACAAAAGCACACACACACACACATACACTGCAGTTTGACCCATGACAGTGCTCGTCCTTCGTCCTTCTGTTTTGCTACTCGTCCTCGCCCTTGTGGCACTTTTGCCTTTGGCCTCGGACAGAATTGTGCCCTGGGCCAAGAGTTTTTGTGGCGCTGGGTGTGTGGCTCTCTCATTAGCTTTCATTATAAATATTGACTGGGTGACTGCACAAAAGTGTTTGACTGACAGCCTGACAAACAGACGGACAGGCAGATAGCTGTAGTGAAGTGCAGGCAAGCAGGCAGGCAGGCAGGCAGGCAGGTGAGCCAGCTGCATATGACAAATTAGGTTGATTGCTTTGGGAGCATCGCGGGCAACGCAATCGCAATTGAAATCGACGACCGACCGACGGACAGACAGACTGACTGACTGCCTTCTGTCTAGCTTTTCAATTAAGCAACTCTTCTTGTACATTTCATATAATTTGATGCATCTGTGTTGATAACAACAGCTGGCTACTCAGTTCAGTTCATTTGCATTTTATTCCGCAGCTAAAAATAAAGTAAAAAGTAAAAGTCAAGAAACCGCAAGCGAAGCATAAAATTACGTTTGCTTTGCATATTTTCAGCGCTTTTGCATAACTTGAACGCTGACGAGGAAAACAGCAACAAAAGCCACATACTTTCCATTTAATAGTCATAAATTTGCTTTAACAGTCCACTTCCCCACACCTCGCTATCCAATACGCCACTTTTCTTAACACACACTCGGAAAAACATTCGCCCTGAATCTTACAAAATCGCCAAAGGTAACTCACCTTGTTATTCAGAAAGTACTTTTCTAAAAAACATTGTACAATTTTATAAAATTTAAAAAAAATATATATATATATATCCAATTGTGTCAAAGTGTACAAATAACTCCGGCAATTTAATAATAATAATAAAATATCTAACATTTTATAAAGCTTATTGGTTTATTTAATTTAATTTGAAAAAAATTAATATTATTTAAGATAACAGTTAAAGTCAGACATAAAGCTGAGACAGTAAATTGCATTACTTGTTTCTGAAATTTAAAAAGAATTTCTTCTAGAAATGATTGCTGACATTTCTTCTATTTAGAAATACTTTCTATTATGGAATATATATAAAAATAAAAACGTATTTCAAGGCATGCCTTTCTAATACTTAGAAAATGGATTTCTTGTATATAGAAATTATTTCTAAAAGCAAGAAAATCTTTTTAGTATTTAAGGGCAATTTTACGAAAAATGTTTTCTTAAATTTAGGAATTATTTCTAAAATCGTTGTTGTTTTCAGGAAGATATTCTAAGGTTCCATTTAATTTTCTAAAATTCAGTGCGATTGTTTTTTGCGGAGTGCATGTCAGCCCATATCCTCGCAGTTAGTCCGACCTCATTTCACACAAAACTGGCTTCGCTTTGCTTTGCTTTTGTGCGGCGCTATTTTCTTTTGTGATTTCTGTGTTATTTTTATTCGCAGTGAAACTTAACGCTACATATTTTACATTTGCACATTCATCACAATCGCATCGCATTGCATTTCAGTTTGTGTTTGTGTTTTGCATTTCGTATTTTGCATTTTGGCTTTGACGCCTCGATCACGAAACATGCATAATACATTTATTGGGCCAACTGTTAAAATGCTTCTCTCTGTTTATCAAAAGACTCATTCCTATCAACTATTCCACAACCACAAATATTTCCAAAGTTCTCGTCGGCGTGTGTGTTTTTGGATTTATTTTTAGCTTTAAATCATTGAATGTTCGTCTGGGGCGTTTATAATTGTTGCCGATTTGCCAAAATAGATAACATTTTCAGCGCAAATTGAATCTGCAATATTTATTGTATATGTATTTTTAGATTCATTAATTTAAAGTGCCTAAACTAATGTACAGATCAAAAATTTTGTCATAATATTGTTATAATTCATGAACAGTTTGTTTCATGAGGATAAACTAGTACTAAAACAACTAATTCACTTGAAAAACAGCGCATTTAAAGATATAAGGAATTTCAATTGATTAACAGACCAATATTAGGGGAATAATAACAATATTCATAAATAATTTGTTTGATGAGGATAAACTTGTTCTCAAACAAATGTCATTTGTTTTAGTGATAATTTATCTTCTGGATGGCTTTAAATTTGACAAAATAACTTGTATAAAAACAGAACTGAGTTTATTGATACTCATTTAGAATATATGTATATAATTTTTGATATATTCGAAATAGATGTATTTTTAGATTTATTTATTGTTAATGTTATAAATATATTTAAGCAATATACAGGTTAAGACTCATGACTAATCAATTTGATTGGCACTCAAATAAATTGCATATTTTCCACCCAATATTTTTTCTTCAGATAGCTTTAAAATTGAATCATTCAGATGAAAACAGAACTGCTCATTTAGAAAATTTGCATTAATTTTCGTCTTATATGATGCTATACAAAATAATCTATTTTTAAATTAATTAGCTTTAATTAGGCTTGGAAATTAATTCGAATTTTCAGCCGCATTACGCATATTTTTCTCGACTAGATTTGCTTCCGTTTTTGTTGTTTGTGTAGTGTGCCAAATTGAATGCGTCAAATATTTGGCATTGCTTTGAATTGTTATGATAATGAGTGGCTGCTACAAAAAGACAAACGTGTACAATAATTTACTGACCTCCCCACAACACCACACCATACCTGTGCCTCAACTGACCCACACAGTTTAGCCACAAAGCCCGAGAGGAATTCCTTGGCTCTTTGTCTCCTCAACATTTCTCGGGGGCATTTAAATTTTTGAACAACCCATAAATTATGCGCTTTATCAGCGATAAAAAGTAAATACAGTTGTTGCTACAAACGCCTACTAGGCGTGTCAAAAACAACACCCACCCACCCCTGGTGTGCCACCCCGACCACCCCCTGGCCAGGGACATTCCCAGCTGTCCCAAGGCTCGCCATTGCTATGTATAAAAATAAATAAAAAAAAAAAACGTGTAAATGAATAATTCAAAGTGTCCTGCAACATTGTGCGGCTCTCTGTCTCTTTCAGTGTGTGTGTGTGTGGGTAATGCGTAAAGCACGCAAAAGATTACACATACCAACGCATGTTGAGTGTGCGTGTGTGTGTGTGTGTGTGTGTTTGAGACTATATATGTAGTTAACGCTTTATCTGAGGGGTGCCAAACCAGCGACGGGGACGGCGACAACGCCCGGCAAATATTTAACATTGGCATATTTTCCACACACACACACACACACGCACACACACGAACACACTCTTGCCTTGCACACACACATGCCAAGCCCCATTGACCATTTTCCAACCTGGCTTATACATGTTTTATCTTACCCACGTGGAATTTGCGTGCGTTTAAACGTTTTCGATAAGGTTTCGCTTTTAACCCGCAGACGCTGACTACCATTCCACCCCCGCGCTCCTCTCTTTATCCACCTCCCGGTGGGTGTGTGTGTGTGCTTGGCATATTTGTGTGTGTGCGTGTTAAGACCTTTGGCTGATAAAAAGCATACCTTTGCTTAAACAATGCGCAAGAGCGTTAACTTTACATAAATTTGTTCGCAAAAAAATTTTGCCCAAAAGTGAAGCCCATAAAATGCTTTAAGCAATGTGCAATCGGCTGCATACAGCATGTATATATATATAAATATATATATATATTTACAGATGCGAATGATAAAAAATCAGAGCATTAGTTATAAAATCTTTTTTTTAATTTTGATTTTTATATTTTGCTTAGTATTCCGCCAAATAAATTTAAGTTAGTTCTGTTCCTGGATGTATATGGTATGGTATATGGTATATATATATATATATATATATACATATGTTAAAAAATGCCATATTTTATTTTTTTATGCGGAAGTACCAAAAAGTAGAGTTCTTTATGGAAATCGCTTATTTTTTTATAATTTTCATCATATATATATATGAAACATATGAAAACATTTCTTGTGAGAATGGTGGTATTATTTTTTTCGCTAGTGTAAATATGTATATATGTATATATATCTTGACTTGGGGCTGTCTGGCCCCTACCAGCCAGCTGATTTTGGGTCGACTAGAGTTGAGCTCGTTTCGTGTTATTAAACATGGATTATGTGGCAGACTCCGTGGCTTGCATGTGCATAAATTACAATGTGCAATGCTAACAGCAGTCACACCCCCTTCCCACCACCCTCCCCGACTCCTTACGTACAATGCTGGAAAAAAATATTACTGTTATGAATTGTAAATAAAATTTCACAAATACAAAATACATCACTTAAAGTCAAATCGTAAACAGAATGTATGTTTTAATTAACTCCTAAAATGAATATATAAGCTAAATTTTAAGGTGACCACCGATTGTATGATACAGCTCCCAATCCACTGACTAAACTATAATATATCGTTTTCCTGTAATGGATTTGGTAGATATCGATGCAGTACAGACACAAATTCGACTCATTGTCATACTCAACAACCGAATAAATTGGATTCAAAGAAAAAATACTTTAAATATTGTTAAGAAACTATTAAAATTGTATTTGAGCACAGGCAATCAATACTGAAGATAAGTAAATAATAACATTTTAATATTTGTTGTTTTACAGAATTAAAGAAGATGTTCAAAAGGTCTGGATTTTCAGCAAAAACTATAAATAAACTCATAAAAATATTGTATATCCCTACCATTTTCACGAGCACTTCTATTATTTTGAAATGAATGATTAAAATACAAACAACTGAGTGAGAAGATGTTTATCGAAGAAGGCTATAAAAATATTGATAATTTCATATTATGGGGCAGCACTACTATTTTACTGACCGCAACTGTACGTAGTACGTACTTAGTACTTGTTTCGCTTTAACTTTGCCATTACTCCATCTTGCACATAGTCCAATTTGACGACGTTGTTTGGCACACAATTTTATGCTTAATATGTCGACCAGAGAGTCACATGTGGTACACTCTAACGATAGGGTAGCAATCCAGAAAAGACCGGACCAGGACCAGTAGCAGTATCAGTAGCAGGACCTCATCGTGTTCTATCCTGCCCCGCATATTCGTGCCACTGTTGCACATGCAATATTTAAATCGCAACCCAAACCCAACTCAACTCCACTCGAGTTGACTCGACTCTACTTGACTCTGCTCCTCTGGTCTGGTCTCGTCTCATATCGTTTCATATTATCCACTGACATGGCCAGCGGCCATGGCATTGATCAGAGCCAAGCATGCAAGAGGACTGCATAAATTGTGCATAAAAAAATGGTGCTTTTGCAAAATGATGTTAAGTAAAACGTTGCAAGCAGCGACAGCTGCACGGTAACTGTGGCAACAATCGATAACATTCGGATGCTTAGGGGTTAAATGTGGCATAGACAAAAATACTAAAGCAGCAGCAAGGCGACTTTAATGCCAATTTAAGTATTACTTAAATGACAACATGTTTTGAAACTAGTTTTAACACTAGTGGAGATTATCTATTATTATAAAGATATTAACATCAGACTTTCCCAATATGCGTATTATTATATTCCTCATTCTTAGAAAATCTTTGATATCGTGCTATACAATTATTTCACATAGCTGATATATAACCGATCGGTAGATAGATGAATTATTGTATGAATAACTTTTTTAATTACTTTGATAAATCAATTTTACTTCATCTCCCACAATTCCCATGGGAATAGTCTGTAAAAGTATTTGTTCTTTTATGAAAAAATATTTTGGTATCCGACTTAAGTTTCGTATTATGTTGCTAACATTTATATATAAAAAAATCAATATTGGACGATTATATAAAATAATTTTCATTGGTCAATTTCTAAAATTTAAAGTAAAATCTGGTCTACAAGATACTATAATTTTCTAGTTCACTCTTATTACACATAAATGTTGGTCATCTTTGAAAAGTGAGCATCGATTTTTATTGTTTAATATTCTAATTAGAATCCAGACACAAACAGCTTGTTTTGTAATGTTTGACAAAATATTTCGAGATATTTGAAAACAATTTCCGTTTTTGAGTACTATTTAACTTTGCAATGCTTTGCAATGCTCAACACACACTTCACAAGGGCAGCTTTCACTCTGACAGTTTACACATGTTGCCCGGCTACACACACACACACACACACACACACACACACACACACATACAGAGACCGCTGGTTGGCTAAAAACAATAGATTATTGGCATTGCTGTTGCATAAATTGTGTTAGCATTTGTTTGGCTCCTAGAGTTGCAACAGCAACGAGACTCATTGTTGGTAGTTGCATGCTACAGAACGCTGAAACAACATGCAGTCGCATCGAATAAAAAAAGCACCCTTCACCACCCTCTCTCACTCTAGTTGGCAACAACAATCTAATGGCTCTTTGTATTTGGCAGTTGTCGACGCTAAGCAAATAAACAAAATGCTTGTTGATATTTTGTGGCAGCCAATGAAGCTAACAGCTGGCTGTCTATCTGTCCGGCTGTCTGTTTGTCTGTCTGTTTGTTAGCCGCACTCACAATAAAGGACATTGTCAAATCGAAATACTTCTATATGGCACAACTTTATCTCTATTTCCCCATTGCTGTATCTAAACAGCTGAAGCATAATTGTTGGCTGCAAAATACTCGTAAGCATGAAAATATAGCCAGTAGTAGTTGCTATTGTAGTTGTCGCAGTCTGCCCCAAATATGTCGCACCGAAAACGCTATCAAATTTCACTTATAGCTATCACGACTTGAACTCCTTTCCATCAATGCCATCAAATCGGCTAAGTAAGTTTCACCTAAAGACTGTGGCACGGGTTACTTTTACAATGGGGCAAGGGCTATAGAAATGGAAAAGTATGCACTTTATTTGGATATAATCTGGATATAAACAGATTGCATTTCTGATATGAAAATAAATTAATCAAGTCAGATATTATTTATATATATATATATCTTTTAAGCTTAAGCTGTGCGTATACTTTTTATATGGTTAACCTGTAGAATGAATATTTGAATAGTATTGAAAATATCATGCAATTACGTGCAATTTATGTTTAAAACAAAAACTATTTAAGTAAGTTCAGTTTTATGGAACTTTATATATGTATATTATTTTATGTATATATTAGAAATGGTTACACTTGATCTTTAATATATGACGTGGTATAAGATACGTTTCAGATTCAATTTTTGATTATAAAATAAATACCTAAGCTCATATATTATTTTTGCTAGATTTTCTATTTAAAAACTATACACTTAATATGACTAACCTGTTGAGCATATAACGGTAATATCGCATTGGATATATCATGCAAATACTTGTAGTTTATCATTACTATAATCAGTTACTATTTTTGGTATGAAAATAAACTATTAAACTTACCTGTTGAAGTGCAGCTTTCACTCTAGTTAATTATGCTAATTACCTATTCAAAATATGATGCAAATAGTTGCAGCTTATCTTGAGGATTTTCATGCTGTGTTTTCTTGCCACGAATTGAAACATTTGTTGCCACTGTGCGGAGTGTTGCAAGTGACACATTTCAGCCGCTTGTTAGTGGCTGTTGGCCGTGTTGCAAAAAGCAAAGCCAGCTACGCAGCGCCAGCTTCATAAATCCATACTGGAGTTGGCTAAAATGTGAAGAAGTTGGTTGAGGGCAGGGGCGGGGGTAGAGGTTGGGGGAGTGGCAGCTGTCACATAGTGCGCTATTTGGTTTTCGATACTTTGAGCGATTTTTTGCAGACTCTCGCAACAAAGCAACGTTTACGGCATAATGCATGATGGCAACGAGACACAGAGAGAGGAAGAGTGAGGGGGTGGGAGAGAGTAAAGCGACCACAACAAGGTATACAAACAAACACACACCAACACACACACACACACACACACACACACATATGTACATAAATAAACAAGCTAGTGTGTATGTGGCTGTGTTGTGCTCCCTTTTGGTCGTCCTGGACCCACACGCACTTTGTCGTCGAGTAAAACGAGAACCGAAACTGTCGAAACTGTCAGAATGTCAAACAAGCGATGGAGCCGGGAGTCGTCTCTGCAACAACAGCAGCAACAACAGCAGCAACAAATAGCAGCAACAAAAAACAAGAACAACAGCAACGATTGCAGAGATCGGCAAACAAGAAGCCGGCTAGGCCACCCTAGGCATATTTATTGGAAATCTGAAACAGCTCGAATATCCCGTGTATCCCATTGCCCCTGTATCCATATCTATTTGTGTGTGTGTAAATACATATACACTCGGGGACAATCAAATAGGTGTAAACATTTTAGTTGCTCCAAATCACAGTTTTCATATTTGGCTTTACTTTTACTTCTTTTCATCTGCAAGTAAAGAAAAACCATTTGCTTTCTTGGTTTAATTTAGTTGTAAATTGAATGCAACTATTTGTAAGAGCATATGGAAATGGAAAAACAAAAATAATATACCAAATATTCCAAAATATTGAAGTACTGAAGCTCAAACGGCATCGAAAAATAATATTTCAATATTTTTTCCAACCATTGTATTTTGGAAATGATTTGAATTTTATTTTCGAACTTGAAATATTAAATTAATTGCCTTTAAATCTATTTAATTTAAATTATTATGTTATATTTAAATCTATGTTTTAAATTTCAAATTTACTGTCTACTCGCCTATTTAATTGAAATTACTTTATTATTTTTAGTTATTATGTTAGAAAATTATTTGCGAAATTTCCAATTTATTGTCTGCACACCTATTTCACTGTCCACGAGTGCGTCTGTGTGTGTGTTTCGCATGTCCAGCAAAAAGAATTTGTTACATGATATTTGTTAACGGGCTGCAGCAGCAGCAGCAGAGCAGCAGCTGAGCCGTAGCAGAGCCGTGGCAGAGCAGCAGCTTCGCCTGGGTTTGATGCCTTCCTGATATATGGCCAACCTTTGACATCCTTTAAACGAGCAACATGATACTCTAGATTATGCTTTCACGACATGCTCCTTGTTGCTGCCACAGCTCCCAACCACTCCGCACAATTCTGCTCCACCCTGCTCCTTGCTCCGTTCTGGGCGATACGTCAATGTGACAGTTTGATAATTTATTTTGTTGAAATTTGTTGCTTGACGATGGCATCGCTTAAATAAGTTATCAACGGCATATCGCATTGTAAATGGCAGCACGTAAATGAATGAAATTATTTTGCAACAAATTAAGGCAAATTTATGCGTCACAACGACAGATCTCGTCCTCTGCCCACTCTCCCAGCCATGGGCAAATACAATTTAAGCTGAATCCAAACATAAATGAAATGAAACTAAACACAGAGGCAACAAACAAACAAAAAGCGAACACCAAAATCCAATGAATTTTTCTTTCTTTGTTTTTTTTTTTTTTTTTTACCAAAGAGCTTCAGCGAAATCTGAGCGCAAAAGCTTTTCGCAATCGGGATCGGAGCTGGAACTCTTAGAGTCTATATAGTCGGACACCGTGGTGGATAAATGTAGGGGGAGAAAGGAAGTAGTGGTTGGTGCTTCCCCATACATTGTTTTCTTTTCTGGTTCTGTTTCTGGTTCTGGTTCTGGTTCTGGTTCTCTCTCATTCCTTTTTATTGTGAATCAAATGTCAATAGAGAGTACATTTCATTCAGTTGGCGCAGGACTCATTCTTGCAACCATACACTTTGCCACCAAAAACCCCAACATCCAAAACCTCTCCACACCCCATTCCTTTCATGCACGCCCACTGCCTGGCATGGCACGCCCCCCATTGTTGCTGTCACAGTGTTTGTTTGCGGATTTGACGCTTTTCCGCTTTGCCAACGCATTTTTTCTTCTCATTTTCCTTTTTTTTTCAGCTTTTTCACTGCTGGTGAGAGTGGGTTTGGGGGATACAGAGTATTTGTGCAGCTGAATGCTACAGCAAAATTAGAGATGTTGCATGCAAAATATTAGATAATCGACAACTAAGCTGGATGGTATTAGTGTATGCGACTGCGGAATAAAATTTCATTTTTCCATAACGAACTTGCTCCATAAATGGTTTATGCGATCTAAATCTGTTTAAAACATTTATCTTTGATACGGAATTAGATATGTATTAGATAATCGACAACTATGCTAGATGGCATTAGTGTATGCAACAGCAGAACTATTGTGTTCTTTCTATATATCATATTTGCCTGTTCAACTAGTCTCAAATGAGTACTCGAGAATTTAATTATAAACTATTTAATCTACGTTGGTATAAGTCTGAGTGTTACAGAAAAGTTCGAATTATTATAATATTGACTGAAGAAATGAATTAGCATATATAGTATTAAATAGCCAACAACTATACTAGATAATACTTTATATACTGAATACAAATTTATTTTTCAAGTCGAATATGATGCTTAAAAAATGTTTTATGAGATTTAAATCTTTTACAAATTTTTATTTATACATATTACATTATTTATCTTTAGTATAGAACATTTTTTGCTTGTGCCAATTTATTTTTAATTTATATGTTTACTTCAGCAGAGCTGAGTATAAATATTTGTTTATTTAGTATTAGATTATCGACGCCTGAGCGAGATAAAAAGTAAAATGCTATAAATGCTGAATAAAATGTAATTTTGCTGTCCCTAAATTACAACTCATGGGCTTTAAATATTCTAAATATTAGGTGTGCATCCCACGAGTTTTTTGTATATATATATATATATATATACATTTCAATATATCCTTATTTGGCTGCTGTCTACTTAGTGCTCGACCGCTGTCAATATTAATCTGTTGGCCCTTTAATAAAGTAACGCAAGCTCTTACCTCAAAATGCTTAACTAAGTGCATTGCATATTCGTCAATAATTTACAAGCTGAGTTTTCTTTTAGCTCGTCTGTTTTTTCTTCCTTTTTTACTTTCTCTCGTGTGTTCTTGTTGGTTTTGCAGCTGCTTTCGAATTTTTTATTTGCACGGAAATGTATAATTTTTCCAAGTCAAATGTAAATACTTTTAGCGTATTTTTGTGGGTTTCATTGGTTGTTGTTGTTCCCATTGCTGTCATTTGGTTTGTGGTAGCTCTGGGCGGAGGGAGGGCGATGTCTTTTGCTTTTCCTTTTTTTTTCTTCTTGGTGCGTGGGCGTGGCGCATGCAAATGACACGCCTGATGCTGCGTAAATAATTTTAGCGTTTTCGCCATGCGCCAAAATAAAATGCAAAATAAACATTTTATTTTGATGCTTTGGCTGCTGCCGGCTGCTGTCGACTGTTGACTGTCGACTGAAACTGAAACTGAATGGATTGAATGGAAGACGGAGGATTTGGGTCAAGTTGGTTGGCTTTGCTTTTTGGGGTCTTTTACGCAACTTGCACTGTGGAAGCAGCAGGCTGCAAACATTGAATTTAATTATGCATAAGACAAGTCGAGAGCAACTTGCAAGTTGTCGTTTTAGCCACAAAACATCAAAATGCAGCCAGATGCGCTGCACAAAAACATCAAATTTAGGCGGAGAGAGTGGAGAGTGTGCGATATCTGGCTTGATGACACGTTTCGGTGGCTCAATTTGGCTTAGAGTGGCTGGCAGAAAAACCCATTCCAGCAGGATTCCAATTAAAGCGGCAAAAATAAAACGTCGCAACCTGACAATTTATGCCCATGTGTGTGTATCGAGATTTTCTGTCTAAAAGCGATACGATTCGCATATTTATTTATTTGCATTCAGACAGGAGCGGCAGCAGCAGCAGCAGCAGACGATATCGATGGCTAGACAATGTGGCCAGCGGCACATAAATAACGCTGTGTGACAGAAATTAAATGAGGGTTCTCCACTGCCCCACATAAATATGCGAGGCATACATATTTTTTTGTTGGCTGTTGGCTTTCTTTTGGACGGGTTGGAAATCGAAATCAGCCCAAAAATCGGAAAACATTTTCGCTGACAACTTGGCAAACAAATTTCGGTTAAAAGAAATTGTACGTATTTTAAAACGGGGCTTCTTTGTTGACAAGGTCAAAAGGGTTTTTTTTGTTTTGTGCCAAAACGAAATTGAGCATCAAATTATGGTATTGCCTGATTGTGGCAATGCGATAAAGCGATATGTATATATATCTCAAGTCAACCTGTTATTCAGCTAACCTTGTGGCTTTTTTTAGTTTAGATGTGTAACGAAAGATTTGGGCCAAAATGGCTTAATATTCAAAAGAGGTTTTCATTTGATGGGCATCTTTTTTCTGTCGACATGTTGTCAATTCTTGATTGCAATATCTCATGTTCTTCAAAATAAAACATAACACTTAATAATGCACTGTTCTTCTGGCAAGAGGCAGTGAAAGACAAAATGACAACATTTTGTTTTGTTTTGGTGCTTGTCAAAATTTCAATAAATACATTTGTTGTTTGTTTGAACTCATGAACTCATTCAACAGGGGTTAAAAGGTTATAAGTTGTGCAAAATGATGCAATAGGTGGAGAGAAATATCTATGAATTGTCGAGTCGATATAAATATGTCTCCCTCTTTCTATGCAAATTAGGCTCTTAAATATCGGGCTAAATTATCTTAACCAAACTCACCAGTTATGCGTTATGCTCCCAACATTTGTGCAACAAATTATGGAGATCGAAACTCTATTTCGACAATCGGTTGTTTTTTTGATAGTAAGTTTGATAGTAGTTTTGTTAATTTTTACTTACAATCTGTTAAATGTCAATCAGCAAACTTGTATAAATAGAATAATCTATGGTGGCATTAATGCCACTCCACGTTAAGTAAGACTTTAATATGGGTAAAGTCAACAAAAAGTTAGTTGAGCTGAGAGCTCGACTAATATGGATGCCTGTGCAGAGCCCATGAAATTCATGTCCTGTTCTCGAGTTGTGTGCGAAGCGATGATTCTATTCCATCTCACCATTACTGTACGCACTTATTGTGTGCCTTTATTATTGCCAGAGTTGCCAATGGCCACTGTTGACATTTCCGCTGCCAGCCAAAGATGTGATAAAGAAAAAGTGAGAGAAAGTGGGAAAGAGGAACAGAGGTAGAGTTGTCGCATCATGCTTACAACATACAAATGCATATCATCATGATAGACACACACACACATGAGTTGTTAAACAAACACCCACTCACACAAAGACACGCACACACAACCACAAAAAGATACACACATACACATACGCACACACACATTACACTTAGTTGCTCATTCTCATTGAAGATGAAGCAAAAGGCGATAATGTTAAGCGTCAGCTTTTTGAAACAATTTCAACACATTGCCAGAGAAACACATACACGTTCACACACCCACACACAAAGACACACATATACACACTGTCATAGAGACACACTTCAGGCAGGGCAAACACAAACAGGTCGAGTGGAGAAGTAATAATAGCCAACCCGTTATGTGTGTAGACGTTGCCATTATCGTTGTTCCATAGTTAGTTATCCTTTTGAATGTCGCACACACACACACATACACATAAGTGCTTAGCATTAGACATATGTATATGTTAAGTTGTGTATATATATACATATATATATATATATATATATATAAACCGATAACCTTTGTTGCCCAAAGATTGTGCGGTTTAACACAGCAGCAGCAGCCGGTTGCTTTGACTGTGGTGTGTTGATTTTCAGCTGGCTCAACTGGACTTTAATCAGCTCTATATATACATACATATATATATACTATATATATATATATATATATATATATATATATATATATATACTTGGGTAAACGACAAACTTAAATGGGAAATTCATAGATAAAACTTGAACAGCTCAATCCCATTATAAATAAATAGCATTTATTGCATAATAAAGTCTGATTAAAGTTTAGCTTTAAGTCGGACATTAAATGATTATTAACATTCATAATAAATCAGAAATTGGTTTTGTTAATTGTTTTCTCATTAAATTTGTTTAACTTTGAGGTGACTTAAATGCGAAATTCTACTTTGAAGTCTATATTTTATAAGAAAAATAAAGCTTCCACCATGCGGAAAAGATTTCATGAATTTTTTTGATCAATTTCAATTTACCCAACATATAATATTATTCACCATATATAATATATAATATTGGAGCAATTAAAAGTTTGATTTTTGCAAATTTTGCCTTCTGAGAAAAGTGAGGAAAAAATAGCATACTTCTTTCTGCAATTACTTTATGTCCAGATTTGGTCGAATTATAAATGTGCGAAAAATTGCATAATTATCAATCATGATAAATGAAAACTTTGTTAAGTTAATTGTGCTTTTAGCAAATTTTAAAAAGTTTTTCGATGCAATATTATTTTTAAGAGACAATGAAAAAATAACACATTCATCCATTTTTTATGCAATATACATATTATTAACAGGAGGAAAAGTCTGCTTAAAAGTTTCATTTTTGCTACAAAATAAGATAATATTTATATGTACCAAATTTGTGAAATGCAAAATTTTTCATTGGAGACAATATATAATAAAAATAAATACTTAAAACATGAGGAGCATTTAATTAAATATAAAAAGCGTTTAATTAAATATTAACAATAATTGTTAAATTATGCACCACATATACATAACATATATATACATATGTTTTATTTTTTTTTAAATGTAATGTAATGAACGGAGTGAAAAAATCATAGCATACTTTTCTGCGCAAGTGACACATGCCCATTTTGATTATTTTATAAATAAATTTATGCGAATTTGCTGTCTCTTAATAACATTTCGAACTTTACGGAAAGAATTCATGTATTTATAATATATATTTTTTATAAGCAGAAATGAGTGAATGAATATAGATCCAGATTTATCGAGCTCTTAAAAAGGCAGTGTGAAGAAGGGGTTAACGGATGGAGAGGAGGTAAAAATAGTTGCGTTGTGTGTTTTTTTGGTATGCATTGCTTATGTTATTGCGTGCCTGATGATGATGTTGTTGTCATTTCGATTTTTTTGTGCTTGCTCAGCAGCTGACCTTCAACAACATGCACACAGATACGCCCACAACACATAGACAACTTTGCTATTATTTTCCCTTGACTACTTTGGAAATTGCGCACAAATTGATGAATAAGTTGTTTTGCTTGAAGTTCTACGCTATGCTTCTTGACTCGCAACTTAATCTTGATCTTGTCTCTGTCTGCTCAACCGTGTTAGTAATGTGCACGTGTGTGTGTATAGGGTGTGTTTCTTCCCTTACTTGTGCAAGTGCTACTGCGTCTTAATCAAGTGTATTGTCAGAGAGAAAGAGACAGAATCTGTGTGTGTATTTTGCTCATTGCAGCAATTTGGCCGTGTTTTTCACGCACTAAGCAAACAGTTGAAATGACAAGAACAACAGCCAGTAGCAAACAACATGTGTGTGTGTGTGTGTGTGTGTGTGTGTGTGTGTGTGTGTGTGTGTGTGTGTGTGTGTGTGTGTATGTGTGTGTATCTTGGGCAACTATATTAATAACAATCAGGCTTGTTGGCCATGCAGATGTGGATTTTGTCCAAAACAGCAACAGGAATAACAACAAGAGCAATAACAACAATCACAAAGAGACCATTCAAGCGAAAACAACAAGCAGATTGTTGTTGTAGAACACACATTAACGCACATATAAATACTACACTCAATTCACACACATACACACTCGAAGACACACTCGCACACACTTGTGTGCAATTGTTTCTTTATGACTTTGTCTGACTATAGATAAATTTTTTGGGTACCATTTGCAGCTGTTGAATTTGATTTTTGATGGTCTTTTGTCAGTTTTCTATTTGAATATTGTTTTCACTTTGTTCAAAGAACTTCCTTTTTCCTGTTTAATGGCCTGCAGAGCAACTACAAAATCAAGCGGATGTCAATTCCTTAAGGCTTACGAGAATGAGATAATTTATTTTATATATATGTAATGTGGCTCAATAGCCTACAAACTTTCAAAGATTAACACGCTTAAAAGTAAGATATAAAAAGTTTGGTTATGAAAGGTTCTTTAATTAAATTTAACCAACGTCTAAGGAAGCCAAGTACATCACTAGAACAATAACAATCAATCTAATTCAATCTTAAGGCACTTAATAATTTTTACAATTAATTTTAAATAATTCCACCTTTGTTTTCTACTTGTAGCTGAGCACTGCTGCCCAGTTGGACATCCGAGGGGAATCGAAGATATGTGCTGTCAATCAATCAATATAATATGTTAAGTAGCTTCAAACTTGTCGCAAATAGACGCAGAACGGCTAAGTAAATGAGAGGCTTATATGCTCTAAGCACAAGCACACAGTGCGTATGATTAATGAATTGAGTTGCCGCGTACCCGAGTCACTCTCATAAGCTTGCTTAGTGCACATAACCTTATGAGTCCTAACGTCCTTAAGTCCATGCGCTCTTGCGTCCTTGTTGCATTCAGAGGGATAGGGACACACTTAATCAGTTCGACATTATCAGCGTGACTTTGCGTTCCGGTCGAGAGAGCCACTCGGCGATTAGGTTGCATGACTTGTGGTTCCACAAAGGACTTTAAGTGGATATATGTGGCAAGTAAGCATTAATTACATGCCATGAATTCAATGCGCTCACATACACATACACACACGCGCACAAATTGAAATTATATTCCCAACTTATAGCTACCATTTTATAGCGAAGTTTGGCATTGGATTTCTTTTGTGAGTTTCGCAGCTGATGCACTTTATACACTCAGAAAAAAGCAAGCATTTTTCTAAAAATCAGAAAGGCTTGTTTTATTTTTTAATTTTTAAGAAATATTTTCTTTTAATATTAAATGCATATCTAAAAAGTAGTAAATGAATAATATGAATTTATAAACTATATATTTGAATATGTAAAATCTTAAAACAAAAGTGTATTTTTAATACAAGCATCAACAAATTTAATGTTGGAGTTGTTTGAAAAAAAACCTGAACAAATATAACTGAGCAACAAAATGAGTTAGCCTTGTGATTAGCGAATAAAATTGTGGGCGGTTTTTTTTTTCAGAGTGTATCTCCAAACAAATGAGTTCATGCAACCCACAAAGTCTAGACAATTGAACTGTCCATATGTGAGCGGATGTGTGTGTGTGTGTGACAGACAACAAAGTCGCCATTAGCTGTCGTCTGTTGCATATTGAATCGCTGATTTATTTTTATTCGATGCCGCCACACTAATTGTGCTCATATTCCGCAACCGAAATCGAAGCGGCCTTCTTTGTATGGCCGTAGGTGTAGAGATAGAGGTAGAGAGAGAGAGAGAGAGTGCTGTCCCTTGAGGACTCTTCACTCCGAGTGCCTTGGTGCGTCACTTAAGCGCCTTTCCATGCTGCCAATTTAATTGCAATTGCAATCAATGTTGCCTCACAGCCAGGCTGCAGACCAATTGCAGTCAGAGTTGAAGAGCAAGAGGGGAACGGGGCACCGGGTGGGGGATAATACAAAGTCGACCCAATAACATTTTTTTTACGCATATAAATGACGAGGAGCATGCAGGCATCAGGCCGTCGATGAAAATTATACAGCAACTGCAGAAAACGCTTTTTATTCGCACGCAAATAAATCAATAAAATATATTGAAACAAGCTGTAGAGGCAAATTGTCTAAGTTAATAATACAAAATTAAATAAATGGGGATATAAGTAATAATCTGAGAGTAGAGCTGTATTGATAATGTTTTAACCAATAAGTTTGAGTTGGAAAATATTATTGAATAAAAGGTAACTGTTCGATCGATTATTCCTACTAGTTTGGATTCAAACAGGGACATGGCTATATCGACTAGGTGGTTGATGCTGATCAAGAACATATACCTAGAACTCTCCTTTCTTCCTACTTCACGACAAAATTATAATACCCCCTATAAAAGCACATCAAAGAAAACTGCGCAAAACTCCCAAAAAAAATCTACAATCAAATATTGTTACACATTTTATGCATCTTAACAATTAAGTCATATAAATGAGGACCCAATTAACAGTCAAGACTTACCAAAAATTAATTTGTTGATAATTGTACATGTATATATTCATATATTCATTAAGGTAAATGTGACAAATCCAATTGATGCTACACTCTACAGCAGCACATAAATAAATAATCGTTGACAGTTTTGGCTTTTGGGGAACACTTTGAGTTGGCATTTTGGTGAGTTGAGCTCTTGGATTGTGGCAAATAGTAATGAGTACAGTGAGTACAGTAGTATTTGCGGAGGATGCATGTATGCACTATAATTATTGTGCAATGCTTAATTTAAATAATTAATAAATTATAATGCAAGCTGCCAGCAGAAGCAGAGAAACAAAAACAGAGACAAAGGCAAAGGCAAAGGCGGATGCTGGCAACAGCAGCTAAAAGTTTCTCATTAAACAAATATTTTCACAGCAGCTAAAATTTATGTATATGTTGCCAGCATACACAAAATATGCGTGGAGCAAAGCGGCGGATGTGTGGGCGTGGCACTGAGAATGCTGCAAGTAGTGCAAACAAGAGGCAGACAGGCTGGCTGGCAGTCAGTAAGCAGCAAGCAGCTCAGCAAGGACATGCCAAAGGACACATAATGCAAACATGTGACTTCCGCATGCGGTGCAAACACTTACAGTACAACCACACACACACACACTCAGGCACGCACAGCAGCATTCATAAAGTTTGTGCCATAGTCTCATAGTTGTTAACAACTCGAACAGCAGGCGGAGCTCGTCCGTCTCTCCTTTAGTCCTTGGTGTCCTTCCGACCGCTTGTAGCTTGGCTTGTAAGCGCTCCCCACTATTTTGGGCTTAACTCACTTGCCACACGCACACCCATACACACACACACACACACTTAGATACAGTAAAAAAAAAATTACATTCTGAATTTTAGCAATTTGCAAGTTCAACTCTTTTTTTATTTCACGGTGGATTTTTCTAAATTTAAGAACAATTATGTATAATTTGCAGGTTGATTTTTTAACTGTAAGATTATCTCATTTGTTGCTTATATTACTCAATAAGCAATTAGTATTTTAAGATTACACAAACATTTGAGATAGTGTATAAATGCACACAATTTAAACTTTTAAACTTTTTATAAATGCATATTTGGGATTGCTGATTTTTGGCAAGCCTTTCCAATTTGTGTAAAAATGTTTGCTTAAGTCTAAAAATTATTTTAGCAGCAATCTCTTAAATTCAAGTTGATTTTTTTTTGAGTGTAGATAGCTGCATCACAAAGACATAATGTGAAATAACTTATTGCCCTTAAAATGTCATTTGTGTCAACGTTAAGATAAGTTACGCATACGCACCGTACAGCAAAGACTATGCACACACACTGCAAAACTACACACTACACACTGCACACCCTGTATCCCCTTCCCCTTCCCCTTCCCCTTTTCAACCCGCACATTGCCGTTGTCGTCATCTGCCTTGCAGGCTTGACAACAATTAAAGTCAACAGGAAATGTGACACATTTAACATGGTAAATAATATTTTCAATTATTCAGTATAAATAATACACACACACACACACACAGAGAACTAGAGAGAGTGAGAGAGAAATACATATAGAGTGAGGAAGATAGAATTGCATACATGTTCTGCCTTTTTCACATGGAAATATCCTGCGGCATTTCCAAAAACTAATTAGCTACTCACAAAGTGTTTGTTTTAACCGTTCGTCACTCTGCGGGTTTCCATTTACAACGACAACAACAAAAGCAACAACAGTCATTTTGTTGCATGTTGAAAGTATAAACTGTGTTTGTATAATTGAAACTGACCCTTGTCAAAAGGGTTTTCAACTGCGAACAACTTAATTTCATTTGTCAGAGCTGTGCTAAGTTTTACTAATCTGTTAAAAATCTAACGATTGATTTATGTATCATTTTTCTTATGTAATAATTTATGAAAATATTTTACGGCAATGACTTAATTTAATTTGTGTAGAGTCTTAAGTGCATACTTAATATTAGTAAAAAAAAATGGAAATCTTTAAAGTTTCTCTTGTTTTTACAAATAACTTCGAAATATAAGAAAATACTTGAAGCAATGCCCGATAAGTAATATGCTACCATGCCACAGGCATTCCTATGTCCCAATCCAGTTTATTGGAAAAGCATCTTCCATTTTCCAACTGCCATCGAATTTTCAACCATAAATGCAAGTTTTCAATTAGAGCGCCAACGAGCGAATATTTCGGTTTTGGTAAAACCCACAAGCAAAAAAAAAACGCAGCCACAATTTGCAGTTGCTGGCAGCAGCATTTAACCTGCATGCCACACAAACACACCAGTATACAGAGCAGCACACACACAGAGCAGTCCACACGGACACATCTACAATTACCAAAGATTTATCGCTTGTGCACTTGAAATTGATGACCAGGGCCTAATTGTCATCCGATATGAGTCCACCGCATGACTCGCATTGTCGGTGGAGCAACGTTGTCGTCGAGTAGTAGAAGCAGAGGCAGAAGCAGCAGTAGTTGCAACTGCAACAGCACCAGCACCAGCACCAGCACCAGCAGCAGCAGCAGCACATTTATACACTTCAACCGGGCACGTGCATAGTTTTGCATGCTGCGCATAACTTGCACACACACACGAATACACACACACACACACACACACATAGACACACGCAGTGGCTCGTAATTTTTACGCAGAGCGATTTATGTTTGACTTTCGCATGTGGCTGGCGGTTTGGGCGGATTTCAAAAGTGCCCCCAAAAAAACGAGTGGGCGACAAAGAAATTCTCAACTTGATGCTGATGTCGCCTGCTGCTTACCAATAGCTTTATAGCTACAGCTATAGCTATTGTTGTCCTTGTTGTAGTGTAAGTTAAGACTGGGTCTGCATTGGCTGATAAATCGCCAGCAATTTATTATTGATAACACATTGGTACATTGATTGTGTATTAACTGAAACTGTTTGCCAAAGTAAAGTGACATTGATATATGGCAAGTACATGAAATATCGCTTGTTACCATTCCTACTACACACACACATACACACTTTCCTCTCTCTCTTTCTCTCTTTTGTGTGTATGTGTGTGTTTGTGTTTGTTGGGCCCAGCGCAGTGTGGCATGCCCATTGTGGCAATCAACACCAGAAGTTGACGCAAGATTTGTGGTCCGTCCGTCCGTCAGTCAGTCTGTCAGTCAGTCAATTTATGCGTCTATTCCAACTTAATGTCTAAATATTTAACAGTGAATTAAAAAAAAATGATGACAGCATTTTATTTTGATTTTTATATTAATAAATATTTGGAAATTAAATGTATATATTTTTGGCATTTATTTTTTAAACATTTTTATTATAATATAATCAACAATAACTATTATGTGCCTTAATAATATAAATTTTTAATATAGACCTTTAATAATTATGACAGCATTTTATTTTGCTTTTCCCACTAGCCGAGTACATATTTTGAATCCAATTCATATATTTTTATGTATTACTAATTTAATTTGTATTATAGTATAAATGACTATAAAAAATATACACGTATTAAATACCATTTAAAATAATTAAATACCATTTTAGCTCTTTTCAAGGCTTAATGTCTAAATATTTAACATGGACTTTTAAAATAGTTGACAGCATATTATTATTATTCGTAAAACTCATATTTATATCTTTTAAAAAATTATGACAGCATTTTATTTTGATGTTACATCCTCGCCAAGCCCATATATGATATGAACGAATATTTGTAAATAAAATGCATATATATGTATATATTTACAAATAATTTTGTATTTTTTTATTAGGATGTAATTAACAATAAAAAATACATGCAAATAAATATCATGTTAGCTGTTCTTGAAAAAACACATAACGCAGCAATTAATGCCGCTTGGACAAGCACCTCAATTAATAAAAAAAAATCCGGCATATTTTTAATTAATAGCATTATTTATCATTGAAACTAACGATAATAGCAAATAGCAGACAAATTGTGAAGTTGAAGTTAACAATTTTTAAATTGAGTTATATAAAATGAATACAAGCAATATGCAGGGGAAGTTTATATTTACATTGGAATATGTTTGACTAAATGGCAGCTGCTCCAAATAAACAACAGCGGCAGCAGCAGCTGCAGCAATGACAACTACAACTTTAACAACAACAAAAAACGACAACAATAAGAGGAGCATGAACAAGTATAACAGATAGTGACAACCAGCGGCAAACACGAAAGTGTAATCAACGCTTAAACACTCTTGCAACAACGAGACAAACATGTCTCTGCTCCTCTGCCCCAGCCGCAGACAATGGCTGACTGGCTGACTGGTTGGCTGACTGGATCTCTTTGGCTGGTTGGCTGGCAGACAAAAAAAAAAAAAGAAGCATGGACAAACATTGCGACACATTACTGTCAAAACTCATGAAAATATTTCACAACAGCGACAGGCGAACTGTGCCGTTGAAGGGCCAAGTACCTTGAAGAGCAAGAGACTTGCAACAGCGAGTTAGACAGAGGGGGCGAGGAAGAGGGAGAGATACACAGTACACTCAGAAAAAAAATCGTTCTCAAATTTAGAAATTCGCCCCGAATGCTATAAAGTTTTTTGTATTTTTGCAAATAATTTCTAATTAGAAGAAATTAATTCTAAGAATTGGAAAGACCTTTTCATGAATTTTAGAAATTTCTTAAATGTATACATATGAGAATAATTCTTTTATAGGCTTTTTAGTTAATTTTCTAGTTGTTAATTTTATTGCACGTAAATGTGTAGATCCTTGAAATATTTATAGTATATACATAGAACTTATATATAGCTTGAAATATAGACCTAAAGAAAAATAAATTATTTTATTAGGACAATCTTATTTTATAATTTTTAGAATTGTATTTTCTTATATTTAGAAAGTATTTCTAGAAACCAGAAAGACATCTACTCTCAGGGCGATTTTTTAATATACAGGTAATTTTTTTCTGAGTGTAAGCATAGTAGTCGTAGTAAGAAACAAAAAACTCACTAACAAGCATCATATGCCAGCAAAAATGTCAACAACAATGCGCAGCACACACACAAGCACACAAGCACACAATCACACAGACATACACACTCACACAGCTCATTAAAGCCGTGACAAGCAGTGGGGAGTAGGGATGGAGTGTCGGGGGTCTAAGGAAGAAGGGGAATTTAGCATGGCGGCTTAGCAGCAGACGGAAATGCAGCAGGATAGCATTCATTTGTTTTCCTTGTTGGCAGTTTTTGTTTTTATTGTTGTCTTTTTCGTATGCATCTTGTGCCCATTTTCATTGTTGTTGTTGTTGTTGCGCTTTATGACAGCTACAAAAAGTTGCTGATGATGTAATGTTTATGTGTCGCTGACACTGTCACGCCCCTTACCCCAGCTGCAACACCTGTGCCCCACACACACACACCGCACACACCGTCATAATTGCACCTGGCAGGCAAACAGATGCAGCAGCAGCAGCAGCAGCAAAAAAAGACGCACAAGCAACAATGACAGGACAGAAATATGCCAAGTAGCTGACTTCACCTGGGTTGGTGGCAGTGTGTCATATGATGCATATCGCAAATGTCGTTTGCCGTCAGTTTCCGTTTGTTGCAGCAGCCATTTTGTTTATGCATGAACACGAATGCAACTGCAACCAGCAACCAGCAATGGAACGCGCAATGTCGCCTCTGGTTGACTCTTTGTTTCATGGCAACCTCCCTCCCTCCGCGGAATGAACACCCCCAACTGTGCCACACATGTGTTGCAAGCATGTGCAGTTCCAGTCTCGGTTCAAGTGTAAACTAATTTTGGGTGCTGACATTGAATTACGATTTCAGCGCCACGTTACTCAGTAGAGATCAGAGATCACAGTTTGAACAGCCAACTGTTTTTGGTCTAATCAAATTGTAGTCGTGTGTCATAGCAGCTTTTCACTATGCCCAACATTTTGTACATTCACATTAGCAACATTTTGGGATTCCATTAAGAGTCTGTGTCCCTTAACGCTTGATTTAAGTAGAATAGCTGTGGTACTTATTTATTTATTTAATGTCGAGTAATATCAATGGATACATAAAAAATACGGAAAGTAGAATAGAATTTAATTTAAATTAAATATAAAAATATACATCTAAATTTATATGGAAACTATATAAAAATTTCTACGATTTCTGGGGGTATTTAAATGCAAAGTGCTAAAAAATCGGTTGCATACATTGGAGAACACTAAAAAAATCAATCAGACCAAACAAAAAATGGTTGGTTTGAATTAGATAAAATGCGTGCAAAAATGTTATTCCCGACACAAGACGTCTAGGACAACCTACGACAACAAATTTAACTACCAATTTAAAAATGCAAAAGAATTTAATTTCTATTTGCTTTCTGCAAATATTAAAACAAAAAATTAATTATTCAAACCGATAGTTGACAGAATTGTTGATGTGAAAATACAATAAATAAATATTCGGAAGATATTCCTCCAAAGGTGCAATATTCAGTCAAAAACTTAACATTCTCTAAATATTCGAGAATGTAAGAAATATTGATGGTGGAATATTATTTTTTTCTCTGAAACTTTGACCTTAAGGCTATCTTATGTGGCGTATCTGAACGCTAAATGAATTTTTATTGTTGGGTTATTCATTTGTTATGCCAATATGTAAATTTATATGCGTGCCGATTGCATATCTAACCAATTTGACCAATTTGACCAATTACACTCCTTCTACAACAATGGCCCAGCATTGGGGCAATAAACTAAAACTGTATATTAATTTTTGTGGCATACACACACACACACTACTATTACACACAATTAGGCAATAGAAGCAGCAACAACCATCGAGATATCTATAAACACATGTAAAGCGTACAGGAAGCCGCACTGATAGAGGCAATTAACAGCTCGGCACGCCATATTTCCTATACGCTGCGTATACGCAGCCATATTTCCAATTCACACAAGTATTCGTGTGTGTGTGTTTTCCATTAGGTGCGGCAAGAAAAAAGAAAGAAAAAAAAAGAAAAAAAAATTAGACACATAATTAAAAATACAAAGCATAAAGCGCCACACAAAGACTAATAGCTGTGTGTGTCTCCTTCCCTGCAGCCCTATCTCCTCTCCTCCACAACGATTAATTTATTGTTATTGCTTAGGTAAACAAAGGCACAAAATCGAAACGGAGACTTGGACGTCCTGGCCACGTGATTAGGCCAGTTCGATGGGCAGCAAGCAGCAAGCAGCAAGCAGACCGCAGTTGCCTCGAATATTATTAGTAAACCAAATGCGTAGCCATAAATTACCACTCAGCGCCCAATGCTCAAGGAGCGCATCTCAAGACGCGCGGTAGGCGTAGGAAGGGCGCGGAAGGAGGCGTGGGATTTGGAATTGCAAGCTACACTCAGGAAAACTTCGCACTGAATTCTATACAATCGCCCTAAAATAATAATCACCCTATAAGAACTAGAAGGTTTTTTATTATTTTAATTCTAAATATAAGAAAAAAAAAATATGAATACAAGTTGACAAATCCTAAAAATAAATAAACATAAAATAGTTGTATATATGTAATCTTAACATACTAATGTTTATTAATAATATAACAAACAAAAAAAAAATGCAAATTTCAGAATTGCTTGTATATCATGAATATTGGTCATATTTATTTAAAATTTGTTGAAAACCTGAAATGAAGAGAAACCCTAGTTTTAGATACATACTTTCGGAATAATAAGGCGAGTTAAAATTGGCGCCAAAAATTAGAGATTCATTTTTTTGTCTGAGTGTATGCTGAATGAAATGAAAATGGGACACGCTTGACAGGAACACTCGCTCGCCGAAGTGGGCCAGGAAGCACCGTCCACTGTCCGCCTTCTGTCCGACCACTGGGGCTCAGTTGTGACAGAGGCACAGTTTCGTGCCACGTGCTGCGTGCTGCGGAAATGCTCGCAAATTTGCGCTTTGAATTTCGTTCGGCGATCGTGGACTCGCATATTTTATTTGCACTTTCAATCAGCCAAAAAGCGGAAGCCTTTTGCCAGCAATAAAATTATTGAAAGATTGATGAAAGCGAGCCCAACAAATTGCCCCTCGTAAGTGAGTTTATATGTACAGCAGCAGCAAGCGTGCCAAAACCAAAAAAAAAAAGAAGAAAGTAAACTCTTAAGAAAGACAACCGAAGGACGTGCAATCGTTGACATTGACATGGGACCACAAATGCGAGCACAAAAAATATATAAAAAATATATATATATATATATATATGTATATATATATATGTATATGTATATGTCCAAATAACGACGAGGAAAAAACTACAGCCAGTGCTAAGATTTATGGTCAAATAATTAGCAACGTTGACGTCTGCCACGCCCTACTTGAATACCCTGTACGCGTGGAGTTAATTGGCAATAAGTTGGAGCTTTGACTTTGACTTGTTTAAAAAGGGAGTGTTTGCCAATAATTAACTTGGCTGGTTTTTAAATTATGCTTAAATCATTTATTTATTATAGCTTGTAAGCTATACCAGCTAATACTTTAGCTCTAGTATATTTGTTTGATTATTAAATATATACTTATATAATCTGAGCTATATGCTGTGACCTCTTTTTATTTTAGTTTTTTTCCTATATATTTCGAATTCCGTTACCTAGCTAACCGCCCGCTGCTAATCTAACCCTGAATAATATACCCGACAGGATTCGAAATCTGTTGAAGTATTTATAAAAATTAAAAAAAAAACCACTTGACCTGAAGTCCGCCAAATACTATTTAAAATTTATTTATTTGTTTTATACCCAGCCAACTTTTAGTCTACAACCTTATGCTTTTTAAATTTTACTTTCAAAATTTATTTATTTAAATAAAACTAGCCTATGGTCTAAAAGTGTAGGCGATAGCAGCTGAGTCTTTCGTTCTAGAATAAATATAACAATCTTTTAAAATTAAGTGTTTGGCAATAATTTAATTGCATGACTTTAAACATTTCCATTATTTATTCAATTAATTAGAAACTTGCATTAACATATGTATAATCTCATATATAATATTTTCTTTACCGAGTTGTGTTTTTCTTAGAAGTCTAGGAAGAGGTTAAATATTCAAATGAAATTACAAATACAACTATTTGCTCTATATATATTTAGATATTAACACAGTAAATGACCGCAATAACTTATGTCAACAACAACTTTAACAAATCAATATCAACATTTGTAGGGCAACAGTTAGTCGACTCTCTCTCTTCCTTCCTATCTCTCTCTCTCTTCTCTCTTTCTTTAACACACAAGCATACCAGTTCACCAAGAGGGAACACAACAAGCTGCCGTCGAGGTGTTTTAATTAATTAGCTTTTTGTTTTAATGCTGAACTTTTGTGTCCGGCGCTTTTGTGTCCGGCGTTTCGATTGCGTTTTTACGACTATGCGCGACTAATTTGTGTAAATTAAATTTATCGACCAGAAAATGCCGCAGCAGCCAAAGCAAAATCAGCACCCACCCCTACAAAAAAAAAAACTGCTGCTGCTGCTGTTGCTGCTTAAATTAATCATACGCAGTGTGCGCCAACTTGGTGACTGGGCCAAACTAAATGAGCTACCAAACGAAACAAAGAGGTAAAATGCAGCTGTGTGTGTATGTGTGTGTGTGTGTGTATGTGTGTGAATTTGGGTCAGTTGTGCGCTTCGATTTCGATTTTCCATTTCGATTTGTTTTTTTGTTAAGCATACGCAGTGTGTGCAGCAGCGCAATGCGGACTTGTACTTCACTGTTGGCAGCGGGTGTGTGTGGTGTGTGTGCCCATCAACTGACTTTGATGGCCAATACACGTTACGTTAATGGCCAAACAAGAGTTGGCCCGCTGCCAGACTGTAGAACTGTGGATTGTAGAAGCTCGCACTCCTGCACTTTCATTAAGCTTAATTAAATTCTCACTTTGTAAATGTCACAGACAAAATAAATTCACACACACACACACACACACCTATTCAGTTGGCTATCTGTGCGCTGGGTTAAAAAAAATGCGGCAAGCTGAACATATTTATGTCCTTTGGCCTGGCGCAAGGCGACAAAAATCTGCTCTCTGCTGTCTCTCTTGCCTGGGGCGCAAATAACAACACGTCGCAGTTTTGCTTCATTTGCTGCTGGCTGCTTTTTGCAGACATTGTTGGCTTTTAATTTGCCCGGCACGCGAGGCTAGAACAATACAACAACAGCAACATCGAGCATAGTAACTGTGCTTATTATGCAACAACGTTTTTATTAATTTTTGCGTATTTTTCATGGCGCTCGCTAAAAAGCGAACACAAAACAAACGCCCAGAGAATTTCTACAAGCAGCAGTTGAAGAGAGAGAGAGAAAAAAGAAAATATAATAATAATAAATATAAATTCAAGTCAAAAATTTTGCCATAAACTTAACCATAAATAATTCAAATAATGTACGCCTCAGCCACGTTTTTTACGTGCCTTTGCCCTAAGCCTCCCCACCTGTTCCCCCGCACTGGGCGGATTTTTGTGTCTGGCTGCTTTGTGAGAATATTTTCGAGCTAGGATATTAACCCCAATTGCGCTTGCCACTTGCCACTTGCCTCGATGCCTGCCGCAGTTCGACTTGTTTCTGTTTCTCTTTTCTTGCATTTGTATCTGGTTTGGCTTTATAAGTGTTTCTTTAAGCGCCATAATCAAGCGCACCAAGAACGCAAATATTTTAAGCGACACGCAAATATGCAAATGTGTGGCGCATACATGCATGAAGACATATGTATAGTACATACCCCTATATATATATATATATATATGTAGATGTGTGTGTGTGTGTTGCCACTTAAGCTGCTTAGCAGCCCATGCAATCGGCAGCTAAGCAAACAACAAGCATTGCTTGCTCTCGTCAAGGCATACCCTAAGGTCACAAGAACCAATCGATGATATCATAAATGTAGTTGGGTAAACATTGCTTAACATTCTATGGTCTATTCTAAGTTGGCCTCTCTTCTCTATTTTTTGTAATATACGCTGATGCATTTTTATTGTTATTATCCTGTGGGTTTTACCTACTTGCAGCAGAAAATGCATCTTTCGTGTATATGATGTAAATATATATCTACATTTGTTTTCGTTGTTACAAATCATTGTTGAGCTTTGAGAAAATGCATTTTTGAATTACAATTAAATGTTGTATTTGTTATATATTTAAACCTTAAAGTTATATTTCATTTTTTTTTTTATGACTGCACGGCAAGCTTTGAAAAATGCTTAAGAGTATCAAATATATATATTTTTTTAAATGTATGCAATATTTAAAATGTCCTTTTTTAGGTTTAAAATTAAAGTATTATTATTAAATGCAGTTTTCTTGAGAGTAAATACTTCTCCTAATACATTTTCGTTTTAAAACTGAATATTTAAAATGCATTTCTGTCAGGGTTACCTATCAAATTAATTATAAAACAATTATTATTAATACCAAAAGTATATTCCTTTAGATTACATAACTCAATTTTTAGCTTAAAATATATATATTTGTATTATTCCTGTGGGTACATAAATCTATTTGACTTCTACCACACATTTTGGTTTGGTAAATATATATTTAACATTTATTTCTTTATTTTTTGATTTAGTAAAGTGTATTTGAAGATCGGTTTAAGTGCATCGATTTACATCCGTTTACTTGCTTGTACTTTTCTCTTGTGCCCTAGTGTTTGTTTATGTATTTGTGTTTGTATTGTGTTCTGTGTTGTATTTTTGGCCTATGCATGTTTAAATTTTATGTTTGCCAATGTGTTGGGCTTTTGCTATAAATGCACGCCCCAGCTTGTGTGTATGAGTGTGTGGTGTGAGCTTGTCGGGGCAAATGTTTGGCAACATGTGCCACACGCTGGCAACATACGGCTTGCATATAAATTTCGAAGTGCTTCTCAGTTTTACATAGATTTATGCTTGAATATTTTTCTTCTTTTCTTAGCTTCCTTAACAAGCTGAAGAACATTGATTTTAGCTTAAATTCGGGCAGCGAACATGAGGCTTAATTAAATTTGCTTAATTAATATGAGACGCAACCGACGGCTTGGAATTGGTCTGAAACCTTTGACCCTTATGGAGCGGAGGTTCTGTGGCCACAATGCCTCCAGCTGTCAACGCGTCCTGACAGCAATTGCCGCATTATGATGTCAACTGTGAAGTCAACTGTGAGCGAATGCTCACACACACACACACACACACACACACACACACACACACACACACACATACACACAAACACAAAGCCAAACACACTCTGAGTCACAGCAGACATTCATTAATCATTACACAAAAGCTGCAAATGTTTTTGGGTTGCTCGCGTACAAATTTCGGTCGCATAATTGTCATATGTGACGCAGTGGCCAGTTCTAAGTACTGTCTACATTCTAAGTACATGAAAAAAGAATTCATTTGCTGCTTAATTGCGCATAAGTGCGTTCTGGGTGTCAAATTAAATGCTGACCGACTGACTTCCATTAGTTACCAAAAATAGTTGAAAACTTTGCGTTGATTAAGCTACACGTAGTAGTTAGACTACTTGGCTATAAATGCGCATTAAGTATAAATAACTAAAATGCAAACAACACCCATACATGACAAACACAGTGTATTTAATGCATGTAGAGGAATATATTCTGCTGAGCTTAAAAATAAGTATAGAAATTCTATTCAAAGCAGTTCAAAAATGTTCACACCTAATTAAGGGCTAATTATATTCTAAGATAGTACTTATGAATTGAATATCAATAATTTAAATAATAGCCAAATATTTATAAATATACTAAATATCAGCTATATAAATAATACACACAAATTTATAAATAAACTAAATACACATAATATTTTGATTAATACGATTCCCTATAGAATGTGTATGCTAAGATGTTATTTAAAAATTTTGTAGTAGATATCAGATACATAAATAAGTCCACAATTTATAAATAACCTAAATACGCATAATATTATAATTAATTGTCTTCCCTATCGAATTGTTGACTAATAGTATTACTAACATACTATTTATAAATGTAATACGTAAAACAGCAATATAAATAGTAGACAATTCCCAATCTAAATATGGTCTAATAATAAGATACTATTTGTCAATTAAGCTTCATAATAATAATAAGTTTCTGTTGTTATCAGAAATATAAATAATAATAATAATAAAGTAATAACATATTAAATATTAATAATAATAGTCAAACACTTATAAATAAAGTTAATACTTAAATCTTTTTACATACTTTGGTACTTAAGCTCATAAATAATAAACCAAGTCCCTTTTAATATTTAATCTGTGGTATATAAATTTAGCTGCCAGTTTTGCTATTCAAATAAATAATGTTGAAATTGTCATGAGCTAAAAAATAGTTTGACATTTGTAAATTGCCTGCAGAGTTGATCAACTGCATATGGTCATAAGCATGCTGAGTCTTGGCCATGTTGTGAAGGGCCAAAGCGAACATTTAATACTAAAAGCAGCGTTGAGTTAACGGGCCAAAACAAACGAGAGCCCAAAAAACAGTCAACAACGAATCGTCGAGAGAAATTACTAAAATATAACTATTCTCTCTCTCTCTCTCTCTATGAGTCTCTCTCTTTCTCGGTTTCTCTCTTTTTGTGGTGCGCTTACTTTGCTCTCATATTTTGGGCTGCTCTCTTTCTCTTTTCCCTCTCTCTCTCTCTTGCCAAAGCTTTTCTCCTTGAAACGGCGGCAGTGAAACAAAAGCAAAGCGCATTTTCGAGCTGGCAACAACTCTGCTTGTTGGCCAACACCTGCTGGCCGCTGCAGGTGGCCAAGTTTTATTTGTGTTGTTGCCTTTGGCATTTTCCATATTTATTTTTATTTTTTTTTGCCAGGAAAATATATATTCACTTAATGCGCGACCGTGTCCGTTTTGCTTGATGCGCCACGTTCTCAGTTGGCTGCTGCTGCCAAAATAACACCCAGCAAACCCCAACCGTCTGCCTAGCGCACCTTTAGCGTTTTTTGCCCCGTTAACGCGTGACTTCGAGTGCCCTTAATGCTGCAAATGAATATTTAATGTTAAAAGCACTTGTCGAAAATGCAGCAATAGCAGCAGCAGCAGAAGCGGCAGCAACGCTAACGGCCAAAAGGGGTTGGGTGAAGGCTGTAAGCGGCTATGTACACTGAGAATAAAATCCATCTGAGGTCTAAAAATCGACATAGAGTAACTCACCTTATTATTCAGAAAGCATTTTTCGAAAAATCTGTTTTT
Organism: Drosophila anomalipes; assembly: GCA_035041615.1. Taxonomy (NCBI): domain Eukaryota; kingdom Metazoa; phylum Arthropoda; class Insecta; order Diptera; family Drosophilidae; genus Drosophila; species Drosophila anomalipes. Next base: position 15,798,044 of record JAWNKZ010000074.1, read on the forward strand.
TTCTTTTCTTAATTTCTGTGTACATTCTTCTAAAATGTAGAAAAAATTATGCCCAATATTCATTTTTTTTTTTATTACTCATTGCTTTATTGTTACTCATTGTCTTGTCTTTTCAAAATTTAAGAATTTATTTTTCACATATGTACAAACTATTTCTAAAGACAAGAATAGTAATTTTGACGATGTATGGATTTTTTTTTTTGGAAATTAAATGCAAAATTTGTTCTAAGTGCAGCTTCATGCAATGGCTTTGGGTCGCTGCCGCTTCACTTAACCAGCGAGTTGATGTTAAATTGTTTTTGCAATTGGAGCATGCGATTAAAAATAAATAGTTGCAGATTCTGAGCCAACTTGAAGGGCCACGCAAATTAGCTATAACTTTAAGTTGGCCTGCTGCTCCTAGTGAGGCTGAGGCTGATGATGTTTGCAGAGCCTAAAGCAAACAGAGCCGAGAGTACTAACTGGACTCCAGCATTTCTGGCCAACAGCAGCTGGCATAAATAATGCGTAGCCGGGTTAGAGCTAAGAACTGAGAACTGAGAACTTTGTTTGCCCAGCAGTCTTCGTCTGCACCTTCGGCTTGTGCTGCCTGCTGGTTGGCTGAGACAAATGTTTATAAACCGCTTAATTAGTCACTTGGCCCAGTTTTAAGCCAGATGCGTGAGTAGCTTGCCTTTTCCTTTTCTCGCCCTTTATGCAAATCAAGCTGGCCAAATTGACACAGCCGCACAGATTTCTGCGGTGTTAAGCTGACGGCTCATAAATCACAGTTTGCGAACGAAGGCAGAGTCTCTGGATCCACCTCCAATCTCTAGATGAATATATTAAAATGTTGTGATATTTTACATGGCATATCATAATATAAGAGTCATTGCTCTTGAAAATCGCTACAGATTTGAAAAACATGATCCTTTGGTGGATATAATTTTAACATGAATTTCGATACAAAATCGAATTCCCTACTTTAAATACATATAATTTTTGATGTTAGGCCATGATAAAAAAGCACTGGTTTTTCAAACTCCGAACATTTTTGGCAAAGTTATGGCTTTGGAAAGTTTTCACCCATTCTTCTTGCAAATTTTTGAGACTATAATTTTAACAGCCATTGGTCTTGGCTCATATTCACCTGCAGAATAGAATGAATCGCGAACAGTTTCGTCAATCTGGACAGCATTATATAAGGAAGAAGATGAGTTAGCACTTTAAAACAAACTCTTAAACCTAGAAACTATTTCGAAACTTCAAATATTAGATTGACAATATTTATGCGACTTTTCATATTTGCAAATAAAGGGATGGTTATTCAAGGTACCTTGTATATAATATTCCCCGCAATGCATTCCCACATTTCTTGTAACTATCTCTCGGAGGGCTATTATTAAATTGCTGACATGTTTGCGGGAATTGTATTTAGCTCACCGTTTTAGTTGTAAATGAAGAAAGGTGAAGTATGTCAGTCTGTAGAATAAACTGAATAAGTATAAGCATATTTAAATAAGCAGCATATGGATGGAGTTAACATTACTCCGAAACTACTTTTTTCCACTTCTGTATGTTTATTTATTTATTTATTTCATTCACTGCGACCTAGTTAGATCTACTTTACCCCCTTCTGAACCTATAAGTTTTCCATCAAACCATCATCTAAAAATGTATGTTGTATTGAGGGATTCATTTTTGTACAGTACATTAAAATACTGACTCGTGAATAAGAAAAAAATTTCAATTTTTGCTTAAGGTAAATTAAAAATAGAAGCGAAACCGTATTCAAAAACTTCGCAAAAGTCAAAGTAAAATTGAAGCATTTCTGTTTGTGGAAGAAAATGTATAAATATAAAATATAAAAATGAATATATAACAACATTGAAATGAAAGAACTTCTAAATGACTTCGGTATCTGCATTTTGCTTATTTAGGAAGGATTATTTTGAAGCTTTAAGCTGTTCTACTAAGCAAATTTCCAACGATTACTTTGGTCTCGAAAACTGAATAAAAAGTAAAACTATAAAGGTAAAAGTAAAGTTGAAGCAGGTTAGTTTTGGGAAGCAAATAAAAAATATAAATGTATTAATATTAATACTAAGCAACATTGCAAGTAAAGCAAATTTAAATTAATTCCATATCTGCTTTGGCATCATTTAGCAATTAAGATTGTTATATTTCTAAATTGTCTAACGATTACGTTCCTCTCAATCAGATCAGTTCTGGGATGAAAATGTAAAAGTAATGAACTTTTAAGTTATTTCAATACTTATATCTTTCGAATTTGGTAAAGTTTACTTTAGAAAATCTGTTGTACCACTTAGAAAATCTCTGACGCAAAGTAAAACAAAAAATTGAAGGTCTAGTTGATGGAATAAAAATAAATATATTAAAATTAATACTTAACAACATTGAAATTAAAGTACTTTGTCTTTCTCTCATTTAGTAAATGTTTAAAGTTAGAAAACTGTCTTTAGTTAAATTGCAGGCTTTAAAGACCAGCTTTTCATCTCTCTTCCTCTTTATAGTCTAAGCTAAACCTTCTTGAACTCAGCGACACACACACGCACACACAAGTACACACAATGGGGGGCAAGTTGTGGTGAGAGTGGGGCAAGAAGCGCGCTCAATTCGCAGCATGTCAAGTCAACTCAAGTTAAATTTATTTGTTACAGCCACAGCCAGAGGCCAAAGAGAAGCATGCAAAACGAGTCGCCGACTGAGTGGAAGTCACTCAGTCAGTGAGTCACTCAGCCAGTCAGTGAGTGAGTCAGTGAGTCATTCATTGTGCAAGCCTAGTCTAAATATAAACTGCTCTTCAAATGCTGCTACTGCCAGCAAATCGTGTTTCATTTTGGCTTGACTTCGCCTGTCAGCGCACTGGCTGTCATTGCTGTTATTGCACTTAACGCACTTGCGTACACACACACCCCAGCACACACCCCCCACACACGCACCTCCCCACCACACACACACAGAGAGTGCTGCATGATTTCTGGATGACGCATAGACAACTGGAAACTGCGTGCAATTATGGCGTCTCAATGCGTTTTGTGCGTGGCTTTGGCAGTTATCCTGCGAGTCTGCAACAGCAGCTGCGACAGTGGGTACAAAAGCATTTTGCCACACACAAAAGCAATGCCCACCGGGCAGCCATTAGCCTAATAACGCCACGTCACGCACCACAACACATACACATACACTCAGAAAAAAAACCTACTGAATTTTGGAAATTCGGCAAACTAACTTACTTTATTGATATGAAATATATTTCAGGGTACAACTTTCAAAAATGTACAAAAAAACATGTTTAGGTGTTTTTTAAAGCAATGCAAATTTAGGATTTCAAATATACAAGATTCGATTCGATTTTTTAGAAATGCATTTCTTTATAATGAAGAATATTTCTAAAAAATAAAAAACAAGCCCACTTTTGAGGTTGCCAATTTCTAATTATTAGAATAGTTTTTCTTGTATATAGAAACTATTTAAAGTCATTTAAGCTTTTAGAATGTTTTAGAATGTTCTAGCATGTTTTAGAATGTTTCCTTATAGTTAGCAACAGTTTATATTTTTTTTTTTATTTGTATATTTATACTTTTTTCTTATATTTGGAAATTATTTATAAGCTCAAGAAAATTTTTCGAGTTTACAGGACTATTTTCTACCATTCAGATCGACTTTTTCTGAGTGCCACATTTGGCTTTATTGTTGCAGCAATGCATTTTTTGAGGTGCTCCTGTCACATGTGCCCCGCCAGCAACAAACAAAGAAAGACAGTCGACATGATGAACATCGTCTCAGCTTCAGTTTCAGAACAATTAACATAAATAATGGCCAAGTGGTTGTGGTGCACTCGACAATTGTCATTTTTCGTTTTTTTTTTTGTTGTTTCTTTGTGGCAAGTGCAAAAACAAATATATTTTTCACTTTCGTTTCTAATTATGGCGCTGGGGACACGCTCCAAATGCCAAACACAAGCAAACACAAACACGTTCAGACCAACAAATAAATTGGGGACAACAATTCGTTGAGTGCAGTTTTGCTTATGCCATTTTTAGTCACATTTATTGCATTAGTTGCGCAACAATTGCAGTGGTCTCTTACAAATTTACCTCAATTTGTTTAAAGTTAAACCAAATTTTAGTAATAAATCAACTTTGCATATTTCATTAAACCAAAATTTATAAATGAGCACGTCTAATATTAAGATAGGAAAACGATTGAAACTAATAGAAAATTCTAATCCCAATTTTTCAATGCTTATTTATGTATATTTTAATTTTTTTAAATTGATTATTCATTATTTATTCAATAATAAGTCACTGGCAAAGAAAAATATAAATAAATAATAATAATAAGTATAAATATATCAAATTTCGAATTTATTTCCTAACCAGCATAAAATGAATTTATAGCACACATTTTGCCAAAGATTTGTGAACCGATTTTCACATGAATTTCAAACGCTTCTTAAATCCCGCTTGTAAACATATTTGTGTCATTTTTGTTGCATACGCTGGTGTGGCGCTGAATTGGCGAAATAGCTAGGCAAAGTTTGCAAGTATTTGAGTCAAATGTTGGCAAGGCTACGAGCTACTGCAACATGTGACAAACTTAAAGTCAAACTTGCTTGGCCAAATTGTTACTCAAAGTCAGACCGCCCCAGCACTCAGTTGGTGCTCTCTCGATGCTGTCAAAGTCAAACTGTGCTGGGAGCTAAGTACACTCAGAAAAATGAAAAGGCCCTGCACTTGAGAAAATTGGCTTGAAAATTATAACGTTTTTCTTGTTTTAGAAACTGTGTTGAAACATAAGAAAACACCTTTCTACAACTGAAACTGAAACTTATATTTTTTTTTTAAATTTTACAAAACTAAGAAAAGAAAAAGAAATTTCTAAAATTGAGAACAACATTTTTTTCCGAGTGTAGGCAGATACATTCTCAGCTTTGCTGCCTTGCAACCACAATGCATGGCAGCTGTAGCATTTGTGGCAGCAGCAGCAGCAGGAGGCAGCTTCTCTTGGCTTACGTTACGTATACGCAATGTCTGAGGTTTGGCAATAAAATTGCGCATTGTTGTCGTTGTCGTTGCTATTGTTGTTGTTGTTGTTACTGTGAAATACCAACCATTGGAAGATTTATATGTTTAGCTCGTTTAAGTGGTAGTCAGACATTGGTTTTAAGGGGCGCATAAGACAACTTTATAAGCAAAGCGCATGGCTTGCAGTCCATACAGACAGTGAGACAGATTGTCAGCCAGTCAATGGTGACATTCAAATGCTTGGGTTGCCTGTTCAGATTTATTGTAAGCTGGCCAAAATTCCGTATCCAGGCAATGAGGGTCGACAGGGTCAAGTAAAGCGGGGAATTTCATAGAAGGGAATGCATAGTTTTGCTACAAAAACTTTTCACAACAGCATTTCGCAAAAAGGGTTGGCGGGCAGCATTTGCTTTATTATTATTTTGTTGCTTCATTTTTATATATTATCGGTGGTAACTTTTCTGCTATTTTGGGCACAACTTATGGTGCAAAAAGTGAATTGGGCTCTGAGTCGAACCCAGTCGAGTCGAGTTGCTCTTGCTAACTTCCTACTACCAAGGAAGTCGCAGACCGTGCAAAAAGTTTATACTTTGCCCAGGATGAGGAGTGTTTTGGGCGTGAGAGGGTACACATTACAGCAACTTCCTTTCCACACAAAATTTGTTTAATTAAAATTTTTGTTAAAATCTGTAAATTGTTCTGTTTTGTCGGTTCGCTGGCGCTGTTCCCCTACTCCAACCCCAACTCCGATAAACTCAAGCTCGGACTTTTGGATGCTGTCGCATTTTTATACTTTGCTACTAATACATGGCAGTCTTTTCAAAATAGTTCTCACCAACAAAATATGGCCAACACAATGCGAAATTGTTAAATAATTGAACTCCAAAAGTAAGCAAGTCCGTTCATGTATGTGCCCATATCAGAAATATTTCAAAAGTATTTATGTGTGCGCTTCTACATTATACATTTGGTTCGGCATCACAATATTTGACTTCAAAGTAGTGAGGATTTTCTCTTACAATTCATATTATTAGGAATCAGCTTAAATTCAGAATAGATGAAAATATGTTAAATTAAAAGCGAATAATATGATTAAAATTTTAAACAAAATAATAATATGAATAGGGGAAAAACGATTCTGTTAAATTAGAATTGTCCGATTGTCTAAACTTAAGTTGATCTTTATTTATTTAACGTAAGCTTAAAACAGTTCCCAGGTTTCATTTTAACATCATTTTTGTAATTAAGTTTAAGCATTTAAAAAAATAAATACTATAAAATTAAGAAGTTAAATATTAAATGAAAATTTAAAGTTCAAATTTATGAAGTGTGCGCCGCCATTCATGCTAGTTCCCCCCACTATAACTTGAAAGCATTGTGAAATTTTCTAATATTTGTTTTCAGCTTGGCAATCCAAGCAATCTGTCAACTTACCTTCATAGTTTTTGTTTATAACTTTGATGTCCCTGGTGCGATAGCTACCTAGCCATCAATTATTTACTAATGCGCATATAATAGAGTTGCATAATAACACTTGGCCATTATTCCCACAACGAATTCATCATGTGAACTAGATGAAAAATAGGTATAGATATAGATATACATATATATATATGTACAGAAAAGAAAACTATGCATGTTGCGACGACCCCAAAAGGACAACGCACAAAATTATTCAAGTCAATGAACAATTTAATTTATCATTAATATAAAATCGGACAGTCTCAGTTTCGAAGTCGTTTGTGTATGTGAAAGTGTCGCCTTGGCGTGCTGCCATTCGGAGGCGCCACTTGAGCTAATCTCATATATCATCGTTGATCTGGCAGCGAAGCGAACCAAACCGAACCGCAAACCAAATCGAAGACGAGGGCTGAGAGGCATCTGTTGTGGGAGCCGAGCCTTCTTTTTTTTTTTTCATAATACGTATGATTTTACTTTCAAATGTGGCCAGGACTCGACTTGCCTGTGTCTGTCTGTCTGTCTGTCTATCTGTGTGTGTGTGTCTGTCTGTGTGTCTGTGCCATAATTCTGAGCAGGAAACTAGCTGGCATCAGCAGCCGGCAGTCTGACCATTAATACTCAATTGGCTGTGCTTCCCGTGCGGATTGTGGTCGGTCTCCGTTGGTCTCCGTTAAGCTCCTTGGTTCGCTGCCATCATCTTTGTCGTCTTGTGCTGACACTTGAATTGAATCGAAATTGGTTATTAGCAATTCTTACGAGACGCTGCCAGCAGCGACGACTCTGGGGTCCGTGTTCGGGTCCGGGTCCGGGTCCGGGAGCGCATCACTTGAAAGCGAATATCTTGGAGAATAAAATTGGAAAATTCAAGTAAATATATTGCGTCGCTAGATACGTCAGTGCTATAATCGACATGGAGGCTGCACTCAGCAAAAAAGGACCACATTTTAGAAAACTGCCCTACCAACTAGAAATTATTCTTATTTTTTAGAAATAATCTAAAAATGTTTCCAATTGTGACTTTTTTAAGTTTGTCGGTTTAGAAATGGAAGAAGACTCATAAAATAAAATTAGAAGAAAAACCGTAATTATATTGACAGCTTTCAATTTACTTAAATTAAATTAAAAATGAATTTTAAAAATTATTTTCTATGTGCACTGAAGTTTATGAAAATTTGAATTAAATAAACTATTTCTAAAAAGTGCGTAAGTGGAGGTATTTTTTTCTCAATTTGTTGACACCTTACCCTTCAATTGAAAATAAAATGTAACTATATATATTGAAAAGAAATCGAGGAGTAGTACTAACCTTAATTAAGGGCCCTTCTTTTCTCTGTGTGTAGTTGCGTACACGCAATATTTATGCCTTGGCTTGCCCTCAAGTTTAGTGGATTTCGCTTTAAGGCGCCACAAGTTGCAGAACGCAGCCTTGGGGGCCCAGTCAAGTTGCCAGTTGATAGCCGATCCGTGTCAATGCAAACAAAGCCACACACAGACAGGCGGACAAACGGGCGGACAGACGGACTCAGAGTCTCTGTGTAAAAGAAGAAGAAGAAGAAGAAACCATTGGAAATGCAGCATTTCCAAAGTTGTTGGGCGCAAATGAAATCGTTGTGTGGCAAGTTCCGTTTCCGTTTCCTGTTAGTGCGGCAAATGGCAGCCATGTTTACGATTGAAAGTCGCATTCACACGCACACATACACAAAAATATTTGATTTTGATTTGTTTGCAGAAAACCCACTCTCATCGAGCACATTGCACATTGCGCATTGCACAGTGCACATTGCGTGCGAGTGCATTCGCTTGGAATATCTAAGTTTTGTGGCCCAGCTAAAGTTCTCAGCACAACACAACACACAACAGCCAACAACAATAACGACATCGGCTATCAACAACCAAAAATATAAAAAGAAAAAAGGGATGAAAATGTGGAAGTTACCCAACGTTGCATGCCACACACACACACACACAGAGTGGATGACAACTCGCTTTTTGGTGATTTCTGCTGATGTTCGCATAAAGTGCAAAAATTGCATGCTTTATGCATAAATAAACAAATCAGTGAAATCAAAAACATTCAAAATGACTTGACAACTCAGCTCAATGCCCATTGTAGTGTATGCGATTCGATAGATCTCTCCATGTGTGTGTGTGTGGGTGCATGTGTGTGGGTGCATGTGTGTGGGTGTATGTCTGTTTTGTGTGCATGTGCATTAGCTTTTCATCGTATTTATTTTTGGGTTTTGCATTTGGTCGACTCACATGATATTTGGTTGCTCCGATGCTTGCAACAGATTGAGGACATCTTTATTTGCTCTTTCGCTTTAAAAAAAACGTTGAATGCAAGTGAAATAAGCTCAACCCTTTTAAAGGCAAGCTTAAACAAATGTTTAATTTTGCGTATCAGTCACTTGTAAAAGTTGTTCATCGATCTTCCAAATTATTTATTTATTTAATATGATCTCCTTTAAATAATAATATAAGTTTCATAATTTTCAAATTAAATGATGTAAAAATTAAAACGAATAAACTAACTAGAATCAAAATTAAAACTGGAAAAGAAAAAATAATAATAATAAATATGTGTACATTAAAATTAGAAAAACGATTCCATAAAAAATAAAATAAAATTTAAAAACGCTTAAGCACCGACAAATATTTAATTGGTGTATCAGTCACTTAAGATACTACAGAAGGTGAAACTTTAAAAATATGATTTTATCTAATGGACAGACCACATTTTTTAAATAAGTCTTTCATAATATAATATTAGTAACAATAAGTGAAATCTTATATGCAATTTGGATATGAAAAAATGGTAAAATTCTTTTAACTTTTAACTGGTTGGGGATTAAGGTTATATGTACAGACCTAAAGGATGCTTAGCAAAATGACAGCAAAAGCGAGAGAGAGAGAGAGAGAAGTGTTGGCCTGCCTTGGCTGACTTTTGCCTTAAGCCTCTCAAGATATCAGGCAAACATGCAACACACCCACATGTGCAGGCAACACTTGAGCCTCTGCAGCTTGCTGCAAGTCTGTCAGCATTTAGTGTGACAGTTGAGGATTTTATGACATAAGCTCAGCTAGACGTCTGAATTAAGGATGGGGGAATGGAATGGGGATTGGGGACGGACACAAACAGAGAGATGGAGACAGAAACACAAATGTAAATTTGTTATATGAGCCCCATGCTGTGGACACTGTAATTACAAACTTATGTTAATGACTTTCACTCTCTGAATCTGAAACTGAAACTGAATTTGATGAAGGTCGTCGTCGTCGTCCAGTGGTTTTGGCCTTATATATAATGCATGTGCATATTTGAGTGTAGCACATGAGACGCGTCTGACAGAATGAAGTTGCGCAAATCATCATCCAATTAGAGGCGTAAAATTATACTAATTACAACTTTGGAATTAGAAATATGCAAATTTGTGCAGACGCGACGAGCCGGCCGACAAACTTTTGTGATTAAAAATTTCCAAAAAGTTAAATGTCTCACATACATATATATATATATGTATATATGTATAAAGTTGCATACATTTGCCTAAATTATATTGACATCTAACAAAACAGTCCCGCTGCAAGGCGCCTGCAAGCCAGCTGATAAGTGAGCTAAGCTCAGCCGGGGGAGGGGAAAAGGGGCACATATGAAAGACCAGCCAAAGCCATGCATAAATTATAACAAAAGAGTCAAGTCACAGCTAGCTGCTGAAACTGGCTCGTAATAATTAAAACAAAATATGCTTCAAAATTATAAAAAAAAGAAAGAAGTAAACTTTAAATTCTGCCTTGTTAGCACATCAAAAACGAAATGGCTCTTCAAATGTTGCAACCGGTGGGAGCGAATGTGTGTGTGTGTACACTGAAAAAATAATTATAATTCTTTATTTTTGAAAGGCATCACACTTCAAGAGTCAGGCAAGATAACAAATTTAAATACTATCTGAATTTAAGAATTTATTTTTTAAAATAAAAGACTTTTTGGAGTGTAGAGTGTGCTTTAGCTCATTTCGGCAACTAAGTAAGAGCTGAGAGCAGGCGCAATGCATGGCTGACAGTGCGTATACATAATAAGGCATACTCGTCACGTTGCACGCTGCAAGTCACGCGCGCCGCACGTAAATTCAATCAAGTTGCCCCAAGTAGCAACAGCAGCAGCAGCAGCAGCAGTTGCTGCAACTGGACACGGATAATTTGTGCTAATTGTAATGCATTTAGTGGCCCAGGGTTTTACTTGGCCAGGTCACCTTGAAGGACAATGCCGCACAGCACTCCAAGGGCGGCAAGAGAGCGAGGGGGGGGAGGAGAGAGTGGAGTGTTCGGGAAAAATGTGAAACTAACAAGCTTAGCAACTGAAATATCCCCTGGGCTTGCTGAGATTGATGTTGTTGTTGTTGTTGGTGTTGGTGTTGTCAACACCATTTACAGTTATCAGTTTCACTTGCGATGCCAATTTCCATTTTCCATTTATTCGCGCCTCACTTTATCATTTTCCAATTGACAACGCACAGCTGTTGTCAGCTCAGAGCCCCTTCCTCCCCCATCTGTACGCGCCTCCCAACTGTTTTCGAATTGTCAAATTAAAACGGAAAAATGTTGAATTTGATTAGCGAAGCGTTAAAGAAAAGAAACGCCGTAACGCACAGACAAATGCAGAAAAGCAGCAAAAGAAAAAAAGCAGCGCTGAGCAGAGCAGAGCAGAGTGAAAAAACACACCGAATGAAAAGATAATGAGCCTTGGCTCAAGCCAAAGCAGCGTTTAAGCAAAACTTTTACCCGGAACCAAAAGGCGTGCCAACCAGGGCTGCCTTAGCTGCCAAAAAAAAAAAAACAAAAGGAGAATAAAACTAGTGCTGAGTGTAGGCAAATAATGATTAACAAATGCATATACACTTTCCCAATAAATTAAATAAATGTATATAAATTGAATCCTAAGGAGGAATATTAAACCACATTTTAAACATAAAAGATTAGAAAAAATCATAACTTATTGTTTGTTGTTTGAATTACTAAGGAAATATATATCAGATGGATTTTATTATTTCCGCAGCTGTCTGTATATGTATCAGAAATTTGTCAAATTATCAAAAATATGACTGAAATGTTAATAATTAATTCGAGACAAGGTCTGGCTCTCAACGACAGACAAAATAAAAAAATTATAATAAAACTAAAAATGGTTAATTTTTCTCCTTTTCATTTAAATAAAATACTTTATTATAAAACGCGCATATCTCTGCTAATATGTGTCTTATTGTATTTGTGACGTTAATTATGAATCATACCAAAAATTTAAATTTAGTATTAGTCTAGAGGTGAAATTAGAGATTGGCATGGCTTAAGTTGCAGGATGAGTAGCGTTGTCTACGTTAAAGAAGAACATTGATGCTTAAGAGAAAAATTTCACAGCAATGATATATCGAGTTAACAATTTAATTATAGCCGAAGTCATCAGTTATGCTTGGTATTTTATTCAGGGTTAGTTTTGCAGCCCTGGTCGCATAGTGAGTCAGTCAAGCAGGCAGCTATCATTGTCAGTTACACGGAAAAGTGCAGCTGCCGCTTTAGTTCTTCGGCACCATTCAAAATGTCGTCGCAGCAGCGATGCCACTCTACCAAAACAAACACGCGCACACACACACACACACACACACACACACACAAAGTTACGCACACACACACAGCATACACACAGAGAGAAGCACACACAGTTTGCAGGGCCAAAGCCTTTGAGTGGTAGATAATTTTGTAATTATTTAACTTAATGGAAAACAAACTTAATTTTCGTGCAAAAATTAAACGAAGCAACTCGGCGCGTGGCACAACAAGCAGCACGGACCAGGTGGGCGTGTCAGGATCAGAGGGGCGTGGGCGTGGCAGGTGAAAGGGTAACTGTAAGTAATTCTGGCCGACCAAGAACAGTTTTAGACAAGTTGAATGGAAAGCTGCCAATTTGTTGTGCGCAAAAATTATTTACTTCTTGTATATGTATATATGTGTGTGTGTATGGGTGGGCGAGTGTATGTGTATATGTGTGTGTGTGTGTGTGTGGCGAAGCGTCTGACAGCAGACGTCAGGCAAACAAAAGAAGTCGGTGCCGAGGCTAGCGAGGATTTGCCATCTGGGCTGACTGGCGTGTTAATTTATTTATTTTCCTTTTTCTGGCCAACAATTAAACAGTAATTTTATTTAATTATGTACCGTGTTTGCACCGCAAACAATCGGCATCGTGGCGTGGAGTGGCGTGGAAAAGCGCACTTGATAAAATCGATGGTCTAATTGTTTAAAATAGATGCGTCGAAAAGTGCAGCAAAGGTTGCCAACGCGAAAAGCGCTCGCCGCGAAAGTGATAATCCAACCAAAAGCAACCCACAACATTCTTCTCCTTCTCCTCCTGCTTCCCAGAAGAAACTATGGATAAAGTTTGAGTTGCACAACGAATGGATGCGGAGGAGGAGCAGCTCACATTTCGCCTGACTCTCGCTTGCACTCAGAAAAAAATCGAACTAAATTTTAGAAAAGCTCTATGCATATGAAACAGTTTTCTTGTATTTAGTAATAAATTGTAAATATAAGAAAAATATTATATATATATTGTACATATATATATATATGAAAATTAGAAATGCTTTTGTTTGTTTTTGATTAAATTTTAGAAAATTGTAACCTGAAATAAGGAAAAGAAAAATACTATTCTAAAATTCATGGTGATTTTTTTCTCAGTGTGCCTGCCAGCTCGTTTATTAAGTGCGGCAAAAGTTGCTAGCACACAAATGATAATTGGGCATTGAGAAGCACTGCACTCCCGACACTCATCCGCACCCCGCCCATTCACCCCTCCCCCGTCCAGCCGGCGAAAGATGCATAATTAACACAAAATAATGATAAAGCTCAGGACGCTGAGTCAGCGCAACGATTTCTTAATACTTTTGAGCGCACTCCAGCAAGTCCCTTGCCCCCTCCCCAACTCGTTCAGTAAAGGGGGGAAGCCCAGTTGATATATTAACGTCCCAGCTTCTGGAACTCCCATTCGCGATTGTCCAGCGGACAGACGGATCGGAACTTGAGCCAGCGTGAAATGCAATGGAAGTGATAGGCGTGATTGCAGACGCCCCAGGCAACGGTGCATTCGCCGAAGGAGTTCTGATTCGGATCCGCCTGGCACTCGATGCACAGATCCATGATGGAATTCCGGCAAATCGCACAAGTGTCCACAGCAATGTCTGCAAAAAAAAAAAACACTAGTAGAGCAACGTCGGAGAAAAATAGTTTAATAATCACACTCAGACAAATATTGTCATGAATTACACAAATTATTCCTCATAAAATATATATCTAAAACTCGATTTTTTTTTTTTTTTTGATCTACTAAAATTAGGAAAAAAAATATATGTCTCATTTTGAGCGAATTTTATCAACTCTTATATTAGCCATTTGTTAGCAGTGAAAAGAAACAAGAAACATGCTTCATTGTAATTAGACATTTTTAAGAAAACAAGAAAAACTTTCAAGTTTTCAGTGCTATTTTTTTCTGAGTGCAGCTTTGAGGTACTTAAGACTTACCCCAGGCCCACATGGCAACGCTGTTCCATCGCTTGACCGTAAATCGCTTCTTCCTCAGGCTCCTGTCACAGTCAGCGCCGCAGGCTGGCTTCTCTTCCACCTCCATCTTCACATTCTCATCCATATCCATCTCCTGTTCAACCTGCGAGCTTTTGCACTTGCTCGCTGTTGCCACATTCTGCGACGTGGTCGGCACCTCGCTGTCCTCCGTTTCGGCTGTGTGGAATGCAGAACTACTCGATTCACTGGTGTCCTCCATTTTGTTAGTTTTGCAGTGTGTGATTTTCTAAACAATTCCTATTATTTTTCTAACTGACTACTTACGGCATACTTTGTTGTATTTTACTTTGATTGTGCTGCTCCGACAAAGTTGCCTTTAAGTTTTATTATTACTCGAATTTTAAAAGAAAAGGGAACCCAGTCTATCAGGCTATCACAGGCTGGTAATATTCCAATCCTTTTTTTATATTTTAAAAAATAAATTTTGAAAGAAGTAGAGATGTCAAATCCTTTGTGGAGATTACTAAATTTTTGACCAAGTTTTAGAAGCTATTTCTTTGGAATACTTGCATATTATAATTCAAAAATCATTTCAGCTCCAAAATGTAATACATCATTTAATAATTAATTATTATATTAGTATTTAGAAATGTATTTTATATTATTATCATATAAAACAAATATTCATGTATACTGATAATTTGATTAACAGTAAGTACGTTGAAGAGAATGATGAAATTTGGAGGACGAAATTTAACTTTTATTTTCGCTTTTATTTTCCCATGAAATTGAAATAGAATTGCCCGCCACCTTTTGATGGGGTACTATATTTCTTAAGTCAGAAAGTAAATTAGACAAAATTGAACATGAATTTGACAGAAAGAAAAATATATAATATTCAAGACATTTTTCGTGCATATTTAAGTGCATATAGCTACATTTTTCAGGCATGTTCAAATCACTTTTCTCAAGGTTTCTTTTGTACATGAATGAAGGTAATTATGGCAAAGTATAAAAAAATTAAAAAAAGAAATACTAAGCTTACTGACTTAAGAAAAGAAAAAGTACGCAGGATTTGGTTTCCTTCCAGGTATTTCCCACTTCTCAAATTCGAGCTGCTTCTTTTAAAGTGAAATAATTTGTATTTGAACTACTCGCTTAGCTGCAATACTAGTTGGTTTCTAGCTGCTGCACTCGCTGCTCTTGTGCCACCATCATTATGGCCTGGATGATTATGTGGCATTGACCAACTCATTGCATGCACCATCTCCACTCTTCTCTCTGCCCTTTTCTTCTCTGTTCTGCTCTCTTCTCTGCGCTTTCAGACGTTCTAATTACGTGACGAGCAAATTTCTGCACCGTCCATGGCTCTATTACGCAGTTCTTAGTCAAGGTCCTGCAGTGCATTATGCTTATTTAGGGTCATGCGCCACACTACCCCTACCACACCCCCGCCACCGCCCCACTGCTTTTTGCAAGTGTGTAGTGCATTTTTTTAGTTGCTCTCTGTTCGCCTTCGCTGGCCAAATGTTTTGCTATGACGCTTGAGTCAACATTAATTTAAATGAGTTGCCACTTAACTTTTAATTAAAAATGCACTCTTTATTTATTTAGCTGGAAATGGAATGGAATCGTCTCGACCCCCTCTCCTTGCCCCTCTCTGTTGCCCCTCACTCGAGTTTCCTCTACGGTATGCACTTATGGCTGTTGCACAGCCCCTGGGTCGCAACTCGGTTTGATTTAAAGGCAGCGGCGCCAAACTAAAACACAAATTTAGCGCAAAACAAACCATAAAAAATAAGTAAAAAATGGTGCAAGATTCCGCAGAAAATTAAATAGAATAAATACAAATTGCACCAGCAGACGAGAGACGATCGCGTTCTCACACAAATTAAAGTTTGTGTTATTTCATTCTGCTTGAAAAGCAGTCAAACGGTTTTCTGTTTAATTTGCGTACACTTTAATTGCCAGCTAAATGAATAAATTAGTGCAAATAAGTCAGCTCCAGTCGCTAGTATTTAAGCATGTTATTACCTCACCACCACCCCACTTCCACTTCCTGCCACTCACATCCTCCATTCCTCTCCACCCACAGCGATATACGCAATTAATTGCGCACTAATTAAAATGCTACGCGTTTCTTATTTTTCTTACATTTCCATTTATACAAATTTTTATTTTTATGAGCCTGGCATGCGTGCAAAATGCTGTGTATGCGTCTGCAAACACCTGCAGTCATCTATATCTACTCGAATGTTGGTTGAGCATTCCTGGAATAAAGTATGCCATTTTTATATATATATTCAATAGCGATTTGTAAGTGATGCATATCATATTTTATATACATATGTACTACATATATCGATCGCACTCCTCAAAAATAAAATTATTTATATACATATTACGTTAAGCATATCTTGTAACTTGAGTATTTTTGGATAGTTAAATTCATTTCAAATAAAAATTGCTGGTTTTGCCCATATGATTAGAATTACTGGAAAAATATATATATTTGATAATAAATCATAACCTATATAGAATGTACTGATAAATTAAGTATACTTTATTAAACATTAGTTTGAGCTAAGCACACTTGAACCATTTATGTGGATCGCTAATTAGCTATTTATGGAAAAGAGTAACTATTCAAAAACAATTTTTAGATAAAGCTCATTATATTTTATACTATATAATTTTATAATTTTATCATTATATTAACCAGATTGGCTCCTTCTCATTGAGGAGACGATCCTATCTACTATACATCTTTATTATCCACTGCACCCACCAACTCCTTCTGGCTTCTTCTCTTTCAATGATAACTAGTTTTTTAATTGGCCAAGTTGTGCTTTATAGTTCTAATTATTGCCTCATCGAGTTGCCAATTAACACTTTACTAAACTTGCCACGTCAATTTGCACCTTGCACCAGTAACTATCTATCTGTATGCCCCAGCTGCAAATTCATATTTCTTACTGCTGAGCATTTTGAAATAGCGCCCAAAGCGTTTCTGGCAAAACTTGCACAAAAGCACTTGGCATGCAAATTGCCGCCTGGCCGCCTGCCGAACAGAGTTGCCGAGCTTGCCAACTTTGCGGAAGCTGCAGAGTTGCCTTGCGGCAAGTGTCGATTGTCGATTGGCCTCCATTATTCAATATTGCATTTCCAAATGTGTTAATTTTGTCTGCAAGACATTTCCAATTAATTGCAATCGATGCTTGTGAGGCGTGCACACACACGCACACACACACACACACACACACACACACACACACACACACACACACACACACACACACACACACACACACACACACACACACACACACACACACACACGATTCCTCTGCTTAGTTACAGTAAGTCATGAGAAAAGTGCCTTTGTTCTCCTTGTCCACGCATATTAAATTGTTTTTATGGGCTCATTGAACTATTTGATTCGGTTGCAAGTTTATCAGCACATTTGTCGAGTTCACCTTTTGTGTGTGCCACTATCATGGCATGCCCCTTTTAGCCCCCATTTCGCACCTATTTTGTCCGCATTTTGTAATGCTTTTCATTTGCAATCGATGTATTTACATCCGTTTGTAATTTCCTACGTGCGCCTGAATATATTTTACCCAACATTTGCCAAAATGCTGCAACCAGTCAACCAGCCATTACGCCACAAATACATAGACACACACACACCAACACACACCAACACACACCAACACACACTCGCACACACACTCACACATGCATGATGCTTTAGGAGCAATGAAGCGTTTCTACATCTATATATATGTGACTATATCATCATTTGGCTGCACGTTGTATTGCTTTAATTTCGTCATCATTCCACCTGTCGCTGCCTCTGCTGCATGCAAATTTTACACCACCCCCCCCCCCCCCTCTCAACTCCTACACCCCCTTGTGTTGCGAGCTGTGTGGCAGCTCCGTCAATATTATTGATCAGGCGACAAATTTTGGCTACGCTTCTGGCTGTGTAAATTGTGCCACATTTCCATCGACAGTTTGTCTCCTCTGTGTGTGTGTGTGTGTGTGTGTGTGTGTGTTTGGTGTGTGTGTGTCTGAGTTCCACTTCAGACATGCACAGCTTAATAATGAATGGATAAAGGGTTGTGTAGGGATAGGGATGCGGGGCAAATGTTGCACAAATTGCAGTCATTGTTTGTCTTTAGAGTAATTAACATAAGCTGGCGACAAACAATGTAGTAAACCAATCTGATCAACGAACAGATACCCTGTATGCAATATAGACGGCGTAATATAACAGCAAAAGTAGTCAGTATTTTAAGAAATAGACACAGCTGAGTTTACAAGAACTTAAAAAGAAAAAATTTACCTAAATTTCAAATATTGACCTAAACTGTAAATCGAATAAAACGAAATGAAATGTCCTGTTTCAAAATATATCCAAAAATACTGCTTAAAATTATAAAAGAGTTATTTGTGAACTGTCCAAATCGAGAAATAAATGAGTTAATAAAAAATAAATAAATAAATGTAGACACTAAATATAAAATCAGCGATGCATTCAGCACCGACCAAAGAAAAGACAATTTTTTTACAGTTGCCGCAGATGATTTTCATGGCCAAATGTCACTTAAGGATTGTGAAAAAGACAAACAGCCCCTTTTGTTTTGGAAATCTACTTTTCGAATTGCTGCCAAAACTTTGGTGACATTCTGAATTTCAGGGTGATATTTTTGTTTGTGTCTGAGTGTTTAAAGCAAGTACCAGAAAAATTATAGTTATTTGAAACGATTTGAGGGCCAACCAATTGCCTAGTAGTTAAAGTGACTTTGCATTTTTTTGCTCTATTAATTTTTGTTGCCCATATTAGTTGAAGGAGGAGTTGAAAGGGGAGGTGGAGTGGTGGTTGAAGGGGGAGTAGGAGTAGTTATAGAAGTCAATGTTGTTGGCCCAAAGGCCCGGCGTTGCCAATAAAATTTAATTGAGAGTCAAGCGAAGCAAAAAACTGAATAGAAATAAACTGGCACACGCCAAAGGACTTCCGCACGCACACAGACAGGCCGACAGACAAAACGAGGGTGTGAGGGAGAGGGGGAGAGAAAGAGAGAGAAAGAGAGAACGAGAGGAAGGGAGAGAGATCGACGCACTTGGCTTGCGCTTTTGTGCCTTATTAATAAAACAAATAACAACAAGAACAGCAACGAGGAAAATAGAAAAATAGAAAATAGAAGAATAACATTTTCCACGGTATTTCCATATAAGCCACACACATTTTCAATAACAAACGCGGCCAGCGGCACTGAAACTTGTGCAGAGCTGTCGCTTTCCGCAAGTCTTTGGCCCTGGCACAAGTTTTCTTCTGCAGTATTAACTGCCACGCCCCCCAAACAGCCCTAACTGACGCAACTTCCCCGCACTTTTGCCGCGTTTGTCTTATTTCTTGCTCGTTTTATTTTCATTGAACATTTCATTGACACTTTGACAGCAACATTGACATTTGCGTGACTCGAGTGATTAGAATATGCGCCGCAAAAGTAGGCAACGGACAAAGTTGTTGCCGGCATTCACTTGCCCCACGCCCCTCTTCACCACTCTCCACTCCTTATCATGTCCCCTCCCTCCTTCCTATCATGGCCCCTTCGCAACCAAATGCGACATCAAACTCAATCTTGTGCGCATAAAATGCCCGACTTAGTCTTCTATTGCTGTTTAGAGCCTCTCTCGCCCCCTCTATCTCTTGCTATCTCTTTCTATCTCTTTCTATGTATATATATATATATATATATATATATATATCTCTTTGACA
Organism: Drosophila anomalipes; assembly: GCA_035041615.1. NCBI lineage: Eukaryota > Metazoa > Arthropoda > Insecta > Diptera > Drosophilidae > Drosophila > Drosophila anomalipes. Next base: position 15,817,886 of record JAWNKZ010000074.1, read on the forward strand.
GCCACCGTCTTTTAACTGATGGCTATGTGAATCGTTTGTGTCTATCACAAGCCAATTTCTGCACTATTTCACCAAGCTTTCTTTTATTTATTTATTTTTTTTTTTAATGTCCATTAAATTCGGTCGACACAGAAAAATTCAAAATGTCAGAAATAAATTAAAAAATTAAACTTAATATTTGTATATTTATATATTAATATATAAAAATACGAAATATTAAACACTCATTTTTCTTAATATTTGTTTACAGCTATTTAGAAAACTTCACATTTGTTAAGTATACGCCAGAGGCATCTTCAAGCCATGTTTAGTACAACTATTTCTGCTAACTGTAAATTTGTTTGAAAAAGTGCTTTGCATAATTAAAGCCAAATTCTAGCTCGTAGCAGTCGTTTTAGCAGAATGAAGACAAATGACAAGGCCTGCTGAAATACACTCTAAAAAAATATAGGAAAACATTTTTATAAAAATAAATGCCTAAATTTGGTTCTTTTTAGAGATATTTTCTATTATTAACATAAGGTTGGAGTTGCTATTTTCAAGCTTTTAGAAAAATATGCACTGAAATGAACAAGCAAAAGCGCTAGTTTATAGTGGAGTTCTAAATTTCAGATCGAATTGTTTTTCTGAGTGTAGTACGTGCTGAATCGCTGAGAATGCCTCAATGTGTGTACACAAGTACAGGGAAATTTATATGCCACAGTTGGAGTTGAAGTTGGAAGCTGGTAGCTGAAAGCAGCTGCAAAACGAGTCGCAGTTGCCGTGAAATTTATTTGGCTTGTAATGCGATTCAATTGCTTGTCGCCTGGATAATGCAGGCGTATCTTTTATCCCCACTTCTCTCCTCTCCACCACTATACCCAGTTGAGATAGACGAGTTGCGCTTAAAACGCTTGATGTGCCAATTTTCATACTTGATTCCGAGACGCAAACAAATAAATATATTTATATAGACAATTTGCCAGATTTAGTGTTTTATTGCATATTGCTTTGAGTTGCTGACTGCTTTTCTCGCTACTTCCATGCTCAACTAGTAATGACAGCTTCGAGCTGTTGTTGTTGTTGTTGTTGTTGTTTTTGTTGTTGATATTGTTGCAAGTATTGGTGTCCAGCGAGTGGCAGAAGTTTTTGCATTTGCTGCACTTTATGCGACTGCTGCTCATTTTTATTATTTGCTGCAGGCATGACAAACTTTTTGTTAAGCCAACTTTTGCACTTTACTTAGTTGAAGCGCTCCTCTGACGGCTGCCAAAGTTTGCCAGTAATTCCACAACAATAAAATAAATATAATAATAGCAGTAGCAGCAGCAGCGGCATCAGCAGCAGTAACAACAACAACAGCAACAAAGAGGCACAAATAATAAAGCAGCTTTACCTTAAATGATTCAATTTGCCACACGCACCAACACACACACACACACACACACACTCCACCAATAAACACATACACAGCACATACCCCCAATTGAATTAGCGATAATTGAGTTTGCTGCTGTCGCAAACGATAAACATCAGCATCAACATCCGCATCAGCATCAGCAACTCTGCCAAAAACTCGAAATAACTCAATAAAAGGCAATAAATTAAATAATATGTTTAATATGCTATCCATAGTTAAGAACCTGGGCAGCAAGTTGTGGCCAACATTCGTTTGATTTTAAAGTAACAAATTAAGACGATGAAACATATTTCCTAAAATATGTGAAATATTTGTAACTCATTTATTTTGATTTCATTATTTATTTATTTCATAGTTTCACGATTTCAGACAAGTTTGCCTTGTCATAATTTATTTTTGTAATTTGTAGTCTATATGTAATATATTTAGAAAGTATTTAATTGTATTTCATATTTTCTCAGCCTTTTTTTATACATGTAATATATAAAAATAAAGGTTAATAAGCAACTTCACTTTAAAGTATAAAACTAACATCAGAAAATATTTTTTTTCACATTAAGTAAAATATTTCAAGCTCCTTTATTTTGAGGAAATAAAATGTACATAATTTTATTTTCTTATTTTTTGGACTCAGACAAGTATTTCTTGCCACAATTTATTTTCTGTAATATATATTCCAATTTTTAGTCCTTTATTTAATGCCAACAATCAAATGGCAAAAATAGCAAATAGCAAAGGTCTTGTAAACAGCCAGGACGAGAGAGACCTAACCAGCAAAACTAACTAACTAACTAGCTGTCTGACTGAATGTTTGACTGAGTGACAGACTGGGTGTCTATTTTGCATTTTTATAAGGCACCGAGGCATTCGAGGCTGAGGGGCATTTAATTGAACAACTGAGCACTTTATTAAAATGTCACTCATCGTTTTTAGTTACAGGGCGGGTGTAGAGGGGTAGAAGCTAGAGGATAAGGGGAGAATAAGGTGCTAAGGGTTGCCAACATGGCCGTGTGCAAATTTCATTATCGCTGTGTCAGGCATTTGACAGCCGGTTTCACCTACTTTTAACAGCAGCAACTCCGACTCCGACTCCGACTCCAATGCGGACTTCAATTCGTACTACGACTGCAGTTTCACCTATCCTTTTTTAATAATATATATTTTCTGCTGCTGCAGCCTGGCAAAGAGTTGCAGCCCACGTCTAATCCGCAGCCGCTCGGCAAAAACAACCTAAAAAAAATAGCAAGCAACAAAATGAGTTAACTAAAAACTACACTGCACAACAAGAGAGGGACAACACACAACTCGTATATCATTTGGGGCCATTTGCAAACCCTACCCAAAAAAAAAAATACAGAATGAAAGTAGAAATAGAAAACGGGTTGCTTGGCTAACAAGAAGTACAACAACAGCCAAACACACTGGCAAAAAAGTTTGAAATGAAAAAGCAGTCAGCATATGAAATGAGTTTATTACTCAAAATGTCCACACACACACACACACACACACACACTCACACACACGCGTATGTGTGTGTGCTGCTTTAAGTGGCGTGCAGCGTCGGCCACTGGAATGGATGACGTTCTACTTGGCTGGTTTGTTGCCTGGTTGGTTTTGGGCTGGTTCGCTGGCTAGTTGGCTGGTTGAGTAGTTGTTGGCAGCCAGTATTACGGTTGCTTACAACAATGTTTAGTTGGTTCGGCTTGCATTTATGTATAAATATTTTAAATATGTACCAAATCAAATTGCATGCCTTATCTACACTCAGAATAAAAACCAATGCAATTTAGAAAGTTTTTATTGAGCTTGGAAATAATTTCGAAATAGAGGAAATCATTTTCACAAGATTTAGAAAAGCTTGTCTTTTTAAATTAATAATGAGTTAAATAAGAATTATTTTTATATACATACAACAAACGTAGAAAACAACATCTTGCCAATTCAGCGTGTATTTTATAAGTTTAGGAAGGTCTAACCTGAAATTAAGAAATGCAAACTCTTATTTTTAGACAGTCACAATCTTCAATCCTAGAAATTTACTTTCTGAATAATAAGATGAGTTGCCCTTGGCGCCACAAAAAAACAATGGTGAATCTCTAAAATAAGGTCAATTCTTTTTGTGAGTGTGTGTTGCATTTGGGCATTATGTTGATTTGCAAAATGGCGGAAGCACTTGTGCAACGTCATCATCAAAATGGTGTGCAAAGGAAATGCATCAAAATCAACCAGTGTTAATTGAGTGCGACGCAACAACAACAATAAAAACAACAACAAATCGAATGTGTTTTTGGCTTTGGCTGCGGAAATTGGTTTATAGATCAATCGCATAGATGCGCATTTAGCCGACATCCAAATTGTAAATTGAAGATGCGCACGTGCATTGCATATGCAAATTGTTTGTCGTCCTTTCCTGAGTACCCCAAATTGCTTTTACTTGCGTATAACCTAGCCTCCCCACCACTCCTACCAATATACCACCAAAATATCACCACACCAGAAATATCTGGACGAGGGCTTACTTACAAGTCGTTGTCCAGTGGCTGGGCACAAAAATATTTGTCTATTACGATATATTGCGGTGGGCTAAAAGGAAGGAATTTATTTATTTATTTGTAGACTATTATTAGTCGATTTGTTGCATCAAATTGGATTAGACTTATGCGATAAGTATTTTCGAGTATTTTCAAATATATTGTGGTATTTTAAAGTGTTTTCAAGTATTTGAAACTGCCCTCGCTTGCGCCTGAAGAGCACATTAGCCTTAGCCTTTAGTTTTAGTTTTAGCATTTTTTGCTGCTATTTCTTGCAGCTGGCCGGCAGCAGCAGCTCACAAAAACAAGCATTCATAGATCTGAGAGAGGCGGCTAGGGGGAGGTGTGGGAGTGGGGGTGGGAGGTGCAGAGTGGGCTGATGCGGCAGGTTGTTGGCTGCATTAGCTGCAAGCGGCTCAAGTGCAAAATCGAATTTACTCTCGTTGCTAACGGCATTTCGTCTTAACAGGTCAGCAGCAGAGACCCCTCAGCTCCCGCCCTATGCCCTCTTAACATACACTAGACGCTGTCGGTGGCACTTAGCCCCCAAGTTCCCCCTTACATGCTGCGACGTTGCCGATAAGCGCTTGCAAAATGCGTGCCAAACACACGTGAGAGTTACTAAAAAAAAAAACACAAACAAAATTGCTAAAATACCTGGGAAAAAAACCCAGACGAGCAGAGGAAATTTGAGGGAGTCGGAGAAAGGGGTGTAAGAAGTGAAGGGGAGAGGGGGAAAGAGGAAATGGGACAACATCAGCACCTTTGCCATTAACTCGATTTTGGGGTCTCGTTTTGGAGTCTGGTTCGGTCTGCCTCCGGAGGCGGCACAGCTTCTTTGCTATTAGTTTTCGCCACTTTTTGTTCTCTTTCACACCACATGCCCCACATGCCGCACATGCCCCACTGTTGTTGTTGTTGCTTAAGTGCAACATGAATTGTGCATACCAAGAAGCCGTCCACAGCTGCCACAAAAAATAAGGAAAAACAACTCCGTGCTTGCAACTCATCTGCATGCACTCAGAAAAACAATCGACTCGATCTTTAGGAGTTCGGCAACTCATCTTATTATTATTGCAGGATGTGTTTTTCTCACTATTTAGAATAATTATGTCTAGATTCTGGGGTGTTTTGATCAAATTATTTGCTTTATGTTTGCCTAAATTATTAAGACAAATTATTATTATTTAAGATTACATAAATATAAATCAAAAAAACATTTTACATAGTTGCTAAATTTATATATATTAATTTAACAAAATATTACGCTTTCCCACAGAACTACTTGGACAACAGCTAAACCTAATATAGCATTCGAGAGAGTAAATTTCAATATTAATTTCTCAATTTCAGAAAGTATATTATCTAGGAATCAGGAACATTTATAGAACAAATTTAAGACACCATTTTTGTCCATGTATTGTCCATTTGGGGCTTGCTTTTCTAATTTAGAAAAAAATGTTTTCTTCTATTTAGAAGTGATTTCTGAAAACAAGAAAAGCTTTCTAATTTTTAGAGCCATTTTCTAAAACTCAAGGCGATTTTGCTTCTAAGTGTGTCTGCCAGCCAATCTCTTTTTAAAGTACCCACTATCTACAGCTTTCTTTCTCTCTCTCTCCTCTCTCTCTCTCTCTCTCTCTCTCTCTCTCGTCTCTCTCTCTCTCTTTAGTTGCTGTTTTTGGTATCTGTCGTTAAAGCTGGCCACAAAACTAATACATTGACAATCTGCTTCCACCTGCGTAAACATGTGTGAGTGTGTTGGTGTGTGTGTGTGTGTGTGTGTGTGTGTGTGTGTGTGTGTGTGTGTGTGTGTGTGTGTGTGTGTGTGTGTGTGTGTGTGTGTGTGTGTGTGTGTGTGTGTGTGTGTGTGTGTGTGTGTGTGTGTGTGTGTGTGTGTGTGTGTGTGTAGTGTGCTTGCAGTTGACTATGTACCCAATGTTTGTTAGTCTTGTTTGGCCCCCATACAAAGATATATGGCAGCTGCCGAAAGATGCAAAACATGACTTTTCTAGTAGATGCGAGCAGGCAAAAGAGAAGGCAAGTTCCGCTGTGTGGCACATATATGAAACAGAACCATATAGAGAGAGATGGAGAGATACAGATAGAGATACACAGAGAGAGAGGCAGAGAGAGAGAGAGAGAGGGAGAGGAAGTGTGTATTTGGAATGTCTTTGACAGCTTTTGCTATTGTTGCTATTATGCATTTGGTAGAATGACACTTATTATGATATTGAATGGGGAATACCAGGAAATTGCATTGCTCCATAACAAGCCCATTGAAGTCCATTGTATTCAAAATTATTTTTGAGCATATTATGCTATAAACTAGACAAGAAAGAGCGATAATCCCAGGCATGCCGCAGATTACATACCCTTCTAGACAGGAGTAAGTCTGAGAAGTTCTTTCTTTTTTAATTATTTCTATTCACTATAAGTATAAGCGAAAAATGCTGATAATTAAATATATGTCTTAAGTTTTTCCACTTTCATAAAGTACAAAAATAAACTACAAAAATAAGTCAATAAATATATTTGTTTTTATTAAACTTTCACATGGGTGGTTCCTTCCTCTTAAGGGTCTTTAATGATGTCCTCGATTGATTTCGACTCATTGAGGCTATTGCTTTAGTTTCGATCACGGAAATGCGAAGAATTATTTGTTTTTGCTGTTCTCGCAGTTTCTCGACCGAGTTGCGTTTGGTGTTCACATAGGCGATGGTTCTGTCAAAGTCCTTCATCAGGTGGGGATAGAGGAGCAGGGATCCCGAGGTTTTGATTTTGTTTAGCTCCCTGCACAGCCTGATGTGCCTCAACTTGCCGTGGTACATGAGATCGTGGAAATGCCGCCTAGATTCCTCGCATTCCTTCAGCCTGGCCTCGAGGCGAGAGTAAATCCTGAGATTTATGTGGTCCTTGCACTTGACATGTGCCAGTGCATGGACATCGTATCTGGCTTTCGACTTCAAGCGATTCAGCTCAGCACTCTGCTCTGCAATCTTATCCACCAGCAATTGGACAAGCGTCTGATTAGTCAGATAATCTCGCATATAGAGGCCACCGCCAAGATTCTCTAATTCCTCCGATTTCTACAAAGATAGACGCAAAAATTAAGAAAAATACTTTTTAGACATGCATTTCTTAATAATTAAAAGTATTTCTAACAACTAAGAAAACATAATATATTTTGTATTGTCTATTGAGGAGAAGTCTTTCTGTTTTATAAAAAAATGTTTTCTTATATTTTGAAATTATTTCCAAAACCAGAAAAATGATCAACTTTCTGGTTTTGATTTTCTAAAACTTACATTTCGAATCTCGGCATATCTATGCTGGATGTGGAGTAGCTCGAGTTGCATGTCGCACAGCTCGTTCCGGAAGCGATCCATGCCATTGAGGAAGTTCTTCACCATCTCTCGCAGATGGACATAGTTTTCATTTGTGAGCAGCGTCTTTTTGATGATTTCCTTTAAGTGTAAATTCTTCTCCGCCGCATCGACTCTCGAACTTTCGACTTGCTGGTGCAACTCGTGGCGCAAAGTTTGAGATTTATGTATTGTGGCATCCTCCAACTGGAGCAATCTGTCCAATTCGATAAGGCTGCTCTTGTAGCGCTGTCGATTGGTGGCCTCAAATTGATTGTGGCTGATCATGTCGAAGGCTTTCCTGCGACAGAAATGAACATTGAGTTCCAGCTGCAGCTGCTCATTGAACCAGAGCTCCTCGCTAAGCTGGTGACTCAGCGTGATTAGTTTTTCCACCAGCTTCTCCTTATCCAGACGGCGATGGAGTCTCAACTGCTCCTCCTCCTCCTGCGAGTCTCGTTCACATTTCTGCACAACTTGTTCGATCATTTGTTGTAGGAACAACTGACAGATTGTTGTGGCCATCGTTTGCGGACCCTGCGGCATTTCCTCAGGCAAAATTACGTATTTCACATTGTTGTCATAAATCCTGACACGTGTGAAGGCTGAGGCAATGTCCTCTTCCACCATCGATGCCACAGAGGGCTGATCCCAAGCACTGTCGCTGTCACTGAAACTATCCAGCGATGGCAGCGAACTGCTACCTGTGGCATCCCCTTGCTGATCTCCAATCACTGCCTTCTCCACTTCCTCATCAACTGATGCAGACTGAACTGGTGCCACAAAATGTTCCTCAAGATCGGAGTCCTCTTCCTTTCCCACTTCTCCTTCCTCTTCACCTTCCTCTTCCTTTTCGTCTTCCTTTCTGGCTGTCAGCTCAACTGACGAACTGGTATCGGATAACTCATTAATATCCGGTATTTCCTTTAACATATCTAAAATGGCATTTCTTCCGTATATCGACTGCAAGCCGACAATTTGTTCCTTTTGCTCAGCAATAGGTAAATCTAAACGCTTATCCTCCTCATCCGAGTAGAGTAGTATATCGGAATATGTTTTGGATTCATGCAAAGCTGGAACTGGTTCCGTAGCTGGTTTCGTTTTTACCCTCCACAGTGGGGCGACACGTCGAATCGAATCCCCTGAATGGATCAATTTCGATTCACTCGAAAGCCTCGAGTGTTTCGAGTAGGATGATCGAGATATGATGCTATTGTTGCTGAGACTCTTCGAAGAGGACGAGAGACGGGAAGTAATGCTCGTATCACTCAATCTTGAGCCGATGGATTTTTTTATCTTTTTCTTGGTCGAAGATCTGCTTAGAGTACTGGATGGATTTGATAATGATTGAGCTTTATTTGAGACACTTGTCTTGCTTTGCCCCTTTGAGTCTGGGGTTTGCCTCATCTTCTGCCTCGGTTGTTGCCATGCGAGATCCATGATAGCTTCAACTGTTGGCAATTTTCCGCTCATTTTGATGTAAGTAGTAACAATGCCAAGAAACAAACAAAATATATAACAAAATCCAAAATGATAGAAGCAAAAATGTGTTAGGCAAATGTTCTAGTTAATATTAATAAAACTTAAACATTAAATGCAAAAGTAGCCAAGTTTTTTTTTCTGTTTTGTTATTAAATTAAGATTCAGAGTAGCTGAAAAGCCACGGAACGAATAAGGCAAAATACTCTACTTAAAATGTAAGTGGAACGCTGAATGCAAAAGTTGCCAAGTATATTTTTTAAATTAAGATTGCAAACTGATTGCAATTTTGCGCAATTAACCAAATGCTGCGAAAAAAACAAGCCCAAAAACCACACGATACCCACTAAAAATATTTTTTGGCATTAGACACACACACACACGTAGCACCCGAGCTCAGCCCAAGGTAAGCAGAGACGACCACAAGGACGACTCTCTTTCCTGTTTCGGGCTTCCTTTTTTCCTTTGACTTGCTTCCTTTTTCACTAGCTGACTGGCTGACTGACTGACTGACTGGCTGACTGACTGGCTGGCTGGCTGACTTGACTGGTTGACTTGTCTGTCCCTGCTGTGTTCCAGTTTCAGTAACTGTTCGGGAGTCAGGCCTGTTGTTGGTTAATATCATCACTCATGTATGTCGCATACTAAAGAGAATTTATCATGTCTGCTGCGGCATACCCGAAAAAAAACAACAACAATAAAAAACGGGCACGAATCCAAACGAAAACAGCAGCAAAGGTAGCAAAGGCAGCAAAACCTGCAGTTGCAGCAGCTCTCGAACGGGTCTCGCTGCTGCCATTGTCGCTCAAGTGTTTCGGCAGCTCAACACTCGCTTCCCTTTCCTCTCTCTCTCTCTCCCTCTCTCTCTCTCTCTCTCACTCTCTCTCTTCACCTGTATACCCTTACACACACACATAAACAAGACAATATCTACACTCACAAAAAAAATTGCCCTTAATTGAAAAATGTTCAGCTTTTTAGCAATAATTTCTAGATACACGAAAAAAATGTCTTTAAATTAGAAACCATTTTGTTTATTATTATTTTTTTTTTCTTTTGTTGTAATTGTTTTTGGTTAGAAAAACTAGAAATCATTTTGAAGTTAAAAAAAAGATTACTTCGAATTGTTAAACCATTTTAGTAATGTTTTCTATTAGAAAAGTAAAAAATTGTGTTTATTTTTTTTGGTGCTTGTAGATAAACGAAAAACAAAGTCTTAAAATATTTCTTAAGATTGCAAAATAATACCATACATAATACATACATAAGGATTGTCAGTAGGACAAAAAGCAACCCCTTCCACCTTAAAACTATACTTTCTGATTGGATTTTTCTGAGTGTATGCCGTATAGCAGATGGCACTCTGCACCGGCTTGAACCTGTGGCCTTCATCTCACCTGCTGCTACTGCTGCAACTGTTGTTGTTGTTGTTGTTGTTATTATTGTTGTTGTAGCTGGTGCATATTCGGAAATTCGTTTACGTTCAGGTTGCCCCCATCTACTAAGTAGATTTGCTGCTTAAATATATCTATGGATACCTGCATGCTGCAGTCAGCTCGTTACGGCTGCAGCGTATGGGGAATTTTGTCTTGTTTCCCCCTCACTCTCCCCACGCTACTCTATCTCTCTCTCTGTCTCCCCCTCTCTCCCGATCTCTCCCTAATAGTTTAGCTTTTTTTGGGGTCGGATTTTTTGGCAAATTGCCTAAAACTTTCTTTATATTTGATGTAATGAATTCCTGACGTGCTGTCGTCGGTCTTGTTCACGTGCGAAATGTTTTGCACTAATGCAGACACACACACACACACACACACACACACACACACACACACACATATCTACACACACACACACACCACCTACACAACTCCGCCCTCCCCTAGACTATATCTATGGACACAACACCTGCATTGGCAGCGACAAAGAATGCGAACGCTAAGCAAAGCAACCGTCACACGTTGCGTATGCGTAATGTGTAACAGATAGATGCACAGCTGTGTACAAAATAATAGCACCACTCTCTCTCTCTCTCTCTCAAGAAATGTTGTCAAATTAGTGAATTGAAGCAACTTGTAAATACAACTTTAAAAGTTCAAGAATACTTTTAAGAAAAGTGAGAAAAAAACCATAAATTTATTCATTGCTTTCAAGTCACTGAAATTAAATTTAATATTAAAAGAAAAAAGAGGAAGGAAACAATCATAATTCAACTTACTTAAATTTACTTCAAATTAAAGAGCACCGCTTCTCAAATGTGCTTCTAATTATAAAAATTAGAAATAAATAAACTATTGCCATAAAGAATGGTGTCATTGTTTTTCGCTACTTTTTGCCACTTTTCTCTTCAAATGATAAAAAAGATATATATACGTATAGATATACATTGAAAATAATTCCAGTAGCAGTACTGACTTTAACTTGTAGGCGGAATATTAAAAACAACAAAATGTTTTTGCATTGGTAAGAGAAAATGTTGTAGTGGTGCTATTATTGCTTTCACAACTGTGTATGGGTGTATGTGTTTATATGTGTGTGTGTGCTGGCCACATGTGTACGCATGTGTGCATAAGAGTGTGTGTGTGTGTGTGAGTGTGTGTGTGTGAGTTCCGTTTCCGCAATTAAAATGTTGATTACATGAAGTACGAGTGCCGCTTGTTTGTTTGCCGCTGCTGTGGGCGCCACAAAGGAAAACGGAAATTATGTGTATGCGGGCGCTAGCTAGCGCTTAGCTCAGCTTCAGCACCAACTCCACCAACACCACCACCACCACCACCACCACCAACCACAACAGCAACAACAATAATCTGAACAATGCTGCCAACAACTGGCGCATAAATTTTAGCCATTCTCTGACGTCTCTGATAAGATTTGCCAGGTCTGCTTTTATATCCAACCCTCAAAAGTGGTCCACAATTAACTGGGCAAAACGAGACAAAGCTGGCAATAAACAATTTCCCTGAAAACCCACTCTCTGAATAAAACAAAAATAGACTGCTCATCGGCAAAGAATTTGTGCTCAGCTTTTGAATATAAATATAGCCAGAAAATACTTAGGCAAATGAATAATGAAATATCAACTAAATAACAAACAATCTGTGCTCGGCTATTAAAGTAAATCAAAATTTAAATATTAAATATCATTTCAATTTTTTAAAAAGTTTTCTTTCCTTTGTGGATGGTCTCTGGTGCACAATAAATAAATAATTAAAAGTCAAATATAACCAGACTAAGTTCTTAGACCATTTATGCTCAGCTATTAATATAAAAACGACCAGGAAAAACACTTCTTGTAAGTCAACAAAAAATAAGTAACGATTTATTAGCAATACATTTCTTCGTTTTTTTCGCAAATAGGTTAATATTTTAATTTTATTTGTAAAATAATAAATATTATTAATATAATTTGTAAATAAATAAATAGAAAATAAATAATTAAATACAGCCACAAAATAAAAATTTGATATGCGCAGCTATTAATATTATATTCACTTGCACTGTAAATCAATGCATGAATTGAAAAATAAATAAATAAATATAGCCAAAAAATATTACAATTTTTTTAATTAAATAATTTCCAATATTAAAATCTGTATTCCGAAATCAGCATAAATTTCAATGGTGCTCAATTCCCAAGATAGACAAAATAAATGAGAGATTTACAATTTTTTTTACAGCTGCCGCCGACTATTTTGAAGGCCAAATGTAATTTAAGGGCAAAGGTCAGGGGCATGCAACAGTCTGTTGCTCAAAAAAAAAGCGGGGCAAATTCGATGAAAAGGCGCTTGTCAGACAACTCGCGTTGCATGGTAATTAAATCAATCATACGCCACGTATAGGCAGCAAAGCGCGCAACACAGCGCAAAGCGAAGACACAGATTGGGGCAGAGAGTGCGCCAGTTAATGGGGCAAAGAGTGTGGCAGAAACTATGGCAGTGGCAGACACTTGCAAATACTCGCGCGACGGCGCTTAGCATAAATGAATATTTATAATTCAGTGTCTTGGCATTGCCCCCAAGCCTTGCCACCTTACCACCTTTCCACCTTACCACCTTACCACCTTGCCACTGCCTCCTTGCCCCCTAAAGATCTGCAAAGTGCTTTTGAGAGTGCAAAAATATTTTTTTTCCTCTTTCTTCTGTTTTTATGAATATTTATTTGCTTTTGAAATCGAAGTTATGCATTTGTTACTGCCACACTCCGCTCGCCTCGAAAACCATGCCCCTGCCACTCCCCCTTCCCCCTGCACCACTTGGCTATTATTGCTGAGGTCGTCAAAGTTTTGCCCTTTGCGAGTTGTTGTCTGAAAGGTGCGTAAGACAATTTAATTTATTTGACGCATTAAAGCAAAAATATTAACGCTATAAATCAATAAAAATCATGCCGCAAAGTGCACACAGTGGTGCAGGGGGCAAGGGGCAGGGGGCAGAGGGCAGAGGGGGGGTGGCGCAGAAGTTTCTTTTCTTACGTAAAATATATATATATATATATTTTATTTTTATTTAAGTATATGGTGGAAAGTTCGTTTCGCTTGCCTTTTTCGCTTCTTCTTTTTTTAGGCAGAACTTCTATTAATTTATGTGCCATTTGGAGTAGAACCTTTGCTGAGCAGCGAACAGCATTTTTATGACAGTTGCGCAAGTTATGAGACAAAGTCAAAAAGTTACTTTTACGTTATGGGCCCCTAAGGGTATTGCACTTCATAATAAAATCCCATATATACATACCCGATTTCCATTCGAAGTAGCCGCCACGTTTCAAAATAAATAAATCCATATTCAAATGGAGAAAGAAAAGGGTTGAAAAAGCAGCATTTCATTTCTGCGATTAGAATTTAATTAATTACTCGACATTTAAATACGCTATAGCATGCCAAGCATGCTGCCTACTGGATACCCTAACTGCGCTTAGAAACCTCTAATCATTAATCATACGCACCGTTGGCCAACAGAAATAATTTTGTGCATGTTTTTGATAGTTTTGCGAATTTATTCAATGAACAATTAATAGCAATTATTTGATTTACAGCTGACTGGAGTAAATATAAACAATTTAGATTGCTTTAGTTGTGTGTGCACGACTAGCAGATACCCTGCTTTTAAATTCATCTCTTTTTTCAACATTAAACTAAAACTACAAAGTAACGTAAAAAAAAAATTTGAAAAATGGTCAGCTTTAAGGCATAAAAAAACGCTTCAGAGAAATGCTCGATTTACAAATTACAAATTAGTGGGTTGGGTTTTGTACCAATTGAAAAGTTTTACCATTTATTGTTATCGATAATTTATGTATATCGATATGCGCCAATGGCAGTAGTTATCGATAAAATTAAATACATTTAATCAGTCCTTAGCATCGGAAAATTTAGATGCCAAATTTGAAATCTCTTACATTCTCAGAGGTCGGCTTGTCTATACAGATATGCAGGAATATTTATATTTAATATTAACATAATATTTTCTATTTGTTATTTATTTACTATTTATTTATTTCAAGCTTATTATATTTTTTATTCATTTATTTACACAGATTAGCACAACTTCATCATAATTTTTGCTCTCATTTTTAATGTTTTCAGATCAGAATAAAAATAACCGACAATTTCGTGAAATGAAAAATGTGCATTTCGTTTTTTCTCAGCCAGTCAGTCAGTGGGAAGACCACTTGTAAATATAAATATATATAGAAAATTATCACAATATTTAATGAGGCAAAAAACCAAAAGCCAACTGAGGCAACAGCAACAAAAGTTGCCCGCATTTGTTGGTGGCGTTTTTAAATGTGCATAAAATGTGTGAAATATGACTTTATCTTTTCGATGCATACAGCAAATATGGTAGAGGATGGGGAGAGGGGAGCGGGGAGCGGTGAGCGGTGAGCAGGGAAAGGGGCATCGTCAGTGAGGCAGTCAAATGGCTAAATGACAATGTAAAATTGCTGCTGCCAAATGCGAGCAATAATTAAATTTTGCTTGCATTTCCTTTTTTTTTGCACTAATAATTAAATTTCATGCATTCTTTTTTTTTTTTTGCTAGTTGAAAAAAAAATATGTAGAAAAAATAGTAAAAAAAGGAGCAGCAGGATTAACATGAGCTGCGCATTAATTAATAATTATATGTGTGTAATTTGAACTTATTCAACTGAATTTTAAATGTGCTTCAAATTGGCATTGTTTAATTCTGGATTTTATTAAAGCAAATTCAGTTTGAAGCATTTTTAAATGCTTGCAAAGGTGTCCAATGGAGCCAAAGGACAGTTACACACACACACACACACACATATATATATATATATATATATATATGTTAAATATATTTACTTCAGCCTTACAAATGCAAATTGTGTCCGAAAAGGGGAGTAAAAAAAGTAAAGAAATAAAAAAAGAAATGGAGAAGAAAGCAACGCTGACCAAGGCTGCCAGGGATGTCAAACACATCCTGGCGGGAGCAGCAGGAAGAGGAAGAGTAGCAGTAACAGCAACTTTTGGGTCAATGGCATTTAACTTCATTCCTGCTGCAGGACTCGACTTCTTCTTGTACGAGAGAAAGACCAGCTGTGCGAATCCTTTTTGCATAGTTTCCCATTTCTCGTCGCAGCCCAATGAATGCAGGACCTGCAAAGGATCTAGGAGGGTGAGTGCTGAGGGGTTGGGGGATTGGGGCAGCTGGTTGCAAGGGGCTTCTTCTGTGTGTGTGTTTAGGTAATGGGCCAGCTGAATGCTAAGTGGCAAATAATGCGGCTGTCTGTGTTTGGCTTAACAACTGCCACAAAGTAACCAAGGCAAATCAAAGAAACTAAATTAAATAAATACTCAAATTAAACCAAATCTATTTCAATTTCCAATTCCCGATAAAACTCTCACATTGTTATTTTTTAAAGTTATTTACAATAACTAGCACAAAGCATGCAAAGCAAATCAAAGAAATTTAATTAAATTGAAACTTCAATGTTGATTTTCCATTAATTACTTTGCGAACCATAAATAATTCTTGGCACAAAATATATTTAAAATCAGCCAGTCAACGGGATTCGCAAAGGATAAGTTCAACTTTTTAATTTTTAAGTAAAACAAAGCAAGGCAAATCAAAGAATTAACTAAAATAAAGGAAGGAATATTTATAGTTTTATTATTTATTTATTTTTACAAGCATAATAAATAAAATTAATTATTTAATTTCCAATTTGAACAAGCTTTTTAATTTATTCGCTATTAATGAATCAGTCAGATTTTTAAAAATTAAGCAAAACAATACAATAATTTATGCAAAGCATAAATAAGAGTTAAAAAAAAATAATAATCTTATAGCGGAAATGCAAAATGCAAGAAGTGAAATGAAAATGAAGCGCCAAATAAAATCCCAATATTTTAACAGAAGCAACGTAGAGCTTTCAGCGCCACTGTTAACTAACAGCGGAACACGGACACAGCGAGAGAGAGAGCGCAATGCAGTCGCTGACAGAGAGAGAGCGCGCGCGAGAGAGCGTCAGCCACCGACCGACAGAGAGCGCACTGCATGCTCAGCCCACGCTCGCCAGTTGTCGCTGTTCACTGCACTCTCCCGCATGCGCTGCACATGCACTGTGTGGGCGTAGTTCCATCGCTGGCCACTGGATGGCGCGCCAGAAGCTTGCACAAGAAATGTAAAATTTTTTTTAGTTATGATTTGCACGCCAAGACGAACGCACGTCGTTTTCATCGAGCGCGCGTCTCTCAAAAGCTGAAACAGCAAACAGAAAACAGCTAAAAAACCCGAAAGCGAAACGAAACCAAAGCGAAAACGAAACTGAAAACGAAACCAAACCAAACCCAACGACAAGTGAGACACACACACACACACACACACACACACACACACACACATGCTCAGCGATGGACAAGGACTAAAAGTTATTTCGTGTTAGTTTTGCCATAAAAAAAATAAAATAAGAAAACAAAACAAAACAAGAAAAGAAAACACCACAAAAAGCAGCCAAAATAAGTGTTTAAAAAGAAAATAGAACAATTCAAGTTAAATAAAAAACAAAGTGCAAGTTTCGAGTGCTTGAACAAATTGTGCAAAATAAATATAAAAATAAAGAACAATGTGACGAACATTTTGTTTGGTTGTTGTTTTTGTTGTTGTTTGTGGCGGTTAAATATATTGGAGACTTTCAAGAGTCTAAATAATGCTTAAAATAAATTAATATATTTATTTATTTATGTTAAAATGGAACAAGCAAAAATTCAATTCTTCATTTTGTTTGAAATTACAATTCATTTATTGTTTTATTTTTATTAAAATTTAACCTTTCAAGAGTCGAAATATTAAAAATAAATAAATTCAATTAGCTTATAACTAAAATATATTGCATCTGTTTCTTTTAATTATAATGGAACCGAAAATTCAACAGTCTAAACACTTAAAACTTGTTGTTTGAATTGAAATGGAACCTTTTAACAGTCTAAATACACATAAATTAATTTATTTTTTTACTTAAATTAAACAGTCAAAACAGTGTTTAAAATAAATGAATTAATCTTGCTTCAAATTTTTAATAAAATGATTTATTTATTATTAAAATGAAGCGAGCGGAAATTCAACATAAATACATAAAAATAACTTAATTTATTTTGTGCAATTAGCTTTTTTTTTTACATTTCGTTTTTTTATGGTTTATTATGCCCATTATAATTTTTAATTATTTTTATGCCATGGCTCTAATTTAAGCTAATTAAGCCGCCTTCCTTCAATTGTCCACGCTGCGCAGTCTGTCTCTGTCTCTGTCTCTGCCTCTGCCTCTGTCTTTCCTTAGTCCTGCCCATTATCCGACCCACTCACAGGCGCTGAGTGGTTTGAGTCTCTGCTGTGTTTCGTGCACATAAATATTTTGCTGCATATTTTTAGGCGCGCACTCACTCAAAACAATGACGCGCCGTTTTTTATTATTATTATAATAACGGCACTTGCCTATTGCCCGCTTTCTGCTTCTCCCTCTTCTTGTGGTTGTTTGTTATTTTTCGCTGCTCTTCTTTATTATCTCTTTTCTCCTCTTGTCGTTGTTGTTGTCGCTCTTGGTTTTGGGTCCATTGTTTGGCAAACAACAAATTGACAGCAACAATTCTTAAACATTGCCGATTCCTTTTTGTTTTGAGAGAGTTTGTAAAAAATTTGGCAATATTTATTTTTATGCGTGTTTTGTTTTCATTCAACATTCATTGTTGTTGCTGATGTTGTTTCAAAATTTACATTGGCTCTTGTTAATCGACTTTTTTGTTATTGTTCTTTTTGCCGACCTGCCAATAATATTTCATTGTTCGATTTTTATAAATGTTTCCCGATTTTTTTTATTCTTTTTGACTTGAACTCATTTTAATTGGCTAAGCAAACAAAAAGAGTTATTTAAAAAAATGTTGATTTGTTATGGAAAACAATGTTATAAAAATAGAGTAAAAAGTTGAGCTTAATATATTTATTTAATCAATTTGTGATAAGATCAACTTTCTCTAACTTACCTTACCTTAAACTATCTTTAATTTATTTAATTTAGAAAACAAATGTTTGTTGTATCAAAGCGATTAGTTAAGGTTTTAGTTTTTGGCTGAGAACTTAACAATTAAGCAATTTAAAATTAATTAAAATCTGCCAAATGGTTTTATAATTTGCTGTAAAGTTTTTAAGGCATTCAAAGAAGACTTTCTTCCCCGATTTTTTTTATCATTATTTAAAATAGGAGTTCTTGTGTGAAAAACTTTACTACCAACTAAAATATCCCAGCTAACCCAAAGTATTTTTCTACTCCAAACACTTTGAGCCAACATGTTGTGCTTTGAATTAGTTTTTCTTTTTAACTGTTGTAAGTTTGTTTTAGTCCGCATCTCTTCTTTGCGTTCTATCTCACTCTCTCTCTCTCTCCATCTCTCTTTCTTCTTAACTTTTACTTTTCTTAGTTACTAAAGCTTCTCGGTTTTTGGTCTGGTTGAGATTTTTCTGGGTTTCCCCAATTCTGGCATTAAATGTGAACCATTTTTCCTTTTAATTCACCCACACTTATTTTGTACTTTATTTTATTTTATTTTTCTGTATTCATTACATATTTTTAATAGATGCGATTAAACACTAATAATAATCCCTCCAGTTTTATTATTCACTTCTAATGTACCTACTAATGTTGCTTCATTTAATTTGTAACTTTGATAATAATTTAAACATTTTTATTATTAAAAACATTTTCATAAACATCGAACTGTTTTTAGTTTAGAATAAAATGTAAAAGTCCACATTTCAAATTTAATTCTAAATTATTTAGTATAATAATCTATTATTTATTTCGTAAAACCATTTTCAAAACTGGTGTACACTTTTAGTAGCCTTTATGCCAGTTGTAGTTAGTTTATTGCATTCAAACTGTAGCGCAGCGTATTAAAAATAAAAGCACACTTATATTTAAATTAAGTATAGATGGTTAAGTAGTTAACAACATTTATTAGGGGTCGTTGTATATTTATTTGTATGAAGAGAGGAGAAATGAGAAAAGCAGACATTGCCGCTAATCATGTTTGATGGGCACTTTAGCTTTAGCTATTGGGGCACATGTGGGTCAGCGGCGCGTGTGTCATTATTCTTATTATTATTACTATTATTATTATGGCAGAGAGAACAACAATAACAACAACTACAATGACAGCAACAACAAGAACAAGAACAGCAACAACAACAATTGACAACAGGCTCAATTGCCTCGTTGTAAACGTTGCCCGTTAGCCGTAAATCAAATGCCCAGAGAAAGGGCTGAGGGGGGAGTGGAGTGAGGCGGGTTAGATTTTGAATTTATGTTGCATGCGCCTCAATTCACAGCAGCCAGTTGCTGCCACTGCTGTTGCTACTGCTGCTGCTGCTGTTGTTGCTGTTGTTGCTGCTGTTGCGACTCCCATTTAGTCTGTGCTTTTGCTGTTTGTAATTAATCTTTGGCCAAAATGCGGCGAAATTTATGTCTTTAACTTGGCTCGCTTTTAGCCGTCTGTCTCTTGGTCCCAGTTTAATAGTTTCGCTGCCTTTTTGTGCTACTTTTTGCCAGCTATTTTTTATACATTTTTTAGCTCTTTTTCTATACTTTGTTGTACTTTTTTTCCAGCTCGTTTTTGTGTTTTATTTTGTATTTATTTATTTTTTTTTTGCCTAGTGATTAATTGGTCTGACAGTTTAAGCAACAACAAAAATAGCCACGTTAACTCAATATCTAAATTATGTAGGTGAATTCTTGCCACCCACAGAAATTAATAAACACATTGCACACACACCTCTCACACACACACACACACCTTACACACACTGTGTGTGTTTGTTTGTTTGAAAACTCTCTGGACGCATAAATAATTCCCCGGATTCCTCGAGTGAACAAAGTACAGTGAACCCCACACTAATCAACTAAGCAACCCCCGAAAAGTGAAAGTGTTTTTGTAGCTGCCTGAAAATGTGTGCATTGGAGCCGGCTTACACACACACGCACACCCCCAGGCACACTCCGGGGCAGACTTTGAGGCAGACTTTGAGGCACAATTTGAGGCACAGAATTGATCCCAGTAGTCAGCCACATTTGGCGCCGCACCACCGACAAATACACCACCAACAACAGCAGCAGCAACAGGCTGGTCAGAATTCTCCTAGCCTGGCCAAAAGGACAACAACAACAACAACAACAGCGAAAACAGTTAAGAGAACGCATCTGCAGCTTTGGTATTTGCTACATGTGATATTAGTGCTAATCGGTGAGTGAACCCCAAACAACAAACAAAACTTTCATTTTTATAATTATTTCAAATGGCCAACGATTAATTCTACACACACCACACACACACATACTCCACACACAAACACATACACACACACACACACACACCCATTTCTTATAGACCCTCAGACCACAGCTACCCAAAAATTACGATTAAATGCTTGAAAAGTTTGCAAACATTTGCGCAAATTGAGATGAAAATGTTTGCTCATTTATGTGTGGAGTGTGTGTGTGTGTGTGTGTGTGTGTGTGTGTGTGCGTGTGTGTGTGTGATTGTGTGTGCGTGTGTGTGTGTGATTGTGTGTGCGTGGAAGGGATTGCTGACTTTGCATACAAATACATAATTAATTCCAATTGTTATCTGGTCCAAGATGAAGTTACTATTAAATGCCATACGATTCTATTCAAGCAAATAGTATTTATCAGTTTCAGTTCCATTTTCAAAGCTTAACAAATAATTGCAGCCGGTCTTAAGACGAATCAACACAATTTTGAGTTAATTCGCATTAGAAGCATGTCAAAATTGCACAGATAATCGAAATATTTGATGTGAAACCGGTTTAAGCAGTTATGAGATTATTATTATGTCTCTAATCACAAGTTGCTAAGTGACTGTATTTAAGATTCATTTATTTAATGTGCACTAAAAACAATATGCAGTTTCTGAAAGAGGTTTTCGACGTTTAAAACTATAATTAAAGTTGCAAATTCAATTACAAACTGTTAAAAGTGAGTAATTAAATTTCAAAAATAAAGCATATAGTTTTTTTAGATGCATATATTTGCTAAATATTTTAATAATCTTCGATAATAATTAATTATTGTATATTATAATTGAATTTATTTAATAGTTTTTAGAGACACATTCGACACTTAAATAGAAATTCGCATGTTAAATTCGATATTTAATGCATTTGAATTAATAATTTACCTGTGAATAATTTCAAGCTTATTTTCAATGAAGCTAGAATCAATAGACAAATATGAAAGAAATGTATTTACAAATTAAAACAAAAGATTCAATGCACTTACGATAAATTCCGCCTACATCAATAGAACATCAAAGTGCTCGCGATAATTAAGAGGATTTTGCGGAGAGAATTCATTTATGCTTTCCTTGAATCAAATGAATAAATTCAAAAGCCACAACTTTTAATGGAAGCCCCGATAGTATAAAGATGCATGAACTCAATTAAAATTGTGGCAATAACTTAAGAGGAAACGCCCACACACTGGGACATCCTTTTGTGTGCTAAAACTAGGAAAAAGAAAAACTGAAAATAAAAAGCAATATAAAACAATCAACAAATTGAAAGCAAAGCTCAAATAATTCCAAGCGGGTAAAACTGGTACTTAAGTAATTTTGCTGGCTAAGAAGTCAAAAAAAAAAAAAAGAAGCAAACAACAAAACAAATTACGATACGCATGCTGCATAGAAATTAATAAATTGCCTGAAGATGGATAAAAATAAAGTGAGGGGGTGGTGGGGATGGGGGTGTGGGTGTGGGTTGGGAAAACAGACATTTTCCGAGCATAAATTTGTTGTTGTTCTTGTTGCTGTTTTGTCACTGGTAAAGCGCAAAAAAGTTAAGTTGACATTTCCGCACACAAACAAAGTGAACCAAAGAGCACTGAGAAAATACAAGTCACGATGCTCTTCGTAGCTAGGGGAGTGGCAAGAAAGGGGCTGGGGTATGTGAGGGGGTGGAGGGGTGAGGAGGGGATGTTGCACACATTAAAGCCATTGAGCAGTGTTCGCTTTCATTATTTTTAAATCATATCAGCAGGGGAGAGAAGAGACAGCAACAGGAAACGGATATGAGACCAAGTGATGTTTGTATGCCTGCCACTCTCTCTCTATATGTGTGTGTGTGTGTGTGTGTGTGTGTATGGGCTTAATTCAACGTCTCATTTGCATACATTAAAATGTCACATTTTACATGCCGTTTGTGCGTCTCTCGCCCTAAGCCAAAAACGGTAGCCCGTCAGTTAACGTTAAGAAGCCTCCGCCTGTTACACATAAACTACATTAGCAATTGCCAGTCAGCCAGTCAGCCAGCCAGGACGTCAGGACACCCAGTGATCCTACACTCAGCGAAAAGAAATCACCCTGATATTTTGAAAGATTTTTTTTTCATATTTTTTACATATTTTTAAAAAAAAAATTGATCTTGAAATTGGAAAGGTTTGTCATAAATCAACAGCTGTCGTTTGAACGTTTTTTTTTAATTAAATTATGTGAATTTCATAAACTATTGGAAATGTTTGTGATATCTTAATATATTAATATTTAATAATAAGAATTCTCCAAGTTATATTCATAGAAAGCATTACCCTGCAAATTAGATATATATTTTTTTTAATTTAAAAAAATCTAATTAAATGTACTTTTTTAATAACAATGTGAGTTACCCTTGACTTCTAAGAGTACTCCACTCTTCTAAACTGCTCCCCAATTTTTTTGAGTGTGGCAGCAGCAGTGAGCGGGGAGCAGGATTCAGAAAGAGAGTCGGGGATGTTGGAGAAGGGACATCTGTGTGCCTCGACGGCATTGCGGCCATGTAAAAATGGCTTAACGCGCAAATCTTTCAACTAAACATTAATCCTAATGGTTTTCAATTTTTTCGCTTCTCTCTTTTTATATTTTATTTTTACTCCCGTCTGTGGCAAGTCAACTTAGCAGCAACAGGAGCAGCAGCAGCAGCAGCAGCAGCAGTCATGCCCCAAACCTCAGTTGTGCCACGATTCCTGTTTTGCATGTAAATACGCTCTTTGATATTGCGACGCATTTCGCATTTCGCCTGCAGCCTGATTGCCTCTGACAGCCACGCCCTCCCTCTCCCCCCTTCGGCCCCATCGTAAACAGGCCCTAAATTGACTGACTCAAATATGAAATTTTAGCGAAATGCGAAAAGGCCAAAAACACATCAAATTGGGCCCATTCTCATTAGACCATCTCATTAATCAGCAGACAGGACCTTAATGTAAAAAATAAAATAAAATTTATTAACGATGCCCTTGACTTATTAAGTTGGCCAACTGCTGTGCGCCTCAGCGAGCTAATTTCAACTGATATAGCGGACAGCTGCCATCCCTAATAGACGTGAGCTAAAAGCAATAACTGATTGACTATCAGATACCTCTTAGCCTTATATATTATTATATTCCACATTGTTCAAAAAGCGTGGAGTTATTATTTAGTAGTCAAATGAATGGAAAATATTACAGTTTGAACGTATATGCAAATAAATTCTATATGCAATCGCTAATAGACTCTAGTCAAGAATATCAACTGGTCGACTGACACATACCTCTTAGTCTTAGACTGATTTCTATACATGTTCTAGACTTCTTTGCTAGCAGTCAAACTAATAAAATGTATATCTCTACTCAATCCCGAATAGACTCTAGCCAAAAACCAAAAACGAATCGACTATAAAATACCCCTTAATCAAAGACAAATTTATATATATATATTAAAAATGTGTATAGTTCTTTTGGAAGTCAAATTTACAGCAAATATTCGTGGAATTCATAAGATTTCTGGGGTCATTTATTTATATACATTCTCTATACCAGTCAAATTCTTCAACCGAATATTCACTTGAATTTTTGTTGTTAATATTTGTGTATTGATTGTAATTGAAACTGCAAAAACAAAATATCGGCAACAATTGCTTTTATAATTAATATTTTTTGCGAATATTTTCATTGAATTATTTGCATTGCATGCACTAATAATAAATAAAATATGTGTGTGTAAATATAGACGATATTCGATGACAGTTTTCATAACACACACATTAAATGGGTCAACAGGGTATAATGGATTTGTGCAAAAGAAGCCTCAAGAGCTAGGCACTTTAAATTTGTAATATAAGTTCTCGTATATCTCGAGTAGATCAAGTTTATTTAATTAAATTGATAATCGAAAGATATCGGATTTCTATATTTTTTAAGTGTCATATATTTATTAAAATCTTTTAAAACAGTTTTTCATGGTATTTGAGAGTCTGGTGAATGTGAAAATGCAAATATTAAATAGAAAAATATAAAAACAAGTTCAAGAATTGATTTGGGGATTGTTGAATCTCGATTTTGCTTTTCAACTCTTCTAAAATTAGAGTGAGCAAATTTTTTAAGTGTCATATATTTATTAAAATCTTTTAAAACAGTTTTTCATGGTATTTGAGAGTCTGGTGAATGTGAAAATGCAAATATTAAATAGAAAAATATAAAAACAAGTTCAAGAATTGATTTGGGGATTGTTGAATCTCGATTTTGCTTTTCAACTCTTCTAAAATTAGAGTGAGCAAAACGCAAGGTAAATTTGGCAATCAAACTGGAATATATTTAAATGCCTGCTGCAGGGTATCTCCTAGTCGTGTCAACTCAATGACAGCATGCCTACTTTTTTTAAAAGCCCACACACACCTTTTGCGGCCTTTGGGTGTATTGGGTATACGAGTTGAAGTACACTTTAGGAGGTCTACTGTGGCACAGTGGAGCTCATCACACACTATCACATTAAATAGTTGTTGTTATTGTTGTTGTTGTTTATGTTGTTGTTGTTGTTGGAGTGAAGTGGGCAAAAGGCTCAAGTGGGCTTTTGTTTTGTTTAAATGAAACTGTGTTTTTGCTACAATGGCAAAGCAAGTGTTTTTGTTTTGATTATCCCCCCCCACACACACACACACACACGCACGCACGCACGCATGTATACAATAGATGATGATAGCTGTCTGATTGCGAGATATGTGCACACTCGTACACACACACACACACACTCGCACATACTTCCGTGTTGCCCGTGTGACACACATAAAAAAATATATTTTGAGCCACTAAGCCATTGTTGAAGTTTATCTCTGCATTTGCCAAATGATGGCAACTTGGCTTTTGTTATTGTCCCCGTTTTTATTTACATTTTGTTCTGGTTTCTGTTCTTGCTGCTTTGCAACTGACATTGACGTCAGCAGCAGGTAGCTTAAATAGAAATAAATTTTGGCAATCGCAACGCTCATCAGCGTAATTCCATCATTCATATTTAATGATGCCTCCACTAACAACATTTTGATTGTCTTCCTTAGATGTAGTCATAATGATTGCTCTAGTTATTATTATAATGTTAAATATGTACTTCAACTATTTTCGAATAATTTGATATCATTTGTATTACTGATTGCCTTTTATCCATGGAATTTGATTGTTTTCCTTAGATCTACTAATTTGAGTGGCAATTGTGAATATAATTTCAAGTATGTAGCTCAACTATATTTGACAAAGTTGATATCATTTATATTTTAGATAATCCCATTTATCAAAGCGACTTTGATGTTAATATAAAGTTGAATTTTAACTTTACTACAATTATTTTATAATAATTTGAAGTCCCTTTGTTATTTTAATCTTTTATTTTTCAATTTAATCTTTTATATGTACTTCAACAATTTTATTATAAATTAATATAATTTATATGGCTTACTCCAGTTCATGCTTAGATTAATGATTAATCTAGAAAATGTGTTCTAACTATCTAATTATAACTGTCTGTCACTTATAGTGATTATTACCCTTCTTAATAGGGTCTATTTTCACTTCACTATTTCATAATAAAACAATATTATCATTTAAATTACTGGCTGGCTTTCATCAAATGCATTTAATTATCTTCCTTGGATTAATGAGTGAGACAATTGTGATTATAATACTGAATATCTATTTCAATTATTTTTCTAATAATTTGCAGTCACTTAAATTAACAATTCCCTTTCACCAAAGGGTCTATAAACTTTTACCTTGTCATTAGTAGCAATTAATGCCCTTTTTTGAGCTCTATGTGATTTCGATTTGAGGAAGAGACAAAAACAGCGCCACCCACAATATTTGTTATATTTTTTTTATAGTAAATTGATATGCGCAGCGCCATAAATTGTAACGTTTCAATTAAAAATGATAGCCATGGATAAAAGCCAACAAAAGAAGGGCCCAAAAAAACAAGAAACCCGCCAAGACAAGTGGTTGGTGGGGGTTGGGGAGAAGTCAAAGTCAAAGACGTTGGTCAAGGGGTCAGGGGGTCGAGGGGTTGAAACGCCTGTCTGACCGGACAACGCCCAAAGCATGCTAAGCAAATTGAAACAAAATGAAACACATTCTGTGTATGTGTGTGTGTGTGTGTGTGTGTGCGAGTGTGCGAGTGAGTGTGGGTGTGTGTTGACTTTTTTCGATTTGTATTGAAATCATTAGAGCGCAGCCAAACAAAAAAAAGAAAAAGTCAAAAAAAGCAAGGAAAGTTGGCAAGGCGCAGAGGCGTAAAGGGGTGGTAGAGGGGGTGCTGGTTGGCCAGAAGGTGCTTTAATGTCTGACGAGCAAACAAACGAGCGACTGACGCCTATTAATCATGCAGACTTTACGTACCATTAAGCACGAATATTTCAACGCAGGCCAAAAAGGCGTTTCGACTTTACTTCTTTTTTTTTGGTATATCATTGCGGCATGATACGAGAGTTCCCACGGGGCAACTCTAATGAGTTGAACGACTGGCCAAATACCCTCTACCTACACACATACAGCTGTGGTCAAAATAATAGTAGTGCACACATATACTCTCAAAAAGTACTAAATTATGGTTCAAAAATTATGAAAATTTAGTTTACACACAATCAATCAATATTGATAATTATGAAGATAATTGAATATTAAAAGTTGTCATAGCTATAAAATTGATTAACAACAAAAAATTATGTGCATTAACTTTATTATTTTTATATAAATTTTTTATCAAATTATTATTTAAATCTCTCATTATAATAGTAGTGGAATAATAATAAAGTTTTTTTCAGCTTTCCCTGCGACTAAATAATATTTCCAAAAACTTGATTGGGTGGTTCTATTTTACGATATTTAGTATTTGATATACAATGGAATTTTAGAACATTCCCAGATGAGAAACCAAATATTTTTTGTTTCGTAAAATTGAATTTCTTATTCGTATTGAACATTTTGAAGAAGTCTCTATTTGGTCGTCATAAAATTATCACAATTTTTAATAAATCCTTTGAGAAGCAGCGCTACTGTTATTTTGACCGCAGCTGTACATATACTACCCTGTGGCTGTAAAAAAGGTTCAAAGCCAAAGCAAAGTTTAAGCAACAAAAAGCCAGAAGAAGAAGAAAAACTGAACCCTCGAACGCAAACAAAGTAACTGGTCGCATTTTTGCCCATTTGGCTGCCTAATGGCAAAAATATTGTATTACAACAATTTGTGCAGTTAACCCGAACCCCAGCAAAGAGCAAAAAAAAGAGCATCAACATGTATAAAATGCTAAAAAGGGAACACAGCCCAAAGGGTCGCCAACGATATGGTAAATTTATCAAAAAATACAAGACCCACAACATCAACAACAACAACAGCAACAGCAACGAGATGAATCCAGTCAACAGTCAACCATCAACCAAGTCGGCAGTCCACAGTCAGTTAAGAGGCAGGCATAAAATAATCAGCAGTCGACACCAGAAATGAACCAGAAAAGGCAAATGTTAAGGCTAAAAGGCTTTTCAGGTCGTCGCGATGACCCCGCAGGGCCAGCTGCAAATTGATTTGTTACCCTCGGCCCAAAATGGCCAGCTCTCTCTTAAATTATTTAAATATTAGCTAAAGCAAACTATCGAGCTATTTGCAATAATCAATGCAACTACGACAAATGCGAAGGGAATTGGTTTTTCTGATGGCCAAAATCAGCGCTTAGTTTAAGCCATGTAAGCAGCTCACATAAGCGGAAAAGACAATTCAATCGATTTGCTCAAGTGTGTGTCTGTTTGTCTATTTAATGCGCTTTGCACAAAAACTTACACACACATCCACACACACACACAGGCAACACAAAGCATTGCACAACTGAAATATTTTCACTTTTGTCATTTCCTCGAGCAAATTCCTGAAACTCAAACAAAGAGCGACAAAAACGCTCCTAAATATGTTCACACAAGTTTAAGAAAATTGTAGCATACTTTTTAGCGCTGTCAGTCGAACACTGAGATGGCAGCGTGATACACTAAAAGAGACCACAATAATCCAAGAGCTGAAGCTAGTAATGCACCCCAATTTTGGTTAGTCAACAAAAGTTAATAAAAACAAAAAAAAAATGGTATAAATAAGTTATTTAGTTAGCTGAAAATTTAGTAAGGACATTTAGTATGGCATTTTGAAAGTATAAATAAATTATTTACGTGACTGCAAATTGAGTTGGCGAGCTGAGTCTCAATATTTTTAAAATTATTCTATACTTTGGCAAGCAAAGATATCTTTCACAAAAATAAAAAAATGTTAAGGTTTCTGGCAGAGAAAGTTTTTATTTTATTTTTTTGCAGAGTACCAATACATGTAATTTTTATAAATAGTATAAAAGTATATAAATAAATTATATGATTTTCAGGGAATTGAGTAGAACCTTTAGAGTGAAATTTAATGTATATAGATGAATTGCAAGATGCTTTTGAATTGTTATGTAATATAGCAAGTTAAAAAATCATGCTCAAATGCAAAAAAAGAATTATTTGTCAAAATTAGTAGTTTGAAGATATTTCTTGAATACGACGAGAATGAAATAATATTGTTAGTTAAAAGAAATTTCAGAAAAAGACAATTATCTTTTTCCTGGAGCACTGTACGCTGAGTAATCTAATCTTGCTTGAGTATTAATACGCATTATTCTTACAAATAATGGTCAAACAGTACAAATATATTATTTACAAAATGTCTATTATTTGCTGGTGTCTTATAATGTTAATAATAACTGCGTACCAAGATCTTTAAACTTGTGGGCACGTAATAATTCACATATTTAAGTAAATAAATAAATATGAAAAAATAAATACCGGTAAAAGTTGGCGCTTTAAAGAGAAGTGTGAAGTAGAACAATATTTTTTTTCCCAGATAAAAGAGAGTTTTATTTGTGTGTGAGTTGTTCTTAGTCCTTCACACAGGATTTGGCTGGCTGGCTGTCACGTGCCCATCTCTGGGTGCTAATGGGGATGGGAAATCGTGCACGGAGCTGGAGCTGCCTGTGAAATGCCTCCAACACTTTCGCCCCTAAAAGCAGCGCAGTCGAGCGCAACTTTTGGAAGCGCCTTCAAAATGGTAAATGGCAAATGGCAAATGGCAGATGGCAGATGGCAGCTCGATGTTAGTTTTAGGTGCTTGCACTGAATTTTTGGCAATAGTCGAGCGCAAATAGAGCAGAAAAATTGCGATGACCTGAGAACTATGCGGCACGACTAAGTACTGGCAACTGAAACTGAAAATCCAACAGCGAAAGTTATAAAGAGAAAGTTTTTTCTGTTTTTTTGCTGTTTATTTTTTTTTTTTTTTTTTTGGAGCGATATGTTGGTCGAGTAATTTATTTGTAAGTGGTAATCAATGGGCGGCTGTCCGTTGCCGTTGATGGTGATATACGAGAGATGGGTTAAGTCGTGCTTATCTTAAAGTTGGGTAAAGTAGCCAATACGGTAGTTTTATGGCCGACAGTTGAAAGTTCACTGCAAGATTTGTGGCCAGGATTTATGACAAAGAGCCACAGCATTAGCATTCCAAACATGCTGTTAACATCAGTATTTGCATATGCATATGACTACCACTCACACTCGCACTCGCACTCGGACTGCCACTGGCACACTCATTCGGAGACTCATTTGAGTGCTCGCTCGCATCATATGTGCGAATAATGTGCGGCAGTCCAAAAGCACTGCCAAAAATGTATCCATAACAATAAAGCAGCATTAACAGCTGCAAAGAGACAGCAACAACAACAACAACAAGTTGTTAGCTAAATTATGGCCATCATTTAAAGTGTTATTTCCCTTTATCCCCCATTTCAGCTCATTGCTTTTGCTTTTTGTTTTTGTAGTCGGACAAAAAGCAAAACTCAGCACTAAAATTGTGGCGCAAATTATTCAAAAAGCAAAAATGTAAAAGTTAATATAATAAAAAAGTGATGAAATGCTTCTATATGCAGACTAACAAATGCTCTACTTGGCAGTGAATTTTGTTTATTTAACAAAAGTAATTTTCTTCAACTCTAAAGTATCAAAAATATCTTCAAAATAAAGTAGCATAATTAATTAATCACTATGAATTTCGAAATATGGAGGAGCATTTCAAAGAAGAATAATCTAAAATAATTAATTAATGTATTAAAAGTTTTCACACCAACATAATTCACGGAAATATCTAAGTTTGCTTAACTTTGGGAAATTTACCTTAATCTACTGATTATCGGAATTTCCTATATCTGTGTTTTTTCTTCTGTCGCAATTCTTATCCCTCTCTCTCAATATCCCTTTTAAACTTTTTTCTTTGCTTTTTACTTAGCTAATGATGTTTAACCATTTTTAGTCTGCTTGTGTTCTTTTTTTTTGCGTTTCATACTCCCAGATATATTATATATCTCATTTTAATTTCATTTTTCACTGCAAGTTTT
Source organism: Drosophila anomalipes (assembly GCA_035041615.1). Classification (NCBI taxonomy): domain Eukaryota; kingdom Metazoa; phylum Arthropoda; class Insecta; order Diptera; family Drosophilidae; genus Drosophila; species Drosophila anomalipes. The sequence continues at coordinate 15,848,901 of JAWNKZ010000074.1, forward strand.
TAATGGAGTTCCTTTTAATTTTTTGTCATTTAGTTCGTAACTTTATATTTGATTTTATTGTTAGTTCAAAACTTCAAGTTCTTAAATAAAATAAAACAAATTTTAAAACCGTTTGTTTTATTATATACTCTATATACTGTCATTTTAATTTGTAATTTTCATTTTAATGCAGTTTTTCACTTCTTTAATCATATTTTTTTATTTAAATCATTTTTCAAATTAAATAATAATTAAATAAACATATCTAATAAGTTGATATATTCATCTATAACTTGACTTTACGATGTGTATATACTTGATTTAAGAGACATGCTGCATGGTTGTTTACATTGTGCACTTCTCGTCTGGCTAACCCCGCTGCTGGGATTGCAGGGTATTCTTTATGTTTTTGCCAAATGCGCAGCACTTGTGTGCAGTTGGTGCGGCCGCAGAGCTGCCAATGGCCGCAATACGCGCAAACATACATAGTGTATGTAGTCTCTCTGTGAGTGTGGTATGTTGTGGGTGTGTGTGTGTGTGTGTGGGTGTGTGTGTGTGTGTGTGTGTGTGTGTGTGGTGTGTGTCGATGTGTGTGTGGTGTGTGTCGATGTGTGTGTGGTGTGTGCTTGCAGCTGCTTTCATTACAAGAGTCGACAATTTCAGGCCGCACATTTGGACTTTGTGCATTTGTCGCGATTTTTATGCGCTGGCAAACTTTTTTATATTCCAGTTGGTATTTTTGTGAGTGTGTGTGTGTGTGTGTGTGTTTGTGTGTGTGTGCTTGATATTTGGTTTCTTTTTTTAGCTGCAAGCCCTGCCACTTTGTGCATATCATGAAATTTTAATTGAATTTTCGCATTTTTATTATGCATATTTGAGGGAAAAAGATGGCAAATGATGCGGAGACAAACTTTACAGCTGTCAATAACTTTGACAGTCAGTCAACCACCCTCATCCCCTCTACGCCCAAGGGCAATGGTGCAATTGAAAAGAGTGGACTCCCCCCATTGCCCCCATAGGGAGAACTACTTTTCAGGCTTGTGCGTCGGTGTTTTTTAAGCATTCATTCATTTGGCCGCGTTCCGCGAAGAGATTCCATATTCAGTTATTCAGTTATTCACTCGCTGGGCAACATATTCAATATTGCATATGTATTCTGCACTGCACATTCCATTTCCATTGAAATAAAAATAATAATTTTTATTTTTAATGCAATTTTAATATGCGCGCGCAGCTTAATTAAATATTAAATATTCCATGCGATGGCGAAACTGCGACTCTGCTTCTGTTGACTCGGTCTGCCTCTGAATATTAACTGATTTTCTTTTTTTTCCGTTTTTATTTACATCGCTTGAGAAGCGAAAAGTTAATTATCAATAATATTTGTACGCATCACTTAATAAATTAAATTAATGTCATCCATAACGAGCTTGGCCTTTGACTTATTCGCTGTGTGCACACAGAGTCGCCGAAGGGGAAATATCAACAATGAGCATGTAAATAACATGTGACAACACATTCATAAATCATTATATTAATGTAAATCGGTTGAATTTAATTTACACAAATTCGTAAGCCGATTTAAAGATGCAATTTAAACGGATTTAAGATAATTAGGCGGGGCTCACTAAATTGTGGAAGAATAAGAATCGACATTCATCGACATCGACATTTGCGAAACTGGTACAGTTATCGATAATTTGAAATAAGCCTGATTTGTGTGGGATATATCAGAATTTATATTCTAGTCTCAGTAGCTGATCCCAATCAAGAGAATAGTTCTATTGCCTGTTACATACTTTGCCACAAAATCATTATACCCTTCTTAATGCATTTTTAATAGGTTCAGTGTCTACAAAAGTTAACAGTGCTTAACTTGAATATTTCAATGTTTGCCTATCGCTCGTATTTACATACATCGATTTATACACAGATAGATAGATATCTGTCTTAAATTTCACTTAAGCCTTTAAGTAAATTATTGCTAATGGCTTGCAAACAGCCACAAGAATATCAGAGACAGGAAGAAGAAGATCTCTATGTGTGTCTGTGTGGCACTCGAGTAAAGTAATCACAACATTTGATTGATTGAAATCAATTTCCCGTCAAAGGCATGTCTGTCTCTCTGATATACATTTAAGTGTGTGTCAGTGTATATGTATGTGTGTGTGTGTGTGTGTATTTATTTGTCTATGCATATTTACTTAAACTTCATTTCTTTCTTGCATATATCCAGTGTGTGTGTGTGTGTCTGTGTGTGTGTGCTTGAGAGTGTGTACTTAGATGGCGCCGATAAACGACGATACGCTTGAAATCAAACGAAGCAATGACTACGGCTCCGACTACGGTTCTGGCTATGGTTACAGCTACGGCTACGGCTACGGCTACGGCTCACTGGGCTGCCAAGCGCAGACATGCGACAAGCACAAATACACTCAGAAATAAATAGTCCTACATTTTAGGAGTACTTTTGATGCCAAGCATAACTCACTTTAATATTCCAAAAGTACATTTCTAAAATTGAATCTTGTGGCTTTCTAAAATCCATGATTTGCTTTTCTTAATTTCAGGTTGGATTGATCGAAAATTAAGAAAGACTTTCTAATTTTTTTTGTGAGTGTAGGAGACAGCGAGGAGAAGCAGGCTAAAGGCACCTTTAAGGTTATCAACTTGTCGCTTGTCCCGCAGCTTTATTCCGCGAAATTAATTTCAAATGAGTGACTGATGACGATTATAAAGAATCATGTGAACCAATGCAGACATAAATGAAAAGTGAAATGCATTTGTGTGGAAAACAAGCGTGCCCCAAAAATTTAGCCACCAAATTGACGGAGTCCTCTTTGTCTATGCCCCCAAAAGCAAATCGCAAGAAACAAGGCAAAATACGTGGCTGGGATTTTTATAACCAAATCAGGACAAGGCTCCCAAACAGCTCCCTCAGCTCGGAGCTGGATGTTGGCCTCGTTTCATGGCGCTTTGCTTTGTTTTCTTACTGGCAAATTCCAGATGCCTTTTGGCATTGCTTTTTATTGTTTTTTATGATCATTTGTATTCATCAATTTTGTATTGATTTGGCTTTAACCCAGGCCAGCGTTTATGTGCCAAGACCACCCCAGCGAAAGGATGAAAATATTTACAAAAATAAACTTATATATTTATATAAATATATATATATATATATATATTGTGTGTTGGCAAAAAGCAATGAATTCGGATGTCTTGACTTTGCCCCAGTGCCGATGGCTTTGCCTGTGCCTTTGCCATTGCGAAAACAGCATCTTACAAATTTATGAGCTATAAAAGCAGCTGCTGAGCTCGGCCCAATATCAGCCAGCCCAAAAACAAATACAAATACAACAACAACAGTAACAACGACAATAGCAACAACAACAGTTAAGAGCCCCATTTTTTGATTACTTTTGTTATTGTTTTTATGCGTTCTCGCATATTTGTTGATTTTATGCTTTTTTATATTTTAATTATGCGCCAAGTGGATGATAAACAGAAATTAATGTTTATTGTTCAGTTCAAAGATACATTTTGCAAATGCATTATAACATTTTCAAATGAAAGCTATTTGATACTGTGAAATAATTTGTGGCAAACATTTTTCCACAATTTCACGCCCACAATTCGGTTTTTCTTAGAAGTGAAATATATTTAGAAACGGGAATCGAATGTAATATATACCACTCAAAAGTCTGGCTCTGTCCTGTTTCTCTCTCTCTCTCTCTCTCTCTCTCTCTCTCTCACTCTCTCTTTCTCTCTCTGTCCCTCTCTCTCACTTGCTTATCGCTGTTGCGTAGATTTTTATTACTTTTGAAAATGACATGAGTTTTGTCAAAGTTAAAACAGGTGAAATTTATACTTTTGACAAATTGTGATTTTTCAGCTAAGAAATTATAAATAAATCTTGAGCAATAATCGTATTTCCAAATTTAAAATTAGCATTTTTTCTAGAGCTGGAAATATTAAAAAAGCCATGTTTATGAAAAGCGGTAATTTTTTGGGACAGTTTTGACCCATGGCTATGATTTTAATTTGAACTTCGATCGAGAATCGCGTTTTAAACTTTAAGTATAGAATTATTCTAGAGGCCAAACCATAATCAAAAACCACTCATTTGACCAAGTTATGGATGTGTAAATTTTGACCAATCATTAAAACCATTTTTTTTTTGGTATTTTAATTTTGACAAGCAAATCGTGGTTAACAAAGTTAAATTGGCCAACGTGGAACGTTTTGTGGCATTCGATTTGTCCAACTGTTAATCAGTTCATTAGCCAAGTCAATCAATTCTGTCAACTGTATCAGCATCACAATCAGCATTAGTTGCTATTGTTGTTGCAAATGCAGCAGTTGCAAATGCCATGGTTACCTGCAACTGGCCACAGCTCTAAACTGGGGCAATGGAACTATTTGGACAGCATCTTGTTGCTTTTTGTGCTTTGTGTTGGGCTTTTATGATAAATTGATTGATATTTGAATTTAATGATAAGCGAGCAGTTAGCAGTCAGTCTCGACCACTGATGAGTTGGCAATTGAATTGTCTTTGGTTTTTCATATTTCATATTTCATTTTTCATTATTCATTTTTCAACTTCAAGTTGAGCGCCAGAAGCAGACGATGGCGGTATGGTTTGGTTCTTGATGCTTTGTCCTTGGCTCCTCCTCGACCCGCTCTTATATACTTCTCCATGTGCGTCTTGTGCCCTGGTGAAATATGCAAATTTTTGTACACTTGATGCTTGATATAAGCAAAACTTTTGCACTGATAATGACATTTTTATAGTGCGTTGACGAGCTCAACAGCCATTAGGGGCATGCCACAACTTGGGGTATGAGTAGCAGCAGTTGCCAGCTGGTCGCCTCCTGCTCCGGTTAAAACTGTCGCCGTTGTCGAACTAACATCAATTTGTGGCATTGCTCGCATTGCTGGCGATGGGCAATCGATTTATATGCCAATTTACATAATCATTAAGTTCACACGCACACCTACACACACAAGCAACGACTAACTGTTACACACACATCTATTTTGCATATATTTACACACACACACAGCAGTCCAGACATATTGCCAATAACTTGAGCTCCAGCAAAAGGTTCGCATAAAATTTGCTTGAATTTTTATATGAAATTGATTTTCTCAGGCATTTCAACTACCCCCCTGCCTAGCTACCTCCCTTCCTCCATTGGCTCATTTCCGGTAGACAGACTCTTCCCACACTTAAAAAAAATTGCTTTGAATTGTTGGACATTCGCCAAGCGTAATTCAACTTAGTTTCCAAAAAGTATATTTCTAAGAATCAGCTTTTATGTTTTTTAATATCAGCGTACAATTTTCTAAAATTTAGTAAATAATAGTTTAATCTTCAGGGTACTGCTTATATTATTGGAAAGCATTACTATTTTAAGATATAACATATATAAACATTTGATAGTTCATAAAAAATATAATTAATTTGAAAAAAAAACAACAGATAAAATTTAAAATATAAACGCCGAGCCAGTAAATTTATTCATTACTTAATTCTGGCTTTAAGAGTTTTCCAAGAATCAGGGTTTTATTCTGTTTAGAAATACATTTTGTAACAAAAAAAATATTAAAACAAATAGAGATTATAATATTTTTGTGGTTGTCCATTTAGAGCAATCCCTTCTAATTTTCGGAAAAATGTTTTCTTAAATCTAGAAATGATTTCTAACAACAAGAAATACTTTCTACTTTTCAGGTCGACTTTTTCCTGAGTGTAGCCCGCTTTGCATGCTGCGTATTTACCTTTGGGATGCGCAGGATGTAAGCAAAAGAGACTTCAACTTCAACTCTTGCCACATGCGAAAGTTGAAGCCTTGGGAATTTGTCTGATTTTCAGGTCCAATTTTAATTTGCTCATCTTCTGTTTCCTGTTTTTCTCTCTCGTTCTATCACAATCTCGCTGTGTCTCTGTCTAACAGTGTCTATGTGCATGGCAAAATTTTCATAAATTTCAAATTGTTCAACTTATGAAAGTTACATAAATTGTTTAAACTTCAGATGGCCAGGCTGCCAATCTTCATTCATTTTGGCCTCATTAAAGCGCCCCCGGGCCAGACTTGGTCCACTGAATTATTTATGAAGCCGTGCTGTGCGAAAGAAATGTACAAGTATAATAGCAAATATATACATATGTATGCATATATACATATATATATATATATATATATATATGTTTATATATTATGCGGCTTGGGCATGAATATGGACTGAGCCTGATCCGCAGGCGGAGCCTGGCTATAAGCATGATAATGTGCCACAGTCCGAAGTCGGCCTCTTTTTTTTTTTTTTCTTTTTTGGCCAAGGTGTGCCAGTGCCAGTGCCAGTGCCAGCTGTACGGCCACCCTACCCTACCCTACCCTACCCTGGGATAGGGTGGGTCAAAAACTTGAATATAAGGAAGTGCTGCAAATTATGCCGGTAGCACTTTTCGTTAGAAGCAGCAAAAGCAGCCAAACAGAGGAAGTCAGGCGTTTCACTTTGGCCTTTTATTTAAACTGGTATATTTAGAGACACATCAGGTACACACCCACACCTGCATACACCTACACACACACACACCCACACAAGCGTAAGTTTTGACCACACTTACATGCAAATGTATTTATTTTGAAATAGTTTTTCTTTTACCCAGTTAGCTAAGTCGGCCAGGGGCATTAAATATTCTTTTAAATTTTGGGCAGATGGTAATGTATGTTGGTCAGGATTAGTCTTTCAAGGTATTATATATAGTACATATAGAATGGTTTTGGCATCTGCACTTAAAGAGATGAATAATAAAATGTTTAATTTAAATTTAAGCTTCTTTTACCCAACTCCATATTCGAATTTGTATGCCAAACTTTTGGATTTATTCAGAATTCAGATTCTTTCTATTTTGTTTTATTTTGGTAATCGGTTTGGTTTAGCAAATACTATAAGCCATATAGATATATATATATATATCTATATATATATATACATATACATATATTTATATATAACCAAAGTCTGAGGGTTGAGGTATAATTAAATCCACTTTGCTATACCAAATTGTTGTGCTTTCTCATTAAAATGAATTGCTGTTGAAACATTCAGGTAACTCTATTCATACACTGGAAGGAAAAATCGCAACGCAAATCAAAATTTAAGATTTTAAAATATAATTTTAACATTTAGAAAAAATATTCCTCAAAAATAAAAAGCAACATATTTGTGCAACTGTCGATTTACGGCAGACCTTTCTAATTTCTAAAAATAAGTAAAACTTTCTTATTTTCAGGTAGATTTTCTGAAATTCAGGAAGATTTTTTTCTGACTGTATCCCCTCGTTGAGCTCTTGTAAATTTAAGCCGCTTTTAACATGACTATTCACTGGCAAAATGAGAAGACGTTTAAGTCCATCTTAGCCCTACTCTAGAGCATGATGTGCATAATCCGCGCACTCTATACCAAGATTATTAAACGACTGGCAAAGGCAGAGGCAAAGGCAAAGGAAGTGGCAAATGAACTGAGGCAAAGTCAGAGGGTTGCCCAGACGCCACTTTGAATCACTTTGAGGCACATTTATGTGCCACAGATTGCATTAAGCGTATTAATTTAGCTGTTAAACTGGGCTTTGCCTTATAAAATCATTGCATGTGCGAGTATTGTCACAACAAAGTATTCTGCACAGCCCTCAAATACCCTGTACGACGTTAAACTATGAAATCGTCGCTCGACGTGTTCCGATATATAAATTGTGCATTGATATTTGAAAATAAATGGGGAGAAAAAAAGTTAAGACTGCAACTCCCATATCTTCAATAAAAACATGTACCGGCAAAAGTGCAGTTATAAACTGAGAAATCTAGATAAAAGCGTGGTTATAGCATGACTACTATGGCCTTCACCTACAATTTTACAACATTTTAAATTCCAAATCTCTTTCAATAAAAATTTTCCGAGTTAATGCAGGTTTTGTTATCTATATTAATTCCGCATTAAGACTTTGAAAATTAATTTTTTCTGAAACATTTCTAGAAAAGTACGACTTTAGAAACGTTTATAGAAAAGTCAAGTCAGTTTGAGAGAGACAGGTTTCAATCGTTTTTTGTTGAGCTGGAATTTTACTCTCATATCTACAAAAAAAAATGTTCAACTCCGAGATAATTTCTTATCCAAATAAACTCTGCAATAATTTTCTTATCTGTATTAATTCTATATTCCACATTAATTGCCAATTAAAATTTGAAAATACATTTTTCTGTTACACTTTCGAGAAAAATTCTTCAGCTATAAGGTAATGCAGAGTCGAGCACTCTCGACTGTAATTCCTGTCCACAATCTGATGCTAGCTCAAGGGGCTCAGAGCTGCCAGCTGCACTTCCACGCCATGCCACGCCCCCCAGATAGCTTGGCAAAAAAAAAAGATGCTACGTAGCTCGGCGCTTGTGATAAGACGCGACTCGGCGGCGAGCGGCGTTTTGTTTCTTTTCAATTTAGCGCCACTTGAAGCTCCACACAATTGAAATATTACATTTGATAACTGTCGCCCATTTAAGCGCCAAGGTAGCCAAGTAAATTTTGCGCCCCCCCCCCCCCCCCCCCATCCTCTTAAACCAACTCCCAGCCCCCTTTTTAAACCCCCAACCCTGGGGGCAACGACAGTCAGCGAGCCGTGTCGCAATGGCATTTGTTACTTTGCCTTTTGGCTTCTGACTTTGACTCTGACTCTGACTCTGACTCCGCTTTGCGCTTTGATGTCGTCGCAATTGGAGTGGAATTGGCTTCAGGTGCAGGTGAATGCCACAGGGGTAGGAGCGGCTGTGAGTGAGGGGTGAGGGGTAGGCGTGGAAAATTGTGCGCCGCAATCTCTTAAGACCGGGCGACAAATATACTTGAGCGTCGTGGCCTGAGTCGCTTTTTGGGCATTAACCAAGATTTAACAACAACTTCACAGCGCTTTGTCTTTGTCTGCCTCACACACAGGTGTGTGTGTGTGTTGTGCGTTGTGTGTGTGTGTTGTGTGTTGTGCTGTCGTTTTGTTGGTCTGCGGGTTAAACGAGGCGTTGTCGCTCAGGTAGCGCCGGCATCGTAAATAATTAATCTGGCCGCAAAGTGCGATTATCAAAGTGTTGGAAAAATGTTAAATAGCTCCCCGGAGGCAGTGGCACATTAAAATGTGGCGACAGTTGGCCCATTGCTTGACAAATGCCCCCACACCCCCGCACACAAGCTGCCCCTGCAACAAGGTAGAAATGAAAGAAGAAAAAAAATGCCACAGGCCATTTTGATATTTGGCTGGCAGCTTCGGCTTGATGTTTTTCAATTATGCAAATAAAGGGCTTAATTTGTTGGCCCGAAATGTTTCGTGATAGTGAAATGGGGAGCTACGCTAAAAATTGTTTTTAAGTGTGCCGCGAGGCGCTGATAAAAGTTGCTCTGCCCCGTGGCAGACGCAAAGCGGCAACTATAAATATTTCAATTACACGGCTAAAAGGGGTGCAAGCACCGTGAAGGTTGGATTTTGCAGGAGGGGGTTGCGCCACTTAAGTTAACTGCATTTAATGTATTAAAAGAATTTTGGTGCGACAGACAGCGGCAGATGCGTGAGGAATAAAATATGAAATGTTTCCACTGCTTCGCTTCGGCCTCAAAAATCTTAAGCTATTTCATAATATTTAAAAATGTTTGTACAGAATATCTTATAGACAAAATTGCAGTTAAATAAGGAATTTAAGCTACATCAGAGCTATGGCTAAAATGCGAAATGTTTCCACTGCGTCGCATCAGCCACAAAAATCTATCATAATCATATTAAAATTTTATCAGAACTGAACCCAAATTAAATGTACTAAATGTTTTAAAGACTTTTTGGATGCAAATGTGAGCTTAGCGATTCTGAAATGAGAAATGTTTCCACTGCGTCGCACGAGCAACAAAAACCCAAAGCTATTTCATAATAATTTAAAGAATACTGTGCAAAAAGACGTTGTTGACACAATTGCACTTAAAATACAAATTGAAAATCTAATGAAAACTCATGGAAAAATCGCCGAATGTCGGCAAGTGGAAACACAGCAAAAGGGTTGCCTGACAGCAGGGCAAAAGGAATGAGCATTTTCGGGTGCGCTTCATTTAATTTTATTTGTCTCAAAATGTGGGGCGTCAATTTCCGCTGTGTGTGTGTAGGAGAGTGTGTGTGTAGCGGTGTGTGTGTGTGTGTGTGTGTGTGTGGGGTGTGTGTGTGTGGGGGTGTTCTCTTTGAGTGTGACTTTTGTTTAGTTGTCTGTCTGTTGGCATTTATTTTATTTGCCGTTTCAATTGTGAGTTGATGCTGGAAGTGGCTGTCGGGTATTAGGTCTAAATGGGGTATTACAACATTTTAACAACAACAACAACGACAATAACAATAACAAAAATAATAAGAATAAGAACAACAACAACTGCTTTTGTATGATATGAGTGCTGGTGTTTGGTGGTTGTGTTGTCAAGTGTAGCAAGCAGTTGGGTGGGGTTTTGGGGCACGTTGCACAAATTAAACCCGAATGAAAATTAAACGATGCATGAAATTACTTTGCTGCTTCTTCGCTCTGAGTTTCTTTATTTTTTTGTTGCTACTGCTCCGGCTCAACTTTTTCCTTGGCTTTGGCTGGCAAGAATTCGTCGTCGCCTCTTTTAATTTTTAATGTGCAGTCAGTTGTTGTTGCTGCTTCTGCTGTCGTTGACTTGAAGCGTTTTTTGTGCCACCCTCGTGTCGAGTCGGATAACAGCAGAAGGATACACGCCATTTACGCAGAGCCAGCACTGCACTGAAAAGAAAAAGAAAGAGAAAAAAACAACGAGCAAATACGCAAAAAGAGACGCCAAACAGCCAAGCCAATTTATAAAGTCAAATGTCAGCCAACTGCAATTAAGGCGCATTTAGCTGAAGGCTGCCCGGTGGCAGGAAACAAACGTGCCACCTGTCCGCCCTTGACTTCAACGTATGTCTGCTGAAGGCAAGCAGATATCAGATGTAGATAGAAGTTGTAGATCTTACGCCTATCAGGACCAATGGCCAGATTGTTATCACATGAAAAGGGAGCAATATTTATTTATCGTATATTATACCTTATTATTTAATATTCGAAGGTTTTAGAATAGAAACAGAAAAAAAATTGTTCCATGTTAAATATTCCATTGCTTTATTTAGTAATTCTCTTCTGAAAGGGCTAATTTATTTGATAATACGAAATAATTTTATCTTCGCCAAATATTTAAAGTTGTATTTTAAAGGTTAAAAAGAAAGAAATGAGACTTAGTATTTCTTTGTCTAACAAATTTAGAAATTCATTTTGGAATATAAAATATTCCTTTGCGTGGGAGATTTAATTCGTTTCTGAAAGGGTTAACTCTTAACTTTTATTAACAATAAATATATTTTTGACTTTCAAATGTAAAATAGATAGAAAAGAAACTTCGTAGTAAATTTTAACATAAATTATTCCCCATTAAATATTCCATTGCTTTCTCAAACTTTGGACACCTCATAAATGAAATATAAATTTGGAGAAAGAGCACAACCACATAATAATAATAATAATAATATATGTGCATACATACATACATATGTATGTTTAAGTGGCGAAACCTTTTCGCAGTAGGCCACAATTTATGGCGGGGAAGTATGCAAATGAGCAGTGGCCTGAAATTGTAGTCCTGTCTGATGGCTCCTCGTCATCCTTTCTGCTCAAGTGACACAAATCTTGTGCTTATTAGCACATTTTATTGCCTATTTTAACCAGTTTTTTTGTTATGCGGCACTTTCTTTTTGTCCGCGCCAACAAAAGTGAATCACGAAATCAAACCAAACGAGAGACTCGCATAATATAAACGGAAATGAATTTATAATGTACGACTTTCTTTGCTGTTTATCCTTTTCTTATACAGATACAGATATATATATATATATTCATTTTTGCTGTTATGCTTTATGATGTGGGCCATAAATATGTTGGCCAAAATACACACACACGCAGGCAGCAGAAAAACGCGCATACAACTGACTCATTTTGTGGCTGGCACCTTTTTTTTTTGTGGCAATTGTCTGGCTTTCTTTTTTATATGCTTTATAGAAATCGCGACAGCGATTCCGATTCAGATGTGTGCTTTTGAGTATCTGATGAGTTGACTTTATGTCTGTGTGTGTGTGTGTGTGTGTGTGTGTGTGCGTATGTTGGCTTGGCTGTGGGTTGAACGTGTGACAGCTCAATATATTTGCCATTTGTCGCCGTAGCAAGGTGTAGTCGCTGGAACTGTCGCTCTGCGGTTGCCGCATGTTGCAAAACTGTTGAGCGCTGGCACAAAGCAAAGCACACAGTATGTGGCACACTCACAAAAAAAACATCAGCCTGAATTTTAGAAATTCCCTTATTATACAGAAAGTATGTTTCTCATAATCAGGGTTCTTATTATCTCACTTTTGGAGCACATTTTCAAAAAAGTAGAAAAATGATCTAATTTTCAGTGTGTTTTTTGATAGGTATGAAAAAGCAACATATCTCATTAACTTGTTTGTTGCTTATATTATTAGTAAGCATTCGCACTTTAAGTTTAAGATTTTCACATACAAACATTTTAGATAATTTAGATCATCAATAAACTCATTACTTGATTCTACATTTTAGGACGGAGTTTTCGTAAAAATTGCGGTTTGCATTTCAGGGTTTTTCTTTCGTAGTTCCTAATATTTATTTAGGGCAAGCCTTAGTAATTTTTAGAAGATTGTTTTCTTAAATGTAGACAATCTTCCTAGTTTTCGACCGATTCGCTCAAATGCCTGACGATTTTTTTGAGTGTTGCAGCAGCAGCAGAAGCAAGGAGCTGTGGACCAGCGTCAGTGGAAGCCACGTCGACATTCACATTCGCATGTGGGCGCGACCAAGTCTCAACTCCTTCATATGTTGTTCTTGCTGCTGTTGTTGGTCTTGTTGTTGTTGTGTTTTGTTGTTGTCGTCGTTGTTATTGTAGTAGAAATGCAGGAAAATCAATTTCGTTCTCCATTTGCAGTTGCCAATTTGCATAATAAGGTCGTTTGGCGCAATTTGCATGTGAATGTGATAAATTCAACGGGTGGCGTTTTGCCGCACGCGGCGTATACGTTACACACACACACACACACACACACACATGTGTGAATGTAACATGTGTGTGTGTTTGTTTTTTGCGCGCCTTTTCAACTTTCCCCCATTGGCTTTTTCACCTTTGACACACACTCGCAAGGGCGGACTGGGGACTGGGGACTTTGAGAAATGAAAAGTGTAGCGGTATATTAAATAAGTAGGTGTGCCCGTGTCACGGCAATGCTGACTGCTAACGACCAACTTGCAACTGCCAACTGGCAACGGGCAACTGGCAACTGGCAACTGGCAACTTGCAACTACCACAATTGGTGGCGAGTCTTGGCTTCGGCTTTTTACGGTCAACTGCTGCGGCAATTGCAATTGCCGTGCAATCATAAAAACGTGAAAATTCAACGCGCCAAAATGTCGTAAAAGCAAATATGAGAATTTTTGTGATTTAAACGCTTTGACGGTGCACATTTGTGATGGGTGGGCGACTATTTGGCTAGTATTTGGAGCCAGACCATTTTTGAATTGTGGACTGCAGTAACGTTTGTCCACTCAACGGATTTTGCGGCTGTAGGCCATTTTTTGTACGCTCAGCCGATTTGTACTATTGCCGCTTTCAATTGCAGCAGCAGCAGCAAGAGCGGTTCAGGCTGGCGGGGATGAGGCCGGGGCCTGCTAGGCCGGAGCTGTGGGCAAAACAGTAGCTGCATATGCAGTCATCCAAGCATAATTCATGTGACAGCCGGCAGTGAATTTTTCTTTTTATTTTCTGTTTTATTCTTTTTGTTTTTTGGTTTGTTTGATGCCCGACTGCACTTCCTATTTTACATGCAAAATATGGCAAAATGCTGACAGTTCCTTTTGCTATTTTTTGTTGTTTTTAGTTTTTTGGATTTAGGGGCGCTTAGCCCATAACTGGTAAGAGTATTAACAACATCCATGCACTCAAAAATCGATTGAATTTTCCATGCTGCACATAGTAATTTTTAAAGCGCCCTTTAGGTAAAAATATATTACATGTAGTACAAAGAAATTTTGAACAAAATATGGGAAATGAAGAAGAACAGTTAGATTGATCAATCGGTCAATCGGGAATGTTTTGGGAAATAAATTGATCTAGTTATATACTAATCTGAGCCATATTTGAGTTCATTAATAAGTATTGAGTAGTAGGTGTATGCAAGCATGGACTAAGTTGTATAATTTTTAAGCTGCGCCTCGAGTTCATAGTCAATGCGTGAAGTGTAGATAAAGAATAGGAAATTAACTGATATAGTTATATAAAAATCTATTGCAAATTTTAATTCATTAATAATAAGATATCCCTAAATTAGTTGAGTATTTTAAATTAAATGCAGCGCTCACGTGGCACGTAAGCTTAATAATACATCCTGATGATGATAGCATTTGAAATTTGAGATGTGCAAAAAAGCGTCTGACCAATGAACATTCCCGTCTCTTTTTCTATGCAGCAATTGCAGGTGGGAAAAAAAAGAAAAAGAAAAATGTGTGGCACGTTCTGGGGTAGCTAATGCATGCAGCTAACATGGCTGGCACTAAAAGTTAACGTTTTGCCACAAAAAAGCAAACCATAAACCCAAACTTAGTTACCTTGCAGAGAGAGAGAGAGAGAGAGAGACAACAAAAAATGAGGAACACAAACTTTATGGCCAGACAATGCAGTGAGGGAAAAAACAATTGAAAGCTGGCAACTAAAACTAAATGGCTTGCATTTAAAATTGTTCATAGTCAGAGTAATGCTTACGTTTCCGTTTTCACTCTATGCACTAATTGCAGATATAACCAGCTCGCTGACAATGACCGAGGTGAAGATACCCAATCACATAATGCGACTAAAGAGCGCCCTGCTTGGCTGTCGCTATGCCCTCGATGGAGAATCCCTTTACTCCGTCAAGTGGTATAAGGATGGACACGAGATCTATCGCTATGTGCCCAGGGATAAGCCACCTGGACAGGCATTCCCATTGCCCGGCGTCAACATCGATGTGAGTACTATAACCCCATACCAAAAAAAAAAAGAACAGAAATATCAACAGGTGCTCCTCCAATGCGCAAAACCGAGAAAAATGTAATTTAAAATTTAATTGCAATTTACTGTGGTGCTGGAGAGGGTGGTGGCTCCAAATTTACTGTTACGGCCTTATCATAATGATTATTTTCAAAAAGCATGTAATTGCCACAGCAGCAAGAGTAACAAGCAAACACTCGACACTCACAAAAAAATCGGCTTAAAATAAAAAGGAGCAAAATCTGCGGAGAAAAATGCGGTGAATTTAAGAATTAGTTCCAAACTATACGAAAATAATATTCTTTAAGTTAGAAAGTCTGTTTTCTATTTTCTAGAAATGTTTTCTAATACTAAAATTAAATCTCTATTTTTAATTTTCAAGATAGTTTTCAAATTCAAAAAGAAGTATATCAAAATGAAATTAAACTTAAAGTTATTAAAATTAAAGTGAATTTAGTCTATAGATTGCTTTATCGAAGTTTGAGAAACATGCTTTCTGAATTAAACTTAGCTTCAACCATACAGCAATTTTTTAATATTAAAGTCCGATTTTTTGCTAAGTGTATTTTGAACATCTTGTTGCATTGTTGTTGCTGTTATTTTTGCGTGCTGATTACGTCGTCGCAAAATGAAATTGCTGCCACGTAGTTTTGCCATTTAACTTTAATTTAATGTTGATGTAATTTTTTGTTAGCCATAAAAATGTTTGCTGCCAACTCTGCATGTGTGTGTGATAAGTGTGTGTTTGTGTGTGTGCGTGTGTGTGTGCCCGGTTAGCTTAGGTCACGTTGCGGTGTGGGCTCTTAGACTGCGCTCTTTAACGTACATTGTACACGTCGCTCAATTTCAATTGCGATTGAAAAGGTTACAACACGGCCAAAATCACTTAAAGCTGCCAATCCTCAAGTTGAGGCCAGCACAACCCCAACCACTACATTGAACTGGATGGCTGGCTGGCTAAGCCGAACTCTAATAATAATAATAATAATTTGCCAAAGCACTTAAGTGCGTCTACTTTGAGTGTCGTTTTGTTGACAGCCAGGAAAAAATTGCAGAAAAAAAATGGCAATGGCAAAGACGAAGGCAAATAAAGCAAAGCAGAAGCAATTGCCGTGCGGCTAACGCGGCGTATGAGCAATGCGAGCGCGACTTTTATAGCCTCTGTGTGCGTGTGTGCAAAGTCTGTCCAATAGTCCGCGTCCAGCTCGTCCTTGTGCTCCTTTCCCCCTGAGCTGTGTGTAATGTGTCGGCGTGAATGTCTGCATTTAGACATGAAAGAGTTGTGCTCAAGTTTGTGTTGTGTGTGTGTGTTGTGTGTGTGTGTGTGTTGAGAACCACGCAAAATTGTAACAGACATTTATGGTCGTGATTCGAACAAAAGGCAGTATTTCGATGAAGGGTGGACGTTGAATCGCTCAAGTGACATAGATTGTGGTCGACTGTTTGGTTTAAGTGCTGCCAATTAATGGGTATATAAATGCATACGGGGCAGCCCGTTGTTGAGACATTCCACAGTCAAGGGAGGCCTTAAAATTGTAACACTCGCAATGAAATTTAGAAAATCGGTAGTAAAAGCATGTTCTGGCTTGGAAAGGCTTTTTCTATCCTTCTTAAATATGGAATTTCTTCATAATTAAAAAATATTTCCATATGGTAGAATAGTAATACTTGGAAAAATCATACCATAAATTCAGGAAATAATTATGAAATTAAATTAGATCGACTCAGAAACGAAACATCTTTCCTGGTAGATTCTAAATTTGAAAAGGTCATTTAGAAAGTTTCCCAGTAGCTTATCTAGAAAGTCTGCCAAAAGGTCTTTTACGAAGTCTTCTGGAAGTTCTTCCAGGCAGTCTTCCAAAAAGTCTTCATTGTGTTCTAAGAGTTCTTCTAGAAGGTCTTCTAAAAGGCATTCTACGAGTATTTCTAGAAGTTATTTTATAGGGTCTTCTAGTAGGTCTCCTAGAAACGGGATTTGCTCTGCTTAATATCATTTTAATTTTCTTCAAAGTGAACAACATTAAATGCTGAAATATTTATCCTTCAACCAAGCGCATTTATCACTTATCTGCACCAGCACAGGTCGTATACGTAATCTTGCAACAGGTACTAGCCATTAGCAGTAGTTTGCTACCATTTTTATATATTTTTTTAGTGTGAGTAGAAAATCGTGACTATTGAGCGCTTTGCTGAGCGGGCAGAACTGTTAACTGCTGCTTGCTAGCAGCTAGAATCATAATAAATTGTGTGAATTGCATTTTGTTGCAGCCATCATAAACAAAATGCCGCTCGCACGTAGCCCTGGCGAATGCAATATAAATACGAGGGAAGACTCCCCCGCACACCACTACCTCCTCCTTTGTACACTCTGCCTTGTCCCAACTACAACTAAAATTTGAATTATGGCCGGTTTTGGTTCCGGTCTTTGGGCTTTGGTCTGAAAGTCGCCTAACCTGCCACGCTGACAACTTGAGCGCTCATAGAAATTGGCAAGCGGGAGATGTATCCTGCCACCCAAACCACCACAAGGGAAGGGAAGGAATCGGCTTAAGCACTCTCGAAGAAGCAAACAAAAGCCAGTTCGTTGCAGTCATTGTAACGGGGTAATGCCACTAACCAGGGGAGGGGATGGCGTGTGGGGGTTGGGGGCTGTGGAACAAGCAACAAACCAAAAATAATGTTGAACGTGACTTTTGTGATTGTTTGCACCAGCAGAAAGAGAGAAAGAAAGCAAAAGCAAAAGCAAAAGCTGAACTGGACTTGAAGCGGAGCCGGAGACGAACGAATTTTCATAAAAATTTGCTCGACAAGTTTTTCGGGTAGAAAGAAATGAAAACTTTGCCAAGCACTTTTCGGCTGCATGTATGTGTGTGTGTCTTTGTGTATGTGAGTGTGTATATGTGTGTGTATGTGTGTGTGTGTGATCATAAAACTGCAAGTTAAAGAACTTGACTGCAATTGTTTCTGGCAAAGATGTTGAGTGACTTTTACAACAGGCACTTCTGTTGCTCCTACAGCAACTCCGCTTTTGTTAAGCTTACATTCTCATGCGTTCTGCAACGCTTACAGAGTTGCGTATGTATTGCCCCCTATTCCCCTATTGCCAGCCCCTCCCCCTATCTGCCTTTCCCCACTTGAGTTGTGGATGAGAAATGTTGCGATTGTTTCTAGATATTTCATTACATGTTTTGGCTTTGGCTCTGACTCTGGCTTATGACTTGTACTTTTTTATACATTTTTTTCCCTTATTGTGCTTGTTCAAATTACTTTTGAGACACGCCCCCATGCTACCTCCATTCGCATCAAGCTGGTGCGTCCTTAAACTAATAATAAATACAATCAGCGTTGGCTACCTCCTCACAGCTGCTTGCTTTTCTTCTTGGATCCACACAAAAATCATCATCAATCTTAATTTTTCACTCAAAATAGGAAAGCGAATTTCGGCACAAATCTCAAACGAGTACAAAATGTGAAAATCTGTGAAATCTAATTGCCTTCATTGTGTGGCCAGCAAGCAGAGACTGCCGACTGCCGACTGTCGAGTCATCGCGTCGTCATTTATTTGAATTTCGAATATATTCAACAAACATTTCTAACGCACGCCCTCTCTCTCTCTCTCTCTCACACTCTCTCTCTCGCTCTATCTCTAATAGCTGCGCAATTCCTCGGACACACAGGTAATGCTGCGACGTGTAACGCTCCAAAGTTCGGGACTCTATCGATGCGAGGTGTCCGGCGAGGCGCCCGCCTTCAACACCGTCTCCGAGTCGGAAACAATGACCGTAGTGGGTAAGTCAAAAGATCTTAATGAAAGCTGCTCAGCAAAAAAAATAAAAATAAAAAATAGTGCAAGCTAAATAAGTGACTGTTCCCCCCCCCTTGCCACATCCCATGTGAAGAGGTGTACAAAAATTTAATTAAAATGCTAATAGCCCCATGCAGCAGTCAACAATGTTCTTGATTGACAGACAGCTTCGAGTGGGCAACAGATCAGTGAGCATGTGCAACATAATTGCCAGTTGCAAAAAAAAGAAGAAGAAAATCGACAGGAGCTTCGACAGAAAGCCAACAAAAAGTGGAAGGCCAGAGTTAGAAAGAGATTTACGCATAGCTCTTATATGAAAACTCAGAAAAAAGCCTTGTGGGGGTTTTAAAGTGACAGAAGACGTTCATAAAATATTTTTCGATTTAGGGCGAAATATTAGAAAAATATATTCTTATATGCAGAAAATATTTCTAAAAACAAGAACAACTTTTTAATATTCCAAAATTCAGTTCGATTGTATTATCTGAGTGTGGGATACGTTTGTAAGTGCTTGAACTGAAGTAACATTTTAGAATATGCTTAAAGCATAATTTCTGTTTTTTCTTAACAAGAAAGCATACTTGCAGCAGAGCTGAGACCTTGCAACTTGTCGTCCCCGAGCTTAATGCAATTCATGCCTTGCTGCTGCCTCTGCTGCCACTGCTGCCTTGGCCTCAGTCTCAGTTTCTGGTTGACTTAAAGCCTTTTGCTTGCTTATGCTGGATGGGTGGCAAGCCTGGCTTCATTCGCCTGCCTCTACTTTTTTGCTTAATACAACTGCATAATCTAAGCAAACAATTGAAATGGAATTTTTGCAGTCGTCGTCGCAGTCACCAGAACAAAAGGCACCAGCTTTTCAGGCACACTCCCATGTGTGTGTGTAGATAAAAGCGTTCGTTTGTAATTGAAAGTGTGTGGGCGTGGCTGCTGCTGCTGCTGCTGCTGCTGCTGCTGCAACTGTCATTGCAATTTGAAGTAAAATTATGTTTTCATGTCGTGCGATTTAGTTGAGTAAAAAAACCATGAAAAATGGGTTAAGACAAAGCGCCATCTGTCGGAGGGAGCTGAGACTGGCAAAAAAGTGTTGCCTTTTGTCTTATGCGGCATGCCGGAGACGAAAGAGCACTTGGGCAACTTGGCATTACATTTGCATATGCAAAGTGCTCGGTTGTTGGTTGTTGGTTGTTGGTGAGGCCTCAGCCACCGCAGCAGCAACAGTGTTTTATTGGAATTTGCGCCACGCAACCACAGCGTAAGCAACTCACTCAGAAGCCACACAGTCAGCCAGCCAGCAAATCATAAATTTATAAACTCATAAAAAATCAAACAGTTATCAATATGTGCAGCAACAGTCAACCACAAGCGCAGCCGCAGCCGCAGCCGGAGCCTCAGAATTAGCCATCGAGTGCCTCAGGGAGGCAACATCATCATCAGTATCAATATTACACTCGGAAAAAAACCGGCCTGAATTTGATTGAAGATTTTGTTCTAAATTTTAGAAAAATCTGTACTGCAATTATAAAAAGAAAAACTCTGAATTTTAGATGTATACTTTCTGAATAGTAAGTTGAGTTACTCTTGGCGAATTTCAAATATTCAGTACTTGTGTTTTTTGTGAGTGTATCATCAACGCCCACAGTAAGCGCATTTCATGCTGATTTGGCAGCCTTTGGCCATTGCTCAAGCTCTTCGTATATAAGCGATTTCCCCTAACAACCCCTAAGAACAACGAGCAACGAACAACGGACTCAGACGCATCGGAATGTGTTGCGGAAATGGTTTTGCATATTAAACAATGTCCTCGGCTGCCAATTGGGCGACATTCGACTCGATGGAGCAAAAAAAAAAAGCCTGACAGTCCCACGGTCCCCACAGTGCCCAAAGAGCTGTGCATACTTACATGTGTGTGTGTGTGTAATCGAACCAAAAAAAGGGGGCAAAGCTGGCAACTCATCATCAACAACTGCGCCAGCAGCATCAGCCTCAGCAGCATCATCATCATTCTTCTCAGAGTCTTCAGAGTCCTCCATCCAAATAAAATTTCTCATGACTGCCTCTGCTGCTGCTGCTGCCACAGCCCCTGCTGCTGTTGCTGTTGCAAGTGAGCCATAAAAAATGCTTTAGTGCGTTTGCTTCGAGTATCCCAATTCCGCAGACAAGGCGAAAAATCGCACAATGGGTCAGGAACATAAAGTCATCTTAAGCACACTAACAAATCATAACTATTGCTTTGAATTCTTAAGTAATATTTTTTAATGAATTAAATTTGAGAACCAGACGTGATTTCTGGCATAATTCTTAATTTAATCTCGAATAAACCATATTCCATTCTTTACAGACTTTAACTGTAATTTAAATCAGAAGAGTAATATTACTACGACTAATTTGATTACTAAATCGGCATCTATTTGATATCATTCTTACATTGAGCTCAAAGGAAACTTTTTCTCATATTAGTTTAACACTCTTCCGTTCAGGAGATTCCTCAAAGATTGTCCTATAAACTCTTTAATTATTTAAATCACAACACTTGCCCCTAAAGCGTCTCGTATATGGAAAATTCACCTTATATATAATTGAAATTTTAAATCAGCAATTCTGAAATGAAATCTTTTCTCATATTAGCTTAACAATCTTTCCTTCCTGGCGTTAATGGAGGAGACTGTTAATAAAAGTCTTTGAACTCACAGCACTTATCTCTTAAGTTTCTCGCATTTCAATAGATAATATTGAGAAATGAAACTACTATATAATTGGAATTTTATATCGGCATCTCTCTTTGACATTTATTCGCCCCCATGGTAAGCCACCCAGTGCCAGCGGGGTTTCTCTTCTTTCTTACCAATTGAAATTTACATTTTGCTGGTGAACCCCCCCCAAAAACCCTTCAATCCCCCCTCTCGCCTCGTGCTCTGCTTGAGTAGTTGCCTGGGCTGCGGTCAAAATGTGTCGCGCTCTCAGTCTTTTGCTCTCTCCTAGCTGTGGCAAGCATTACTCATACGCCGCATTGGACAGGCCGACTGCTGTGCAGTGCTCCGCCTCGAAAACGACTTAAAGGCAACAGTGAAAATCGCGACAGTTGTTGTTATTGCAGTTGTTGTTGTTGTATCCATATTCAGCGCACTCAGCAGCAACAGCGGCAGCAGCAGGACACGTCTCGCTCCCCGAGCGACCCTTCAATATTTGTTATCTTTGCTTTTACATATGGCAACGATTTTTAATGCACGATGCGCTGCTCTGCGCTGCTGCCATCGTTGAGGGCATGTTTGAGTTAAGAAAACATTACTGTAACTAGTAACCAGTAACCAGTAACCAGTTACACTGCAACAGCTACACTGTAACTGTTATTCATTCATTGCTGGGGGTCCTTGTCGAAGTCGTTGTCTGTCCCGGTCTCGCTTGTGTATCCTGGGCACAGAAATAAAAGTAAAGCGCGTTGTTTTATAATTAATGAGCTCGCAAAGGCGCATATGTCCTTCCCCCAGTCCCCTTCTCCTCCCCTGCCTCTACGTGTGTGTGAATTTATGGTTAAGTGCACTTTAAAGGACAAACATACATATAACTCACTCTGCTGCTGCTGCTGCTGCTGCTGGCTGCCTGGCTGCCTGCCAGCCTGTCTACTGCCTGCTGAGTTACTTCATTCCATGCGTGCACACATAATGTGATCGCTTATCGATTTTACAATATAAAAAGCAATTGCTCGCATAAGGGTTCGCCACGCCCCCCTCGTCGTCGCTCATCAGCGGCACACCCATTGCCCCCACCCCCTGTGTAGGCCAGGCAAAACATAATAAAAAATTAAATGTGATTTTTATGAGCTTTGAGTAGCCACGCAGCAAACTACAAGATATTTATGACTGCTCCCACTCCCACCTAACCCAAGAAGATGTTCTTGCTAATGAGCTGTAAATTTGAAAAGTGACAGTTAAAAGGTCATTTGAAACTAAAGCGATGTCTGAAGATCGATTTAAAACTCGGTCACTAAGTTTTAATTAAAAAGACTTCGTTTTCATCTGGTTAAGCACACTTTCTTTAACATTTTTTGAAATCACATTGCATGCAATTTTTAAATTATGCTAAATTAAACAAAGCATCTGATTTTTAAGTCTTAAAGTCTCTTAAATATTTTTTGAACAATTAAGCTACCTTTTTTTTAAATTGTCAAATCATGTTAAGTGCAATTCTTAAAGTAAATTGAATAATGCCAAGCAGCTGATTTTTAATTGTCTACAATTGCTATTCATAAGTCCCTCAGTTATTTCAAGTCCTCAACTCTTTTAAATATTTTGCAAATGCAATTAATAAAATTAAATATTTTACCTCGGTATTTCTCAAATAAAATCTTTTCTCATAGTAGTTGAACAATCGTCCCTTCTTGGTTTTATTATAGAAGATTATTTTTATAAATCTTTAAATTTACAGCACTTTCCTTTTAAACTACTCGAATATCAATGGATATTATTGCAAAATACAACTATAATTGGAATTTTATATCGGCATCTCTCTTTGATATACTGAATTCCACAATTCCACAAAGTATCAATTTTTTCAAGTATTCAAGTATAAATTGTGTACAAAACAGTCAATCAATGATTTTCTGTGGCTTCGCTTACATCAAATATATATTTTTATATTGGCAAAAAATCTCAAATATTCACAAGTTATTTATGCAAACATTTCAAAGTAACTACATATTTTTCAAATTGAACTTAAGCTTAATTTATTGCCATACTTAAATAACATTTTATTTGTAGATGTGAAATATAAAACAATAAAGCAAACACTTAAATTGCAATTTTGCCTGATATTTCATGGCTGCAAATATTTATTAACATTTTGGAGAAGCACTTAGGGGCAGATCTCAAGGCACAACATGTGCATAATCCACACACATCACACACACACACGCACACCACACGTTGACTTTGCATATAGATCAAGTTGCTGCTGGCAGTCCAATTGAAGTTACACCCCAACACTACCCCAACCCCTGACCCAGCTTATCGCCTGCTGCAAGGTGCGCTAACCAAAAAAAAAAGATTAAAATGGAGGAGCACAAAAGCAAAATAAATAGAATAAGGGAAGAACATACCGCAGCATATTAAAAGGCATCCCACAGCTGTGTTGACTAGATGCGCTGCTTGATAGAACTCCCCTTCCCACCCAAGCCCCTTCCATACACTCCACGTTGCCACTTAAAAGGCTCCCTGGTAGTGGTAGTTGTTTTTGTTGTCCTGGTCTACAGCATTTGCTGGCCTGAAGGCAGCTGCACTCGCCAAAAATTGCCCTTAATTTTGAAAATTCGCTGTATTTTTTGCGCTAAGGTTAACTTATCTTATTATTGCGAAAGTATAAATTGAAAAATCCAAGTTTTCTTATCTTAATTTCAGAGTACATTTTTGTAAAATATAAAACAAAAATGTCTAATTTTTAGCAACTCTAATTTTTTCGAAAAATCATAGTTCGCATTTGGACTTTTTAGAAATGCATGTTTTGATAATTGAAAATAATTCTAAAATTCTAAAAACAAGAAAAATTTATAATTCTTAATGCGATTTTCAATTTAGAGAGATTTTCTAAATATCAGGTAGACTATTTTTCTGAGTGTTGGCTACTGCTGCTACTTTTCACCTTAATGCCAGAATTGTCGTAGCGTTTTTGCCATTTTTTGTCGTGCTGCACAAAAGGCAACAAACGAGCAGCCAAAATGCGATCCGAAAAAAGAGGGAAACCAAATAACCGTACCGAAAACTGCTTAGTCATAGGAAAATGCTTGAAATATACTTGAGCCATGTTCCATGGTCGCCGACTTATTGCAGCTTGCCTGCCCTGGTTGGCGACTATGGGTTCCTTCGTCCTGCGTTCTTGGTCCTTGGCTCTCCTTTGTCCTCGTCCTGCGCCTTCTTCTCCTTCTACCCCTGTTTCTCTGCCGCAGGTCCGAAAAATGTTGTTGCTTTTGGTGTTGCCATTGCGTGCTAAGTTTTTGCCAGAATAAATTGCAAACACACCCATAAGTGTTTGTGTGTGTGTGTGTGTGTGTATGTGGTGTGTGTGTATGTATTGTGTGGTGTGTGTGCTACGGGGCGCCTTTAGATTTATGCGACAAATAAAACTAAAGTGCGACAATATGGCGTTGGCTTAAAAAATAGCCATATAATATGAAAACAATTATCAGTTAGCTGCCTGGAGGTGTGTGAAAAAGGTCTTTGATCTTAACTGCCGGGCAGTCGACCATGACAAAGTGGGTGTGTGTGCTCGTGTGTGTGTAAAAAATACGAGCAGTAATTGTTTCTGCAATTGAGGCACATAAGTAAGGAGCAAATTATAAATTATGCTTGAAGACAAAGAAATGAACGAGGGATTATTTTCATTCTATATTCCATGAGAAGAAATAAATGAGGGAAAATTATAAATATTTATTTATATTTTTATTAGAAAACATATTTAAGTACTGTAGGCAAACACTTAGGGCACAATTTATAAATGAATTTTGTATTCCATGACGAAACTTATAAATATATAGTTTCTATCTGTATATAGTTTAAATCGTACTTGCCTTACTACAATATTTATTTACGTACATAGCTAACTGCTTGAACTTAATGTTTAAGCTTAAAATAAAGGAAATAGCAAACAAGAGAGTATTATAATTCTTTCTTCCATCACAAACTCGAAAATATATATACTTTACATCTGCATATAGTTGAAACCTCTATTGAATTGATTGCCTTCCTGTAATATTTATTTATGTACATAGTCAATTACTTTTCTGCCTCGGATGTTCAATATAATTGCCTCAAGATCGATATGCAATGCAAAAATTGCAAGTTTTGTGGAGTAAAATCATAATTCATCTGTGATTTCAATTGCAGTTAACTGCAGTCGCAAGGGATTACATTTCAAAACTTGCCTTATCAGTTACAGATTTCTGTATTCTGCCTATTTGAAATCAATTTTCTCTTAATTCAATTTGTACAGTTTTTGTTTTTCTTTTTTGTTTTTGCAAAATGCAACTGAGGTCAAACATAAAGGCAATTTATAAGGCAAATGCAATTGCCAACCATTTAAATATACGCATTTATGCAGTGCACCCCATTCTCATCTATCTATATGCCTGCTCATATTTTATGAAGCTTCGTATTATCCATACGCCCCACATAAGAGGCAGCTGCACTAAATTAAATTCTGCCAAAAAAAGGAGAAAAAAAAGAGAGAGCAACCCAAGTGAATTAAAGTAAACTTCACTTTATAAATTACAAATAAGCATGGGAGAACCCCGAGCCTCGTTTTGACCTACAACTGGAACTGAATACATATCCTACACAGAACCGGGACTGGACCTGCTCCTGCTCCTGCTCTGATTCTGATTCTGACTCTGGTTTGTGCCCGGCCAGTGGTGAAGCCACAACAAGAACTCCGACAGCTTCTAAAGAAAATTAATATTTTTTTCTTCTGCAAAACCATTAAAAATTTATTTTATTTTATGGTAGAAAACACACACACACACATACACACACACACACACACACACATACATATGAATGGGGCAAATGTTATGAAAATTGTGAGGCTGTGCAAAAATGAAACAAGAAATTCTACTCCAGTATTTATGCCAGCATGTGGGTGTGCGAGTGTGTGTGCGAGTGTGTGTGTAGTGTGTGTGCTTTGCTTTTGGCATGATATATTTATAATGCATACAAACACTCGACTGCGTCTCGGCTGTTTCACAGTGGGCGTTAACTGGACGCCGGGGGGCGCCACACTTGACTTGATTCCTTTCTTTAGCATTTTGGCTCATTCGTGTTGGATTTTTCGTTTTCTTTTCATTTCTTTTTTTTTTTTCATATGCCCAAAAGCGCTAAGCAATGGCCAAGTGGTTGGTGGGCGTGTTACACCATAGCCATGGCCATATCCAGATGCCTTAACAACAACACCAAACACGCCCCTCACATACTACTACAACCACACACACTCGCACACACACTCGCACACACACGCTTAAATAAACTTTGAATAAGCATTTCGTATGCGTATATATATAAAATAGAGCTCGCCGCTGTGGGTCTGTGTTTTTGCCGTGTTTTCGTATTTTACTGGCACAAATCTCAACATAAATCTTAAGTATGAACCCCCTTCTACTAACCTGCTCAAGATACTCCGCACACACATGGCTTTCATTATGGCACAAACGTAAAGCAAATATTACAGCAAAAGGAGCAAAAGCAGCAACTGCCATCTGGCATCTGGCTGCCAACTTCGAATTAAACTTGCCAAAGCTGGGCAAGAACAACGAAATATTCAATTTGCTTGGCTCATTAAAATTAAATAACTGTGCTTAGAGCACCCACACACACAATCGCACACACATAGACAAGGCTGATAGTATTGTGGCCGTTAAAAATGGGGCTGAATGCACATTGTCCTGTTCCCCTTCATTGGTGGCCACAATGGACTTAGTAATGTGAGAAAAATAAATATTAAGTATTCTAATTATACAGCTTGTCTTCATTAAATTACAAACTCGGTCAGAGTTACGCCCTATTATCGAAGCAGTAACCATTAACTTCCTCACAGCACTCAGAAAAAAATCGGCTTGAAAACTAGAAAGTTTTTGTTTGTTTTTAGAAGTAATTGATAACAAAAAAATAAATAAGACTCTAAGAATTAGGAAGACTTGTCTTAAGTCGATGGTGTTTTTTTATTTTTCGATGCTTATACTGTATATTTGAATGTTTAATAATATTATAAGCAAAGAAAAGCTATTTTCGAGTTGCTTTTGTACACATATTTAAATAACAAATATTTTTTTTTTAACTTTAATTTACTTAGACTTTAAGAAAAGGAAAATCCTGTTTTTCATATATTTACTTTCTGATTACTTTGTGTACACATATGATAATTATAGAGACTTTCTCTAAGTTTTAGAAAAACATACTCTGAATTTAAGAATGGAAAAACCCTGATTTTTACAAACATACTTTCTGAACAATAGGTTTGGTTATCCTTGCCGTTAAAGGTAGGCTGAATTCCAACAACTCTGTGCAATCAATTATTATTTGGTTAACAGCAGTAATTATTGTCTGGCCTCACTGTCAACGCTTGTTGTCAATTGACAACGAAAAGTGAACAACTCACTTAGCTATGTGGGTAATTACAGCTCAATGCCTTTTGATGTGCCCTTCTTAAATATGCAATAGTCTCTTTCAATTACGAACAGAAACTAAATCAATATTCTACTGCTGTTACAGTGACTCCAAATCATGGCCCAAAGATATCCGGCGGGCAGCCACGCTATCAAATCGGGGACACTGTGCGAGTGAATTGCACCTCGGCACCTTCGAAGCCAGTTTGTCATCTGAGCTGGCTCATCAATGGGGAGCCGGCACAGAAACAGCATCTCAAGCAATTCGACAAGATCGTCGTCAATCGGGATGGACTCGAGATGGCTCGACTCGGCTTGGAGTTTCGAGTGCGTGGCTTTCACTTCAGGCATGGCGATATGAAACTCAAGGTGAGTGAGCCACAAATCTCAGCTCTGATTGACTCTGATTGTTATGGTTTCTTTCTTCCAGTGTGTGGCCAAGATTAGCTCACTCTACTGGCAGAGCAACGAGGAGAGCGTGGAGAGTGATCGCCAGCAGCGGGCACCTGCTTTGGAGTCGCGTGAAACAGTCGCTGCCAAGTCCAGCACAATTGGTAACCATTCAGCGAATTTGGGGGGATTTGAATCATCATCATTTGGCTAATCAATTCTCATCATTATCCTTACAGGTGCTGCTGCTTCGAGGCAACCATCGTTGCTACTTTCACTGCTGCTGCTTTGTGGCATCGCCGGCTCCTGGAGTTGGCCACCTTTAGGATCTGGAAGTTAACTGCCCAAATCGCAGATTCCTTCACTCAAATTAGCAGCTATCGCCGGATGTCGTCATATCTGAGAAATTACAGTGTAAAAGCAAAACATATCCTATGCCAAATTTCATAGAAAAATCTACATACACTTTACTAACGACTACATTGCGCTAATATTAAAAATAAAAATGAAGAAAAACTTTAAGCATTTAATTCAATTGATGTGTTTGACAAAATAAGTAAAATGGAAATTCTTTCAAAATTAAAAAAAAAAAGTATACATACATATAAAAAAAAGCAGATACTAGAGCTACTTGTGTAACTAGTCACGAGGCAAAAACTACTCAACTTAAGCATTTAAGTACAATTTAAGAATTTGTAAATATTAAGTGTTAAAAGTAAGCGCACAAAAAAAAAATGGCAAAACTGTTTAAAAAAATAATTGAAATATCATAATGAAAATATAATTTTCATTTAGTGTAAAGATAAGTCCATTAGTTCAAGTTGAATTAGAAAAATCAAGAAAACGATCTGTAATATATATTTGTTTTACAATTATTATTCAAATCGAGTTTGTCTTGACTTAGTAATTTTCTATGATTTCCCAAAAACGAATCGACTTTGAGCCTATTTTTCAAAATTGTATAATTTCAAAACTCGCTGTATTTCTAAACAATCTCGTAGTATTTTCAACTGCATTTCGCGCATATCAAATTTTTAACATTTCAATTGTATAAAATGCACCTTCGATACATATTTAAAACACTTAAAAAATAATTAAACCTATTAGACTAAGAAAGCACCTAAATGCATAGTCACATTAGCATTTAAGATGAGAATTGTAAAGCCAGCCCATTTAGAAAACACCCTTGTCAGAAAATCGAAGACATATTGAAAGCAGATAAGATGCCGCAAACAAAAGCTGTAAATAGCAAAATGAATGAAACTGCTGAGCATCTTGCAAAGATGTCATCTTAATAATGTGAAAATCCGTTTAAAGAACTAAACGGGGAAGTCAACTAATGCCAAGCTGTGGAAGCGACTAACATTTCAAGCGAGGAACTTAGCATTTATGATTTTAATTATTAATTGAAGCTACATGAAAGTCAGACTCTGTGCCCTGAAAATATATTTTCTATTAGTTTTATTGAATAGAGAGGGATTGAGAAGTTTTTAGAAGTTGTTGAAGTTGTAAAATGCGGCTCTAATGTATAAAGATTTTGTCTATTTGAAAATTGTTCAGTCATCTCCTGCCCTATAGAGAAATATCTAATAACTCCAAATATATTTAAATATGTGTTTTCGAACGTTTGACGAGCTAAAAGTATTGCTAACAATTTTGAATGAGTTGAACGCAATATAAAAATTTATATAATGAAACTACAATGTTGCATATAGAAAGGGCCAGTAAATTCCATAGGATCTTTGGACCTGAATTAGAACAAATCTTCGATTTTAGACAGAATATTGGAGAGTTCTGGAAACTATTTTTGAACTCTGATTTCTATAAAAGCATTTTGAAGCATTTTGCACATTCCTTCACACAGTTCACCCTTGGAAGGAATCTGAGTTCTGGTGACTGTTTTTGAAGATTAGATTAGATTAGAAGTTGGAGAGATTTTGCGGCAATCAGAAATTCTGGGAATAATACTCTTGACGAAGTGAGCCACATCTGATATAAAACTGATGTGGTAGCTGGGAATTGTAAATGTGACTCAGCTTGCTGTATCTAAAAACAAAACAAAACATAAATAATTTCTTTTATTTTGAGTTACACACGCCGCAAAGATAACAATCATTGGCTTATGCTAATTTTGTTAGGCTGAGTCACAAAGAAATGCCACAAACAAATCGTATCCACACCCAGTTCAACAATTGGTAGCAGCAAGGGAGACATAGCCCAAAAATGGAAGCACACCAGAGGTGTGTGTGCAACAAACCGCAGAGAGGTATGCAACTCCAAGACAAGGCAAACAAAGGAAATGAGAACAAGTCCAAAACTGACTCACAAGGCTTAAATGTTAGCATGCCGCAGGCAGCTGCAACTGAGGCAGCCCATTTACAGTTGTTGCCACTGGGGGACACAAGCAGAGCCAATTTGCATACAAAGGCCCTTCGATTGAGGCCAAGTGGCACAGCTGCTGGCAGCGCGTATTCTTTTTGGCCTGCCTCAAGATATTATTTTTTTTATTAGATTTTATTTAGAGCCGTCCAAAACTGCAGCTTGGCATTCTTTGATTGATATTTAATATTTGATAAACTTCTAATGTTAAAAAAAACTAGCCAAATAACAAACGAAAAAATAAAAACAAAACAAATAATTTCTTGTAAATACGCAAAATGTGAACGCAAATCGTTCGCTTAGAGTTTAAGTACTACTCAGAAAACTGGTCGAGCAGTTTTCCAAACAAATATTCTCCATTAAATCTAAGCTAAACTTGTGCGTGTTGTAAATGAATAAATTAATAAACAATTAAGAGCAACCAGCGGCAGACTAAAACTAAATACACTTTCTCAATGTATTTTTTTCTCGTACTCATCTGTTTTGTTTGAATTAATTTTGTATAAGTGGCAAGCGAATGTTTAAAACTAGTTTGTAAAATGTGAGCAAGAAATAAAACGGAACGAGTAAAACAATTCTATATACAAAAATACATTAAATCAAAATATTTTCTTGCCAACGCATTTCCGGTTAACTGCAAGCCATTTCCGGTTGCCGTTCCTCTAGTTTTTTTTTTGTACGTGCTTTGAAAATATCATTTGAAAGGGAATCAACACAATTCCCTTTGGCCACAAATATTCGCATTTAATGAAATGTTGCAGAAAAAAACAGAGACACACAGAAAATCGCAAAGCCAAAGAGGAAATTGCCAGCTCAAAGCATAATTGGCAAATACTGAAAACTATCAGATTGTGTGCATATCTGGAGCATGAAAGCCATTATCTGTTTTGCGTTGAGCAGAAAACAACATTATTTCTAAACCAGCAGCTGGAGTTGACCATTAAAATTGCAATGACTCATTTGCTCACCGTCATTCAATTTTCGTTTTGGTCATAAATTAAAACGTCACCGCAATTAAAGTGCACACCCACAAATCCACACACTCACCCACACACACACACACACACACACACACACATATCTTGATTGATTAGAGGGGAGGGAGACAGAAAACGCGACCAGAGCGCGTTTTGCATTTCCGTTGGTTATTCATGGCCAAAAAGCAGGAGTCGTGCATGCGATGCAGTCATAAAGCAAATTGCACTGCAGTTAAAACAAAAGTGGAATGCTACTCGTGGAGTGAACTCGACTAGGTGATACCCTGCAGTCAGCTGCTCAATATATATTCCAGCTTTTTGCACACTCATATGTAAGCATGCGTGGAAGTGCTTTCATTTCTTTTTGCCAGCACCGTTATTGAAGATTATAACAATTGAAAACGCTGTTGTCAATTTAGCTCGACTAGGACATACCCTGCAGCCAGATGTCCAATACATATTCTAGACTCAAATCTAAGCATGCTTGGAAGTGCTTTGATTTCTTCTGGCATGCACGGATACTGAAGAAAACAAGTAAGAATGATATTTGTGGTTCAGCACATCAGGACATACATTTAAAATTGTTTAAAAACCCAAATACCGAAAAGACTGTATGGAAACCAAAACATTGAAGTGGAATATCACAATGGCCGATGCCATTTTTAAGATTTATGAAAATGTATGTGTCTTGGTTCAAGCTGCTATACGACAAGTTAGATTCCAAATTTGAAGTCTCTAGCTCTTACATGGCTACATCGACTCGTTTGATATTGCACATCAAGAATATATACACATTATGGGTTCGGAGATACTTCTTTCTGTCTGTTACATACTTTGACACAAAATCATTATAACCTTTTTACGCATTTTAATGGGTTCAGGGTATAAAATAACACCAGCAACACCAGCAACAGCAGCAACAACAGCAACAACAGTTGATTATAGTTTAGGTGTGGCAATGTGTGTGTTGTTATTTTATCACCTTCTCCACACTAATCCCCCACAAAACGACCCACACATACTCCCTGCAGGACTCACTCCACTGATTGTGGCTTATGGGCCAAATTATTTTTTGCCATTGATGCTGAAAATTGTGCGCAGTAATGCAGAATGCATAAAATTCAACAATAAATGCTAGTAAGCAAAAAAAAAAGAGAAGCAAACAAAAGTGTTGCCCACTTTTCAGCAGCGCACTGAATAATTTATGAATTAATTTTTGGAGCGCATTATTACGCTGCATCTATTCGATTGCAATTTAGTTAATCAATTTCATTGAATTTCACAGCCCACAAAAACTGCTGACATGCGGGAAAAAGAAACAGAATTAAAGGCTGAAAAATAAGCATTGCCCATTCTTGATCAAATTTACGCTTATTGCATTTTAATTAATTATAAACAGGTAATTATGTTAAACAGGCTACACACACATTTAAGCACTTAAATGTATATTTTGCTCGCAATTATCTGCTGCGTTTAATAAAATTCGCATACATATACATTTGATTATGGCCAACTGAACCATTGCAACTGTTTGTGAGGCATAAAATTAACAAATTATAGCTCTTCCCAGTCCGTAAAGTTGCCAAAATGTTTCCGTCTTAAAATGCTGTCGTATGTGTCAATAATGTGCGAAAACTCATTTCCGATCGCCAATCAAATCCTGCTGCGAAAAACGCTTTATGCAACCATCAATTGTTTGACTGCGAAATCGTTAGAACATTTGTACCTTTCAATATTTCAATATTATGTGTATAAGTATATCTCTTCTCCACATTTCCGATTTATTTTTGCTGCCTTTGGACTTTTAAAAATCTATTTAAGTTTAAGTAAATCGCAATTGTAGTAAAAAAAAATGTTCAAAGAGTTTTACTCTTCAATTGCAATGGCATCTATTTAACTAAACTACTTTTCCCCCGTATTTCATATTTAATGTTGTACATTTAAATACATATTTTGAGCTCAGCTTATCCATCTGAAGTAACTCTCATTTGCCCGGCCCACATTCGCAGTTGTGGTCAGAAAATACGTTGGCCAAATGAGTTTTGATTCGCTGCCACAAAGCTCGTTTTAAATATTATACTTTTTTTGATTCTGGTGTAACTATGACACCGGGCTGAACATAAACTTCAATTAACATAAATTTGATGGCAGCGTTGGCTTAGTTGGCTAACTAGCGCAGAGCCCGTTTTCAATTATTGTCTGTTGGGAATGTTTTGATTACATTTTTGTGTGTAATGCACTCGAGTGCTGAACTTTAAGGACTTAAAGCACACACATGGGTGTAAGTATGTAAGTGTGTGTGTGTGGTCAGAGGCAACAGAAATCGACAAGAGGCGCTTATGCAAAACGATAAAGTGAAGCTGAGCAGGCGACATATATATATAGCATGTATGTATATGTATATATATAGTATATATATATATGTATGTATATGTATGTTAGTATCAGAGCACAAATCGAACCCCAAGGCAATAAAATCCATTTGAAATTGTTATTTTAAGCGAAAGGGAACCGTTGCAGCCAAAGAGTTTACAAAAGGTTAAGGTGGAAGGCAAAGCGATATAAAGAAAAGTAGCCAAGTCATAAAAAATCAAATATCAGTTGAGTTTCCATTGCGTAGGCAATAGCAAATGGACATCAGCCACTCAGGGTTGAAAAAAAAGCGAAACAAGAAAATCAAAAGAAACATTTCGACAGAAACCCGGCCTTGTGGTAGATAAGCAAGGCAAAAGATTCGCCAGACGAGCATTTTTGGCTTGTAATGCAAGGAAACTGCCCCAAAAAAACACATTGACTTCTATTTTGGGGGGTCATAAAAAATCAAGGTAACGAAATGCGTTTTACTGGCGTTTACTGATGAAATCAGCAAAAGATATGCCACCAGGTTGCTGCCCATTTCTGCTTAGCTGGAAATCTATAGAAGCCAATAAAAACTGGTAACAATAATGAGGCACACGCGCCGCCAGAACAGACAGAAGGGATTGGAAATAAAGGGTTGCAAGCAAAAGTAAACAAACCTGGATAATATGTAAATTGTGAATTCGACTTATCCATTGTCGCTTTTTTGCTTATTGCAACGCTCTAACTAAATGCTATGCTAGTATTGAGATTTTTAGATTTTCAGAATTATTCAAGAATCACTTTTTAAAACTTGACAGCAGAGCGGAAGAAATTTGATTTATTTAAAAATCTAAACTTATTTGACTCTCTGTAAGACACAAAAGTTCCCGTAAGAAAGAATTATTCTTAACACGAAATGTATACTATTGAGGCGTATATTATATTATTATTCTATTATTGTACAAACTATATAAGGGACATCTATTAGATGTACTTGTACAAATTTAGATATTTGTATATGTCGCAGTACACATCACAAAAGATCTGAGTATTTTCTGAGTTAAATATAATGTTAATTTCAGCTCCAACTTGTCAATCATTTTGGCTTATGCCTCAGTATCGTCTTCTTACTTGTTGTTGAGTTGAGTTGTTGAGCTACCACTTCAGATCACGTAGCTGCAATGACTGCAAACCATTTCGATTTGTATTACCCATTCTAAAACACCTTTTACTGACTATAGATGGACGCAGGAGCCGAAATCAACCTTAAGCGCATTCTGCCTGTCAGAAATGTTGTTCAGATTCTATATTATTTATAGGGCAAGCAATGCTAAATTATGTGGCAGCAATTGCACTTCCAGTTTGCACAGACAGAAATTGGCAGCCAGCATTTTATGGGCATTTTTATTTTGCCACGCATTTTTATTGCAGCACACAAATTATGATTGCGTCTATGCCCATTCCATGCTGTCGTCTCTTGCATTGTTTTGCTGTGTGTTAATGATTTGTTTTTGCCAGAGCATTGTCAATACCAGGAGCGCATCGCAGTGAGCCGAGCTTTGGGCCCAATCCATTGCGACGCGCCAACAAATATTTATCTTCCTCCTGAACTGCGAAAGTGGAATATGTGATGTGAGAAACATTATAAGAGGTTCATCTATCTGTAGGATGTAGTGTCTGATTACAATAATAAAAAGATATAGATATAGTAGACATTATTTTCCTTCTTTTTTGTTTTGTATAATCCATTTGTTGTTTTGCTCGCTTTCCTCTCCTGTATTCGTGGCAACAAGGGCGTTAGAATAAAATCAAATGCATATAGACAAAAAATAAATAAACAGGGGCAATGAAATTACGTGACGCTGTCAAGGACTATGACAATGAAAATGACAATGGAAATGGGACTGACCAAGGAGTGAGCAGGAGGTGGAACAGGAGCCGAAACTGCTGCACGTCCTTTGGCAAAGGGGGTGTGGCCGATGAACAACAACAGACACATTTTATTGCAAATCATTTCAAATGCTGCAAGTGATAACAATAAAGAGAACAACAACAGGCGATGGCAACGAATTACCAAAGCAATGCCAAAAACAAGCTGCAAGCAGACATGACATTCTCTTGACTGAGTGGCAGCTAAGTGTTCCACGGAGTGTTGCAAGGGAGCATTGTCTGTGTCTGAGTGTTGTCTGCTGACTATTCGAAGGTAGTAAGAATAAAGAAAAATTATGATGACGAATAGAAATAAATGAACCAGCAAAGAACGTTAGTTGGTTTTAAGAAGCTTGTAAGTGAATCTGTTAATAAAACAAGACACTTGTGGTGTTTTTTTTACTTTTTAGAAATATTTTCTATTATTAAGAAATGCAAACTATCTTAAATGTTTGTATATGTGAGACCTTAAAATAATAATGTTTATTGATTATAATAAGCCACCAGAAAGCTAATTTTATAGTTGCTTGAAAATTAGACATATTTTTTCAAAATTGTGCAAAATTTTGCCCTGAAATTAAGAAAAGAAAAACACAAATTTTTAGAAATATACTTTCCGAATAATAAGGTGAAGAGGGCAAATTTCTAAAATTAATTTCTGAGTGAAATTAATTTTTGTCATGTTTAATTGGCAGTGTAGAAGTGTCACAGTCACATCCTAATTGGATCATTAGGATCCATCAAAACTGAACAATAAGTTGAGATACCCTAAGCCTCAATGGTAAGTCAAATTTCTCAGATTCATTTCTGAGTGAACAATTTGGAAATACTTACCCGACAACTCGATTTAATTTTTGTCAAGTTTAACTGGCTCTCTCGTGTGTCACAGTTGAAGCCTAATTGCCACTTGTGCAACTTTGGGGCTTTTATTGCGCAGCTTAACTTATCATTAGGACCAATCAAAACTTTACCTGTGAGTCAGTTTTATGCCGCTTTATCTGTGCGAAATCAAACATATAACTTTTAAGCCGCACACAATTGAGCTTGATATGCAAAGGTGTATGGCACACACACACACACACACACGCACACACACACACAACCTCACACACATACACACACACATTTACACACACAAAAAACCGCAAAGTTGGCAACACATATTTTTACTTAGACTCACAGCTTAAGTTGTGCGGAAGTTACGCAAGACAAAAAATATGAAGGAATGTTTGTAGAGCCACAGCCGAAATGCTTGTCTAATAGCAGCTTAAGCCAAACTTAAGCTCTATTTGAGACAAGGATTTTCCCTTACGAATCTATCCACACACACAGAGTGTGTGTTGTTGTTGTAATTAAATGGCAAATCTGATTTATGTGACATTTGATAGCCGCAGCAAATAGCAAACGATGCTTGACCAACGCCTTAGTAAGTTTTTGGCTTATTGCCGGATTTTCCGTGTCATTGGAGCAGGCAGCTGGTGGACAGGTGCGCAGGGGGGAAATGTTGCAGGGGGGAGGGAGTCAGGTGTTTGTTCTGTGTGCTCATTTGTGGCAATTTGTTGTGCGCAGATTTTGTTGGCTAATAAATGTGCTGGCATCCAGGCAGTTTGCTGCTGCTTATAATTTGTTTGGATTTCGCCATCTATTTATCAAATGCGCTTACTTCTGGCAGCTTATTAGTGGCCCGTCCACGGCCAAGCTGAGTCTTAAGGATAAGACAGCAGTTACACAACTGGTATGAGCTCTGCTCCACAAGCCACAGAAGTGAGAAAAACCATTCCACACACTCAGCAAGTAAATCGAACTGAATTTTAGAAAATCGCCCTGAAAACTAGAGAGTTTTCTTATTTTAGCAATAATTTCTCTAGCTGAAGCCATGCTATAAGCTAGATTTAATAATAATAATAATAACAATAATAGAAATAATTTCTAAAAATAAGAAAAAATGTTCATAAATTGGAAAGGCATTTCTCAATTTTTCAGATATATATTTCTTGTTAGTAGACAATATTCCTAAAGAGTAGAAATTCATATTCTGCGAGTAAATTAACAAGAAAGTTGATTTTTTAAATTAAGAAATTAGTAATGATAGTAATGTCTGATTGTGCTGATTGGGAACTCTCAGGTTCAAATCGAATTAAATTATCTGAATTTATAGACTCGTGAAAATGTTTTTTATACTTTCTTTTGAAAATAAAATAAAATAAACCATTTGCCCTGCCCTTTCTAAAATTCAGCTCGATTTCCTTTCTGAGGGTACTATTACTGAAATATAAAGTTAACAAGTTTTAATTTACGCTCAAGTATTAAAATTGAAGCACTTTAAACTTGCTACAAATGTTGTGATTTACAACTGTAATTCAGTAGTTGCTGGTACAGTTTGCATCAGAAGGCAACAGCTTTGCCAAGTATGCCATAATTTTTGTATTCATCTCTCTCCTCTCCTCTCTCCTCTCCTGTCTTCTCACATATCTCTCATCTCTCCTCTCCCTCTCTCTCTCTCACCTTTGTATGCAATGTCCTGTCGTTTGCATTGCTTGAGGGGGCGTCTGGTCTTTTTTACTGCTAAACGGTTTGGGCAGTCCTTTTTTTATTGCAGCTGGACACATTCGTTGTTTGCTGTTGTCACGTACGCCTCGCACATTTTCACGTATTTGAAATATTTTCTAAAAATTACCCAATTTTGTGTTGGCTCCCTTAAAAAAGTGTGTACATAAGTATGCTTGCCGACCGAGCTGAGCACATCAATAAAAAGTGGACTTAATGCAACGGAAGAGCGAGCTGGAGAGCAATTTCTGTAGTTTTGCGTGGTTGAAGAGATACACACACATTTGATCACTTGATTTTGAAACAAATATTTTTTTTATTTTTTTATTATTATTAATTCTTTTGCAAGACTTTTCGCTTTTCGCTTTTCGCTCGTAATTTGTTAGATTTGCTTGTGACATATGCTCGTATCGTACATTGAATTATCGCTTAAAGATATTTACAGAGTTTCATTTCTTATCTTCATCTTCATTTTCATCTTCTTCTTCGTGTAGTTTATTATTACTTCTTGTTCTTGTTGTTGTTGTTTTTGTTTTTTGTTAAATTCAAGTTAATTTACTTTATGGCATTTGGATTTTTTTAGTATGCAGCTCTCTTATTTTTTTATCATCGCTTATATACGAATGCATACCGTAGTTTTTATACATCTAAAAATTGATTTTTAAATACACAAATAATTTACACTTACAATTAGCACACAGCTATTATTATTTTTTTGTTTTTTTTGGGTTTTCTTTTTTGTATCGTTTTTTGTTGTTTAATATTTTATGTTAATTGTAGTTTATAGCGTTGATATTAAGTATGTGTGAGACTTAAAAACAGTTTACAACAATGCACATTGATTTTCATTAAAGTATATATATGTTTACATATATAGTTAAATCGATCTATGCTTAAATCTAATAGCCCATCCAATCAAATACACTCATTCACACTCACACACTCGCACACTCACTTGCTGTGCTGCTTAATTAGCATTTAAATGTGCAGACATTGATATTTTATTTATATATAAATTTATTTGCTTATTATTAAAATTGGCGCATTCATTTTATGTTTTGCTTTTTTTGTTTTTGTAGACATCTTAATTTACTTAGCATTTTAATGTAAGTATTTACATATTAACGTTATACATATGACAATTGAAATTCAAATTAAAACTCTCGCTCAACGCGCTTGTAAATATTAACCGCAATGGGAAATCAAAATCGATCTGAATTAATACATACATGTATACATATATATATATATATATATATATATATAGTTATTTTTTCATATGTAGAAATCGGATTAATTATTATAATAGACAAAGCATTTAACATGGCGCTGCTCTCCGACTATTTACATAAAATTGTAATTCTTTTTGAATGAATTTCAACTCTTCATTAAGGCTTAATCACAATCATTTCTCTATTGTTTTGATTTTTTTTTTTGGTTTTAGTGGTTTGACTTTTGCTATTGTTTCAAAATTTGGCTAACTAAAATGTTAACATTTATAACAATTTGTCAATTGATAGCGTTTTTCCCTCAATGACAGCAAAATAACATGGAATGTTATTAGTAGTTTTTTAGTTTGATTTTTTTTGTCATCCTGTTTAATTCTAAATACTCGTAAATAAAGGTACAATGCTGGACATATGTGTATATACGGACAGAGAACAGATTGAACAAATGGTTTCACTTAATTGTTAAATAGTTGCCGCCGCAATGCTTTGTATATTGATTTCATACACATATCATTTAATTGAGTTTTAGATACATACATACATATACATAAAAATTTGGCAATTTATAAATTTACGATATGTTTGTTTTAGTTTTAAGACCTTTCAACAGTCACCAGCTTTAAAATGCTACGTTTGATTAGATTTCATTCAAGTTTATCCTTTTAACTTTAGAAATTTAAATCGAGTGCTCTTTTTTTTATATTTTATTTTTTTCCATGCGTGAAAGACTTTTAGATGCAAATTCATTGAGTGCATTAATTTAAAATGAGTTTGAAAATTAAGAATAGTTGAAAAAATGATTTTTCTCTTTTCATTAGATCAACTAACTTGTGTTATAAATTTTGCACCCATTTATATAGATATTAAATTACAATTTCGTTTATGCATTTTGTTAAAAGTTACCATTGAAAGTTAGGTGCTTATCTTTATAATTTGGTTGTATCATTATTTAGTAACAGAATACTTAAAACTATATTTTATTGTATTTTTGAATATTTAATGTATATATATATATTTATTTTGTTTGTTTAAACTCGTTATTTTCAATGCCCATGTTTGATTTTGTTGAGCTGTTTCTTTTGTTTTACATTTTTCAGTTTAGTTTGCTTTTAATTTTTTTTGTGTTTTAAGTTTTTGTTTTTTGTTACATGTATTTTTTTCCTGCTTCTTTTTTATATCTTATTGTGTGGAAATACTTAAAAATTAATAACATACAACACACACACATTATTATTATTTTCAACTATATACAATTGGCTTTTATGAATAGGGTATTCCCTTCTTTTCACTACGCTTAACAAATTGGTTTTTACTTTTCTTTGTTTGCTTTTTTTCAGCTAAAAACAGTTTTGCGGCACTGCACAATGTGAGATGCTTTTTGAATTATTTTAAAATATATATGTTTATGTTTTCATATGTGTGTATATATATATTTTTTTTTGTTAAATTTAATTAGGTATATGCATATAAATACGTTTTTGTTTTTACAAATTAAATCCAAGAAAGCTTTTTGTTAACGACATAAATAAATTAGCAGTTTTCTCTTTATTTTTCTGATTTTTCTTTTTTTTTTTTTCTTTACTCGTTTTTATTCATGTTGCAAATATTTGATTTTAGTTTTCTGCGAAGCGAAGACGGAAAATTCAGTGGAAATTATGGGCGGGGCTGAATGCATATATTATGGGCGGCTCTAATTTGACTTAATGCAGCTACCGCGCAGACAACTGCTGCATGGGTGTGGCAACTGTTGTTGCAACTGCTGCCGCTGACGACGCATCACTCACAGAGCGTCGCAGCAGCTGACAAATGAATTGTGTGAGATTATCTATTAGTTTATCATTTTGTTTATCTTTGCAATTATCGTTATTATTATTACCAACCGAT
Organism: Drosophila anomalipes; assembly: GCA_035041615.1. Classification (NCBI taxonomy): domain Eukaryota; kingdom Metazoa; phylum Arthropoda; class Insecta; order Diptera; family Drosophilidae; genus Drosophila; species Drosophila anomalipes. The sequence continues at coordinate 15,890,640 of JAWNKZ010000074.1, forward strand.
CGAATCACTCGCGCCCCGCCCATGCTGCTGCTGCTGCTGCTGGTGGAGAAGGTGGCGCCACCAGCCAATGTGGCAGCCGTGGCCAGCGCCAGCAGCAACAGTACACTGGGCGCCCGGGCCGTTAAAAGTGAGTCCGTTTTGCTGGCTGCATTTGGTTGAATGAAAAACGATAAGATTTTTGTGACAAATAATTCCCGGTATGACATACCTTGGACCGGATCGGCGCGCGAATTGCTCGCAAAGGCGCCTTCACTCTCGCGTGACTCCAAAACTGGCGCCTTTTGCGGCCGATCACCCTCGACGGACTCCTCGTTGCTGCGCCAGTAGAAGGACGACAATGCAGCCACACACTGCAAAAAAATTGAGAGCAAAATGTTAATCAGCGCTGAGCAAAATAAACTTCGCTCAACTCACCTTCAACTTCATGTCGCCATTGCGAAAATGCTGCTGTTCGACGCGAAATTGCAGGCCCAACACGGAGGTCTCCAATCCCTCACGACCCGACACAATTGTCTCGAATTTGCGCAGCTTTTGCGGATCGGCGGGTTCACCGTTGACGAACCAGGACAGATTGACAGCCGGCTTGGAGCGGCCAGCGGTGCAATTGATGCGCACCCAATCGCCAATTTGATAGCGCGGACGTCCTCCACTTATTTTCGGTGGTCCCTGGTCCGGCAGAGCTGCATGGCAGGAGTGTGTGGAGAGAGTTGAGAGAGAAGAGGGAGAATGTGTGACATCGAGTCGGTTAGTTGCGTGTTGCTCGTCCCAAAACTAACAAAGTCAAGCTGTGCTGAATTTAATTTACGGCTAGTTGCCGGCCCAGAGACAGCACAGGACAGGACAGGACAGAACCCGACCCCGACACCCACACACAGCTGGAAGCGCCGAAATACCGTAATAAACCAAAAACCCAACACCAATAATAACAGCAGCAAAAACAGCAAGTACACTCAGAAAAACTATTGCCCAGAACTTTGAAAAATACTTATACTATTAATAAACTAACATATACAACCATTTAAGATGGCTTATAAAAATGTATGTCATTTAATTTTAAGCCGGACGACAGCTAAACTCAGAAAAAAGATATTAATTACTTCTTTTGGAGTTTAGAAAAGATTTTACCTACTTTTTACAAATGGATTTCTTAATTGTGAGAATACTTTTAAAATTTTAAAATAAATCACAATACTTTTGGAATTGTTAATTTAAGGCAAGCCTTTCTAATTTTAAGAAAAATGTTTTCTTATATATTAATATTATTTACAAAGACAAGAAACCCTTTCAAGTATTTAGGGCGCTTTTTTGGCGAGTGTACAGCTTCCGGCACAACAAAGTCGCCGGCGCCCAGCCGGAAATTCAATAAAAGTTCCAGCCGCTGATGCACTGACAGCCTGCTGATAAAATTGCACAGCAAAAAAAATACGACAAAAAATAAAAGCGCAATAAAAATAAAATTGAAATGAGGAGAAAATCGGCACTTGACGCAACGAGAATGTTAATACCCTAAAAGAACGTCAGCCAACTTTGTTGACAGCTTGACGCCTTTGCCCTTAATCGATTTACACTCGATGAGTAGCTCCCAGGGGAGAATAGCCTCAGCTTGACTCTTTCAGTGTATGCATTTAACCGATCGACAGCCAAAGAATACCACACAACTCTTGTACAAAACTCATAAAGCTAGGGAACTGAGCATAATGATACTTCCTGTCATTCTGTGTGAGCTTCATGGCAAAGTTCTAATACCCGCTTCAAGACTATAAATCAGTGCTGAGGCAAAACTATGCGAAACGGAAACGGAAATGGCTTTTTGCCTCAGGCAACTAACTGGACAGCTGTGGGCAGCTGAGCACTTTGGTCCATGTTCCATGCTCCATGGACCATAGTCCATGGTCTCTGGACCCGGTTGGACCCATTGCACACGGAGCTGTGGCATATGCGAACCGCTGTGTGTTGTTGAAGCTTTTTAAAACTTTGATTGAAAGCCAAACAGGCAGCGCACAATATGAGCAACAAAAAGCCAAAACAAAGCACAACAAAAGCGCGTCAGAACAAAGACAAAGCACACAGCCTGCCATGGCAAACAGGCGGACGGATGGACAGACGGACTGGCGGACAGGTCTAGGCGAATGAGACGACAATAGCTGGTGTCGAACAAGGATGACACACTCAGAAAAAAGTAAGTCGAGTTGAAATGAAAATCGCTCTGACAACAATAAAGATTCTCTGGTTTTTGGAAATTATTATTAAATATAAGAAAACATTTTTCTAAAAATTAGAAAGGCTTGCCATAAATAATATGCTTTTTAAATATTTAGAAAAATTAAATTACATCAATTTCATAGGCTATCTAAAATGTGTGTAAAATATGAAAATGTTAATGATTATTAATTTTATATATTATAGGCAACAGAGTAGCTAATGTTAGACTTGCATTTGAAACTATGACATATTTTGTCTAAGTTTTCGCCCAATGTACCCAGAAATTACGAAGAACCCTGAATTATAGAAAAAAAAAACACTGTCTGAATAATAAGGTGAGCTACCTTTGACGTCAGAATTATGGCGATTCATGGCGATTTTTGCTGAGTGTATGCATTGTAAGGGCAGGCAAAACTGGCAGACAGGCAAGGCTGGCAGGCAGACCCACGCAAAAGTTTATAATTGAACAAACGAAATGTCAACGCCAGCTCAAAGCGTTCCGGTTGCTTGGCCCACGCGTGACTCAAGCGTGCAGTAGAATCTGAATCAGAATCCCAAATCCCGAATCCCGAATCCCGACCCTATGCCTGTGCCGGATACGAGTCCTGCAAGCACTTCTTGTGTAGTTCCTGTCAGCCCAGTCAAGCCAAAGCCAAGCCAAAGCCAAGCCAAGCCAAGCCAGCACTTAAAGTAACTTGAAAATCTTGTTTTGTTTGCATTTAGAGTTGGTCGCGGCTTGCTTCACAAATTGCTGTTGTTGTTTTTGTTGTTGACGCTGAAGTTGTCATGTTGGCCCCCAGGAAATTGCTGAACAAGACAGAAGACAGTTGCCAAATTGAGTTAGATGCTAAGCTTTGGCAGGTTATGGCAGGGCAGACGCTCCGGGGTCTAAATCAGAGTTTTAGTTGAGTCCCACTAAGCTTATTATGAGACGTGAAATCAAATGAAGCCTGTCAAATGCAGTTGAACACTTGAGCAGTCAAATGAGCGATTCAATTTGTCCTCATAAGGACAAAGGTTACGAAATCTAAATTAATTTTGCCCAAGGCAAGCTGATAGTTCAAAGCTAATGTCACTACTCTAATTTCAGTTTTAACTTGAACAAAAGAAAATTAATAACAAGTAAAATAACTAGAAATTGCAATGCCTCGTTTGGAATTACGCCAAGTTGGCAAGTTTCTAATTAGAATTGTAAGTTCTCGCTTGACTTTTGGCACAGAGAGAATGGGATTATAAGAGTTGTTATTATTCTTCTGTTTTTGGTTTATACTTACACACAACAACCATGTCGCCATGTTCGGTGACCGTTTGGAAGGATGGCGCCTCCCCGGATACCTCGCACCGGAAACGGCCCGAGGACTGCAGATTGACGTTGTGCAGGTTAACAATCGCATCGCTCGAGTTGTGCAACTGCAATTAAAAATTGTTGTGAATGAGTACAGCACAATAAATAATATGAGAAGCAAGAACAGCAACAAATTAAAAGCACAATGTAAACGAAAAGTGGCAAAAGTTGTAAGGCCAAAGGATGTCGATGTCCGTCTCCGTGTCGCACTTCTCAATAGTTGTCGATAGGCGGGGGGACAGCGGGACTGGCAGAGAGACAGGCGATAGCAGCCACTTTGCACGTTAATGCAACGTAATTGTTTTTGAGAACAGCCACAAAATGCTTTTTCAATGTTTCATCACCTCTTAAGGTTCTCAGTCGCCTGCTGGGGCCACTTTAAGGCACAGCACACTTAAAAATATACATCCATGAATGTTAAAAGGGTTTTTCATCCATTGAGAAATCATTTTTAGGTGTAAGAACATATTTTTTAACAATTAGAAGGGTTTGCCCTACATCGACTACCCGAAAAACTAAGGTGTTTTTTTTTATAAATTCAATCGGCTTGGCTTTTATACTAAAGTTTAAATGTTTTGTGCCTTGGAGGTTGAGTAGCTCAGAGGTAATCAGCATAACCCAATCTAAAATATTATTAATGTTTATTAATAATTCAAGCAATTAGACATATATTTTCTAAATTTAAAAAATAAGAAAAGAAAAACCATTATCTGTAGAAATATACTTTTTGAATAATTAGTTGAGTTACCCTTGGCGAAATTCGAAATTCAGCTTAATTTTTTTTCTGAGTGCAGCATTGAGGCGTCGCGTCCGCATTCGCAGCCAGGCTGGCTAACGTAAACGTTAGGCAAATATTTCACTTGAACTTTAAGCCATTAAGCTGGGTGCTGGGTGCTGGCTGCTGGTTGCGAGAAAGGGGTTTTGTTTATCTGGCCAACGGAAAGTGCACTTTGTTATCTTTTATTGCGCATTTTTTATACATTTGTGTTGTATTGTGTTGCGTTGTGTGCTCATTGTGTTGTTGCCCCAACTGCTGTTGTTGCTGTTGCTACGCTTTGTTGTTTTAACCTAATTTATAGTTTACACACACACACACACACACACACGCACACACATACCTACAGACACGCACGCATGAAGCTCAGGTAAAAGACTCACGTCTGATTCAGCCAAGAGTTTCCCAACTGCAATAAAACAAAACGAAATCCAAACAAAAGCCAACTCAAGCCAATGGCCAAAAAGTTGTGTTAGCCCGGCCAACACGTCAGTCACTTGAATCGATTATGCTAAAACAATATCCGCCAACGGAGCTGGATATAACCATTAGCTGGCCGTATCTCTTTCTCACCGCTTGCAACTTGCAGCTTGCAACATGTTTCGGGTCTTATCGGCGGCCCAACATCAAAGTTGGGAAGACCGTCGACCGCAATGAGCAACTAATCACACACATGTGTTGTGCTGAGTGTGTGTGCTGGTGTGTGTGCTGGTGTGTGTGCTGGTGTGTGTGTGTGATTGAGTGTGTATAATGCGCATTATAGACACGTTTAACCACGCCCCCTTACAGGCGGCAGCGAAAAGCGCAACTTTAACAATTTATTGCACTCCGGCAGAGGAAGCCACTGAACAGGATGCGGAGGAGTAGCAGTAGCAGTTGCAAGTAGCAAGTAGCAGTTGTAGTTGCAAGTAGCAGTACCCGTAACTGTACCAGGCCTTGCATGCCAAGCAGTTTCATTTCTTTATTTCCTTTCTTTTTGGGCAGACGATTAGTGATTCGTTCCACTGTACATATACATGTAGATATACAGCCGGGATCAAAATTATAGTAGAGCTGTTGCATAAAATGAAAATTCTCAATATTTTCATGGGCCTATTCACTTAACTTATCTCCTCTTTTACTCTGTTTAGCTGAGTGTCGCAATTTTAAGATTTGCACAATTTTTGAAAATTATTTTAAACATTTAAATATATGTTTTTCCAAAACAAATATGTGCACTACTACTATTTTGACCGCAGCTGTATGTGGATATATGTAGATGGTAGCTATGGGTATGGATGGGCTTATGACTCTTTGGATGTTTGCTGGCTCACGTGCTTATCTTGAACTCAGCGAGGCGCTACCAGCATTGGAAGTGCCACTGCCTCTCACAAACTCCAAAACGGTTGCACTTTGTACGCGTTCAGTTTTTGGCAACTTTTCCACAGGCGGGGGCAGGTAAGTGTTGGGTGAGGGGGAGGGGGGAAGGGGGAAGGGGGGGGGGGTGTGTTACCTATAATGTGCAGCGCATTTTACGTGCAAAAGTTTTAGTGGCAAAAATAATGGAGCAATGGCATTTTAGTGCGCTACTTTTGCTACTGCAGTTCTTGTCCTGCTGTCAGTCCATTCAATCCATTCAGTTTTGTCTATGATCATCGTTCGATTTGGATTTACGTTGTGGGAATTGCAAACGTGTTTTTCCTAACTGCCAGAACAGAAGGGCTCTTTACTCTAAACAAATATCAGCTAGTGTGTGGTCAAGTGCAAGTATTTTAAAGAAAAGCGTACACGGAAGTTGTTGAAGTGTTTTGAAGTGACTCGATACTTCCTGAGCTACACCAATTTCGCAAAATCTCCACGCAAAACTGTTCAAAATGCTGTTTGTGAATTAAATGCACTCAGACAGAAGCTAACAGTCAAGGCAGAGATGTTTTCTCAGAATCAGATTTTACATATATACTTTTAGAAATGCATTTATTAATAATAGAAAATATTCCTAAAAAAAAACTACATATTTTTGGAAATGTCGATTTAGGGCAGACCTTTCAAATTGTTAGAAAACAGTTTTCTTATATTTAGAAATTATATCTAAAAATAAAAAAAACTATTTAGTTTTCAGGGTAATTTTTAAAAATTTTCTGAGTGTATGCTCGACTAGCGTCCTAGTGCTAAACAGCTACTGCAGCTTCTGCTGCAATTCGTTGTAAGCACACGGAGAGGACTCTCGATTAGACCCAAAAGACACACGAGCCACCGACCAGCAGACTGCGTTGAGGGTTGATAGTGGCAAGGGAGGAGACAGTGGTGGGGTTGTGGGTGCTGTATTTGCTATTGTCTCGCAGTGCTGTAAAGTATGCAACGTTGTTTTAATGTCTGCTTTTAGTGCGACACAAAACAATGGCATGTCTGCCACTCTCCCCATCACAGTCTCTGTTTTATGATTTTTTTAAATATTTTTTTGGGGGGCATACTCACATCAACGGCAACACCTGGCAGGCGAAAGGTTTGAGCCGGCGGATTATCCCTGGGCACATAGCGATAGAACTCGTTGCCATCCTTGTACCATTTGACCGAGTAGAGCGCCTCCCCATCCAGATCGTAGAGGCATTCCAGTTGCGCAGTGGCACCCTTAATCACATAATTTGGTATGCGTACCTCGACCAGCCGCAGTCCCTCACTGAAATCTGTAATGTGAAAAAAACATGTGCGCATTACTAAATTGGGTTATAAATGTTTTTTTTTTTTTTTTTTGCAGTGCGTCTGCTTTAATTTTTAATGCGACTGCGCCCATGATTGATTTATGTTTAAACAAATTGCCGGGCACTGTGTTGTTATTCTCTTTGCTGGCGTTGCTGCTGTTATTTTAACGTTAATTAATTATAAAAGTTTGTTTGTTGTTTGGCCAGCATAAATGTCAACCCGTTAGCCAAATGACTGATGGTCCGGCCCTTTTTCAAAAGCAAACTACACGCAAACCAAACCAAACCACACCAAACCAGACCAGCCCAGTCAACGCCAGTCCAGCTTTAGCCCTCTTTAATTTCATTTATTAATGCTCCACAATTTATGTGCTTTTAATTTAATTTATAATAACATTTTATCATCGAGTCGGGCACATTTTATTTTATTTATTTTGCCAGTCGTAATTTTTTTTTAATTTATAAAAGTGCAGCTGCACAAACTACACGCACATAATACTTATATAAGTATGATATATAATGTGCTACACTCAGAAAAACAATCGGACTGTAATTTAGGAAATCGCCCTGATAACTAGAAGTCCACATTGGAATGAAGAAAAACAAACCCTGCTTCTGAGAAAGCCGCAACGTAGATTTTTATAAATTCACTTGCGGAAATATAAGGTGAGTTAACCTAGACGCCAAATAGGTAATTTTTTTTGCTGAGTGTATATAATATATAAGTGTATAGTATACTCGATTAATAAGTCAACCTGATGACATGAATGGATGTCATGTGGGTTGTGTTTGGTTGGGTTTGTTACTTGCTGGCCTTCAGCCTTGATTGAGTGCCCTGATTTATGTGCCCTGTTTGGCTGAGGCATTTAGCTTGTTGTAGACTAGTAGTGGATGTGTGCACCACTTGAATGCCCCACTCAACTCAACTGTCTACACACTCAAGTGAACTTCACTCCAGCTCGATGCTCGAAGCTCGACTAATGTTACGTTTTATAGCAAACTTGTTTATTGTCAATATTGACAATGATACCCACACACACACACACACACACACACATACACACGTACAGAGACCGAGACAGACACACAGTTACAGATAAACTGGCACCTACTTGGTACATTAAGGTCTTTGTGTGTGTCCTATATTATTAAAGCCCCTGAGGCACATACCAGAAACAAGAACAACAACAGCAGCTGACTGCTCACATTGCTGCCTCTAAGGATGCTGAAGGACTTTCTTCGAGTGCTGCTGTTGCTCCTGCTGCTGCCACTACTCGTGGCAGCAACCAATCGTTGCACATTACAAGTGTAATAAAATGTGAAAGGATATTATTGTATGAGCATCGCACATACATCTGCCAAGCAGGCAGAGGAGAACCCTTCAACTTGATTCGGTAAAGGGGCCCAACTTAGAAAGGGTATCAGCCAACAAAAAAAAAAAAAAAGACAGAGAAATTCGTTGCATTTGTTGTACTTTATAGTAGTGTAGACATGTTTGTGTGTATGGAGTGCAATGTCATGTCCTTTGGGGAGTAAACGACGACGACGGCGACGACAGCTTAAGAGCCCAGCAAATGTCAAGCATCATAAATACATAAATATATAAAACTCAGCACAGCGTAACACAAAATGTAATTACAATTGTTGAAAATTTTCTAAACTTCATTTACGAAATAGCTAAGAGAAGACACACAAGAGCTTGCCAAGGCAGCAAATATTAATTTAAATTCTTAAACTTGAAAAAATTAATTTAATTTATTCCAATCAAGTTGAGATACATATAAAGCAAACATAAACTCACTTTTCAACACTACTGGTAAAATATTCTATCTCCATTTGATTTTATTAAAATTGCCTGTATAATAACTTTGCCTTACACTCATTTTCACAGTTGTTGTTTTAATATTTTTATCAAAATATTTTTGTTGTTAAACAATAACTGCAATTTGCCAGCACTTGTGGTGCTGAAATATGCACATCGATAATTGAGAAGTGAAAATGCATCGAAGGCGTTGATCTGCCAGTTATAAAGTGAATTGCATAGCTCACTGGCAAAACTTTAATAAAAGTGCTGCAGGACAAGAGCAATCACAACAACCAGAAGCAACAACAAGGTGCAACAAGATGTTGCAACAACTTGTGTTCAAGATACATCAAGTGCATCAAGTGAAAGACATTCATGGCGACTTTAAGAAAAGCATTCACAGCCAGCTGCTGAAAGGATATGCACACACACACACACACACACACACACATATATACACTTGGTATTTTAGAAATAAAAAACTTTAAGATGGCGGCGTTTAAATATCCTTTTTAATGAATATACTACGGTGTTTTATTGAAAAGATCTCAGTAAAGCCAAAATGTGTTTGGAAAGGAAAACAAAATAAATATTCTAAATTAAAGAATTTTATTTATTATTTGTTGTTGTATTTGATTAAAATGCATAATAATATGTGTAAAACAAAGAACTTAAAATCACAAAAGTATATAACTTTATAGTTTTTGGTATAAACCATAACCAAAATAGAAAATGATTGCGAGTTGGGTCAGTAAAAAAGTTGAAGCAACAAATTGCGTGACAAATTGAAAAAGAAAACCTATGGCAAGGGTACACAAAAGTTTGGCTAACATCAAGTGCAGTATATGTGTAAATGTGTATATGGTACTATAGATATAAAAATACATATGAAGGCATAAAGATATGGAAAGTTTTGGGAATGTTTTCTTTTTAACTGGATTTGGGTTGCATGGCTCGACGAGCGCTGAACAACTAAAATGCTTGCAATGTCAGCTTTTGACTTTTAGCGCCGAGAAAAGCAATGAAAACAATGAAAATGTATAAAAGAAACAAAAAAAGAAAAGAAAAAACGATTCTCCACTCATTAATTCTGTTTAGGAGTCAGTAGTAGTAACACCATCGAGCTGTGCCAGCAACTGGAGCAGAAGTTTGAGTCGCCGTTGGAGTTTGGGGAAACTAAAGTTTTTTGCCTGGTAATTTAAGTAACTTTGTCATTCGAGCACCACACACACAACACAAAACACACACACACACTTATCACACACAGCAATGTCAACACACAAAGAGCAACACAATGCGAAAACTTGGAAGTGTGGGCGCTGAAAGTGGGCGTGGCGGAATTAATATGCTCATGATGCGACCTCGTCCAAGTGAAAAATCAATTTTGCCACCGCCTGCGAAAAATTCTTGGCTTATTCTTTTAGTGGCAGCATCAGCAGCAACATCCTCATCCAGTGACAACTTTTGCCGGTTCGGAAAAGTTTTTTTTTGCCATTCTTATACTTCATTGGGGTTAAGTGATTAAATTTGCACAGCAGAGGCGAAAACAACAAAAAGAAAGGCACAAAAAAACTTGTGGCACATGTGACACTCGCTTGCCTCGTGTGTCGCATAATTGTTGCCGAGTCAAAACTAAAACTTTGTTGCATGCAAGCATTTTGGGCCAACAAATTTGATTATGTTGATTATGATGACGAAGTTTTGGGGGGGCATTGACTTGGCCGACAAATCATTTGTCGGCAACTTTGAATAGCAATTTACCCTTTTCGACAGCTCCAAAGAATTCCCAAAACTGTCGCATCAAACTGTTGCTGCATACACTCAGAAAAAAAAATTCCACAAATCAAAAAGGAGATTCAAAATTGACCGGAATTTTAGAAAATTACTTTATTACTCAGCAAGTAAATTTCTAAAATTGAAGTTTTTGACTTTCGTTTATGGTTAGCATTTTTTATGGTGAATTTTTTTCTTAAATTTAGAAAAAATATGCCTAATTTCTAGGGTTTTTTGAAGTGTGTGCATAAAAGAATTCTTATATAAGCTTTTTTTGTCATTAATATTATTAATTAACATTTGTATAAACTTATAAAACTTATTTTGAAAAATTCTAATTTTTCTCAATTTGATAGCGACATTTTTTTGCAAGTGTAAGCACACACATGCCCAGGAGGAAATGTGTCCTGTGGCTGCTTGCTCAAGCTATCAGTTGATAAGTATGCAAAGGAGCCCATTGAAGCGGTCAATGGCAATGGGAATGGCATCAGGATCAGAAACAGGACTAGGCCCAATATTCCTAATGTCGGTCACTTTTGGCTCCTTGGCAGCGTCCACTATTTTTTATGTTGTGCGTGTGTGTGTGTGTGAGTGTGAGTGTGTGTTTTGTTGTTGTTGTTGTTATTGTCGTGTGGCTGTTGTCCTCGGGGCAGTTTCAGCTTAATATCCGTTGCCATTGTTGCTGCTGCTGCTGCTGTTGATGCTGGTTTATTAGTAGTTCGTGCCAGGATGGGAGCCAGAATGCCAGGATGCCAGCACCCCGGGATGCCGTACTGCCCGGGCTGCCTGCTCTGTCTGTCTGTCTGTCTGTCTGTCTGTCTGCAGGGACTCTGCGTCCAGAGAGAGAGAGAGAGCGAGAGAGAGAGAGAGAGAGAAGCGATAGCTGCCACATAAAGGCAGAAGCTGTTTGCTTATGTAAATGTCTGCATATGAGCCCCGCACCTCAGCGCACATCCTGCCAAACAATGCCTTTCATGTTGTGCGTGTGTTTGCGTGAGTGTGAGTGTGTGTGTTTGTGTGTGTACTGTGGCTATCGCCCGAGGTAGCAATATTTGTTTTCTTGCTTTCATCATTTGCATATAATGGAGCTGTAAAAGTTCATAAGATGTCCCAGAGTTCCACGCTGTTGCCACGTTGTTGCCACGCTGTTGCAGCAACACAATTGTAGCAAACAGAATTTAATAAGCCAAACTATGCAGTGAACTAAATTGAAAATTCACTTTACAAACGCCAAACTAAAAGCGTCGCTCAAATCACTGGCCACAATTATAAATTAACAACTTTTATTTGCCAGGATAAAAATAATATTTCACTTTTAGAAACTCAACGCGCGTTTTTTGCCAATAATAAGAATTTATGCCGGACTCGGATTGGGATAGAGATTGGTATTCTCTGGTCGCGTCGCGACTTTAATGTGCGCTGCCGCAGGGCGTGGCAAGCGCAACAATTACTTCAGCACTCCCCAGGGCAGCATAAAAAAAAACAAAAATAAAGCAAGTGGAAAAAACAATGCGGAAAAAACGGGCATAGAAAATGAAAAGAAAACAGAAAACATCCGCATGCAGCTTTAAGAGACGCCGCTGGGCTTGAATGCCACACACTTCCCCTAAGCCCCCCACACGCCACTCCCCTGCTAACACTCAAGAGTTCAACTGGGTTAAACTAGGTCTTAGTCCTGTAAGGCTTCCTTAAAAAAAATTGCATTGCATAAATGTTTAATTGTTTCAACAGCCAGTCAGAAAAGACATTTGTTAGACTAATTAGATGGAGCTATCAAGCAATTGTGATTAGTTGGCTAACAAGCGAATTGAGGGTGAAAAAAGGAGGTCGAGGGCAGAAAAGGGGAATCGAGGGCATAGAGGCGGAATCCAAGGCAGAGAACGGGAATCGAGGATGAAATATGCTGACAGCGCAGATGAACTCATTAGCTTTAAAAACAACAGACACCAAATAAAAGTAGCTTAAATAAAAGCTGATTTACTGATTGAGTGTAGCTATTAACTAGCCAATTAAGTTACAGAAAAGAGAATCAGCTATCCCTCAGGCTAATCAGGCTCCAACAGAAACATTGGCAGTGCAAGAAATTTTTGCAAAAATATCTAAACCCATTATATTATTAAATTTTAGCGTAAGTTAATATTATCACAACTTGAACAGATTTACAAAACTTACTAATACTAGTACTACAAATACATTATTGACTTAATGGTTATTTATCACACTAATTATGTATACAATAGATACAACATAAAATTTAAATTAGATCATTAACACATTGTTGGCATTAATATGAGTTAATTTTTTAAAACTAATAAATAAAATAAATATTTACGGCTTACAATTTATATTAAAACTGTAGTTTAAAAAAGATGAAGTATAAAACAAGTAAAATAAACATAAATAAAATTAAGCAAGACTTCAACTATAAGCTAAAGGTTTAGCTCCTGCTAACTAACTCATAAGAAAGTATAAATATTTTAAATATATTTTTGGTTGACTCCAAATAAAATACTTTCTTTTATTTTTTTTATATCCGCAACATTTCAAATTCCGTCGGGATCTGGAGTCGGCAAAAAAAAAAATGTTTAAGTAATGAAAATAGGTTTCCAACATATAAACAACGGAAGCTTGCATATATTTAACGTTCTCTTCAATTATTTTCATTTTTTTAGCTCCATCAACGAACTCTTAAAGAAGCTTTAATATATTTTATTTGATATACATTTATAAAGATAGTTGCTTTTAAAAATTACTAAACACTTTCTTTGATATGCCATAGATATGCCAATCTTCAACTGTAAGCTTCATTAAGTTAGCTTAAAGAAATTTTCTTTTCTAGTTGTTTGTTAAAACTTTAAGCTTTCTCTCTAAAATATTGAAATAGTAATGAATATTTCTGCTTATTGCTTTTTAGTGTGGGTTGTTATGCAGCTTTGTGCTGTGGGTTATCAAATGTGTTATCAAAATGGCTGGCTGCTGTCAAAACAGTTTGCGCAGCACCTTAATTAATTTTTGGCCAAACATTTGCGTGGCACACATGAATTTCAATGGAGCCTTTGCTGTCCATATATCGTTTTGCCGTCTGTATTGTGAATGGTATTGTTTGGCATTGCATTGTGTATTGTGTTTATCGTTAAACCATGATTTACGCTCATTATTTGCTGTACTCATCCTCCACCCCTAAAACACAATTATACACTGACTTTCTCCCACTTTCTCTCTTTCTCTCTCTCTCTCTCTCTCTCTGTCTCTCTAACTTGGTATTTACAATTGCTCGTGTAGGGAACATTTTGCCACACATCAATGCCAACAACAGCAGAGGCGGAGGCAACAACAACAGCAGTGGCAACAACAGCACTGTGGCAACAACAATGGCAATAGCTAGAATCGTTGATAGCTCTTCAAGCGGGGGGCCAAGTTGCCATTTATGTAACGCCATTATATTCATTAGCGCCCACACACACTCACTCAAACACACACACACACGTACACTTTGAAAAAATCGTCATACTCTTGGCGCCAAGTTTAACTCAACCTATTAACCAAACAGAATATTTCTGAAAGTTTTATTTGCGACTTTCTAAACAGTTCTTAATTTCAGTGCGGATGTGTCTAAGATTTAGAAAAATTTGTATACTTTCCAGAGTGTTATTTTCGATGTGTGCACATAGAATAATTATTATTTTACTTATGCTTAATAACAATATAAATAACAAATATTGCTATTAAATATAAGTAATTCACATATTACAACAATTGTACATAGTTCATGACATTCATGTAGCGTAATTTTAAAGAGGATTCAAACAATACAAAATATTTTTAAAGAATTGGAAAACAACTCATTGTATTTTTAGGATGGTCGATTTAGGGCAAGCATTATTCATTTTTAGAAAAGTGTTTTCGTACATTTACAAACCATTTCGAAGAACAAGAAAAGCATTCTAATATTCTCATTTCAGGTTTCTTCCTCGATTTCTTTTCGAGTGTAAAAAAGCAACGCTAAAAACCAAATTGTTGCTATTGTTATGCAGTACGCGATTTTCTCGATTCACCTCAAACTCTCGCTCTCTCTCCTTCAATCACCCTCTCTCTATCTCTCTCTCTCTCTCTCTCTCTCTCTCTCTCTCTCTCTCTTTGTGTGCGTGTATGTGATTAGATTTATATGTGTGTGTGTGTTGTGTGTGAATGTTTATTTTTTCGCTGGATGGCGTCAGTAATTTGCTCCTTATTGAGATGTTGTTTATTTACCAAGCAATTTGTATTCATTGTGTGCCGCCCAGGCTCATGTTACCAACAACACTTGCCCCTCTATACCCAGTTCCCCTTCTACTCGTCCTCCCTTCTAGTTACTTTGTTTTAGTAGTGTTAGTGTGTCTGTGGCAGTGAGTAGTATGTTATAGTTTCCGCAACTCATTTGGTTGTTTGTCGAATTGATTTTGATGCTGCCACATGTTGGCCACGAATTCAACTTTTTCACATTTAAGCGCAAAATAATTATTTTCCTTCTTCTTTGCGTTTCGCGTCGAGCTTTGCATAGAAAGCAGCAGCAGCAGCAGCAGCAGTAGTCGGCCTAAGCCATTAAAAGCCAAGTTAATTTATTTGCAATTAGTTTGAGTTGAGTATTTTGTTTTGTTTGTTTTGGTTTTGCTTTTGTTTTTGTTTTTTTTTTTTTACCAGGTTAGACAATTCAGCCGAGTTTGGTGTTTAAGATTAAGAGCTGCGGGCTTAACTTTCAATAGCAAAAGTATGACTAGACGAAGTTCAATTTCCTAAACATGGCTAAGAAATATTTCAAGCTTTGCTTGGAAATAGTTGAAATATATTAAATACAGTTGTCATCGACAAACAGATAGGCAAATGGTTTACTTGCAGGCTTCAAAAGTTCTATTGATATTTTTGAATTAATAATTTTAGTCTGAGTTTGCAGTTGTAAGCTATTCACTAGGGAAATATAATAAGAATATCGTTCTCTACTAGCCGATAGATAAATAGTTTGGTTGTAGGCTTTAATATTTCTACTGATATTTCTTTATTAATAATTATAGTCTAATCTTAAGCTTTTATGCTACTGCATTTATAAATTCTGGAAACTAAAATGTTCTCAACTAACACATTTAAAAATAGTTAAGTTATTTGTGAGTTATAGCAACAAGATGGTTTTCTAAAAAGTTGGGCTGTAAGCTTCAAAAGTTCTGTTTATATTTTTGAATTAATAATAAATTTCATCTGATTTTAAAGTTTTAAGCTTTTCATTCCTGAAATATGAGAAGAAAAATGTTTTCTACTAATAGATAAATAAACACAAAGTTATAAAACTTGTATTGACATTTTTCAAATAAGAGCAAATTAAACTAAATTTTTATCTGCTAAGAGATAAAGAAATACTTTCATTGCGAGCTGCAAAAGTTCAATACATATTATATACATAAGCTTTTAAACTGTGAATTTTTCAAATCCACAAAACTTTAAATGAAAACTTTTAGAGAGGATGTTTTTGGAAATTGCATTGTTCTACACTCCGAAATATTTCTTGCCAAACTTTTGATCAACTCTTATCTTGATTATTAAAGCTTGCTACAGGCAAACACCATTTCATGCACACATGCACGCTCTCGCACACACACTTGCACACACACACACACACACATACACAGACATACACAGATGTCAACTAATTTATGTGGAAATTAAGCAGGGCTCGCCTGAGGTAAGCAAAAGTTTTCTTCAATGTCCAAAATTTGGCATGCCATGTAATATGCATTTCATATAATAGACCAGACCGAGAACAATATCCAACTTTAGTTGCACTTGAACTTTACACACACACACACACACACACAGCTGCCTGCCACTCACTCACACACACAGTTGCCTCGGGTGTGGTGGCTGCAACATTTTGCTAATGGAGCTTAAAATTTATGTAAGCCATTGTCGGCCACACAATGTGCGTGTGTGTGTGTGTGTGTGGGTGTGGGATGGCTGGATGTCATGCATGCATAAGTGGAACTGCATCTTGCTGGTGGAAAGAGGGGGTTGGAGTAAAAACATATTGCATACTTTTGTGCATGCAAGCTGAAAATTAAAAGCGCTTACGTTGGCTAAAAGGAAAAACGCCCGAAAACTGCAAAACTGGAAAAGCGACAAACGACAATGCAAAACGAAAGAATGTAGCGAATAAAATGAATAAAACGAATGCGCAATGCCAGCCAAGTAAATTAAGTTGTCTTTCAGTATACACACGCACACGCACACAACACATACACACACACACACACAACACACACTCACACACATCAAACAAATAACGACAGTTGATGCTTTGGTTGCCTCTTTTTGTTTTTAAATACTGCTCAGAGTGGGTATATTTCAGTTTTCTACTATTGGCTTTGCTGTTGCTCTGTTACAGTTTGTAGCAATAGCAAAAACAAAAACAAAACAAAATACGGTGAGGTATCATGGCATTTTCAGGACCTGCTTTAAGCTGCACAAAATATTTAAATTATAAATAAGTATAAGGTAGCAAAGCCTTTTTAATAACTGATTTAAAGTGTACATAATATTTTAAGTATGAATAAATACTTTTAAAATATTACCCAGCAGTTATGATTGCGTTTAATATTACTTGTCAGGTTCGACTTGTGGCAATTGTATCTTTTTGTGAAGCGCTCTTTAAAATCTTATCTTTACCTTGTTTCTTTCTTTAGAAATTTTCTTCTAATTATAATTTATAATGTATGTTATATTTTTGTTGTATTTTATTTTTGTCCTGGATTTTTATGACTTTGCTGTAGTCGAAGTCGTACTCGATTGTGTTGTTGCTGCTGATGAGGACGCCGATAATGTCGCCAATTTGCCACGTGAAAACAAAACACACACGACTCACAGGAGGAGGGGGAGGAGGAGCGACTAGCAAGCGACGGTGTTGAATGCTGAGTGCATTCACTCCAAATTCGAATTCGTTTTAGTACACTTGCTCGCATTCGCATTCGCATTCGTATTCGTATTCGTATTCGTATTCCGTATTCGTATTCGTATCTTATATGGCAGAGCAAGTCAAGCGCACGAATAATTTAGTGCTCTCTGTAAAATAAATGTTTCAGTTAAATTTGGCAATTCGTTGCCAGAGCAGCACCCATCACACGAAGAAGCCCAAGGCAACTACGAAATTGTTTAATTTTTCATTTGTCTGCAAGTCCACACACACACACACACAGGCACACACACACACACATTGCACAGCTGCAAATCTCTTTTGTTCGCTGGCAAACCCAAAGCTTCCACTTTCGGCTCGTTTAGTTTTTGGGTACGTTCTTTATGACTCTGCTCTTGTCTGGCTGTGTTCGTTGTAATTACTCTGCGGATCTGTTTTTAGCCATTTGTTTGAGTTGAAATTTGTCAGGATATTGCGCATTTGTATTGAGCCAAACTTGGGCACGTATCAGCTGGATACATTTCAACAAAAGCAATTATTAATCAATTGAGTTAGCGAAGAAGCTCACCTAAATCAATCAGTTTACACTAAGCAGCAAAATCGATGTAGATTAACTATATATTATAGATGTACACAGAAAATAGTTGTTAGAAATTTGAGCATGTACCAAATTATAAGAATTAAAAAAGCTTTCTTTGAATTTCCTTTATTTCTTCATACTAACAAATATATTAATAACAAATTGATGTGCAAACCATAATTGTTGGAAAGAATCCCTTCTAAGCAATTTTTTCTGGGCGCACAGATCACAGCATGAAAATTAAAGTGTTAAAGTCTTAAAAACTAATTGCTATGTGTTCAGTGTAATCAGATAGCTGGTTGGCAAAAAGCAACAGCCCTTGAGCCGATAGCCGTCAGCTGGCTGAGAGCTCTCTCTCTCTCTCTCTCTCTCTCTCTCTCTCTCCCACTCGCTCTGTCTGTCTCGCTGTCTGTATTTGTCCAGGAAGTACGTCTTGTCGCTGGCTGCTTATTGAGGCTTAGATCCGATTTGGCAAAAGACAAGCCGCCCATGAAATTGTTTGTTTATTGAAAAATGATTGTGCGCCCAAGTAGGGCCAGAGAGACAGTCAACATAAAATATATATATATATACATTTATATGTATAAAAACAAACGAAAAGACAAGGAAACCGATACCCAAGGCATACAACAAGGATGCGATGCGATTAGGCGATAACCCCAATGCGAACCTTAAGCCGCCAAATGGTCTGTGAATGTTGCCAGTTGCCAGTTGCCAGCTGGATTTGTTGTTGTTGTTTTGGTCGCTGCTACTTTGTTTTTGAAGGCTTTGCGGCTTTGGCAACGAGCCTGACTACAGCCCATTATCATTTCTCGAAATCAATCTGTTAACAACACTTTTGGGGCATGCCAAAAGACACACACACTTCTTGTTTTTGTTGTGGTGCGGGTGTAGTATCTTGTAGATGCAATTGTATCTACTACTAAATCTCTCTCTACTTGACGCAGCTGCTGTATTTTTTTATTTCTTTTTTTTTATTGTTTTTAGATTGCGTGCAGTTTTTATTTTTGGTCTTTTTTTTGGTGGCCCGCAAAAATTGTTTGTTGATTTGTCCATTTTCAGTTTGGCATTTCCCTCAGCGCCGCCAAACTTATCTGAAGCTCTATAAATTTTTTTGATTTTCCACTCGTTTTTTGTGTTTTTATTTGTTGCTGCTGCCATTTGTGATGAGTGGTTTTTGTGTTGAGTGTTTGGGAACAAAAGGCAGCGGCTGCTATTGCTTTTTGTGTGCATTGATTGAGTGCATTGAGTTGTTGAAGTTGCTGCCAGCATACAAAAGCTCTGCTTCAGTTGCCCCAACAAAGTTTGCTGGCTTTTTGCGGTTTGCTGATATGGCAAGCACACCAAATAAAAAGAAAGACAAAACTAAATACACAACAGTTGACAATTGAATCCACTGGCCCACGTTTAAATGCACAAGTTGAGCTGCTCTTTTGTATACATGCGCACATAAAACATACATTAACTCTTTTGCTGGCCGCTTTAAAAACTTTATTTGCCTTTAAATAAATCAATTAATATAGTAGATGACATATTTGCATATTTTCAGCAACTAGTATGCCTAAAATTATCCAATTTGTCATTTATGGCAGCTGTTGATAAGTTGTTCAACATTTGGGTGTATGTTGCCTTCTCTTTGCCTTGCTCACAACTCAAACTTTTCATGCCACACTCAGACAGTTAAAGTGCTCAAATAGAGTGAATATCCAAAATTTATGACATGTTTCTTGTTTTTAGAAATGATTTTTAAACAAAAGAAAACATTTTTCATAGAATCGACAAGCTCAAAAATATGTTGCCTTTTATATTAATTAGAAATATTTTTATCATTAAGAAATGCGTTTCTAATAAGTAGAAAAGTAGAAAAAAATGTTGCGTGAAGTTAAGAAAAGAAACACACGGATTTTTAGATATATACTTTCTAAATATTATTTTCTAACTGTATGCATTTGGGTGTTGGTCAACAACGAAAAAAAAGAAGGAAGTAGAATGATTAATGCAATTACTCAGACCCATGAAAATCACCCGCTGGGCGTAGTGCCAATTAGCAGCTCACGCCCAAATTAAACACGCCCCTCGGGCGAAGCCAAACTGCACATAAAATCAAATTACCAAATACTCACAATCGCACCCACACTCACACTCACACTCGAACTCATACTGGTACTCATAGCAGTACTCGTATTCGTCGGTTCCTTTTTGGCATTCATTAAACTTTGTGGCTTTGCTCGAGGCACGCCCTCCATTTGCATTTGGGCGTCGAAAGTTCAAAAGTCGTCGCACCTTCTGACAGACAGTCAGACAGACAGACGCAGTAGAGATACTGAAGTGGCTGGCATTAACGGTAAGGTAAGCTGAGCACCTTGACAAGCGTCTACGATTACCAAAAGGAGCCGGGCAACATTCACCTTTTTTTCTCTCTCTCTTTTTTTTGACTAATTGTATTAGATAAATTGTGAAACCTTAATCATGTGGGCGCAATTCTGCCGACTGATGAACAGACAGTCATAGTGCAGTGCCACTTTTCCCTCCCACCCCCTCTCGCTTCCCACCCCTACCGTCTCTTGAGTGTTGCCAAGTGCATTGAGAATTATGGCCGGGAGCGGAGAAACGTGGCAACGAAGCCAGTAAAAATGTGCCATGTTTCCTTTGTCTTTGCTGCCGTTGATTTTTCGTCTCGTTTCTTTGGCATTGTTTTACATTATTTTTCCTTTGTCTTGGTTTCACTTCCGCCGCAGTACCATACCACTCCCCACCCCGCCCCCTTGGCCAGGTACCCAGCCCAGGCTTTATTCAATTTCAAGTTTCACTTACTGCGCACGGTTTGTCTTTCCTGTTTCTTATTTAACTTCTCGGTTTACCTTTTTTCTTATTTAATTAATTTGTGTCTGCGTATGTGTGTCAGCCTGTATGTGTATGTGTGTGTGTGTCAGTGTGTGTGTGTTTTCTGGTGTGTGCCCTTGGTTGAAGCCTGAAGCCTTTTACCTTTTGCCTATGTCAGAAAATTGTCCGCTGCGGGTCATTTATTTTAAAGCATTCTTTTACACAGTTCGTATCCAGTTTAAATTTCATATTTATGCAGTTTTCTGTGCTATTTGCTCACTTATTGAAAAATAAACTTTGTATTTAATAACGTTGCTAAATATGCTAAATAAAATTAATTAAACTAGACAAATCGGTACTCATCAATCAGCTAGTCAGTTATTACTAAATTATTTTATTTGTATGTGCATAAAAATAAAAATTAATGTAATTTGCTTGCGTGATTTGTTGATATTCATTTAGTGTATATTTTATTTAACAAATATTTGTATTTAAAATTAATTATCCAAATCCAAATAGAAATTTTAATGAGCGCCCCGCGGCGAGTCAATTTTAGTAATACACCCAAGCGAAACTTTTGTTCTTAGGGGCACTTAATATGTTTTTTTTACGAGAATTTATCAGGGGAAAACACACACACACCCCACACACAGGGGGTGTATACTTAAGCTGAGAAATAGTAGCTGCGCCTTTTCACTGTCAATTAGTGCGTCTTACCGTGGCAGCTGCGCCCATAAGTTTAAACTGTGGCGCAATTAAAACATAAAAGTCACTCATACGTCATGTAAGCCAAGCCGAACCCAGCACACGATATTTGTGTGTGTGCTTATGTAAGCATTAATAGCATTTGTGCAGAGCGTGAATTATGCTACATATATATGAGGCATGCCTCAACTGCCTGCCTGCCGGCTTGCCTGCCCCTTGCCAAGCTGCCTGCTTGCCTCGACTGCCTGCCACGTTTTGCACCCCTTTTTGTGGTCATGCTAAGAAATGTAGCATACTTTTGTGGGCCACTTCTCGTTACACACACAATGGGCATGTTTACGGAAATTATGGCTATAGGGCTTAACTCTTGCTTACATATTTGCTGCGCACATTAACTAATGTGTACAACCAAAAGATGGCTCTAACAAATATTGAGTAATATTCCGTGATTATTACTATTTGCCAAATGAAATGTTTAAGATTGATTTCACTTTCTCTTCACACACATATTGGAAAATATTCAATTCTGCTTACTATTTGCCCCAAGCACTCTTTAAGATTGATTTATTGGCAGTTAGTCAATGAATTGAAAACAGCTTTTTTTGCTCACACATATTGAGGAATAATCTGTTATGTTTAATATTGATTCACTCACAGTTAGTTTTTGCATTGTAAACACTTGTGTTTTCCACTTTATGAATCGAAGCCGAGGCATATTTCTCTGTAAAATGTTGCTATATATACGGACAGTTCATTTATGACTTGTAAGCGCTTTGTTTACTTAAGAAAACACAAAAATTTTAAGGCATATTTGAAGGCATTGCAAAATGTTCTTAATATATTTATTTTTACTATGCAAAAGTTGATGGATCTTATCCTCATGCTGTGCCTTTTGTTTTCACAATGTATTATTTGCGATTTGGATTTATGAACAGTCAATTTAAACTTGTTTAATATAGAAAACAGGTGTTCTTGTTTTTTTCTTTTATTTATTTTTCAACATTTTTACTTGCAATAAATCTGAAGTTATTTAAGTTCAATTTTCGTCCATAGTGCCAGGACCCTTTTTTGAAGTATTTTATACACATATAAGTTGCGTTTCTTATTGTTTATTTGTAATAAAAACAACAAAATATGCAACACACACAGAAAGGGACTCATGTTGCACATGTATTTACGTTGTTGTTTTTTTGTTTTTGTCTCAACATTTCTGTTTGCCTTACTGCGGAATATAATTTGCGCCTTTTTTCCGCTACTGCCAACGAGGGAGAAAGGGGGGCTGAGGGGAACAGTAACTTATTTTACTTCCGCTATGCGACGACACTTTTGCTACTGTATGTGTAGTGAGTGTGTGTGTGTGTGTGTGCGTTGTGTGTGCTTAACTATGTAAATGTGTGAAA
This sequence comes from Drosophila anomalipes, assembly GCA_035041615.1. Lineage (NCBI taxonomy): Eukaryota > Metazoa > Arthropoda > Insecta > Diptera > Drosophilidae > Drosophila > Drosophila anomalipes. The sequence goes on from JAWNKZ010000074.1 coordinate 15,913,659, forward strand.
TTGCTACGCGTCGCATGAAAACTCCCATACGTGTAGGCAGCGTTTGACAAGGGGGAAAAGGGGCGAAAAGGGGGAAGGGACGCAGGTGGGGGATGCGGGGGGGTCGCGCTTGGGAATGCTGCTTTTGCTGTTTGCTTTTTGTGTATTATTATTTCTTGGGTTGGCTCGCAGGCACTCAACGTCAACGTCATCATCAACGTCATCGTCATCGTCACAGTTGCCTCCGCTTTTGTTGCTCTTGTTTTTGTATTCGCTTTTGTTTTTTTATTATTATTATTATTATTGTAGCCGGTGCCTTTACAAAGCAAATATGAGCGTCGCGCCGTGAGCCAAATATGTTGTTACTTCTTCAGCTGCTGCTTCTCTACTGTTTTTTGTATCTACACTCGGAAAAAAATCGTGCTGAATTTTAAGTAAGTTGACATACTTTTGGCGCCAAGTATAACTCACCCTATTATTCAGAGAGTAAATTTCACAAAATCAAGGCTTAATTATGGTAATAAAAATAAGCTAAGTATGTTGGGTAGTTTTGTGGTTAATATGAGTAGCTTTAATATATATATTTGAAACGTGTTCTATATTACATAATTGTCGTAAATATTTTTCTAAAATCAGCCTTTTCTTTTACAGTATAGTTTGAAAATGTATGAGAAATATATATCTAATTTTCAGGGAGTTCTTTTATATTTTTAACATAAGTAACACCTCTAGTGTTCGCTCTAGCGATTTTTGTGGCTTATATTTTTATATATAATATTAATAAACATTAGTATGTAATAATTTCACAAATATATAAACGTTATAGATAGTTTAAAAATTCAGAAAATGTGTTTTTTAGGGCGATTTTCATTTTGTTGCGATTTACTAAATCTTAATTCGATTCATTTTCTGAGTGTAACTGAGCAGGAGCGCAGTCACATGTGGCATGTGCCTCAGCTGCATCTTTGTTATTTTGTTGCGAATGTATATAAGACACGCGCTGACTTGTCGTTGACTACGACGACGTTGATTCCGTTTTGCCAAAGGTAAGCCAAAGCGGCTTAGTTGCCACGATGCAGCTGCAGCTGCAGTTACAACGATAGTTGCAACTTTCGGGGGCACGGTTGGTCCTCTGTGCCACTATGAGCCCTCGGACAAAGTTCAACAGTCGTCACAGTTCTTGCCGCTAGACTTTTATTTGTTTGCTTGAGCGCTCTCCTGCCGCTTGCTGCTCGTACATTACACAAATGCAAACAAAACCAATGGCAAACAGCAGCAGAGCAGAGCAGACGTAAAATACAGCAATGAGAAAATCCCACACACCCGCACACACCCACACACACCCGCACACACTCAGGAGCATCCAGCAAAAACCATTGTAATGCTGTTCAAAAAAGAAAAATAATACATATAGAAAAGCATATAGCTTTAAAAAGATGTGGGCTGTGGGCTGTGAGCTGTGTGCCACGCCCACATGCTGACAAGAAACAAGACGCCATGACTCAAAATTCATTTATTACATTTGCGAGTCATGTGTGGCAAGCAGCATCAGCTCATCAACTTGCCACCCCAACTCGCCCCCATCTACTTTTGTTGGCTCGCAAAAAAGAAAAGCAGCCTTAACACCAAGAACGCTGCGGGGCACCATGAAAAATCATGTTGTGCGTGTGTGTATGTGTGTGTGTCTGTGCGTGTGTGTGTGTGCAAGTGTAGAAATTGCATAATATTTTTCAACAAACACAGACACTCAGACATGTATATAGGAATTGTGGAAGACCCACGTATCGGGTTAAGGAAACGAGTTGCCACAAAGCTAAAGACACAATTTTTCGGAACAAGAATGGAACTCGACTTTGAAATTGCTCTGCTTAAATATTATTAGACTATAGAAGTGTAGCTTCGAATATATATATAAGAATTGAGTAAATCAAGCTCAACATTGAAGTCAAATATTATTAAACTATTACTAGATTATAGAAGTTATCTACCACAACACATAAAACTGAAGTAGACGAAAACTTTACTTTCAGATTGCTCTGCTGAAATCATATTGGGCTATTGAATTGAATTCGTAGTCGCCTTGAGTATCGAAAAGTATAATTTGAGGCCATCCTGCTAAAATGATGCTAGACTATAGCATTGTATCGCTGATTAAATATAATAGTTTAGTAAACGAATTTAATTTTTGTAAACTTGATTAAGAGATGAGCATGAAATATTGAATTACATTTATATTCTATATAAATCAATTATTTATGTTAAGAACATCAAAATTAAATTAAATGTATCCATCCAAATGAATATCAAATTTAACATAACTAACGAGAAGTAGATCATTTGAAAGTAATTAAATCTTTAATTTCTATTAAAATCATTTGCTTAACTTTTATAAAATTGATTAATACCTTAATTAATCACAATATTTTAGTTAATAAGCTTCAGCTTGTAGCAATGGACAACAATATAAATATCTTGAGCTGATGGAATTAGGAATCTTTATGGATCATGTCAAATTATTAATGCACAATGCACAATATATTCAAACAAATAATAAATTGCTAGAAGGCTTTGCAAAATTTACAATTGCACATATTTATAATTGTAAGTTTATGATTTATTTCAAATGACATTGTGACTTCCGCAGTAGATTAAAACTGTAAAATAAAATGAAAATTGAAATAAATGAAAAATAAATAAAAATATAAAATACCCCTTAGCTAGTTTTACAGGGCATAAGAACAGCGCTTTCAGCTGTGCGTTATAATCAGACGACAACGTGGAACGACATCGACAATGGGAACGAGGGGGCGTGGTTTGGGAGAGGGAATAACAGTTGAAGGACGAAATTGCAGTAAAAAAGGCAACTCAAGTGCGCTGCCTTAAATGAGGAAAGTTTAATGCTTTCATAAGCACAACAAATCCTAAGACAAACCCCACCCACCCCTCAACAGACCGCTGCCAGAGCCGACCAAGTGAAAAATAGACGCTGCGTGAATCGTTGCGCATATCTTGGCGTTTTACGAGCATTATCCTTTCTGCCTGAAGCCAGTTTGTTGTAGTCTGTAGTCAGTAGTCTGTATTCTGTATGCAGGAACAGTTTCTACCTAGTCGCATCTACTCCTATAAAAATCAAGAGTTTGTTGTCTTTGCTGCGGGGCGATATTTTCATTTGCCGTTTGCATTCTATGCCCAACACCCACCATCCTCCCTCCATCCATTTAGCTGTGAGCCTTTCGCCTGCCTTTGGCTGCCTTTTGCAATGAAAGTGCACAAGTTTTGCGTTTAATGGGTCATTTGTCTTTTTTTATAGGCTCTTTGGGGACTGGCAGGCAGCCGAGCTGAGGGCTTCCAATTACAAATGGGCTGCATATAGGCCAAATTAAATATTGTTATGGAAATGCGGTCTATGCACGACATGATTTTGTATTGCGTTCATATCCTTCGAGAACTGAATTATAATTAAATAATACTAATAAATTAAACATTATTAGTAAAGCATTGGGTTGTGTAATATTGAATAATAATAGTAATAGTAATTTTCACTAAATAAATTGGTTAAGCTGTGGCTAATTTAAATACATTACAAACGTTTCATTTATTACTTAACTATGGAAGATTAAATAATAATAATATTGAATTAAATTAAATGCATAATTTAAATATATTTAAAATATTCTATTTATTATTTAATTGTGCTGAGTGTTTTCGATTGGGTGATTTCTGTTCGATTTCCACAGGCAAAATAAAAATGTATTTAATCGCATTTTTAGTGGCATAAATTCACTAAATTGACTAAATATTTCAGTTTTAAGCATATGTGTGTTTTATAGTTGAATTAATGAATTTTTAATTTAGCTTTTCATTACGCATTTCAGTTAACTATGACAATGAATCACAGCTGCATTTTATCTACCATATATAGCAGCTATATATGTATAACTATATGGTATTTACATGAACAATTTGCTACGCCTAATGGCCTGGCCAAAAGAAGCCACAGCGTTGGCAGCCATTTTGCCGCAATTAAACTCACGCAAATTATGTGGCACATAAAAAATGCTTTGCTGCAGCGGCAGCATCAGAAATTATGGTCTCAAGTAAAAATTAAAGCGAGCTTAACGAGCGCCACTCAAAAAAAAAAAAAAAAAACAAAACGCCAAGGAAAATACAAAAAAAAACTGAAAAAAAAACTCTTAAAGGGGGAGCCAAAAGCGGAACGGGAACAACAACAACAAAAAGGGGAACAGGAAAAAAAGTGGGCAATGGAATTGATGCAGCTGGCAAAAGACAGACGCAGTGGCCATTAAAATGCACAAGGAGCTAACAGGGGCAGGGGAGTGGCAAATGGGACACAGAAGATGAGCGGAGGCTGTGGCAAAAGTAAAATACGTGAAATGGATATTAAAAGTACACGCAGCAAAGAGCAAGGAAATAATCATAATTTCTGCTAATAAATTTTATATATTACTGCCCAACTGACCATCGACCACAGTGTGGCAAGGGCAATGGCAACAAGCACCCGAGCTCAAGCCAGACTTGGTATGGCATAATTTTTTCCTGCTGAATCGGCTAGAATTGTAGCCGCTGATGGTAATGTGGCCGCTTATGTGGCCATAAAATTTGAACAGTTCTCTCCAAGAGCTCACAGCATGCTAACAAGAATAATGGCAGCACACACACACACACACACACATACACTACCCACACACACACACACACACACACATACACACTGACAGTAATTGGAAGAGTTTCAGCTACAGTTTTACTTTTGGAATTTTCGCACCGCACATAAGAGAAAAAAAAATAGGAGAAATGAAAAACGGTGCGCAAAATTAACTTGCACAAAAGCAGGCAACACAAAAATGCAAAATGCACTTGCAACCAAATGAGCGGAAGAAAAACACAAACAAAAATGTTGTGGTATGTGTGTGTAAGTGTGTAAGTGTGTTGGTGTGACTGTGTGTGTAACCTAATTAGGTTCATACGCAGACCATTAATGTGATGAACTCAGGAAAAATGTTAAATCAAAAGTCTTTTTATGTTTAACAGCTTTAAGTCTGTAGTTCTTGAAATTACTATAATTCTAACTAACTTAGTAGCAATAATTAGTTTAAATTATATTCCATAAATCGAATAGCTTCTTCGTTATGATTATTTATTAAAAAATATCAATAATAGAATAGTTGTACAACAGCTTTTACAGCTTGGGCGGCATTTATTTGATTTACTTATATTTGTAAATTAGAATTTCGAGCTTTGACAAAAGTCATTTATGAGTAAAATTTCAGAGATGCTTGTAATCAAATTGATTTTTATATTTATTATAATTATTTTATTGGTTTATTTGTATAAGCTAGATGTTCGCGATTTGAAAAATCAGAAAAAGGCCACGCATAAACTGAATTTGGCTGTGTACATTTTGAAAAATGTTACGTTCCATAAATTCCATTGCTTTAATTACAAATTTGACTTGGCTGCTGCACAAACGCCAACCGGGCAATGAGCCAACAGACCGTCAGGGATAGAGGCAATTTCCCTTGCCACCATGTTGTTATCCTAGTACTAACAACACACAGCACACACACACACAGCCCACACACATACACACACCCACAGCTCGTCTGACTTCAGTTAGTCTAACGGCATGTAATTAGTGTGGCTCTATTAAAAGGCACCGCCTGCCAGGCGGCGGCATCATCGACAGTTGTGGCAAGAAGCATGGGGCATGGGACATGGGGCTGTGTTGCAGCAGTAGCGAACGCCATTTTTGCTACTTTCATGGAAATTAGTATTTTAATGTATGCTAAATACGCCATTATCCCGAGCAAGTCAACTCCCCCAACTCGCTTTCATTTCCTTCTAGGAGAAACATGGCCAATACCATTAACTGGGCTGAATCTAGGGCTATTCTATGGTCATTATGTCAACGTCTTATTGAGCGCTGTTGCTGTTGATGCGGCTGCTTGAAGGCAGTTTAATGCATCCGCTCATAAACAACTTTCAATTAGCAGGTGCTTTGTTGACCTCTGCATTGCCAAAGGGCCTAATTGTCCTAGCCAATTGCTTTCTAATTGACTGGGCAAGGGGAGCGGGTTGGGTTAGAGACCAGTCACTAATTGCCTTAAGCCCTGTTGTCATTGTCTAAATGCAGCTGTGCTTAGAGAGCAAGCCATTACGGCTGCTTTGAAGCCCAACCTTAGCTGGACAGCAGCTAAAAAAGTTTAAGGAACATTGTGAGTTCAGAGTTGGATTAATAGAGCACTAAATACACTCGGTAAGAAATCATCAAGAAATTTGAAAAATCGCCCTAAAAACTCGAATTTTTTGATTGTTTTTAGAAATAGTTTCTAAATATAAGAAAACATTTCTATTAAAATTGGAAAGGCTTGCGCCAAAGCAATATGTTTTTTATTTTATATATAAGAAGTGCATATCTAAAGATTCATTTTTTCTAAGCACAAATATGTGTTTATATTTATTTATATATTTATTATACATAAAAGAAGTCAACGAAGTCAAACTCTACCCTCTGTCGCTGTGAAACAAACACAACTCAATTTGATTTGACAAAGAAGATTATGCATTATTTTATAAATAGCATATTTTTTGTTGCATATTCTTAGCAATCACAATAATTTACAGAAATATGCAAACTATTTGCATATTTGTCTCTTTAGATGACACAGCACTCATTTATTAGTGCGCAAAAGGAATGCCAAACTGCACGAAAATACAGAGAAATGAAAGAAGAAAAAGTAACTGAGGCGCTTTGCCTTTTGTGTGCGGACTCACTGTGTATGCATGGCTGTGCTCTCTTTTTGCCAATTTATGACAAGTAGCAAGTTGCAAGTAGCAAGTTGCAACAGCAACAAGCTGCACGGGCACCAACTCTCTGAAGATGCAAAACCAAAGATAAACTAAGCAAAAAATGCCAGAAGGCGAAGCGGAAAGTTCCTGGTAAGTGTATAAGTTGCGCTAAATGAAATATTTATGAAAATGACAACCATAAACAGAGAGGCAGAATAAGAGAGAGAGACAGAGAGAGTGAGAGATAGAGAGAGGGAAGAGAGGGAAGAGAGGGAGAGGCAGTGTGTGAGAGAGAGAGATGTGTGCAATATCTTTCCGTGTAAATTTCGATTTATGTTTGCACATGCAAAACAAAAGTGCACAGGATAACAGCAGGACTCGAGTGGCGTCCAGCTGTTGCCTGGCCATGCTGAGAAAAAAAAAGCCAGCTTACAAAATGGGCCCAAAAACAATAGAGTTTTTCTTCTTTTCAGAAATAATTTCTAAATTTTCAAGAAATATGTTTTTTAAGAGAGTTTCTAAAATACAGGGTTGGTTTTTTTTTCTGAGTGTCAACAATGGCAGAAACAGTAAGAATTGCGCAACAACCATTAAAAAAAATTGTATTTATGCTCGAAAGCGAGAAAACTATGAACTTGAACACTTGACAGTAGCCCTTTGGGGCAGTCCCCGCTGCCGCAGTTGCATCAATTGACAAATGCGACACGCTGTCAATATTCAAAATACGCGAGGACAGCTAAGGGTTTGGGTGGCAACTGGGAGCAGATAAATGCAACTGAAACCCCGACTCGCCTCTGTCTCCAACAGATAAGAAGAGTTGCAGCAGACGCAGCAGCAGCACCAGCAGCAACAGCAGCAGCAGCTGAAAGATGCTGCAGATACGAATGAATGGCAATGGAATTATTAAGGGAAGGTGATGGGGTATGGGGGGTTGGGGGTTGGGGCATTGGGGATAACCGGGGTCTTTCATATAAATCGCTCAAATGAGTCTAAGTGGCAAAAACTGTGGCACAACGTCGACAACGTTGCACAAAGCAGACAGCTGTAGCTGAAGCACAAACTGATGCTGATGGCGATGCTGCTGTTAGATAATTTCCAGTGCTGCGATTCATTACGGAAATTGTACGCACACAGTAAAGCACACAAAAATAGTACTAAAAAGTATATAATATACTCTTTGAGCAAAAAAGCAGCACTAGCTAAGGCAAGCCGAATATTAGATGCCCTTGTAGAGCGGCGTTAAACGTATATTAGTGATTATTATTAATCAAAAATTTAGTAGTTCGATCTCAATAATTGTTTGTTTAAATGTTAAAATTATTCTAATAAGCACATTGTTAAAGCGTAGTTTGGATATCTTGTTAAAGAATCATCTATCGATGAGCTTGAAAACAATTATTAAAAATATAATAACAGGCAGAACTGATGAGTATGGTTAATTTACTTTGATATTTAAAGAAGCTGTTCATACAACGCTTCTATACAAACTAATTTTATGAGCTCAACTAGTGATTAAGAATATATATAATTTACACAGTCGCAGGCATTTCCTTCAACAAATTTATAATACCCTCCACAAGGGCATCAAGAATACTCTCGTAATTCGCACTGCTTTCTGTCAGAGTTCGTCTTCGTCTCAAAAATGGATTTGGATGGGAATTGAAATGGGGACGGAGTTAGGCGGTTGGGGTTCGGGCAACAAATCAATTTTAATTGATTTATGACTAAAGTGTTTTCGGCTGCAATCTGCTTGCGTGGCATGCCCCAAGTGGCAAACCATTTGCATTGATTGACAGGCGTCTCTTGGCGGTTTTGCTCTGTGTCGGTTCGGGTCGGGTCGAGTTTGGGCCGAGAGAGATTAGTGACTCATAAAGTTGCACTCTTAATTGCACTTGAATATTGCTGGGGTGTTGATACTTAACAGCCCATAAGCTGAGGCCAGCTATTGAACCTCAAGTGCAAATGCATTACCAGAAATACTCTTTAAATGTACACGTTTTTTCAGACAGTGCATTGCTCTACTGAGAAACGAAGACCAAGATTGATTGATTTTAAAGGGAAATATATTTTGAGAAATATTTTGTGCTTCTTTTACAGTTGACAGGTGTCGAGCAATATAATAAATGCAATTGACTGATATCTCAATTAAAAAAATCATTTATTTACTCTGCTTACACAATATAAATAAATAAGCGAATATCTCAAGACAACCACAAAATGCAATATAATTTAAACAAATTGCTTGCAGTTGACAATTTTCAATGTAAAACAATTTTAAGAATGTGGAAAATTCAATCAGGATTAAATGATTTAGTAAAACTAAAAATTTGAATTCACATTTATTTGAATTTAAATTTAAAAGTCTATATTGACCATGTCTCAACTGCAAGCTATAATAACACATAGAAAGCAATTTCAAGAATCAATAAACAAACATTTGCTAAAGCTAAACATTTTAATTAATACACATTTCAATTTGACTTAACTGAAAAATTAAATAATATATATATAAAGCATATTTAATGATATTTTAGTATGAATTTAGTTCAATGAATAAATAAAAGTCAATATTGAGCATGCTTCAGCTACCAGAATATTGAAAATTCAATCAGTATAAAATTATTTAGAAAAGCTGAACATTTTATTTCATATTTTCTGCAATTTAAATTAAAAAATCCACATTGACCATGTCCAAGCTGCAAGTTTGAAAATTAAATTTATAGAAATTTTATGAGTGTTGAAAACTCAATCAAGTTAGAATTATTCAGTAAGCTAATAATTTTAATGCATACTTTTTTCAATTTAATTTAAAAATCAACTCTCAACAGCCAACTAAAATTATTAATTTAAAGCAATTTTGAGAATGAAATTCACATAATCACACATCATACATATATTTAGTGAAGCTAAACATTTTAATTAATAAACATTTCAATTTAATTTGAAAGTCTATATTGACAACTATCTCAACTGCGAGCTAAGATAATGCAATACCTTTTCAAATATCGGGCAGTCTCTGCTTGAATTGAAAGTTGATATTGTCGACATGTTTGCCATTTTGACAACACAAATTAACACTCATAAAAGTTTTGTGGCACAAAACAAAATGACAACTTCAACATAAACAAGCAAGCAACAACTTGAAGAATTTATGTGCATATTTGCACAGCCCACCACAGGCAAGACACGAACTTTGCCGGGGCATGGCAAACATTTACTTTCAGACATTGCAATTTTGTCTAATTGACGCATTTCGTGGCTGACAAGCAAGCAGGCAGCCGCAGTGTACAATGCAACACGCATGTTGCAACGCAACATGCCTCATGATTTTGGAAGCAGCCACACTAACGAGTACCGAGCTGTAGCTTTACTCTCAAGCTGAGCTGCTCGGTTTGGGGCAACTGTAATTGAAAATGTCTTACGCTTGTCGAACCGCAAGTCGCAATACATACCACACACACACAAGGCGGTTGGGGGGCACAACACTCATTCAGGGCTGAATGTCACTCCCTGGGCATTTGCCGTGAGCCCTAACAATGCAATTCGAGCAAAAATACAGAACGACAAAAGCAAAAAAAAAATGGATGAAAAATCGCCGCCATTGCGGAAAAGCGAAAATGAGCATAAAGCTCCAAATGACAGGCAAGCGGACAGAGTGAGAGAAAAGGAGAGAAGGAGAGAGAGAGAGAGAGAGAGAGAGAGAGAGAGAGAGTGCAGTCAGCGTATCGAGAGATGCACAGAGATGAGCTTGAAAGGGCGACCAAGAAAGAGATACACTCGGAAAAACGACCGAAAAAATATATATCATTTTCAGGGTCTGGTTTTCTATCTGTTTACGTAGTAGAATTATTATATTGGCGGTATTATTAAGCAATTGTATTTCAAAATCTCAAATACACAAAGTTTTTAGATATTTTTATACAAATTTATTTGACTTAATTTGAAAATTCCTTTAAGGGGATTATATTGAGTTATATTATATTGAAAATAGATAGCAGCTAAACGCCAGCAGAGAGCGAATTTCATTAATATTTTCTGAATTTTGGAAATGATTTCATCTAAAAATAACGGCTTGCATTTCAACATTTTAGATATGCATTTCTTAATAATAGAAAATATTTCCAAAAAATAAACGGCACAACATTTTTAGGATTGTCGATTTGGGGCAAGCTTTCTATATTTAAAATATATGCTTTCTGAGTTATAGAAATGATGTCTAATATTCAGTTCAATTTTTTTGCTGAGTGTAGAGTGTGTGGCCAGGAGTTGTGCCTTGATGGCAGTTGCAGGGCTGCCAACTTGTTTATCTCGTGACTGCACACAATTTCAATTCGACCCAGCGACCTTACTGGTGCACTGTAATTGCCCACAACAGCAACAACTGGAGGAACAACTAGAAGTGAGGTTGTGTCATCAGACTGAGCCGGAGAGAGTGAGAAAGAGAGAGAGAGAGAGAGAGGGAGAGAGAGAGGGAGAGAGAGAGCAGCTTTAGCAACTTCATTTGCACTAGTCTCGTTTCGAATGATTTTCCCTGCCGCATCGACTTCACATTGCTGCTTTCCTTCTTTTTTGCCTCTTCTTTTTTTTTCATGCAACGTTATTTTGATGTCCCTTACTGGGTTGACAGTTTCCCTCTCCGTCTCTCTCCATCTCCATCTCCATCTCAATTTTTTTTTTTGTTTTTTTGGTGCAGCGTTCTGGCTACTTGCACTGAGGTCAACTAGTTGACACTTTGCCGTCTTCTCTTCTCCATTTTTTTCGCAAACTGTGCGTGTTGTTTGCTGGCTGTCGGACAATTTGTGGAATTAGTAAGAATTGCCACAGTGCCGGGTGAAATAATGCGGAACAGCGTTGAAAACGTTGGGAACGTTGATTTTTATCTGATTAAACATTGCATATTTGAACCCACCGACGAACTCAAATTTAATTTTTTAAAAGTGCCAAGAATGCAGTAGTCGGGTGAAATTGACTATAAAATAACCTGCAGCCAGCTGTTAAATATATTATTATATTTTCATTACCTAATTTTGTGTCTTAAATATTTTTGCACACCCAAATGTATGCACGTGTAGAAGTGCTCTCATTATGTATAAATTAGAAACCTCTGCTATTAAGAATGTGGATTTTATTACTCAGAAATCGATATGTATCAATATTCGTGAAGTGGTGGAAGTAATCAATAAAATATATATATAATGTATAAATGAACGGTATACAATTATCTCATTTCCTTAATTAAAAAAGCGGCGCAATTTTAGTCAAATTTATCTCCTATGTCCATCGGCGTGTATATAATATATACTTTTTATGAGTACGGCCACTAAGCAGACAATACAATTGTCAGAATGTGTTCCCGTAGATACAAATCATGTAATTAGGTTGTTCATTCCTCATAGCTACTACTGTAGAAGTTGCGTTGATTACAGCACTTTTTTCTCCTTGGAAGGAGAAGACTTTGCTTATTGTAGTCTCCATTTCTTACAGATAAATCGGAGATCTGTGATAAGAAACCTTGAAACCTAGCCATATTCCACAGATGTAATAGAACTGAGGGCGTATCCTTCTTCTCTAACTTTTCCTAGCCAATAATTATTTGAACTTATTTCCTCATCAAATTTATTATACTTAACCGATGAAGTGAAATATAAAAAAAAACCAAATCTAATATTGAAACTTGATGGAAATGGGAAATACCTTTGATTACCGCATATTGTGTTTCAGTTTAATTAACAGATTGTGGGCTAAATTTTAATTGGTTGAGCAGAACTCGAAGCAAAAGAATCTAATCATAGAAACACACTCAGAGCACAAATGTGGTTCAATGTACGTAATTCCCAATTCCAATGAATTCCATAATTTATTATTAATTGCACAAGGGTTAAAATGTGTTTGTGTGTGTGTGTGTGCGTGTGTGTGTGTAGTCATCGGGGGAATTTTTGTGATGTGACCAAACATGCAATGCACGATTTTCAGCCAGGAATCGATTCCTGGCCTGGCTTGGCTTGGCCATAATACGCTCGTTGAACATTTCAATTAAGGACGAATCGCTCGAGCGGCAAACAACAACAAAACATATTGATAAAATCACAATCAAATACAAATAAAACAGATATTGCACATAAAAATTGACGCAATTTAACAGCTGCGTTCAGTTGTGGGGCGAATTTTTGTGTGTTGGGGCTGTAATCCTCAAGGGGAAGTTGCTCGCAGTTGTTGTTGTTGTTGCATGTTGGTTGCTGGTTGTTGGTTGTTGGTAGTTGCGTGTGAAACAATGAAACAATGACATGACCGCAAAAGCCATGACAGGCAGCCAGACAGATAGACGGACAGACAGACAGACAGACGAACGGACAGACTGATGGCCAGACAGATGAACAGACAACCAGGCCTACAACTACAACTACAACAAGTCAACTAACAATATTTAATGCCCATGAAAATCGGAAACACAGTTCCTGTTGTGGGGTTGATTGTATTCGGAGAGATTGTATACGGTCTACACTCAGCAAAAACTCGACCTGAAGTTTTGACAATCGTCTCAAATACTAGAAAGTTTTTCTTGTTTTTAGAAATCAGCTTTAAATTTGAGAAAAGATTTTCTTAATTTAAATTTTTTCTTATATTAAAAAAAATATTTTCCATTATTAGAGATGTAAATTTAGAAAAGTAGAATGGAAATCCCTGATTCTCGGAATGAACCCTCTCCAAAATTAAGAAATAGTATTTAAATCGGCTACGTTGAAGTGTGTTTGTAATCTATGTGAAATCTTAAAAATTCCAAGGCTTAATAATAGTTTAATGTAATTAAGAAAAGAGCTAATATCAAAAATTTGATTTTTTTTCTGAGTGTAATTATTTGACATTTACGCTAAAATGGGACAGTACACCGAAAAAGCAAGGGAAAATGAGAAAAAAGGAAAATGATGCCCGTTGCCAGATGCGTTGACCAGACAAAGTCAATAATTGCAGCAGGCAGTCAGGGAGTATCTGGGTGGTGACATTGCGCGGGGGGGGAGAATAAAACAAACACACTGCATTATAGTTTGTAATCGTTTTTCGACTTAATAGAGCAGCCCGAAAGGGGTTGTAACCTCACTTTTGGTTCTTGGGGAGGACGCTAGGAAATTGCGGTAAATGGAAATGTCCGTTGCAGGAAAAAAGTGCGTGCCAGCGAAGGGGACATGCCGGAATATAGACAGTGCGGCCGTATGGTGGTACGGCAGTACATGAGGGCAGTGTCCTGACACTGCTCGTCTGCTCAAAAACACTCCATGGGGACACCATTTGGGGCACGAAATGAGTTTTGTGCGGAGCACTTGGCTAACACTAACACGACGACAGTATGCGACTGACAGCCGAGACAGACAGACAACAAGAACAACAGCGACAGCAACAAAATCAACAACAACAACAACAACAACCAACTCAGGCACAAAAACCCGACCAGTTTGAGTCGCTGTTCGAGCTTTATACGCTTGGCTGGCATGCTTTGTATACCCCCTTTCTATGGTGGGTATTCGAATTTTGTATTGAAGTTTGACATCTCCGACAGCCATACACTCAGAGAAATGTGATAGAAGACACTTGATTTTTTCTTTATTGAAAATATAGTCTTTAAAATTATTTTTTGTTTCACAATAGTTAACTATTCCAAATACACGTTTAAAAAAAATGTATTAGATTGGTAACATTGCGAAATTCGATTAAGTGCATTAATTTAAAAATTAATATAGGAAGGCGTGTAAATAACAAATTTAGAATATGTTCAGCTTCCAGATATGTTAATAAAATAGCCAAATCTAACTTACTCAATATAAATATTATTACACTTGGACCGAAAATTACTTAGATGAGATATATAGTGTAGCTGACATATGAACAATCGGACGAAAGAAGTGTTCTTGTATGACAAACTTTAGTTTTACGAAGTTATCGCAGCCAAACTCATTAGTTATGATTTTCATTATTCTATAATCAACTAGACAAAAAATCAACGAGATCAGAAAACTTTATCAGATAGCTTTTTAGAGTAAGAAATATTAAATTTTTGAAATTCTTAGCCAAATTTAAGATATCGCCAATTAGAATCCGCTTTAGAAGGGTATCCAATCTTCGGCGTGCCGTATTGATTTTTTTTTTTTTTCTTGCCTTGTTGTTGTCAATTGCCATGGCGATCTGGCAAGAACCTAATCCGAGTCAGAATCCGCACGCGCCCAAATAAAAACTTGCAATTAAAGCGTATTGACCATGAGAATTTTATAATTGAATTACGAGACTAACAGCAACAACAATAAGAAGAAGAATAACAGACAACAGCAAAAAAAAAAAGGGGTTGGCCCAAACAGAAACTGACCAAACACAATTCACCATTAGGCACATCTAACAAAAGGCGTTGGGCAGTGAAGCGTAACTCCGGCACAAAGGTCAAGCCGACAGAAGGTCGGCAATTAAAGTGAGGCGAGGCTGATGTGCTGAGGGCTTAATAAATAGCCATAAGATTGGGCCGTATAGAGAGACAACCCCTCTAACCCCACCCCTATTGCGGGGGTGGATTCGCGACTGATTGCTGACCAATGGTCCGCTCTAAATTGTGTCATCTTCAGCGATCGCCCCCATCGGGTTCAAGTCAATGTCACCCTGCCTCCGACCTGCCTCCGACCTGCCTTTGAGCGAGCATTTAATGCGCTTACAACAGATGTTTCTGTGACAGCCAGCTTAAGGGTTGGTTGTCCTTCCTCCGTGAATGGGGCAACTTCTCTATTCTCTACCACTCTACCCCCTGCCACTCCGTTTCTAGGCAAGAAATAAAGGCTAAATTAATTTTTCAGCTGTAAGTCAAACAAATAGCATAAGGCTAATGGCCAAGAATATCAATGGGAAACTTTTCGAGTATTTGTATTTGACTGAAATGTAACCTTGCAACTCACTCGAATAGTAAAATAACTAGTTTATTTAGTTAACCTCTTTTTATAATTTATTGAAATGATATAAAATATTGTTTTGGCTAGTTAAGCACTTACTTTATGTAATTTGAAATTAATTTAATTATTTCTTTTCCTTTTTAAGCCAATATTTGAAATTTAAATATCTCATAAGGTATAAATTTAAAGGATGGATTAATTAAATGGAGATAATCCCCACTTGAATTAAATGAATTGTGACAGCGTCTTAAAATAAAGCTTATTTATTATGAATTTAGCTATAAATATATTAGTTATTTCTTAAAATAGACTGTAACAGCCTTTCAAAATTAGACTAGTATAATTTATTATTATACATAAATGCTTAAGTTATCAATATAGCTTAAAATAAGTTTCGGCAGCTACTTAAAATTAGACATCATTATTATCAATTCAGTAATGAATAAATTAGTTATCATTATAGCTAAGTCTGCTTGCTTAAAATAGACTCTGACAGCGTATAAATAATACACTTCCTTATCATCAGTGTAGATACAAATCCATCCCACAATCTATTTATGCTCTTAGAGTCAGCTAATTACGCAGCGTCAGATAAAAATAGCGGAAATTTTTAGGAAATGCTTAAGTATTTTATTTATTTAGTTGGCAGCTGTCGGGCAGGTAAAAACAGGTACTTCTCGTATTTGGGAGCTGTAGGCGTGCCGCTGTTGCTGGCCAGGTAGTTAGGTAGTCAGGTAGTCACATAATCAATATGAAACAAATATATATCAATATATTAGCGAACCTGGACAGACAAAGGGCAACAACTAAAAGTGTGCCCCGTACGTGCTAATAAATTCATTAAATATTTATGGGGGAAAGTTGGGGGCACATGGCAAGTGCAGTGGCAATAAAACTATTAGCATAATGGCAGCATTAGGTAACAGCGGCAGCAGTAGCAGAAACAGCTGACGGAGCTGACAGGATGCGGGTCCTGGCAACCATAAAAAAGGCCGCATTTGTAATGCTCAAATAAATTGTTATTTTATGTGCCAATGTAATAAGCGCATTATCTGTGTGTGTGTCTGTGTGTCGAGTGTGAGTGTGTGTGTGTGTGTGTGTGTGCTAAGTCATAGAGAAAACTAAGCACGTCTGAGCAGAAGCACGAGAAGTGCTTGAGAACGTCATTGAGATGACGCCTTGGGGACATTGAACCCTACTATTTTTCGGGTTCGCTTACTAACCCGGATCGGTTCGAAGGGGAGTCGACTCCAGGGCGCAAAGGTGCAGACGTGGCACAGACAAAAAGTTCGCTGCATGCCACTCAAAAAATTATAAACAGTTTTTAAAAGACTTTTTTTTTGACAGAGTGCTGAAAATTTATAGCCAAGAACTCGAGTACGTGCTGCGGTCACGCATCCATCTTTGGCCAACCAGCTCAACAGCTCACGCGTGAAAAGGACGAGAGGCGAGGGACGCAGGATGAAGGATGAAGGACAGCACACACTTAATAAAGTGTTTGTTTGTGTCAGCTCCAATCCTGGGGGCCAGCCAGCAATGACTGAATCCTGTTTCGGTCAGAGCTGCGAGAACATTTCAATTTTAGCTGTCAGCCTTTTTGCAGCTGCTCATATAATCAATGAAAGCATATTGTGCAAATTCAATAAACCAATTGAAATAGTTTAAACGGTTGGTTTTTATCAGAGTGAGTCTACAAGGAGCATTACATATATACAAATATATTATATATACATGAAAGAATGGACAAGTAGAGCTAGTAAAAGATTGGGGATTCAGCTGAAGAAATTGTTCTGCCCACAATGACACAAGGGATATTTGTCCTATTTGGACAACGAATGGCTTATTCAACACTGCAAACTTTGGCAAAGGCTAGGGAAATACATGATTTCACGAAATGAATCCTTAAATCCATAGTTGAAAAGAAGAAGAAGATGAAAAGCATTATATAGAGGCCCCACATTATTATTGGGATATTGCTTATTAAGATTAATCTTTATTAGATAAAGAATTATTTATATTTTGGGAATTATGAGAAGAGTGCGAAACAAATTGCAGTTTTGGAAATAACTAATACTTTTACCCATGTCAAGGAAAATAGCTAGTTACTATTTTAAGGATATTTTATATTAAAATGAGAATGTTTTAGGTATCATACTTAGAATATGTTATTTTAAAATTAATCTGAATTAAATAAACTATTTATTGTTCCTAAATGAGCCTTAAGGCTTCAAAGAAAACACTTGAAAGATACGAGTACACGAATAATTATTGCTTGTCTAACTGTCAATCTCTCCGTATATTGATTGATAGGCCAACTGCGAATTCTGCCTCTTATCAATGCCCGCTTAAGTTGTGAGTCTTGTTAGCATATTCTTCTATTTGCTATTGTTTTTTTTCCCCTTTTTTGATCATATCGAAGACTGTCTTTGCAAAATTTGGCCGCAGACGATTACACATCATTACACGGGAACACTGGGAACTGAGGGCCCGGGCTCAATTGGCTGGCTTGGTCTGAAGTTTTATTTACATTAAAACATCATCAACGTGTTTATATCAACATCAAACTCATTTTACGCATCACCAAACTTTTCGTAATCCTTTGATCCGATGCAGCAAAAGGGTTGCCACAGCAAAGGAGCAACACCAAAAAAAAAAGGAAAAAAAATCAAGCCAGAGCTCATAAAAAGCTTGGCGTGCCATTTTTTCTTGTTTTTTGAGGGGCACACACGAAAAAAAAAAAAGAAAACAAAAAAAGGGACAGCCTGAGTGAAAAGGGTTCCTTGATATGCTCTGATTTTTGTTGTTGTTGCTGTTGTCAACTCAATCGTGCTGCTCCTGCTGATGTTGCTGCTTCTGCAGCCAAATAATATAAATCCGAAATAAATCAGTAAACTTTGCGAGTCGAGTGGTTGTTAATTTGAAATTTATACGAAAAACAATTTAATCGGCTAAACCAAAACATTGTCCCTCGAAATGTAAACGAATCCCAGTGCACTCAATCCCTCTGTGTGTGTGTGTGTGGGTGGATATATGTGTGTGCGTGTGTGTGTGTGGGTGGGTGTAAATGGGTTTGCGGGTTTATGACCTTGTCAAGGCCACTGACTGAGAGTTATTTAGGGCCTCGTCTATTGGGGTAGGTCTTTGGCTTGGCAAGTGAATTTAACACAGTTCAATAAATACACGTGGAAATTTTAAATGTGTGTGGAGTTAAATTTAATACCTAAGCTGGATAAAACGAGCTCTGTGTGCCTCTCCTATTTATACCTTTCCCTAAACCAATCGCAGTCATGAAATTGAGAAAGTTTTCTTTAATGAGTGCAGATGTTTGTTGTACACATCACACATATTAATAGCACACATAATATTATTAATAACACAGCGCGGCTGAACTGAATGGGTTTAAGGCGTGCACAAAAGTTTCTTGGCCAATTTTAATACAAGTGTTCTTGTTCGATTGAACTTATGAATGTCATCAATATCATTTAGTATCAACTTTGAACTGAACTTTTAATGGTAACGTTCTTCTTCGTTGTAAAAACTTTAATATGGTTTTTTTAATATTTGTTCATCTCTTGTCTAAGTACAAATCTACCTTTTGGCATATTTCTTACATATTTCATTAGATATACATATTAGTTGTACATCATCATATAATATCATCACTTCACTTAGTATAAATATGAAAGCTGAACTTAAAATGTGCAGGCACTTCTACATTCTGAGAGCATTTTTATTAACGCATATTGAAATCAAGAATAACTCTCAAAATCCTTTTGTTTCGATATAAATCAGCAAGATTTCGAAACTTCCTTTGATATTTTATGCTTTGATACAATGTGTTTGAATGCTATTCAATCAATTTCTAGGAATATCTCAGCCAGCTCAACGTGTGCCGTGACTTGGCTAAAAGACCAAGAACAACATCATCATCGTCTTCATCTTCATCATCATCGTTATCATCATGATAATGAGTTGAGGCCACAGCAGCTCAGCTTAGCTGATGATCTGCTCAGCAGCTGAGCGCTGTCAATTAGCCTATTCCTCGGTTCCGTCCGTCAGTCTGTCTACCTGTCTGTCTGTTGGCTGTTTCCTTGTTTGCTTGTTTGCCTGTTCGCTTTTAGCCAACTAACAAACAATGTCAACGTCATAAAACCGCAGCCTCATTACGAAATATTTAATCATATTTAGCGTACAAAAGTGAAAAGCGCAAACGGGCAAAGAAACAGGCAACAAGGGATGCATAAGGGGAGGGGTGGGGAAAATAGAAGTGGGAGGAGTAGTGAGGAAAAGGCCACAATTTTAACAATACACGCTGAGAATGGAAAACCTCAGCAGCCACATGCCACTGATATCACAGCTGCCTTGACAGTTAAGTAAATGAGCCAAAGTGGCAATATGTTTCATTCAAACAATGAGAGAAAAGGCGAGAGAGAGAGAGAGAGAGAGGGAGACAGAGAGAGAGAGAGGGAGAGAGAGAGGGAGGAATATAAATAGAAATTACACTTACTAGTTACACTTAGATACTCAGGTTACAGCCTTTTGTAAGTCCCGACTACATTTCAAAAAAAACACTTTGAAATTTATAAAATTGCCCTAAAATGAAAAAAACCCGCTGAAAACTTGAAATTTAACCAGTATTTTTCTTAAATGTAATAATTAATACTAAAATTATAGTACTTCTTTTATTTTTCACAACATGAAATCATCCTGAAGCAATCTTGCATTTTATAAATATACTGTGTGACAATTTTAAAACTCGATTTCTTTTCTTTTTTTTTTTTTTGAGTGTAGTTAGCAGACTTGGTGTTGTTTGGGCGCTAAGAGTATTTGCTCGTTGGCAATAATATCAAATTGCACTTTTCTGCCAACACACACACACACACACACACACACACACTCACGGACATATATCGCATAGAGAATGCATGCGGAAGATACACAAATATCTGACAAATACAAACAAATGTGCAAACAGAAGTCGCAGGAGCAGCACAAGCCAAATAAACGGCAAACAGCGGTGGCAAGGTGTGCTGTGTGTGCAACAGAAACTAAACTGCTAACGGTTGCAGAGAGACTCTTCTTGCCCCCTCTTTCCTCTCTCTCTCTCTCTTCCTCTCTCGCTCTCTCTCTCTCTCTGCGGCTTCGTAAACATCATTTAAGTCTATTTGTGCATGGGGCAAAGCCACACTGAATACAACTGAAGCGAAGCTGCCACACCGAGGAGGAGAGGAGTTTAAGGAGTGAGGTGCGTTGTAAGGGGAGGAAGAAGGGTGCCTCGTGTGCTCAGCAATTTTGCATCGTTGGCAAAGTGTGTTCAGTTATTTGATATGCGCGGTTATTTGATAACAACAGCTGCTTCACAGACTGCAACTGCAGCAACAGGAGCAGCAAACAGATGAAGAAGAGCAGAAAGAGCAGCAAACAGCAAGCATCACAAGAAGCGCAGACAAGCAGTGGATCACTGGAGGGGGGGGTGAGTGGTTAGATTGAGGGGTGTCTTTGCTGCCACCATAACGTCAATCAAAGTGTGCCACATTTGCCATCTAGTTGGCTGCATTTTATTGCTGATGGTGCAATTGAATTGTTTGCTGCCTGATTGGCCAGGCCCACACAATGCAAACGTATCTCACAGATACTTTGGCTACATGGCCACAATAAGCACTTGAATGCAATGAATCAATAAATTCAAGTGGTTGACAGCCTATGTAGAAATTACAGATAAAAGATAAACAATTTATCTTTCTAAATAAAATAAATGTTTATCGTTTGCCGAGTGTGTGGAAATACAAACTGAAAATAATAAAATGCTTTTGCAAGACTCGCTGAAATCAATGTGTATTAATTATTGTTAAAGTTCTACTTATTTTGAGTACATTTTGCACGCTCTCATTAATTTGGTAAATAAGTATTTTACGTGTAATTACTTTACACAGCTTTAACTATTTTCTGTTCATTTTTCAACAATTTTAATAATAAATTAAATCATAGATAATAATAAATTAAATCATAAATAGAGTATATAGATCAATGTTGTCTACAACACTTGTGTATTAATTATTAATGAAGTTCTACTTGTTTCGAATTTAAGTAGATCACCGTAACTTAACATTGCATTGTATTTGCATTGTAGTTTTAAATAAATAATAAAATTTCCATAATACATTTTTTACCAACGTCTAAATGCGGAGTATATAAGCATAATTTGCTCTCATTGATGTGATAAATAAGTCTCTACACTATAGGCAATTTACTGTGCACAGCTTTAAGTTTAAACTGCATTTTTAAAGATTTCTAAACAGCTTTAATCGTTGTTAAATGCTGAAAATTTGGTTTTAAATTGCAATCTTACAAACATAAGTTGCCTATAACATTTGACCTTTTTTCTAAATCTACAAATTTGGTTTTAAATTTCAATCTTACAAGCATAATTTGTCTATAACATTTGACCTTTTTTGAGCAAATCAATGTTTGCTCCAATTAAGCATAGAAGAACCCAATTCTCGAAAAGCACTACAAATTTAAATGGATCCGCTCATTGGCAAAGCTTGTTGTTTGGGTCTAGTTTCCCTTTTGTGTCTGCTGTCTTCTGTCTTCTGTTTTCTGTTTTGTGTTTTCTGTTTTGCGTTTTGTGTCTTATGTATGTCAATTAAATTCAATTGAAATTAATTTAATGTTGTTATTGTTTCGCTTGTCGTTGGAAAAAAGACGGCGACCCGAAGCCACTTAGGGCTGGCCAAACAAAACCGAAACTGGACAACATTCTAAGCCAATAAATAAATGGATAGACTGCCTCAAAAAAGTTGCACGTGCGTCTCGATGATGGCTCTTGTGCCACCTGAAGTTGAGATGAGATTGATTAGGAGTTTTGTGTTTGTGGCTGTGACTAACTAAGTTGAGACTAAATTTGAAGAGCAAATATCATTTGCTCTTTTGGCTTGGAGCTCGGGGCGAGCATTAGAAATGCATTTGGGTTCGTGCTGGAAGCTAAATAATTCATGCAACGTTAATGTATCTACATATATGTATATATGTATGAATAGATACACTCACAAAAAAAAATCGAACTGAACAAATTTGAGTTTTAGGAAGTATTTATTCCAAGAATCATGCTTAGCATTTTCTACAGAAAAAAACAGCATTTTTTTTAGCAAAAACTTTTTTTCTGTTAAAAAAAATATTATATCATATTTTTAGGGCGATTTTCATTTTAAGGTGATTTTTTTCTGAGTGTATCTGTGTGTGTGTATGCACTTTGATGGTCTTTATGCATTTGGAAATTTGTTTTGTTTTCGTGTTGGTTGCGTTGGCAGCTTGGCTTTTGTTTAACACATTCCGCATTCGTTTGCCTCAATCGATTGACATAGTTTAGTTCTAATGGATTTTCACGCCAGCGTTGACACAATTGCGGCAAGCAGCAGCAGTCGTAGCAGCAGCACCACACGTTGATGCCACAGCCACAGTTGTGGCACAGCTGCATAGCCGCAAACTGTGCAACTTCAATGTTGGCATTTTTTTCTCTTTCTTTTTTGTTAATTTTGTTATCTTAGCAAGTTTAGAGACGAAAGACATACCTGCAACGAAAGCGAAAGAAAGAAAATTGCATTAAAGTTTCAGTTTTAGATTCAGTTTTAGTTTTAACTTCTTAGTTTGTAGTTTATAGTTTATAGTTTTCAGTTGTTGTTGCTGCTGCAACGCACAAGGAACGCGACTATCAGTCGCTGCTGCATTGAAACATAAATTTCTTTAAAGCCTAATTGCCAGGGATTATCAATAGGCTGGCGACCCCAAATAAAGACAAAGACATGAAAACTGACTACGAAAATAAAAATCAATTTTTTGATATATTTACGAGCGGAAGAGCACTGCAGATTAAATACAGAACTCCAATGACAGACAAACAGACACACACAGAGAAAAATAGAGAGCGAGAGAGAGATAGAGAGAGAGAGAGAGAGAGAGAGAGAGAGAGGGGGAGAGAATTGTTATCAGTTGTGCCTTTGACTTGCTTTAGTTTTAATTAAAAATTTAAAGTAAATAAGCCCAAAGGAGACACAAAAATTGAGAAAAATATTTAGTTGCACAGCGAGCTTTATCGCAGCTGTAATCTGTCAGCGGGTTGCAGTGCATGCAACATTTAGGGGGCACACAAGTCGAGTTGGGGGCATGAGCAGACCCCATTGACGAATGCTGCGACACACGTTGCAACAACAACAACAACAACAACTGCTTCGTAGAAGTGCACTTGTTGCCATTGTTGTTGTTGTTGCTGCTGCTGCTGCTGCTGCTGCTGCTGCTGCTGATGTGTTTAGTTATTAAAACTGACAGTTTTATTTGTCAGCAGCCAGCGACTGGGGTGTGTTGTGTGTGTGTGTGTGTGTGTGTGTGTGTGTGCACAGTTCCATCTGGAGCTCGAGGTTGGACTTGCAGCCTGTCACGCACCCAAATGCCTTATGACACTTTTTATTTTTTTTCTCGCTTCGAAATAGATGTGAATGTATTTTTCTTATTTCTCGTGCATTGCTTTTGACATGTGTCCTGAGTGCGTTGTGTTTTGTGTTTTGTGTGTTGTGTGTTGTGCGATTGCGAGTTCACTTTTTGGGGTTGAATACAATTGATTTTTTTATGTGCACAAAAATAACTTTCGACTTTTAGTTTATGATTTCGAGCATTTTTCAGAACGTTTTACAAATACAATTGAAGTGCCTTGCTTTTGACATTGGCATTGGCAGGCAGTTCAATCTTGAGTTGTGCATATTTTCTACAGAAAAAATGCAAAACAACCACAACAAAACACCAATCAATACTGGAATGAAAAATGCAGAAGTGGAAAATCAATCAACACTTTTGTTCATGGCTATAAGTTTGTGCAAATTTCATTTAACTTCAAAATTATTTGAGAATAAGTTTGATTAGCACACCGATATACCATTGAAAAAGTTGAAAAAGTAAAACAAAAATCAAATCTCGAACGAAAAAATCAAAAAAAAGACTCAAATCAATCAACATTTTTCCATAGCTAGAAATTTATGAAAGGTGTTTTTTTTTTACCTTATATAAAAATCATATTTTTGTAAATTACCTCTATAAAGTTTTAGATTTGCAGAGCAAAAACACACAAAAAAAACTATAATGAAAAATTGAGAAGATATGTTTTTGCATATCTAGAAATTTGTAGAAATTGTATTTTGTTAACTTGCACAAAATGCTTATTTTTTAAATTGTTTCAGTATAAATTAGATTAAAATTCCCTCAAAATTCAAACGATCAACATTTTTCCATATCTAAAAATTTGTGGAAATTGTATTTTTTAAAGAAACCTATTTTGGGAAAATATTTGGGTATAAATTAGATTAACATACCACTACAAAAATATGCAAATTAATGTTCAACAATCCGATAATATAAAAAATAGGTTTGTTGTGTGCAACTAATTTATGCTCTCCACACATAATTAAAATGCTAAATGTTTGCATGTTAAATCCAGCAAAGTTTGGCCCAAATTAATTGGTTTGAGAATATCATAATTTAATGATTCTAACGAATTGAATGCCAGGCCAACAAATTAGTGTCACTGTTGCCCCAAAATGTATTTAACTAATGAGCTGGCCCATAAAGAAATCTAGGCGAATGCCATGAAATTGAGAAAAAAAGAAAGAGAAAACTTGTTTTTCTTTCCCAGTGATTTTTCGCACTTTTCATGCTGGCTCCAACTCAAAAGCAAATGAATCGCGTAATATTTGTTGTCATTTGTCTATTTATGATAATTAAGGTTTGACATTTTTATGATATTAATTAATTTGATGGCGATGTCGAAGTGTGAAAAGAAATGCAAAGCCAGACCCTTCAAAATTACCCCACTCCTCCACCGCTCATGCCACACGCCGCACACCTCTCTCTCTGCCCGCCAAGACGCCTCAACGCCTCAACGCCAACGCGCTTCTAATTTTGTCAACGCTCGACGGATGTCGCCGGCCACAACAAAAAAAAATAAAAATTTAATAGGCCCTGCGTTGACCCCAAAAGAAAAAAAAAACCAAAAAGCAAACACAAAAGCGAAAAAGCAAAAAAAGGGAATAGGGAGAAAGGGAACCGGGAAAAAAGGGAAGGTGAGAAAAGTGTTGTTGTTGTTGTTGTTGCTGCTGCTGCTGCCCCACTTAATGAGAGGGTCTCCGGCATCTGCGGCATTAGCGCTGATCGTCAAGTATTTAAAACTGCAGCGGGGGCGACCCGACCCGCCTCATAAAACTGACAATAAACTATGCAGATCCCCATAAAAAAAAACAAAAACAACAACAAAAACTGAAGATAACCCAGCTGCAGCTCTGTGGCACTCGTCTCGCTGAGTGCCTAAGTGCCGAAGTTTGTTTTAGTTCAAGCATTAAATTAAACAAATAAGAGCGTGCTCGCTAAGCCATATCTAGACCAAATACGTGTGAGGACTAGACTGTATATATGGAAGTATAAATATATAAATTTGCCAACATAAGCTATAAAACTCTCTGAAGAGATCATAGAAAATGTTTCCAACTGCAGTTCTAGAGGCTTGGGCTGCAACTTTATTATATGTATTTGGGAATTAATTATAATAGATAATATTAATATAAAATAATAATAAAATAAATAACAGTTCCCTCTACACCAATATATATATATATATTTATAATTTTGCCTGCATAAGCCTTAAAACTCTCTCAAGAAAGCACAGGAAATGTTTCCAGCCACAGTGAAAGGCTTAAGTTGCAACTCATATTTGCATGTTAGTTATGCAAAATAGAAATGTGCTGCAGTTGCAACTGGCAGATAATTCAGTTTGACTATGAGCAAATGTTGTATTCAAATTTATCAAATCAAAATTCAATTTGCGCCAGCTTTAAAATCAAATTTGTTCCTGTTCCTTGGCATATGTTTCACTGCAAGAATATTACGTGGCGCACAACTAATGCACCAAATTTATGCGTTCTGAAAACTTTTTCGCCCACTTTTTTCAGCTTTTTTTTGGGGGGGGGGGGCGGGGTGGGGTTCTTTTTGGCCAACTGCGAGCCACAGCCACTCAATGGAGTTGGCCAGCCGTAAGACAGGCCCAGCAATATTTTTTGGGGCTTTTTTTTTTTTGCAAAATGAGGCGCAACGAAGCGTATGACAAACAGATTTTTCTCAAACGCAAATCCGTGCGCTGAAAAGAAAAGGCAAAGAAAAAGTGTAGGAATTTCCATAAAATTAGAATAACGGCAGTGATTCTTTACCGAGCAGAGGACCCCCCACTCCCCTCCCTCCGAAAGACGAATAGGACGGACGCCAAAATTTATGAGCAGCACCAAAAAAAAATATATGTAAGAAAAGAAAAGAAAACACAAAAAAAAAGAGATGGAGACAATAAATGAGCACTGCCTCGAAAGAGACGGGAATATCGTGTAAAAAATAATTGAAGCTGAAGCAGCGACAGATTTTTTTAGACACGCAATGCCAGGGGGGCAGGGGTAAGGAAAAGGGGTACGATTCGGATGGAGGGCAACCATATAAAATATGGGGACAAACTTCAAACCCTTTTCCGCATTTTCTATCTTGCCACTCCCGCGAACCCAAAGCCATTTCCCCACCCTCCTCAAGGCGCCTCGACAATTTTTTTGGCACTGCTTCCTGCCAGGGTGTGTGTGATGTGTGTGTGTGTATTGTATGCTTCCTTCGGTTTTTTTCCGCGCATTTTTCATGTTGTGCACCGGCAACTTACATTAAGCCATTTATCTTGATAGTGTTTTTGTTTTTATTTTTGCTTTTACTTTAATTCATTTACAGCATTTTCTTTTCGACTGTGCAAATTGTGCGTTGTAATTTTAAAATGCAAGCCAGGCGCCAGTCCACAAATCTATATACGATTCTTTTCTGTTTTTTTTTATTTTTAATTTGCCTCAAACGAGTCTGCATTCGTCGGCCAAGGGATTTAACTACATTTTCCATATATTTTCCTTTTTATTTTCTGCCATTTACCACATCAAATTTGTCATGCCAACTCCATCGCTTACAATTCAAATGCACTTACATTTGAAGGGTAACTTACTGGATATATTTTGATTTTTATACGCCATATGACTTATTATTATTGAATAGTGTAATTTATCAATTTACTTGATATTCATATGCAAATCAAATCAAACCTGAGTAAAAGACTCGAAGTTCGGTCTACATTTTATCTCGTCTTTCATTCAATTTTGTTAATAATTTAATTTATCCATTTATTTATATATTTCTTTCCAGTTACTTAGTTTGTGTAACTGACATTTGACTTACATATTCGTTAGCTCCTACATTTACTTTCGAAAGGCAATTAAATTGATGCACTGAAATTTATAGCAACTATGATTTATCTGATTTATTACATTCTCTCAACAGACTCTCAGCTTGATCATCAGTTTTATTCAATTCTTAAACTTATACATTTCATACTTAGAGTATTTCATATTCGCCATACACTTTCATTGTCCTTTGCCTTCGTTTGTATTTTGGTCATTTGTGGCAAACGCATTTTGCTGTGATTTTTAAACCATTTCTATTTGTTTTTGTGCACTGCTTTTTGAACTTTCAACTTTGGCTCCAGGTTTTTTCCTTTTTTACAACCTCTTTTTTTTGGGGATTTTTTCCCTTTTCAACTCAAACGATTTTGGTTTTTGTTATATTATTGCGCCGCTTGTGGTATTTTGGTGATATTTGGCGTTGAGAAACTTTTTTCGTTTCGCTCTTTATTTGCATTTTTTGCTTGGCTTTAGCCTTTGCTGTATTGGAATTACAACAATTTTTTTTATTACTTTGCGGGTATTTTACCCAGTTGCCATTTGCTGTGTGTATGTGTGTGTGTGTGTGTGTGTGTGTGTGTGTGTGTGTGTGTGTTGTGTGTGTGTGCGTGTGTGTGTGTGTGTGTGCGTGTGTGCTTTTTCATAAATCTCCAAATTGAGATTTATGATAGTTTTGCATATTTTAGCCATGTCCGAGAACAGGTTTGGCGGCAACATCCGAGTGAACGGAGACACAGACAAAAAGGATTCAGGACGAAGCACGCAGGACGTGGCTGCAACTTGGCTTCCCTTTTAACCACAGTTCGTCTCTGGGAATGTGTGTGTGTGTGTGACTGAGTTTGAAGAGCTGGATTAATAAATTAGTTTGTGGTCGATTTGTCGTTTGGCTCTTAACTTTTTGATTGCTGCCGTCGCTCGGTTATTTGACATATGGTATGTAATTAAATATTAAGAGTGAAAGAGAAAGATACAGAGAGCCGGGGAGGTGGAGAGAGGCAGTCGCATTTCCCCCATTAGCAATTGAGGCTGCAACTTTTAAGTAATAGTCACTTTATTTATGGAACACCCAGATTGATGCGCAAGTTTTAAATATTCTGTGCATTTATAATTAGTGTAAAGTGTTGAAACTGTTTTGGCAGCCAAGTCCGAACTATACAATCTGTATACGGCTTGCAAGGCTCATTCTATTTCTTCTATATTAAGATTTGTTTTATATGTACAGTAATTATGCACAGTTTATATAAGTAATACTTTAATTTAATAATTGTTGATTAAGAGTTCAAGTTATATAAATAATAAATTATTAAATAAACTTCCAATATAAGTATAAGGCCACAGCTGCTATAGCTTAATACTCCAGAGTTTAGGCTCTAAACACTCTTCAAGCCCCACAATAATAATATCATTATTATGATCACATGTCTAAAGTCAGCAAAATTTAGTTAGTTATTTAGTCTATTTTTCCCCAAGACATAGGTTGGCGGCTACAGCTACTAGTATACAGATTTAATCTGTAATTAATAAAAAAAATAAAAATAAAATGTAAATTTTATTTATTCATTCATTTGGTTTTGGGTCTGAGATGGTTGATTTTAGAGCGTGTTAAAACTTCTTTTAATTTTTTCATATATTTTTTCAACAAGCAGCTTAAACCTTTCACTTGCTAACGCATCCATTATGCAAGCTGCATAAAAAGATAATCTACACTTTTAAGTAATGCTTCAACTTTTAAGTGCTTTCAAAACTCGTATTTTTTTCCATTCATTTCATTTCATTTTTGTGTGCAGAATGTTTTAGCTTCAGTCCGAGTATTGAATTATTTGCCTGATTTGCATATGTTGGGGTTAACAGACAACTTGGGCCAAAAGCGAATCATGTAAATTTAAATTGCACAGCAACCCAGACAGGCCAGCAGAGCCAGGCATATTAGCCCGAAAGGGAACAATAAGCCAATAACCAATAATGCAGCAAATGCATTTTACCAAAACTTGAATAATGAGCCTCAGACCTGATGGGGAGATAGGTATTACTGTAACTGTCTCTGGTAATCACAGATTGTGTGTGGAAGGAAGGGGTGGGGGAGGGGGGGTAAGTTAAGGCCAACAACCGCAGCTAAATTTTAGACCAAGCCAAATGCCTTCTAACTGGGGTCGCCCCCATTGAATCAACTCAGACTCCGGCAGTCAGTTTTTGCTCCTTTAGGGATTCATTGCTTCCGAGCTGAATTTTAATCCCTGGCTGGAGCTTAAACAAATTTTGTGTGTGTTTGGAGCCCAAAGTGAACCCAAGCGAACAGCGTTCAGACATATGGCATAATTGTAGCTGAAACTGAAGCTCAGCCAAAAACAACAAACACACACACACACACACACACACACACGCACACCCACAACCAACACACACATACACACCCACATAGCCCTATTGTATTTGCATTAGTGTAATGCAAAGTGTTATAAGCTTTATTATGGTTACCAGTCGATCCAAAGACGACCCAAGAGCTGCCGTCTCTCTGGGCTTTGGGCTTTGGGCTTTTGGGGTTTTGGAGCGCCTCACTTTGGGGAATTTTATGTAATGATGTGCTTAAATCCAAACCCACAAGACCCAGCAAGGACAAACTATGCCCGTTGGTGGCCGGGGCAAAGCCCAAAAATGGATTGATAATATCCCACAAATGATTAACTTGACGGAACGCTTTCTTTTTTTTTTGCATGACTTTGCCTTTTGGGGCTACGGAATTGGTAAACTGGAATTCAGACAACTCTGCTCGCAAAATGCTAATAGTTTTTTGGGGAGCCCAAAAGATTTGTCAATCCGTCTAATGCCCTTTGTCGTGCTTTGGTTGTGGTTTGGGCTTGGGCGCTGCTACACTCGGAGCAAAATCGAACTGAATTTTAGTAAATCGCCTTACCCTTGGCAAATTTTATTTTGAGAAAGTAAATTTCTAAAATGCTTCACATAAAATAAATATATATTTAAAGAGGATTTTACAGCAAGCAGATATTTGTTATTTTTCAGGACAATTTTTGTGAATTCAGGTAGATTTTTTTTTGCTGAGTGTAGACAAATTTGTCGCACATTTAAATCAATTGGCATTACTACACACACCGTACAGAAACCCAGAAAGTTTCAGCTGGCAGGCGAATTACATTTGATGGCCGACATATTGTTTATTGGACGGACGGATAGATGGACTAACTGGCCAAATAGACAGGGTCCATAATGGGCTCAAAATATTTCTAACCACATTAGCTGGTAATTGTTAAAGGGTTCAGTTGCGAGAGAGGGAGACGAGACTTTATCTTATTAGCAAGTGATTTATGCAACGATGTCAATGTCATATGGTTGCCATAATTCAGAGCAGCAGAAGAAGCAGCAAACAGTGGCAGCAACAAACAGTGGCAGCAATAAATATTGTATCACATGGCATCATAAGGGAATATAATGATAAATAACCAAATCAGCGTGCGAAATGACTTCATTTCTGAAGATGCGACACATTCATATCCATAAACATAATACACAATGCATAAGACACAACTGTGAAAAGACACAGACAGACAGAGAGAAGGACATATATATTTATATTTATATATATATATATATATATATAT
The DNA here is from genome assembly GCA_035041615.1 of Drosophila anomalipes. Lineage (NCBI taxonomy): Eukaryota > Metazoa > Arthropoda > Insecta > Diptera > Drosophilidae > Drosophila > Drosophila anomalipes. Next base: position 15,945,270 of record JAWNKZ010000074.1, read on the forward strand.
TGCGAGTGAGTGAGATGGATAGAGTGTCCAAATCGGATTGCAGAGTTTACCCCGCTCTTGATGTGTGTGCGTAAATCTTTTATCCGCATGAAACGATAATAAATCTTTGCAGCAAAATGTACAGATTATTAGGCGCCCCCAACCCCCCTCCCCGCCAAGCCCCCCTCTCAGCATTGCGACAAAACATCTGGCAGCAACAGTGGCAACAACAACAACAACAAGAAAAACATTAGATAAAATCGCATACTTAGAAGTGTGATGACATTTTTTTTTCCGCTGGCTGCCAGCAGACAACATTAGCATTATCCGATTGGCAATGGAGCATAAGCAAACAGTTTCAGCAACTAAACGAAATTATATATACACATTATATAGATGCTATATATATATATATATACATTTATATGGGAATTTAATTAAGCTCCCAAGTAGCAAACGATCATGTATAGGAATTTAATTAAACTAGCAAATAGCTGCCAGCTTTTAGATGCCTCGTAAATTGTTAGACTCTCCGTCAGGCATATACCGATAAGTGTGTGTGTGTGTGTGCGTGTGTGTGTGTGTGTGTGTGTGTGTGTGTGTGTGTGTGCATTTTAAATTACCTAGAAGCAGCCAAGACTGTCAGCGTTGAGGCAGTGAACACTTCAGTTGGTGGTCGCATGTGTTAAAGTGAGCAATTCCTAATTTGATTTAAATCAACTCAGCAAACAGCTCAGAAATATACCCATTAAAAATGGGCAAAAAGGGTATAATGATTTTGTGATAAATAAATAAAAGCCACACTTATAAAAGCAATATATAATTAGGATTGACATATTATTAATGAATTGCACACATTCCATTAAGATCGAATACGAAACATCCAAGTTATAACCGAAAATACAATCTATATCTTATATATACATAGATGCCTGAGCATGTGTAAGAAAGGGTTGATCAGCACCTGTGGCTTTCATAAGAAATGAGAGTGCTTCCACGCAAGCTTAAATTTGAGTGTGCAAAATTTAGCAAATGAAACCAGAATTTATTCAAGAGCTGGCTGCAGGGTATCTAGTAGTCGAGCACTTTCACCTACACCTCGCCTACTTGTTTTTAAATATTCCATTCCATAAATATAAAGATTTGGCTGCTTATGTCTTAGGAGGCTTAAGCTACATTTGTGGCCAGCACAATTTGTGCAATTTTATTGCCGCCAGTTGCCCGCTGCCAGTTGCCCGTTGCCAGTTGGAGGTTTTGTGCTGAGTTAACACTTTAAGGCTGCCACAAACACTTTGACACCGTGCCACTATGATTTATGGCTGCCAACGGGCGCTTGAAAGTATGCAACACGAGAACGAGGCGTGCGACGACAAATAGACGACTGAGGGGGTGACTATGTGTTAGCTGAGGAGGGGTACACTCAGAGAAAAAACGGGTAACTCAGGGTATTTTCTAAAATTGGAAATAAATATGTCTCATTTTTAGAGGGTTTATATTACTTATATTAAAATAATCAAATAGTATTATAAAATAATTTTTAAATTCATATTCTTTAATTTTTTCTGAGTGTAGAGCGGCTGCTGAAGAAATGGTTTTCGGTTGTAGGCGTCAACAGTCGTCGGCAGTCAACAGTCGTCGCGACTGTGGCAAATGTCGTCGGCAAGTCACTTAAAAATGGCTCAGCAAGAGGCACATACACCACACACACACACACACACACACACACACACACACAACACACACACACACACACAATATGTGCTTGGCATTGCGCCGAACTACTCTTAAAACGCAGGCCAAGCTGAGCGGCAGCTGTGAACAAAAAATAAAAACAAAAATAAAAGAATTGCAAATAATGCAGAAAAAATAAAATGTATAAAAAATAGCGAAGCGAAGCAGAACAGAAGAAAAAAGTCGACAAAAACCGGTTAAAGGCGGGCAGCAGCGCCCCCAACTAAAAGGCATGTCATGCTGCATGGTGCATGTTGCACGTTGCATGTGGCATAGTGTGTGTGGAGTGTGGAGTGCTATAAGCAAACAGTTTCGAGTGCATTTAAAGTGTGGCACAAACAGTGGCAGCCACTTCAGCATTGCTGCTTGCCACATGAGACGTTAAGCTCAGACACATACTTGAGGCAGCTGCCCCGCCAAGCCACACTGACTTGCCACACTGGCATTGTCAGTACTTTCCACAAGTAGCACAGCTTGGCAGCAATATTCTTTTTCAGTTTTTTATATTTTTAGCCTATGCTTGCCAATAATATTTACTAAAAAATTACACACACAAAATGCGCAACGTTGCAAAAGAGCCGCCCAGCCGACTACACTCAGAGAAAAGTCGCCTTCAATTTTGAAAACATGTCAACTGTAACTCGCCTATTAATTCAGAAAGTATTTTACTAGAAATCAGAGTTCCTTTTTATTCTGGGATTCATTTCTCTACAATTCAGAAAAAATGTGTTTAATTTTCAGCAATTCTTTAACTCAATTCATTAACTAAATAAATATTTAAATAATATTATTCATATACTAAAATGTTAGATCGATTTTTGTATACTGATATAAAAGCCAAGGCATTAAATTTCATTACTTGTTTCTGCTTTGCTTTTTTAGTTTTTATAAATGCATTTCTTAAAAATAATAAAAAAATGAAAAACAGGACAATTTTCTGATTTGAAGCAAATCTTTCGAGTTTTTACCAACATTTTTTTCCGATATTTAGAAATTATTTCTACAAACAAGAAAAGCTTTCCACTTTTCTGGTATAGTTTTTTTTTTCTGCGTGTCGCTGACTATGCGCCAACAAGTGCAACAAGTGGCAACGTTGCAACAGCAGCTCGATGTTGTTGCCACTCAGTTGCTCACTTCCTTTACTAAAATTCACACTTGAAAGCGGCCACAAAACGTGGCAGTAGCCACTGCCAAAGGACTTGCAGCTCGCATATGACTGCCAAGTTGTAAGCTTGCCCCCCCCAACGACTCTCTGCTACCCCATTTCAACCCCCTCCATTCTCTTGCGAGTCGCCTTCCGCTGGTTTTCCGGCCTGGCCTAAAGTGCTCAACTGGGTCTTGCCCAGGCAGCAGATGCTGTTGCCTGTGGGGCGCAACAGTTTGAATTTGCCTAAATATTTTTCGGGCTAAAAGATTTCCGGCCAGCTCTCCATGTGCCACATGCCACACACCTCCTCCTGAGCAGGCATAACATGAGCATAGTTTGCTAATTCTCGGAACCTAATTTGTGTCATCCTGTTGCCAAAGTTTCACAGTGCTGCAAGTTGAACAGTTGACAGTTGTCATCCTTAGTTTTGGTAAGTGCGTTAAAATGTTCGTGGATTGGATTTGGAATCTGGAATCAGGATTAGTTGAAGTTGCCTTCAGCAGTTGTTAAACTTATTGTCAGCATATCAGTAATTGGACAGAGCATAATTAGTTTGTGCTCCTCTCCCTGTCTCCCTGTCTCCCCCTCTCTCTCTCTCTCTCTCTCTATCTCTCCCGCTCTCAGCGGATTAAGCACAGCTCTCAACTAAATGGATAGTGTTAATGAACTGAAAATGTCACACAGCATTCAGGCAGCTGGCAGTTGGCAGTTGGCAGTTGAGTAGAGAGTTCAACTACACTCAACTTATCAGTTGGAAACTAAGCGTTTTTCTTGCTTAATTTCAGATTGAATTTTTCTAAATTTCGATAGTGTTTTTTGTAGAGTCTGAGAATTCCTACAACAGCTTAACTCTAACTCGTTAACGCCACTAAGCAAATTTCATTGCATACTTCTGAATTCAACAAAGTTTCTTTACTTGAATAAGGATTTTCAGTTGACATTTAATTTTAGAAATATATTTCTCAGTAAAACATTTCTTGTATTTTATATTTAATTTTATTTTAATTTATTTTCAAATTATGTTTTCTGCTGGCTCCAGGAATTTCAGGTCGAGTTTTTAATTAAAGACTTCGATTAACATTGAATAGAGTGAATAAACCAGGACATTTATCAAGTTTTCAAAGCGATTTTCATTTTAGGAATTTTTTGAGAGTGGACTATTATATTGAATTGAAGACTAGAAATAAATTATATAGAGTAAATAGAGTCCACAACGAGAAAGAAAATTTTCACAGCGATTTCAATTTTAGGCAACTTTTATTTTAGAGTGCATATTTACTTAGTAATATTAAATTAAAAACTTGCAGCAAACAACTGCAATACACTCCGCTTATTTTTATTCAACAAGCTTCGTAATTTAAATTTATTTCTAGAAAGCAGAGAATAAAACGAATTTTCAGTGCGATTGTTCATCAGAGAGATGCGAATAATATCGAATTAAAGACTTATTGCAAAGTCTAATGGAGTCCACACATATTCATACAACTAAGTTTTGCCCTCTTTAAATGACGTAACTTATTTGCTCACATTTCCACATTTATTATGCTTCCGATACACTTTCAGTATCCGGGCAATCTTTTGATTATGGCCAACAAAAAACTTTATCCACCAATATGTCTAGCTACCTGCTCCTGGAGCTGGGCTCAAAGCACCTTATGCGAGATTGCTGAATCGTCGCAAAATCACTTTTACGATTTTGGTTTATATAGCAATAAAAAAAAAACAAAAAGACGAACAAGGAAAAAAGAAGGAAAGAATCTGCTCGTATTTGCAATAGTTGCTGTTGTTGTTGTCGTTGTTGTAGTTGCTGTGAAACTAGCGCAATACAACGGAGAAATCTCGTTGCAGACTTGCACGGCAATCTGGCCGAGATTCGCGCGATGTGGGTGAAAACTTTTGCCACCGAGTGTAACCCACAAGCGCAATAAAATTGCATGAGCCAAACAAAGTAATTTTTATAGCGCCTGCCCAGATATACATGACAATACATATGTGTGTGTTTCCTTGTGTGTGTGTGTGTATTATTGTACACTCAGAAAAATCAGAAAAAATTGCATTCAAATTTAATAAATCACCTCAAAATTCAAATCATCCTCATATATATCAACTTTGTCTTGTTTTAGAAAACATTTCTAAATTTATTTTTTATTTTTCTAAATTTAGTTTGATTTAGTTTGATTTTTCCCGAGTGTATTTGCGTGTGTGTGTGTGTGTGTGCCCATACTTATACTTTCGCTTTGATTTTCTTGTGCTTTTCACATTTCCCTTAACCTTTTTTTGGCAAAGTCACCGCGCGGCTTTCCGGCAATCTGTTGAGGCTCTGTTTGAGACCCGAAGGAACATCGCTTCTGCCCAAGATTTCAACGCGAAAAAGGTGGAGCTGTAGTTCAATTCGTTAACAAGCTGAGCAGTGTCAGCAGGATGGGTAGAGAGGGTGGGGGAGGGGGAGGGGTAAGTGGTGAGGGGGCATTGAGGCACCTATCCACACCGACTCAAATTTTACGCGTCGAGTTATATAAACTTTGGCATTTCATTCTCTGAATCCAAACGAGGGGGGAGGGGGTGGCAGTTTGGCATTGATGACGTTGCCCGATAGTCAGCATGACTGTTCAGATATATATAAACATACATATATGTATATATATATACGTGTAGCTACAAGATGGGTACGAGAATAAATGGCACAAGGGATATTCAGCTTGGCATCTTTTTCGATGCGCTAATTTCGCGCTGAATATTTGTGTGTGTATGCGGGTGTGTGTGCGGGTGTGTGTGTGTGTGTGTGTATGTTGTTGTGTAAGTGTATACGTCAAGTTATTGAAAACGAATGGCGTGTGAAAAATGTGAATTACGAGCATTGGTAAAATGTTGTTATTTTTGCTCACAGCCAAAAGGATTCCTGCGCCGATTTCTAGATGACTTCGAATTATTGTTTCTTTTTTCTTCTTTTTTCGTGTTGTTAAAGTGAAGCTTTGATAAGAAAGACAAGCGTGCAGTGAATACGTTGTGTGTGTGTGTGTGTGTGCCACAGCTATTTTTTTGTTTAGGTGTGGCATTAATCGGGGGCACAGAAAACATACTCAGAGCATTGCTTGTGAAAATGGCTTCAGTTTTAGCGGCAACGAAAAATTCAGGTTGAATACGATTTTGAAATGAATTTCGAGCAAAACGTGTTTTCAAATTTAAATGCAGTCGTATTTAAGAGATTAAGCCACGATTAATAATTCGAGAAATATCCTTGAATGTAGTATTCATGTAGAAGTCTGATTAAGATTAAAAAGCCCTGGTTTTTGATAAACGAATAAGAAAGGAAAGAATTCGATAGGAAAGAATTCGATATGACTCCAGTCTCAAACCCCTTACTGGCCTTGACTATTGCTATTGCTCTCAACTTTGAAACACTTCATGGGAAGGGATGGAGAGGGGTGGGGTAGGGACGGATGGGGATGGCGGAGGGCCAGACAGACGCCCCCAATCTGGTTGTTTATAAGCAGCTGCCGTTTAAGCATTCAACACCCGTCTAATTAACCCATACTCAATGCTCGATGCTCGTCGTCCTTTCGCTGACTCAGCTGCTATTGTTTGCAGAGTCGGCACACACACACACACACACACACACACCTACACAGACACACACACATACTGGCCAACCAGTTGCGGCGCATATGTTTTTAATTATAACTACATACAAAGCCCTTCTCGTCAGCAGGCGATTTGTTTTTTTAGCCTCATGTCTGGGTCTCTGTCTGGAGAACCAGACTCTCTCTCTATCTCCCTCTCTCTCTCGCGCGCTCTCTCTCTCTCTCTTTCGCTCTCTCTCTCTTTTCACTCTCTTGTGTTATTTTTTATGAGGTTTGTGCTCCACATTTTTGGTTGGCTCGTTTTTGCGAATTTATGATGCGTTACATTTACAACAAACGAGACATTTTATAGCAGATCATCAATCAATTTGTCAGCTTCGCAGAAACGGCTGTGCGCACATTGACAGTTATGGAGTAGACCCCTTGCCACCACCCCCGGCCTGCTCCTTGCCACGCCCCCTTCTCCCATAGCTACTCAATGGAGGCAACGATAATTAAACATTTGGCTTGGGCAACCATAAACTTATTTATAACGCCTGGCACAGGCTATTAACTATAAGTTTATGGCACAAAACCGCTAAATGCAACAGGGCGGAGCATATGTAGTGGACGGGGGAGACTTGGTACGGGGCGCCACTGTGCACTGAGGGTGCAGGCAGCGAGCAAGCAGAAAGTAAGGGCCAAAATGGCAAAAATGTCAAAAGCAGCAAACAAGGCACAAAGAAGTTGCCTTTGGCTTGATTGCCAGTCAAGTTGGACAAGTATGCTTAACGTGGCAGAAGGGGAGGGTGGAGGTAAGTGACTATTACACTCGCAAAAAAAGTCGCATTGAAAAGAACTAACAATCCCAATAATATGGTTTCTTTCTTCTTTAGTTGACTTTATGATAATAAATAAATAAATTATAAGAAATCCAATAAAATTCTATGCACAAACAGAAAACACAACCCTGAAAATTGGATACATTTTTTCAACATTTTCGAAAATCCAAGCTGAAATTAAGAAATGGAAATCCTGCTTCAATTTTAGAAATTTTGCTTTCTGTATACTAATGTGAGTTAGCCTTGGCGCTAGAAGTAGTGCGAATTTCTAAAGTTAAGGGCGGTTTTATTCCGAGTGTAGCTGCAGAGGGTGGCGAATAGTGCGAGCGGGAGGGGGGGGGGGGGGGGGGGTTGCAGGAAGTGTTGCTTGCCAGTTTACCACATTAATTTCCGCAGCTCAGTTTTTTGCTGCTGCTGCTGCTGACTGCTAACCCACACAACAACTGTCGAATGTTGCTGGCGTGTTGGAAATGTTGCTAGCGTGCCTGTCGCGCTGTTGCTGCTCTGACAAGCACAAAATAAACATTGAGCGATGTTGCTGCTGCTGTTGCATGCTGCTTTTTCTTCTGCTTATATTATTTTTTTTATTTTTATTTTAGTTGTCACAAAATGAAGACACATGCTGCCTTGCTGAAAGCTGTGCAAAGTAATTAGACAAATATTGTTGTGTGTGTGTGTGTGTGTGTGTGTGTTGGCTGTAGTCGAGGCCAGCTGCAAGCTGCAAGTTGCAACCCCCAACACACACACACACACACAGCGACAACTGCTAATTGCTTCAATCAACACGTCGCCGCAGTTTTGTCGCCGTTTTGTGTTAGTTTTAACAGCAGCGGCTCCCAGCTGGACAGGCAGATAGACAGATAGACAGACAGACTGACAGACACACTCAAAAAAAGCAGTTTAGAAAATCGCCCTGAAAACCAAAAAGTTTTTGTTCTCTTTAGAAATAATTCTTAGATTCAAATATTTTACTACTAATTAGAAAGGCTTACCCCAAACCCCAAAAATGTGCTGATTTTTCTAAATTTTGTAGAAATAGTTGCTATTATTCATCAATTTTTTCTAAATTGTAGAAATGCAAATTCTGTTTCTTCCAAAATTCATAGCCAAATAATACAAGTTACTGGCTCGGCTTTTAAATTCGAAATATTTAATATATTTATTAATAATGTGAACAACGAAAAAGGTAATATTTAAGTTCAATTTGCACACATGAAAAACCAACACGAATTTTAAAAATGCAGTCTGATTTATTTCTCAGTGCAGAGGCAGGCAGCCAGTCGAGAACATAAAGCAAGCGAAAAGTTCGTTTTTAAAAAGATATGTTTCAAGTTGTTGGCTTTGCCAAATGTTTCCAATAAGCCACGCCCCCCGCCCTCGCCTGTCTTAGCTTATTGTAAAAATTGTGTACAAAATTGCCACGAAAATTGCAATAAAATTACAAATTATGTGTGCTGGAGGGGGCGGTGGAGGAGAGGCGTGGCAAAATAAAGCTGTCTGCGAGTCGTGTTAATGACAACAAATGCCCCCCCGTTGGACACCATTTGGGGCAGGCGACAAAACGCGGCTGTTTCTAATTGTTTTTAGCACTCACTCGAGGGAAGGTGTGGGGTGAGTTCTGTTTGTTATTTGGGGCAGTTGAAGCTGGAGAGCGAGAAAGAGAGAGAGAGAGATAGGGAGAGAGAGAGAGAGAGAGAGAGCGAGTTGAAGGGCGCTTCAGTTGCAACGCGGTGGCATTTAAGTTTTTGGCGAGGCAAAGTGTTAATTACAATCCGGCGACAATTTGCAAGATTTGCCACCACAACGACAAATTATTGGCAACGTGGACACACAGCAGCAGCAGCAAACAGCGGCAGCAACAACAGAGCTTGCCACAAGAGGCACTCGGCATGCAAATTGGTTTGTGGCTTTGCGTTTGACTTGGGGCTTTGAGCAGCGGGTGTGCCGTGTCCCTCATTGAGGGGAGGGGGAGGAAGTCAAACTTGAACAATGTCAGCTTTGTCAGGTTGTCAGTGGCATGAAATTGTTTGTTGAAGGGATCTCATTAGGGTTGCAAGCACACGGATAAATATATAGAAAATAGCACAGAATGTAAACATTTCAACAACAAAAAAATTCAAATTTCACATTAAGAGTATAAAAATAAAAAAACCTTTTATAAAATCAGAGCTTTTTATAGCTTTATGAGTGATTTTAATTTTAGCGCAATTTTTATTATATTGATTGAACATTTTAGGTTAATTTATTTTTCTGAGGGCAATTCTACACTGAAATTCAACGCTAAATAATTTATGGTTAATGTTGAAGAAGCGCTCAACTTGATTTAAAAAGCATTTAACATTAAATGAAGTTGACTTGATATTCAAATCAAACAATTTGGAAAATCTCTAGACAATAATTAGACACTAAAGTTAATTTCTAACGATCAAAAGCAATCGTTGCAATACTTGGCATCAATTTGCATCTGAACACTTATCGGGCATTAGTGGCACAAGTTTAGTGGCAAGTGGCACGCCCAGAAAGGCGTGCACAATACAACTGGCCAACATGTAGCGTTGTTGAGCAGTAATATCTACAACAACAAGAACAACTACAAGAACAACTGCAACAACACCATATTAATTTACACAATTCAATGCGGCGCTTAATAGCAAAGACGTGTCAATTTCATGGCTGACAAACCGTTTGCGCTGCTTATTGTTGTTGTTGCACAGACAAGAGGCAGGAAGAAGATGACGACGAAGATGGAGAAGTGCGAAACAAGAAAGGGGCAACAAGAACACATGCATCAACCGTCCAGTCAGCGCTTATGGGAATTAATTACAGCCATCAAAAGTTATTAGGCACAATTATCACAATGTTGGCGACGTGCAACTCAACGATGATGATGACCATGCTCATCATGACGATGGCGATGACGATGACGGTGACGATGACGATGATGATGATGATGATGATGTTGACAGTGGCATGTCGATGCGACAGCGCATTGCGACTTTGGTCAGCCAGATGAATGACAGTTGGCGACTTAACGGTACAATACACTCAGCAAAAAAAGAGCTCTGAATTTTAGAAAATCGTAAATGAAAAATAGCAAGTTTTTCTTGATTTTATTATTTTATTTTGGCATGAGAATTCAAATGTTGAAGAATATTATATGCAGAAAATTAGCAAAACGCAGAATTCTTTGTTGCATATATGAAAAAGCAACCATGAAATGAGACATATTTTTTCTACATTTTACAAAAATCCACCACAAAATCAAGAAAAGAAACGAAGAAGTAAAATACTTTCTCAATAAAAAGTGAGTTATGCTTGTTGCGATATTTTTTTCGCAGAGTGTATAACTGGTGGCAAGTTTGCAGTGCGCCTTAATGGCCTGACTTAAGGGGCAGCAACGCGCATCAATGGGCGGCTACTTAGGGAATGAATGGGGCAAGTGGCATGCGGGCATTGAGAATGTGAAATGCCAAATGAGTTGTGCAGTTGCCGACACTTGAGACACTGACACTGCCCCTTTTTGCCTACCGGCCAAAATACAACTGAAGAAGATGAAGAAGCATACAAAAGAGCAGAAACAAAGAAAAAAATGAAAACACATCTAGCAAAATGCGCCATAAATTAAAACTAAATGCCGACTGCCTGTCACTGGCAGCAAACTGAAGACAGCGGCGACTGCAGCGAAGATTAACGCTCAAATTCACGCACACACACACACACACACACACGCATACACACACTTGAGCAGAGGACACGCCCACACACACGCACAAACACACACACACACACCTACACACGCACTCCACACAGACAGGCCGAAAACAAAAGTCAGGCATTGGCCGCATGATTTACGGCCCAAAATGGAAAATTGCGCATACGTCGCGTTGCCAGCAGCCAGTAACAAGAAAAAGACACAAAAAAAAAGACAAAAAAAAAATAAGGAAAGAATGAAAATTGCTCATAAATTTTCACGCACTGCAAAAGCGTTCGATGCAAATAACTAAAAGTTGGCTGGTCCAAAAAAGGATTGAATATGCCAACGGCAACGGCATTTTGGGTGGTCCCTGCGCTTGACACGCGGGCAGACACATTTGGTCATTTGTTGTTGCTGCCATCGCTTGTTGCAGCAAATTACAAAAAGCACGTCAACGCCAACGCACAATGCGGCGGACACTCAGAAAAATAAAATCGCCCCAAAGATAGAAAGTTTTTCTTGTTTTTAGAAATAATTTCTAATTCTGAGAAAAGATTTTTGTAAAAAATAGAAAGGCTTGGCTTAAATCGACCATTCCAAAATATGGTGTTTTATGCTTTATTTGCATTTTTTATTATTTATAAATGCCTTTTTAAAAAGAAAACTGGAAAATCCTGATTCTTAGCTAAATCTTTTCTAAAATTGAGAGACAAGTAATAAAATTTGCAGACTCGGATTTTATATTAAGTTTCTTTCAAATAAAATAATCTGGTGATTTACTAAAATTCAGGGTGATTTTGTTTTGATGAGTGTACAGTAGACGATGACTACGACGAACATGGCACAGACTCTTGCCTCATCTTGTTAGCATTCTGTCAGCCAAGTTGTCACAGTCGATTCGTAGAGTTCGCAACAAGTTGACAGTAGTGTGGCAAGGGGCAGCATTCAACTCTGTCACACTCAACCCCAACTATTGCCTACCCCTCTTCCCCTTGTCCCGCCCCCATCCCCCCTCTTGTCGTGTTTGCACGCACTTCACGTCCCACTTGACTCACATTTGGGGCAATGACAACGACGCCGACGATGTCGACTCCAACGCGCAAAATCTTTAATTGTCGCGCAATTTTCCAGTTACTGCATTTTCCTTGCCTTTGCACTCAACACCAGACCTCCCATCCCCCCTTACCCCCTTCACCCCACCCCCCACTTGAGAGCTGCCCAATTGTTGTGGAATTCATGTATTCATTCACTTGCCACCCGGTTGCATAGTGGCACCAAAAGCAGACTGTAGTTCTCCGCTAACTGTATATTTATAAATATATCATTATATTTAAGAAAATGCCAAAGAAAAATGTATTATTGGTTGAAACTATAAGTCGCAAGCCACTAAATAAACCCAGCTAATATGAAAAGGGTTTTTATGAAAATTAAATTAAAATAAATAAATTTAATTTAAATAACTTTTTGCCTATCTAAATCTAAATTGATGATCTCGAATTCTCCAGAATGTCTTTTCAAGTGCAAAAAATATTCTGTATAAAGTTTAATATATATTTTTTATTAGTATTTTACTCAAAGAAAAGTCACACCAGGGATTAATATTTATAATTTAAAAGAGCGCTATAAAGTCATTAAGAAAAGAATATATATTTCTCAATAGTTTCAATTTTGAGAAAACTTGAATTAACTGCAGCAAATAGCACAAATACCACTAAAAACACGAAAATCTATAAAACTTAAGCATTCTAAAATATGTCAAAATGCCAAAGTTTAGTCGTTAAATTGTGGGAACTGCATTTTATTGCTCATTTGTTATATTAGAATTATTTTTTTGGTTTAAAGTTTTTGCTGAATATTGCACAACGGCTTTGAATTTATAAAGAACCTTGTCAAATTTATTAATGTATATTTTTTATTGTATTTCCTAAATGGTTTTAATCTATAGTAAAGATGAACACTAACAGCAGTGAATAGCACAAATACCATTCGAACATGGAAAACCATAAAATCACCTGGGTTAGTTAGAATGCTTAATGCTTAAATATGTCACGATGTCAGCGTTTAGTCTCTATATAATGTGGGAACTGTGTGATACTTTTATGGCCCAGACGGCTTTCAGCTCAGATGCATGTCAAGTCATAAACTGGAATTAGTGGGCCATAAAAAAGAGAAAGAAAGAATTCCACACTTTGAACCACTGTGCGAATGCTTTTTGGATATTCATTCATACAATTCTTGTTCTCTTTCTTCTTTATTTTCCCCACTCATTGCGGAGAGGCTGCCATGTTGCATTCATTTGGGGCATGCAACTGATATCAGGAAGAAGAAGAAGACGAGCAGGTCCCGCTGTGAACACTGAACAGTTAAGAGTAACTACCAATTAGGCGGGTAGCGAAAGCAATTTCAATTAAAAGAATTAATTGCGTGTGCGGCAGCCAGTTGAAGTGCAACAAACAACAGCAACAGCAACAGCAACAACGACAGCAACATGCAACATGCGACGAGCAACACTTTTGCCAGCGATAAGCGCCACTTATCTAAATACATATTTACTTTTTGTGTGTGTGTGTGTGAAAAGTGGGAAAGTTTTTACGGCTTTATTCGCCCCAAAGTATGCAGTTGCCCGCATTCTCCGGCGCAAATAACTGCCGAATGCGGGGTACAGTTGCGGTCAAATTAATAGCACCACTACAACTTTTTCTTACGAATAAATCAAAACTGCATTAGTTTTGCAATTTTTAAATGTTATTTTTTAATATATTATTTTGTAAGCCGCACATAAAATTTTTAATATATAAATAAATAAATATATACAAAAAAATATCAAATTAATTTTCATTGACTTTAAATAAGTGGAAAACTGTGAAGAAAATTGTGTTTTCTTCTTTCACATATTTTTTGGAGGAGACTTCTTCCACTCCCAAAAACGTATCCATAACTTAAACAAATTTAAAAAAGATACATTTGAAAAGATTTCTTGGGCGAGTGGTGCTATTATCTTCTTCACAACTGTTAGCCGATTATGTATTTTTTTTTCTATCACATTTCAGGCGGCTTGACAGGCGCCAGCTGCACTGACACCTGTTAAGAACTTTTCCCACACACAATAACACCAGCAACAACAACAAAAAGAACACAAAGAACTCTTTCCGTTTCCGCTGTCGAAAGCGGCTTTCCACAACCAGCACAAAAAAAAAAGAGAACAGAAAAAAGAAAGAGATTGAAATTTGTTGTTGTTGTTGTTGTAGTTGCTGCTGATGAAACCGGAACAAGTTGTACAATAGCCATAATACGTCCCGGCTAATTAGGGCCCCCACACAGATTAAAGCTGAAAGATCAAAGCTGCTAGAAACGTAGCATAAACTAACAATAATACTAAGATAAACACTAAGATCAGCAACTAAACAAAAAATACCAGCGAGGAAGATGCGCGGCCAGTACACTTAAAGAAAATCTCACTGAACTTTAGAAAATTGCTCTGAGTAGTAGACGGTTTTTGCTTTCTTTATTTTGAGAAATTTTCAAATACTAATGCTTATTAATAATATGAACAACAAAAATGAGATCGTCTAGAGTTATTTGATTATAGATATTAATTGAAAATCGGAAGAATTAGATTTTAATTTTTTGTTTTAATTTTGGAGAGTTGTACTCTGAAATTAAGCAAACACATTAGTTTATAGAAATTTACTTTCTGAAGAATTTCTAAAATGCAGGTCGATTTTTTTCCCAGTGTAACTGATCATAAAATTAGTCAATCGAGTCGAGTCAACTACAGTTTATTCTTCTTCTTCTGTTGCTCAAATCAATGCCAGCAGCAGAGACGCCACAGAATAGAATGGGAAATGCACACATAAAAAAAATCAAATATATTTTACGATCAACTAAGCTAAAAGCATTGTTGAGTCATGGGTTAAGCACAAGGGAGGGGGATAGGCAGGGGACTAACTGTAACGTGTAAATGTGCATGTAAAATGTGACTGAAAGTCGCTCAATATTTTAATAGGGAGACAACAACAAATTGAGTCACCCACAAAATGCAAAACACACACACATAAATACAAATATACAAATGCATATACGTACATACATATATATGAATGTGTTTATGCATATGTATGTGTATAACTTTACTCGGTCGCTTTATAAAAATGTTTTACGATTGCCGACACAAAGCAAACGAAACAAAGGCGACTCGCCAACTGTTCATAAAGCGAGTTTTATTATGCCATGCATGAGAGAGAGAGAGAGAGAGAGCAAAGTAAGTAAGTAAGAGGAGAGAAGAAGAAGGCGCTTTCCGTGTCGCACTCGCACTCGCTGGCTAAAGTCAACCGGGCATTGCATTAAGCAAAGACGTCTGTCCGTCTGGACATGTGTGGACATGAGCGTGAAGAACACATGAATAGCTGCCGGCAGCTTAATGGATATGGATATGGATATGGATATGGATATTCACTATGGATAACTATATGCATATGTATATGCATTTGTATATGTATATGTGTATGCAGCAGCAACAAACAACAATAAAGGCGACAGGGGACAAATGGAGCAAGTTTCTCGCAAATACCAATACAAATATAAATACATTTATTTTGTAAGAGTATGCTACAGTGGGTCGTAAAATTTTGTCACCCGGTTAATCGTGTGAGTGAAGAAGGTGAATAATGTGAGTACAGATGAATGAACGTGAGTCGATATTCACACATAAAAAACTAGCACAATAATTATAATAAATAGATTAAATGAATATGTAAATAACGTAAATAAATAGTCAGATAAGACACGTAAAATCAATAAGATAAGATAAAATAAATTAATAAAATAAGATAAATTAACTTACCTATTTATTTTAATGTTTATGTTTATTTACATCAATTATTATAATCAAATAAATGATAGCCTAGAAACCTCTACCTATTTGTATATTTGTTGAGTATAAATCGATCAAATCGTATCTATTCAAATTCATTTATTCCAAACATTTTTGTTCTGCCTCGTCTGTCTATTAAAAGTCAATAGCTTCGAACAGTGTATTCAATATTCGTTGTATCACAAAAAGAAGATATTCGCTTTTTGTGAGTTTTGCGTGTCGTTTTTCAATTTCATTATCAAGTTTTATGCATCGCATCGGTTTACTTTGGCAGCCGGAGACATCTGCGAAAGAGCCAAAGAGCTTTGCGGTGACCTTTGTGTCCTCAAAAGGGGAGCGGGGGTCACTGATTGACCCACTATATCTGTGCGTGTGTTTGTTTGTTTGTTTGTTGCTTGTTGTTGGCCCATTTAATTGAATATTGCGGCTGACCAACTCTGGACGAGGCTCATCAGCCAAGTCAGCCACGCATTCAGCTGCCGCAGTTGCAATTGCCACAACAGCATCAGTGGTTGTTGCTATTGTTTTTGTCTGCCTTCGATTTCGATTATAGAAAAGGGAAAAAGTTATCAATATTGAAAAACTCCTCATAAAAAAAAACAGCGTAAAACATAGCGCGGAATCTTAAATTTTTTTATTGTTTTAGATTTTTGAGGTGACAAACTGAAATCTACACTGTAAACTCACATTTTCGGTGTCAATGCTAGAAAATTGACATATTTTGACGGGGATTACCGACAATCTCCCTCTTCGACATCGAAATACATAAAATAAGTTGTGAAAAATATAGATTAAATAAGTTTAATCATCACGAACAAAGGCCGTAGAGGCGCGCAAATTAATTAACTCATTTTTTGACTCTCAGCAGATCTTTTCTTTTTATTTTTATTTTAATCAATCTAAAAAAAAGAGCTTACGAAAAATATTGCACATGATATCATCGAGTTGATCGTTGGAGGGGAATTAAAATATTATAAGCTCTCAAAATATTCGCAGAATTTGAATCATAAATGATGACCTAATAAGCATTGAGCCCAAGCATAATATGAACAACCTATAAAAATGAGCTAATCGTATTTATCCAATTGAATATTCTGATCTACCTTTTGAGAATAATTGCTTAAAGACTTGCACAAACATTATTAATATTAACACTAATTAATAGTGTTATTAATATTTAATAAAGTGTAAAGCCTCTGTGGAGGATACTATAATATTTGAGATGAAGATTGTAACTTCGAATATATTATTTGTATTTATATTTATTATTACCAAGCTTCCTTAACTAAACTCATTACTGATGCCTGTAGGTGTGCTTTCAACATTTTGACAAAACTCTAGCGACATCTGACTACAATATCATATATATATTGCCCCCACAGGAGCAATCAGTCAGTTTCTTCAATTTGTCTGTCGGCATATCAAGTCCGCTCTATTCAAACTTTGACCTGCCTAAAAGAGCAAAACTTTCTTGTTTTAAGTTCAACTCATATGAATCATCGCAGCTGAGCGCTTTAGACTCAAATTGATTTTCGAATGCTTTTCATTTGTATGAAATAAGTTGCTCATGTTGCAGCCCATTTTTCACATGAATTTCCGTTCATTGAGCCTTCGAGGAGTGCTCGCTCAATGTGCAGTAGTTGCAACCTTTTTGGTTGGCCCTGCCACATGCCACATGCCGCTTAATAGCAGTCTAAAGCATTGTTGTTCTTGCAGTTGGCCGCACACAAAAGGAGCGATAACAACGATAACATTTTAGCACATAAATTACAAATTCATGAAAAATTTTACGCTCGTGTTGTGCATTTTTGTTTTGTTTTGTGTTGTTTGTTGCTGTTGCTGATGTTGATGTTGCTTTTGTTGTTTGTTGTTTGTTTTCTGTTTTTGGCGGCAAACGCATTGCATGTTGCCGCTGCTGGCATTTATGTTGCTCGCCACCAGCAACATGGCTACACTCAGCAAAAAAGATCGAACTGAATTTCAGAAATGCACCAATGCTAAAATCAGCTTATTATTCAGAAAGTATATTTCCGAATATCAGATTTATCTTTTTTTAATTTTAGTGTACAATTTTGGAAATTTAGAAAAATATGTCTAATTTTCGGGATGTTTTGTTTTTCAAGAAACTGTATCATAGACATTTTAGATATTTTTCAGTAATTCATTCGTTTAATTTATACATTTTAGAAGTGCCTTCCTTAATAATAGAAAATATTTCTTGACAACGAAAGCTTTTCTAAATTGAATTTCTTATGTTAAAAGTTGATTTAAAAAGGTATTTCTTGGTATATATTATTTATTAATTATTATGACTTTTATTATTTCTTAAAATCAGAAAATGTTTCCAGTCTTCAGCAATATTACTTTTTTTCATGTGAATCATTTCCTTCTTTTTTTTTTTGCTGAGTGTGTAGAAAGAACAGATATATGTATGTGTGTGTGTGTGTGTGTGTGTGTGTGTGTGTGTGGGTTAGGCTTTGCCTTAGTTGTGCAGCAAAGGGTGGCAGGCAAAGGTGCAGCGCGGTCAACGCTTTATTTGCAATTCATTTCAGCAATGGGATTGCGCCTGCCACAGGCATCTGTGTTTGGCCAGATGTGAGTTTTTTTTAGTTTTTGGCAACGATTTTTTTGGGGGCTTTATGGCTTCATTTTCATGGCGCATTGCAATCAATTTAAATGTTAATCAATTGCTGGCAAATGCGTTAAAAGTGAAATGCGTACGCAACAAAAATCGCTGCCCCAAAAACCTAAAACAAAAAAAAGGTGAGTTTATCACAACTGTGGTAACTGTCTGGTGGCAGGCAGGCAGGCAGCCAGGCAGCCAGGCAGCATGTTGTATGAAATAATAAGCGCGTGCGGCAAATGTGAATAAATAAATAATGCTGGCAAAAATGGGAAACAGCCCTGTTGACGGCGAATGGAATTTAAATCAAAATAAGTGCAACCGACGCATGCCACACCAATTTGTTTGCTTATTTTAGGGCGAAAGTTGCCGCGCCAGCGACACGCAGCATTTTAAGCCAACACTCGCAAAAAAATGGCTTTAAATTAGATTGCCTCTTCTAAATTTTTTAGAAATGTTTTCTATTCATTAAAAAATAAATTTCCAAAGTGAAAAATAATATACGAAAAAAATTGGTTTAAGGTAAAAAGTTCTTTTTATTTTTGAGAAATGATTTCTATTATTAAAAATGATCCACAAGGATATGCGGGATATGGACTATGGGAATGGACGCCATGGTTAGAATGACCAGAGATACATATACTCGGAAAACAGATGGCGCGGTTTTTAGAAATAATTTCCAAACTTCAGTGCCATCTTTTTTTCTGAGTGAAGGCTCTAGAATATATAACTTGCCTCAGATGCCTCAGCAACAGCAGCAACAGCAGCAAAAAACAAAAAAAAGTTGAGCACAAGCAAACAAATTTTAGTCATAGTTTGATTTATGCCTCGAGATATGTGTCTACCTCCAAAAGAGGCGCATTCTCTACAGTTGCAACTTAATTTGCAATACAACGCAGCAAGCGCAAAAATAATGTGCAACAAAATGGAGTCGCTGCAGCCCCGGCTACTGAAGCACCTCAAATGAACAGCAGTGAGTAGAAAAGATTGCCAAGATGAAGTCTCCAAAACGGGAAACGAGGAAAAATGTAAAGAGGAAATGATGGGAAAAATTCCAAATGCTTAAATTGCATTTGGTCGATTTTGAGGATTTTTCTATTTTCGTTGGTTAAAAGGACTGCGAGCGAAAAAACAAATGAAAGCAAATAATAAATAGATGAAAGCTGCTCAGCGGCAAGAAAAGACATAAGAAATGTCAACATTGCAATAAAAAAGTATAAAAATAAAAGGTACTTTGCATAAGGACAAGCAGCAAACATTTCGAAAGTACTTTTATTGGTTTAAGCTGCTAGCAACTTAGTCGAGAAACAGAGGGAAACTTTCGGAAACAGCTGCTAGCCAAGTTGGTTAAATATTCTCTCTGCGCTTTCTTTTTCGACCACATTATAAACTTGAAGCGAAGCGTAACTGAAGTTGTCCTACAATATTTAAATATTATAATTATAATTTTATACATACACTATTCATTTGTGTAAATTTTCATATCTTTTATATATATTGTTGATATCCTCTATGAGACTGTTATGCATTTGAGACCTAAGTGAAGTATTTGCTATTTATTTTCCTATTCCTAGATTAGGGAATATTCTTCCTACTCCTCTCTTCTAACTTCTAACGATTCCTATGCCTATTCCTATCGTTATTCCTAGTACTATTTATATTCCTATTCCATTTCCCTCTATATCTTTGTAGTGAGAGTATTTATATTCCTGTTTATATTCCTACTCCTAAAATAGGAAATACTCTTTCTATCCCTATTCCAATCTTCCTCTTCCTGTTTGAAAAACTCATTTGGCTCCTACATTTCTGCGTATCGGAAGCAGAGACAATAAATTAAATGCAATAGCTGTTCAGTTGTTCGGCTATTGTAATCGAGAGCAATATAGATATCTATATCATATTTAATGGGGTCTGCGCTGCCCGCTGGTTTTGGGGTGCACATAAATTTATAAGCCCAACCGAACAACAAAAAGTTTTTTCGCACTTTAATTTTGTTTATCTCAGGGAGGAGCAGTGGCAGGAGGAGGAGGAGGAGTTCCTTGTTGACTCGAAGGTCGAGCTGCTGGGCTGTGCGTGTGTTTAATTGCTGGGACAATTAAAAACAATTTTGCAGAAGGCAGCCGCTCGAGTTGGGGCAATAAATTTAATTGGCCGCAGTGCCACGCCTCTTCCCCCAAAAAAGATGCCCATTTTGACTTTTGTTGGCTTCTACCTCCCCGCTCTCTCTCTCTCTCTCTCTCTCTTTCTGTCTTTTTTTCTCCCTCTTTAGTTGTCTCCATCGCTATCTGCAGTTCCATTTCCAGCTTCATCTCCGTCTTGGGTCACTTTTTGTTTTTTTTTTGGCCATTTTTGCACCTAGTGACTGGAGGTGTCTGTCTCTCTCTGCGTGGGGCATGCCGCAATTTATGCGGCTGTCAAATGCAACCCAGCTTGATTTTTATTGGCAGCAAACACGCAGCAAGAGCCACCCACACTCCCCACCCCCGTTGGCTTCTTTCGTGTAATTGCATTGAGCACATAAATCAATTGAATTGCATTTTCATGCGACAAGTTTGGCCAAAACCTCATCCAGCTGCCCCTGCCCCTGCCCCTGCCCCTGCCACACAACCCCTTTCTCTTTAGCTGGTCGCGCCCTTGACTGCAAGTGAAAGCCAAAAGTAGTTTTTCCTTAGAGCTGTCTTTCATCTTTTCCTTTTCCCCATTTGCTGATGTGAAACCCTTTCAAGCGTGGAATAATCAATTGAAATTGCATGCAATGCGTCAAAGCCAAAGTCCAAAATGGAGAAAGGGGCTGGGGCTGGGGCAGTGGCTGGGGCAAGGGGCAAGTGGGGTAAAAACCAACGTCATCACTGATGTGAAAGATGAAGTCAATTCTCTGCTCTATGCTACCCGTTCCCCTCCCGTTCCCCTTGCAGCATCCATTCATTAGTTGTGGCTTGTGGCTGCTTCCAATTTCCAAAAAATATTCAGAGTTCTGTGCACGCAGAGAGATTATCAGCACTTCATTTATTGCTTATCAAATTGTATGATTAATGCTCTTTCTTCTATATTTTCATTTATATATATTCATATTTTAATTCTTTTTCATTTCTCATAAATACACTTAAGATTTTATATTTTTAATTATAATTTTTTGTTATATTATCATTTATATTGTCATTTTTATAATTTCTATTTTATATTCTGAATTTTACATTTTACATTTTATATATTATATTTTTCTTGTTGTGAGCTCTGTGCACGATTATCAGAGCTTTATTTATTGCTCATCAGATTAAATGACTAATGTGCTTTGTTGGACTTTTTCTCATTTGGCTTATTCTATGGAAATGTCAGCAACAGTTTTTCACAGCTCAAAAGCAAGTCTTGTTATTTATATTATTTTCAAATTGTCGAGCATTTTATTGGAAAAGTTGTGGCTTTTAACGCACTGTTGATTTGCTCTGCAGGCGGGTTAGATGCCCACAAAATCGTGTTCTACTCATTTTGTATATACATTTATATATATATATATATATCAAATAAATGCCATGAATTTTTCATAGGCGCTGTGGCAACAAGTTGTCTGCCACAAGTTGTGACGCTGTTGCCGCACAGAAGATAGACTTCACTTCTGTTGTAGATAGATGGTGAATATAGTACGCAGGTAAGATCATATTAGCTTAAGCTACTCAAGTTTTATTTCTCTGCACACTCTCTAATCATCAACAACTTTCGGTCTGCTTGGGTTTCCCCAAGTCAATCATGAATAAAATAATATATAATATATATATATATAAATTATATATTTTGTTGTATATTTTATGTATACTATAAATTTTAATATTGTGTATTTTAAATTATATATTTTAGAGCTTACATTTTATATTATATTGCCGTTGTTGTTTCATACATTTTGAACTCGAGCAGTCAATTTGAGATTTTACTTTAATAAATTTGTGATTTTCTCTAATATTTTTGACATATTTGAATCGTTTACTGCATTTAGTTTACACTAAATAGATTTCCACACATTTCGTTTCTGCTGTGCCCCATTTGAAGTGCTGACACACTTAGAAATGTGCGTGCGAGTGTGTGTGGCAAGTAAGACGCCCGCATTTGCCGCACATGAGGCACATAGACACTCACTTTTACAGTCACACACACACATTCAGATCCACAGGCCATTAATCAGTGAGGGCAGCCAAACAAAAGTATAACTCATCAACGCACAAATTACAAAGACAAACGATGACTGACAATGGCTAGAAAAGCTTTGTAGCAGCGTGTGGCACTTGCCACCACCAACACCACTTACACTGCCCACAATCCACACATGGGGAGAGTATTTGTTAATTAAACAAATGCCGCAGTGACATGTGCACATCAGCGCATGATGACTGGCGTTTGGCGTATGCTGCATGCAACATGCAGCATCCAGCGCCATTTTGCGGTTAACTGCATCTGCAGCCCCCAAAACTGGAGGGCAGCGAGTGGGTATGCTTTGGATTTTTGGGGGGGCTGACTTGCACACAATGCTAGTTGTCACACACACACACACAACACACACACACTCACACATAAAATTGGTGGCGCCGCGTAGAGCGACTCCGCATGCAATTTAATTTATTTCAATTGCAGTTGAAATTATTGCGACAGGCGACAGGCGAAAGACGACAAACTGCCGTCGCAAACAGAAGCTTCAGCAATTTGCTCATATTTTGTATTTCTGTATTTCTTTGTTTGTTGCATGCAACCTACCCACCTACCCCCCATCCGCGACTGTGCGTAAACAAATTCTGGGGCGAAGAAAGCGTCAATTTCAATAAAGCAGACGCGTTTCGCTTCGAGCTGACAAGGATCATCATCAAAACAATCAAAACAATCATAATGATGATGATGATATTGGTGATAATGATTATGCGGTTGCCTCATGTGTATTTTGGCTGCTTGCCACAGTGTCAAAGCTGACGCGCTCAAACTTGCATCGATGCGCAGCGCTTGCCACATTTTGTGGCAAACTAGCTCGGGTTTCAAGCTGGAAACTAGCTCATTTTCCCAAATTTACTCAGTTTGAGGAAGGGCAGTGCTTGCAACTAGCTGAGGCAGTCTAAAGTTGAGATTCGTTCACTAAAGCGAGTTTTTCAGTTACTGAAATATTTAAGATCCCAAATTTAAATAAGATTTTATTAATTTAAATATAATTAATTTAAAACTGTTCACTTTTTTAAATTCTTAATTGGCTTTAACTTCATTTAACGTGACTAATAGCTTAAGAGTCTGAAGAGTAGAATGCTGCGCTTATTTCTCCTTTCGTTGCCACTGCACTCTGGGGCAGATTGACTTTTCTATGCTATGAATTGACCAATTAAATCTTAAGTCCAATCAATTCATAAGCACCCTGGAAAAATTAGGCATATTTTTTCTAAATCTGAGCTTTTATTACGCTGACTTTGAAGTCAGATTTTCGATCAGAAATTCGACAAAGTTTAACCAATCTTTGTGCTTGGTAAAATGCATATTTACTTTTCAATTAAAACCTTAATGTTAATCAAGGAAATTAATCACAAAAATGTAAAGAATGTTAGTACTAAAACACGCATTGATTTTTGATTGTTAAACATTATTTCTCTGTATTAGTTTGTTATATTCAAAAATTCAAAAAAGTCTAAGCGAAGTTGGGACTAACTTTCTGCTAAACGAAGCCAAACTGTAAATATTCAGAATATGCTGCCTGTGTCGATTGATATTAGTTGACGATAAATAATTAAATAAATAGAAGCTTGTTGTTTTGTTCAGTTGTTATACACTTTTGTCGATTTGTACCACTGTGCACAGTGTGCGTGTCTGATGAATACGCTGGTGTTATAAGTAGCCCGCAGCTGGGCGATTTCAGCAGCAGCTCGAGTTGCCCTCTTTCCAAATATATTTAATGTGGCCATAACGAACTGCACTTGGCCTGGCCCAAACAACAGCAGCGCAGCAACTTTTGCAATGCAAGTCGCCATGGGTGGCAACTCCCCCCCAGATACTGTTGCAGTGGCAGTTGTTGTTTGTTTTTGCTGTTGTTGTTGTTGTTATTGTTGTTGCACAGTGCGCCACAGAGTTTCAAGTGTAAATTAATTTATGAGGCATGCGGCGTCAACGGCGCCGCGCTGTTTGAGTTTGGTTTGGTTTGGTTTTGCTTTGGGTCAGCGATGCGCGAATAGCCATAAACATAACACCCACATACCATATATACCACCCCCCCTTCCACACCCCCCTCCATATACCGCAGCTGCCCCTTGCCATTTTGGCCATTTCGCAATTTGAAATGTCAGCCAAAGTGTGAAATTTCATATTGACAAATGAAGCCTGGCGCAGAGAGAGAGCTGCATAATTGAACAACCCACAGCAGTTATACATATTCTACATATACATATATACGATTCAATGATAGTCGGCAATTGAGCAAGTTATAAACATATATATATATATATAAATACAGTTGCAAAAACAATAATAGCACCACTCTCACATAACAAATGATGTCAAAGATATCTTTTTCAAAATTTGTTAATCTTAAGTAACTTATAAAATAAAATAATAGCAGCATTTTTTAAATGTGCACATATAATTATGAAAATTATAAATAAATAAAAAATTAAAGCTGAGATTATTTTACCAATTTAGTTGCATTGCTTTGAAAAACTGCAAAACTAATAATCGGTTCTTTCATTCGTATTCGAAAAATGTTGGAGTCGTGCTATTATTTTGACCGCTACTGTGTATGTATTAACGATATATTGATGGTTCTGTAAATGTCTCACTTACCTTTTAATGCGGCGATGACGAAGAGCGCAGCAATCAAATTGAAACAGGCAAACATTTTGTGCTTTTATTTGGATTTGAAACTCGTCCCGTTAATTGTTACAAAGTCACACTGTAAAGATAAGAGCGAAAGAGAGAGAGAGTGAGTGAGTGAAAGAGACAGAGATAGAGATATGGGGGAGGTGGAATAACAAACAAACATGAGTTGAAATGAACAATTTGACTATTATTATACACATGTATCATCATCATAAATATTTGTTTATCTTTTCTTTTCTTTTGTCATTTCTTTTTCGTTTCTTTTTTTTTGACAACCCCGCCTCGCTTTAGATTCTACACTCAGCGAAAAAGTGGCTATGATATTTAGACAAACGGCGGAAAACTAAAATCGTATATCATAAAACTGATCATTTTTTCAGTTTTCAGGTCGATTTTCTAAATATATGTGCTACTTTTGTAAAATTGGAAAAGTTTTGGTTTTAGTTTATTTAAAATGTTTTCTAGTGCGATTTTCTGAACGTCTGACTGAATTTTCCCAAATGTTTTCTATTATTAAAAAATACATTAAATAGTCCCTTTTGTCTTAGAAATATATGCTTCGAATTATAAGCTGAGTTATGCTTGAATTTCAGTACGACTTTTCTAAAATTAGAAATGTTTTTTTCTCTACTTTTGTATAAATTTATCCTGGAATTAAGATAAAGAATTAAGATAAAGCCTGGTTCGTAGATACAGATATATATATATATATAATTATTGAATAATTAGCTGACTTATACTGGGTAAATCGTTTCAGTTTGCTGGAATATTTAATTTTTTTCCAAGTGTGGCCGTCTAGACGCCCCGTCGTTGTGGCAGACACATGCAATTTGTCGCTTGTTTAGCACGCCATAATAGAGACACATAACAATTTGCCGGCTATCCCAATCCACGTTCCCAATTCTCATTCCCATTCCCATTCCCGTTCCCATTCCCATTCCCGTTCCCCCCTCTTCCCGGTTCCCTTTTCCGGCTGTAAGCCACTCCGTTTTTCAGCTCACAGCAAGTGTCAAGCGGAAGCGCCACCTGTGCCGATGCCGATGTCGATGTCGATGTCGAAGTCGATGTTGGATGTTGTTGATGTTGTTGATGTTGATGTCGAATGTCATCATTCAAATGTCATTCGCTCACACAAATTGTTGTTTGACACGGCATGCCGCTAATCAAAATGGAACATATACCTGCACACCTGCACACACACCTACACACATACACACTATACATGTGTCAATCAACACCACAGGCACAATACACACACTCACACACACACACAGACAGACACACACCCATCTCTCCCATTTTCCCATGTGCAATTAAGCGCTGCAAATACGAATCGTTATTGTGGACAGCAGGGGGGAATAGTGGGGAGGGGGCGCACAGGAAGTCTGAAACTATCCTCGACCACGCCCACACACACACACACACACACACACACACACTTACATATCACTTTTGTCATTAGTTTTGTCCATTGTCCAAGGCAAGTGAAAAACACAATCAGCAATCGAAACCCAATTTCCAAAATCAAAATCCCAATTCGACATCAGTAGCGGGAGGGGGTGAGGGGGTTTTGGGAGGGGGGAAGGGGGAAGGGGAAGATGAAAGGAGAAGGGGGTGGTGGGTTTTTCATTTTGGAAAATCACTCGTTGATTGTCATCGGTAGGTGTGACTAATTGTTGGTCATTTATCTTCGCTTTTTGTCTTCGCTTCCAGATTCTCTCTTTCCCTGCTTGCTTTTTTGGCTCGGGTTTTTCGGCTTCCATGGAATCCATGAATAATTTCCGTTTCTCTTGTTCTGGAGGGAGAAACTGGTGGGTGTGGAGTGGGGGAAGGGGGATCTTTAACTGTTTAGCTGTGAGCTGTGAGCTGTGCCCCCAGTGGACTACTGACTGTTTGTCTAAATTAGATACATTGGCCACACACAAATGCCTCTAATTGATGGGACCAGTTGCTGCTGTTCTTGACCGTGGCACAGCAAATACATACACAGAACAGCAGATACACACACACACACACACACACACATTTTAAGCCGGATGAATCGTGCATCAATATTCATTTAGCTGAGTGCTTGCGTAATCGATACGAGCAACATTTAAATTTTGCTACACAATTTGCATGTTATTTAAATTTGACGGATATTTATTGTAGTCCATAGAAACTTGACTTTACTTTATTAATAAATAATTACAGACTCCCTTTAAATGCCAATCAACATTTATTGTTCTCCATAGAAACTTGACTTTACTTTATTAATAAATAATTACAGACTCTCTTTAAATGTTCAACTGCACACGGGAATTTATTTCTTTCTACAGGAACTTGACTTTACTTTATTAATAAATAAATAAAGACAATTTAACAGCATTTAAATTTGTAAAATGATTTGCACATCATTTAAGTCTGAACTGCAGATTGGTCTCAATACTTTTTAATAATTAAATAAATACTCTATTTAATAATATTACCTGCAAATTAATATTTATTATAGTCAACGAAAACATGCTTTTACATTAAGAAATGTTAAAGGATAGGTTTCTATTGAAGAGAGTTTCAATTTGACTTTCATTAGTTGTCATTGCAATACTTTGTTTAAATGATTAATGATTTTGTTAAATAAATAACTTAACTTGAAACTTGACTCTATTTACCTGTAGATTGGTATTTATTGCAGTCTATGAAAACGTATCTTAACTTTAAATAGAATCTGCTTCTTATTGTTATTATAAAAATAAAGAATCTTTTACAGTTAAGCCAAACAAATTTAAATTTAGAAATAAATAAATAAAGATTCGTTTATACATTGCTAAGCATAATTTTAGCCAAACAAATTTAGATAAAGGAATTATTTGTTCTCCTTTTTTCAAAGATACGCTTCACTTTTAAGGCTTTCATTACAAGCTCAGCGTGCCACAAATGGTGGCATATTCAGCACTGCACAATTTTGATTGACAAACGCTTGGAAGGCGGCCAAATGGAAGACACTTTCAGTCACTGACAAAGACTGACAAATATTACACCCAAAATGATTGTCAAAAATTGCTCACATGCAATATTTCTGACTCGGCTTGGATTTAAGCCGGGGGCCTGTTTCTGGATGGTTGTTCAGAATGTGCACAGATATCAGATAACTAGCTGTAAATGCCCCAATGACTTGCAATACATGTGTAAATGTCAGATACACAGATACCACTGTGTGTGTGTGTGTGTGTGTGTGTGTGTGTGTGTGTGTGTGTGTGTGTGTGTGGGAAGCAACCCCTGAAAGCAAATGCTATGGTAACACTTACAAGGCCTGTGAATGTGAATTTTCCCTTGCCCTCACCTGTATTTGGGGTGTGTACACTAAGAAAAAAATCAACCTTAATTGCAGTGAATTGCCTCCAAGTGAAAATCGCCCCAAAAAAATAATATTATTCTAGTTTTTAGAAACAAATGCTAAATATTTGAAATCAAGAAATGCAAACCCTGGTTTTTAGAAAGCCACAAACACAAACTTTCTAAGAATACTTTCTAAAGTAAGAACTCTAAAAAAACATACTGCAATAATAACAAATATTTTCTGTAATTTTAGGAAGAAATAAAAACTAATTTTTATATATGTATATTTTGTTCTTCTCAGTGTATTTTTTCATTTCCCTACTTGCCTATTTGCTTATTTCCTTATTTTTCACTTTTTCTCTTGCTTTCATTGTTTCTTTGTTTTTTTTTTCGGGCCGACAGGTGCACACACACTCACGCACACACACACACACACACACACACACACACATATATACACACACACACACGTGGGTCCTTTTTCAAACTAATTTCAGCCATCAGATAGGGCAGCTGAGTGTAGGTGAGCTAGGGGTTGTTAGAGGAGGGGAGGGGAGGGAGGGGGAATTGAGTCACATTTTGCTCGCGTGTCTTGACTAATTTGCATAATTTGGCCGTTAAGTGGCGGAAAAATGTAATCGAATGAACAGATAGGCAACTAAACAACCCCCACCCCTCCTTCCACTCGCCCCTATTCACCCCCTATTTTTACTAGCACTCCAACTGTAATTAGAACGTATCACACAGCATATTTTCTTATTTTCTTCTTCTGTTTTATTCTCTTTTTTTTTTTTGAACATTCACTAACTTAAATTAAAGCCAAATGAGTCTCAATGCAATTCTCCCTCTGCCCCATGTACCCCCCACCCCTACGTACCCCTTGGGGCAGCCCCTCAAGTGAGCAAAAGCTAACCTTTTCCAGCTATTGGCCCCGTTGGCAAGTTGGGTGTTAATAAAAAAAAACACTGCTTACACCAACTTCAACAATGTCAAGATACTTTTACAATGCGCTTCATTGGTTTTTTAGTACTTTTGGGGTTTTTATTGTGACCAACCCCCGACTTCACCCCTCCTCCCTGCTGCACATATATATAGATATGTGAAAAAACACATTACTATGGCAGCCATGCCCCTGCCACAATTCACATTGTGCTTCACAATTGAAAATTGTCAAGTTATCAATTACAGCGAATGATTTTCCTTATGTGCAGAAAGTGTGCAAAGGTTCCATTTACTCTTAGCAGACAATTGAAAGTGTATAATGTATCATAAATCAATACGTGCAGACATATATATACGATATATAGAGATATATAGTCCGAAACTGCTGCAGAAAAAATAATTGCACCATTTACGCGTTCTTTTTAAAGTTCGTTTACTCATTTCTAATTTTTATAATTGTATTTGCACATTTGAAAAATTATTCATTATTATTTCTTTTTGTTAGAATTTGTCTTACTTGTAAAATTGGGAGTTTAGTTTTGATCTACAGGCCAAATCGTTATCAAAATGCTCTAGAAAATGACCCATACCCAGTAATCTGTTTTCTTTTTGCGAATAGTTTTAACATGGAAATCGACACAAATCAGATTTTCCACTTCAAATACAGCATTATTCTGGAAGTTAACCCATATTTCAAAAGACCTCGTTCAAAAATCGGAATTTGATCAATTTATAGCTATACAAATCAGATATTCCAATCGCCACTGGCTATATTTTCAAATCGATTTCAAAACTGCTCATGGATAAACGAGAAGAAGATACACATGAAGAAGGAGAATTTGAAGCAGAAGAAGAAACTCTCTCAAATGGTCCAGGGCCATAAAAAAGCAGGCAAGTTCTCAGCTAATAAACTAACAGAAATGCGCAGCTGAAAAGCTGTATAAACAAAATCGTGCCAAGCTTGGCGTATATACGATTTGATACCCTCTAATTTGTTTATATTGTGCTAAATGCACAGCTAGAAGCAGCAACAATAAGAACAATAACGAAATAGGCAATACCAGCAAGTGCCATAAAAAATGAACAAACAACGAGCGATTTCTTTTTGTGAATTACAAATTTATAAACTGCCAACTGTTGGGCAAAGAGAAAGAGAGAGGGAGAGGGGATATAGAGAGGGGAGACAGGGGAGGGTTTGGGAAGGGGTAGCACTATATTGGATAAGGCTGTGGGTACACACGGAAAGAAAAATGACACTGAGTTTTAGAAAATTCTTTCTTGTTTTTAGAAATAATTTCTGAATATAAAAAAATATTTTTCTTAAAACTAGAAAGATTTCCCTTAAATCAACATTCCCAAAAATATAATGTTATATTTTCTATTACTAAGATAATAATAATGATAGGGTTGCTTGAAGAAAACACATGTCTTCTGCATATTAAGATGAGTTCACGTTTGGCTTCAAGAAATATGGAATTTCTTAGAGTGTAATGCATGAATATTTATGCAAACGTCAATGCAATTGAGTTTTTTGAGTTGCCAGCACTCGTATTTTATTACAACTCGTGCAACACACACACACACACACAGAACACACACACACTGAACACACACGGAACATATGCATTTATGGAACGTGGCAAATTGAAATGTAGTCGTTCCACGTGACGTATGAGTGATGATGCGTGTGTAAACATGCACAGCTATCTATCGAGTGTGTGTGTGTGTGTGTGTGTGTGTGCACACTCATAGCATATGATTAGTTGATGTAACACCACTTGCTGGATTCCAAATTAGGTTGCAGCGTTCACATGGCGCCAATTCAAAAGAAGAAACACTGAAACGTTAACAAATCAAACAAGACAGAGACAGCAATACACTGAGAAATACAACTGCCATTTCTAAAAATAAAAAATAAAATTGCACGAGTTTATAAACTATCGGAAAAGTTTATATGTGTGAAATCTTAAAGTACCAACAATAAGTACAACTATAAGTAATAATAAATATACGTATAAAAAAGCTAAAATAATATAAAATAATTACCACAATAAACATTTTAAATATTTTAAATAGTCCACAATGAATTTTTGAAATGCAAACCCTGTTTTTTTTGAAAATGTACTTGCTGAATAATGAAGCTGAACCATTGGTGTCAAAAGTATAACGAAATTCTAAAACCTACGTCGTTTTTTTGCTGAGTGTATAAGTCGAATCTCCACTCTATCCGCCCTCTTCCTTACACCTTTAGTTAGCATCGATCTATGTGCTTACTTATGCACATTAGAGCCACTTGAGTCTGTGTGGCCATAACTGCAATGATTGACTGACTGGCTGACTGAGTGATTGAGTGATTGACTGATTGACGTATTGTTTGCTGCACACAATTTGCCCATATTGATTTGCATTTCCCCATCCACGAGGCCTGCCATAATTCATTTGATTGATATGGCTTTTTAGCCAATATCATTTCATATATATAATTTTATAAATTATTTTGGGGCGCTTTGTTTTATTGCCGCTAATTTGACTGTCAATCAATGGAAATGTTCTTTTGTTTTGTTTTGTTTTGTGTTTTTTTTTTTCACATTTGCCTCTAGTCGTTTTTCATGCATTTTCATTGTCCCATTTTTGTGATACATTTGTTTGTTGGACGCCGTGTTTTTGGCGTGGCGTGTTTTCCATATGCATGTGTTATTTATTATTGCATCTGTTTATCTTGTTCTTGTTGTCGTCGTTTTGGCTGTGAATTCAGTTTGTGCATAAATTGGTTTATTTATTTCACAACAGACCCAATTATTGGCTGCATTATACAAATTCAGATCCCATATTATTCACAAAACGAGATCATAAACCGCTCAATGTATAAATTAAGCCGAGAGAAGAAATCTCATAAAAGTTGCTGTTCTTTTAATAGATTTGTTTAATTTCTTTTTGGGGTTAACAGGGTGTCACAGGCAAAGCAGAATGTGAAACCGAATGGAATTTGGGTGTCGATGATGTTCCATTATGATGCTTGGTTTCTTTGGCATCATCATAATATCAGTTCCATTTTCTGGGTTTTAAGAAATGTTTAACTTGGTTTCTGTTGCCGATCTCGATGCTAAATTTCAATCGATAAAAATACGGTTTTTTTTTTGGTACAGATTAAATAAATAAATAATTATGAACTAAATTTTATATTGTGTATTTGTATTATGTGAAATAATGAAATTAATATTTAGTTTTAGCTAAAATTCCTTATCTGCTTTTGTAGAAGCGATTTTCCTCATGTTTGCAATCGCATTTTTTCCAATAAATTAAAAGAAACCCACTTGAAAGTTAGCCAAAGTCATTCTAGATACTTGAAAGATCAGCGATTATTATAATTCACATACGGCGTACTCTGTTTTAGACCCTGATTTCTATATGGTCTATCCCATAAATAGCAGTCACTCTTTTTGAGTAAATACTGCAATATTTACGAGTATACAACCGAAATAATACTCTTTTATCCACTTATGGGTTAGCCATAGATTTTCTAGATACTTCAAAGATCAGCACTTGAAATTGCGGCCACTTAAAATGGATGCAAGTATCTTGTTTATGATACCTTTGGTTGCCCTTGAGGGCGGAGCAGAGAGAGCCAACTGAGAGGAGCACTTGACTAAAGTGTGAAGGGCAATGTGAAATTGAGAATTGGGAGTCAGATTTAAACAACAACAAATATAAACACAGCATTTGCCAGCAGCCATCAAAAAGCAAGAAGTGCCAAAGGTATTTCAAAATACTCGCAATAATAATAACGCCAGTTTTAAATTAAATTGTATTCTTTACGTTATCATTTTTAAATTTCTGCTGAATTATTTCATTCAATATATTGGCTTGATTTTAAATTTAAATTTGAGCTATTATTTTCATATTTTTGTTTTGAATTTGTGGGCTTTTTTTTAGTATAGATTAAATAAACCGAGGCTCTGTTTATTTTCATTATATTTTTTATTGTAAGCTTCAATTAGTCACCATTAAAATAATATAATTTATGGACAGAGAAATTGAGAATCGGGAATCAGATTTATACAACTACAACAAAAGCGCCAAAGGCATTTCACAATTTTCACAATGCTCGCCAAAATAATAATTGCCAGTGGAATTTTTGCATTGTTTTGTAAACTGAATATTTTATGGGGATTTTCGAATGCCAAAAATAATTTATCAAATTTCTCAACGAGCAAAATGCATTTCCATAGAAAACACAGATATGCGTTTACAGATGTGTATCTGTGTGTGTGTGTGTGTGTGTGTGTGTGTGCGTGTGTAGCTCAATTTAATTGCCTACATAATATTTGTCTTTCGTTTTATGATTTTGCATGCATGCGAGTATTTTTAATGAATTGCAATCGGAGCAGAAAACTGAAGGCTCAAAAGTTTCTCTTCGAGATAAAACATTTGCAGGTTTTTCACATGAGAGCGACAGACAGACAGAGAGAGAGAGAGAGAGAGAGAGAGGAGAGAGAGAGAGAGAGAGAGAGAGAGAGAGAGATAGAGAGAGAGTACATAATTTATGCATGAAAGTATTTCAGCAAGCTTTGGTCTTCAAGTTTTGCAGGCCGTTTAATAAAAAGGGAAGGCTATCAATAATGCAGTTTGGCAATCTGGCCAAAACCAAAAATCAAAATTGAAAATAATCGAAGAGGAAAGGAAAAAGAAGAGGATGAAATCAATGCAAATGCATAACTCAAAGTTGTCTGAACTGCCAACAAACAACGAAATTCCTAATTAAGGCCAAGTTAAAGATCTGACTTAAAGAAATTTCTGTTGTTCAGCACATTTTTCCAGCATTTTTGCTAATCTTCGTTTAAGTTGTTGGAAAATTACATTATTCAGCTCAAACAGCACAGTTTAAAGCAACGATTTGCTAAAAGTGATCGAATTTGGGGTTTTCTGGGTTTACCAATTCCTTTCTACAAATGCTGAATCATTTTACATTTTAATTTACATTTTAATAGCCCCAGATTTATAATAATACTTAATTTTATTTATTTTCACTTCTTTTATATTATTTAATTTGCAACCTTTATTTTTAATTTCAATTTTATAATTTACTTTTGTGTTTATCTCGTTGTAACTCTGATTTGTAACTTTAATTATAATTTAATATTATGCAATTAAAGCTACGAGTTGAAAGAAGGACAGTTTCACCTAAAACTCCGCTTAGCTTTCTTAAAATGAAAAACAATCTAGAAACTGAACTGTCGCTTTCAGCCAGTGTCATTTTATCATAACCAACATGTCCATCAAGCAAAGAGCCCAAGATGGGGTTAAGGGCTACGGATGACGTTGCTTCAACTGCGTAAATGAGTTAACCGCAAAATGTCAACAATGCCCAACAAGCTGCCCTCTGACCCCGCCCTCTCCACCCCCCCCAACCCCCGCCTGCCCCATCTGCCCCCTAAAAACCACAGACACGCACAGACAGCAAAGGGAGAAATGGGGAGAGAAACTCAGATGAAGTGGAGTAGAAAGTGAGAAAAGAAGTGCAAATAAAATCAATCAATTTGTGTGGCAAGAAGAAGAAGACTTACCACAGCAACAACAACAACAGCAATAACAAGCGGTTTTCTCTAAGTGCACAGCGACACTGAAATCTATTTGCCAGAGTGTTGAGAAAAGTTGAGAACAATTTCAAAAAAGAGTTGAAGAAATTGAGCAAGATTGAGGGAGGAAACGAAAGAGAAAGAGAAAGAGAAAGAGAAAGGGAGAGTGGGGGAGTGAAAGAGACGGAGAGAAGCTAAATTCACACGGCTTAGGGGACACACTTGGTGTGTGTGTGTGTGTGTGTGTGTGGGTGTAATTAATAAACACAACTAAAACTAAACCCAAACAACAAAAACAACTGCGAGAAAAAAAATGTTCAAGTGTCGATTGATTTAGCAGCTAAATTTTCAGGCAACGATCGATCGGTGTGTGTGCGAGTGTGTGTGTGTGTGTGTGTGTGTGTGTGTGTGTAATAACAGTCGTATTTTTGGGGAAAATTCGTGAAGACCGCAAAACATAAAAATCAATCAACACGCGCGCTTAATAGACAAGAAAGAAGAAAAGCGGCTCATCAAATGTATCTGCCAGATACGAATTCGAAATGTATCTGCAGCTGGTAAATGTATCTGTATCTTTAGCTGCGTTGAGCGATTGCCAAACTGACAAATTGCCTTTGTCTCTAATTTTAAGACAGCGCTCGTCGCCTGCTTTTCTTCTCTCTTATTTTAATTTGTCTCTTCTTTATTTTTTCTTGCTTTTGGCGTGGGAGTCGCAAAGTTTCACACGCTATTAGAATATCTCCCTCTCCGTCTCTCTCTCTCTCTCTCTCTCTCAGTTTCTGTCTCCGCCTCTCTCTCTCTCTCACTGTGTGTATTATATTTTGCTTTTTCGGTTTGGGCCCAATTGATTGGCGCACGTTTTGCGCGTGGCCAGACAAAAAGGGCCAAAATGTGACTGAAAAAGTTTGGCTTTTTGCGCGCACTTTTTGAATACCCTGCAAGCCACTTTAAATGTGTTATAGGGTATATTGAAATGGTGATTGAAGTGTGTATAACAGAGGCATTTTACTATTGTAATAAATAATGTATAATTGGTAAGATTAATTTTAATTTTAGAAAAGATTAAATGAGGCCATTTTAGTTTTCATTTCATTTATATGAAATATAAAAATGTATAAAATATATATAAATGAAAAGTATGTTATATATAAATTGGAAGATATTATCTTTACATATTATATATAAATATATATATATATATAGATAAGAATTGGCTAATATAACCAGGCATTTTAATGGATCAACTGTACAGATTTCCTTTTCTTAAGCAAGCCATATTTTCATATTGAATAGGATTAATTATATACATTAATATTAATATTAATAATATAATTATTTTAGTTTCGGAACTGTGAAACTGTATTTAAAAGAAGTAAGCAGATTTCGCAGGAGTAGAAAATCTTTCCGTTTTCCTCACGGTTATCTGCATGCTCCCATTTGCGGAGGGAATAATTAAGAGGAATAATTAGATAATTAACAGCTGTTTACAGGATATTTCCCAGTCAAACTCTCTGGCTTAGAGCTGGCTTACTTTCTTTCGTGGATGCTTTCGCTGAGCAAGCACCGCAAAAAGAGGAATGCATTTAGTATTTGTCTTTTTTGCTTTTGCTACATTTAAATATTTTGGTTTTGCGTTTTTTCATTTTTCGTTTTGCTTTTCATTTTTTTTTTTTTTTTGCTGCTCATCTTCAATTTTTGTTGTTGTTGTTGTTGTTGCGAAGAGCACTTTTGTGGGTGCTTAAAACAGCTGACAGGCCCCAACTGACAGATTGATGAATGTTGATGCTACATGCCTCTGTTGCATGCCCCTCTTTACATTATATCTTTACATGCATACATATGTATTTTATTTTTTTATTTTATTATTTTTAACAGCATTTTCAGTCTGGCGTTTTTAATGAAAATATTTGGGAAAATGCGCTATTTTCATTTGTGGCCCGTGCCAAGATTTATGGCACAAACGAGAGGTGAATGGGGGTGGTGGAGGGGGAGATGATTGGGGAGAGGGGTGCAAGGTGACTTATCTTGGCCCGGTTTAAACGTGAGGTTAATTTGTTTTTCGCTGACAATTGCTGTCAATTTTATTTGATTTTATTTATTTCTCATTTTCAATTTCAATTTATTTTCTTCACTCTTAATTTGATATTATTTTGTGAGAACAGATTAAATAAAATGCTTTGAATCGTTGACAATTCGGATCAATTTGGCTAAGATCAAAAGATCTTCTTCATCTCCTGCTTCTTCTTATTCGCTTGTGTGTGTGTGGTGTGTGTGTGTGCCTTATGCATCCAATTAATGTCTGGTCTGATGGGGAGGGGAGTCGGGCGGAGTCTGTCGGGGGTGAGGCTTGTGCTACATTAAGTCAAGGGCTTTGTCTAATGTGCAAGTCATGAGCATTAACATAAAATGCTCTTGGGCAGGGTGAAGGTGAGGGAGAGGGTGAGAGGTGGGGGGTTGCGGGGTGGGTGGGGCATGTTCAAGAAGGTCAAGTTGATCTAGGAAAACATATGGAGTCATATGTAGAGTCAACTCTGCAGTGAAAACATAAATTCAAATTTGCTGAGGATTATGAAAATTGTTCAAGTTGAAGCTGAGAACAATTGATTTAATTTGGAGCTGTATATATCTATAGAATATAGATATATATTAAATATATGTAAAGTAAAAATAAGATCGCTGATTAATTGTTTAAATGTTAAGAAAAAAACTCATATTTATCATAAAAATTTGTTTTTCTTGTTTCCATCAGGAAATCATCTCCCGTCCTATTGTACCTATTAGATATCTATATAGATATAGTAGTCAGCACTTAATGACCTCTTTTCCAAGTGCAAACAGCAAAGTAATCCACATATTGGGCAGGGTTAGTTACGATAAACTAAGAAAGGTAGTAAATAAGCAACCCTTGACCTTTGAATGAATCTGTAAGAATTGGCAAAGGATCACACCACAGACACATAAAGGGAGAAGGACTTGTCTGTTGAGTTGAATAATCCCAAATGACTAAAAAATATTTAACCTTTTGGTATTTACTTTAGTTCAAACTACATTTATTATTGCTATTTATTGCTTTCTAATTAAGTAAATTATTGAATAAATGAAAAATAAATGAATTAAGTAACAAATAAAAAAGAAAATATATAAATAAATGAAAAATAAAAAGTAAATATATAAATCTTACAAATTTGATGTTTATCCAAAAGTGTTTTCTTTGTTAAAGGCAAATCTGAAAAATCGCAGTTAAAAACTAGTTTTCCACTCGCAAATCAAGTCAGCTGTAAAAGTGTTTTTATTTTGTTTATTTCTTGTATTTTCTGGCACCTTTTGTGTAGTTCTAATTGAAATCCGCGACAGATATAATTTACTTAATGAAGATTTATTCCCCCGTTGACAATTAAAATGCAAATCAGAACCAACTTTTAATAGCAAAGCTATTCGCTTTATTTTTTTCTTTCTTTTATTGTATTCAATTTTTATTTTTTGTTGTTTTTTTTTTTGTTATTTATGCTATGCTTTGATGTAAAAGGGTTTTAAAATCTGCGCCAGCAAATTTTCTTGGACACAAAAAAATGTGTAAATAATCGAGGGAAAACACAAAGCAAGAAAGAAAAACCAAAAACAAAATTCAACTCTGTTGGAACTGTTGGAAAATCTCGCGCGGAAAAATTGGACGCATTTGCTGACCCAAAAAAGACAAATGGCCAAAAAAGAGTCTACCAAAAATATAGAGAACAAAAAAGGGAAAAATGTTCGCATTGGGAAAACAGGAATACCATTTATGTTGGGGGGTGGGGCTGGGGGTGTGGGTGAGTGGAATACCCTTGTTTATTTTAATGCAAATATTTGTTTATTTTTTCGGTATGTAAATTTTGCCAAAAAGTGTGAGTTTTAATTTAATTTAAGTGGTTTTTGTATTTGTTTAATGCTAATCTAAAGCTCAACTCACCTGAGTAATTTTTGTTCCTTTTTTTTTGATGCGGGGAATCCCTTTTGTTTTGTTTTTATGTTTTTTTTTTGGGTGTGTTGTTTATTTTATTTATTTTTTTGACTCAGATAAATGAGCGATTTAAATGCTAATTAATTGTTGGGCACAAACACACACACACAAAGCACTCGCACACACAGATACACGCATATGGAATACAGAGAGAGAGAGAGAGGGAGAGAGAGAGAGTGAAAGAGATAGCAAGCAACGAATTCTGTCTCGTTTTCTAATCTCTGTTCAATTTATTGAAAGAAATGCGTTTCATTTTTACACAGCGATCGGCATTTGATTTATGTGTATTTTTTCTCGAATGTCGAATTCGAATAAGAACCGTTAAACGGTCACTCACACAAAAGCACAGTTGTCAAGCACACAGATACAGAGCCGGTCAGCATTACGATTAGCATACGAAACACACGAAGCGCAGCCGAAGCCGAAACTGAATAGCTGTAAAACTGACTGATACTGGCTGGGACTGATAAACAAACAGTGTGCGTCCGCAGACAGCGGTCCGTTACAATAAGCGCGTCGTTCAAGACTGACGCCTGAACTGAATCATACAAGTCGAGGCAGAGCAGCGCAGTGGCGTTCGCTCGGGTTGCCCACGACGACGAGCGTCGAACGACGCCGAGCGCGGCAGTTTATGCTGCAGCCCAACAACAACATAGCCCGAATGCACTGAAAACGAAGTTGTAAGCACACGAACAGTCTGGCGCCATCTAGCGTTTACTTGCACGCACTGCACTCTTATACATCTTATACATGTTGCAAGGGGCGCACACCACACACATGTTCGTTGAGGGGTAGCTGCCAACAGCTGTTAACGGTTGTTAACAGTTGCTAAGAGCTGCTAACAGTTGCTGTTAACTGCAGACATGAACGTGCCTGTCGAGTCCTGCATGTAATTAATTTTTTTGCTCTTTGATGCAACCAAAAAGCTTACAACACACACACAAACACGCACACGAAGATATTTACCTAATGTGGCAGTTCCAGTTGCATCCTGCTGAAAGGATTATCAAT
Organism: Drosophila anomalipes; assembly: GCA_035041615.1. NCBI lineage: Eukaryota > Metazoa > Arthropoda > Insecta > Diptera > Drosophilidae > Drosophila > Drosophila anomalipes. The sequence goes on from JAWNKZ010000074.1 coordinate 15,985,391, forward strand.
TCGATTGGCACCTTTCGACTTTATCCGACACATTTTTTGTGGAGCAGAAGAAGAAGCAGACACAATGGCATTTTAATCATGCTTACTTTTAGAAAACATCCTTCAAAATATAAAGTTTTTTTGAAATGGAATATTTAGTGCAAAAACTATGCCATTTTTTTTTTATTTATACATTTCTACTTATATTTATTATGTAGTTTTTTTTAACTAATTTGCTTTAATTTGAAGATTCGTCAAGATTGGAAATAACACTTGAAAGATTTCATTTTAAGTAATTAGATATTATGCTATTAACTAAGTGAAAATATTTAATATTCTAGTTATTTATTTTATACTAGAACGTAAACATTTTAAATACATTGCTATTCAGATCTTAAGTTATTAAAAACACCAGTTGCCAAGTTTTCCCCAGATTATGCTTAGCACACAAAAAAAAAACCACACAAAATATTTCAACAACTGTTTTCCCTTTCGGATAAAACTCTTGTTATAATAATTCCCACTTACTTCCCTGTGATAATATTTAGCGAGAAACTCTTCCTTTTTTGCCGACCCAGAAGGAAACAATTATTCCTCCTCGCTCGGCGATAATATGCCGAGCAGAGCAGAGAAAAAATAACACACGCCGAACATCAATCAGAGCATTTCCGGGCCTATTTTTGGCAAGCTTCTATCTCCCTCGCACTTGTTGTTGTTCTTGTTGTGGTATGTTGTGATAGGTGTGGCACACGCCCATAAAACAATTTGGCAGTCGCATAAAAACGAAAGCATAACAAATATAACACTTAATTGTATTAACAACCGGTCAGCTACCGAAGCCGAGTATAAGACGACGAGGAAGACGTAGTGGGAGTGGGAGTGGGAGTAGGAGTGGGAGGTGCATGGGGAGGGGGAGAAGACAAAGGCGTCGTTGTGTTTGCTTTAACCGTTATGCGAGTCGTACAAACAACAAGCAAATAGCCAAAGACAAAGAAAATGCCCACAGACAACAACAACAACAACAACAAGAAGAGGATCAAGAAGTTCAGGAAGTGAAAACGTTATAGTCGTAAGGCGTAGCCGACTGCAAAATACTCTGATACAAATAAATAACATCAACTGATAATAAGTGGCAAGGAACACAGGGTGGTTGTAGACAAAAAATACCAATCTTTTAATGAGGTTATTATTGATCTATCCTTAAAAATTGTTGCAGGTGTATATGTGTGTATATAGATACAAATATGCATATATTGAAGAGTAATCTGCATTCCAAGTTGCTTAACTGTGGCTCATAAAGTGTGGCAGATATAGGCTTTTATATGTTTTGGAGTCGAGAGTGGGCGTGGTCTGAATTTATATGCCAATCTTTTAAGCTACCAGCAAGCTACCTTGAAGAGTTGGTGGCTGTACCCTAAAAATTGTGGGAGATTTGCAGCCTTATCGATTTGCGATTATCGATTTTAATCGATTTCCAACCTTCAATGCTAACTTTAAGCATGTCGAAATAAATTGCTTAATGCACATTGCTCAAAACCAATATACTCTTTTTGTATGTTCGGTAACAGAGTATACCAAGCAGAGAACCCTCGACCCTACCCCATCCAACTACTAAGACGAAATCTGAGTCCTCACATTGATTGATGATTTTTTGACATTGTTTACTCAAAGTGAAGATGAGCAGAGACTCGAAGTCGAATTCGGCCTCGAAGTCCAATTCGAACTTGGACATAAACTAGCAGAGATGACAAGTAAAAGTAGTTGAGTGAGCTCGATATACCCTGTACGCATTTTAGCATAAGATCTTACTTAACATGTTTTAAGCTGCAAAATTTGTTGCTTGAAATATTAATTGAATTTTTTTACGTATTATATAAAAAATGGTCAGGCTTCAATTTTAATTGAAATCAACCAGCTGTTGAATATATTCTAGTATTATTTGCCAAATCCACACAAATCCACACAAATCCATTATACCCTATTTAGCTACTTCTAATGGGTACAGGGTATAACAGGCGACGATTGGTTAAGGGGTGGGGTGCGAGTGAGTGTCCTTTTTTTTTTGGGCCGCAGAGATTTCAATATTTTTGGAGTGTGTGTGTGTTGTGTGTGTTTCCTTGGAATGCTATCAATCTCTTGCTTATTAGGGATAATATTACAATTACTTGTAAGTGAGATAAGCCAAAGACAACAACAGATAAACACACACAAACAAAGAGAGCGCAAGAGCGAGCAGGAGGGGGAGAGAGTGAGTGTGTGTGGGAGGGAGACAAGAGCATAAGTGCGCTCAAGTGGGCAAAGGAATCTTTCCCTTTTCCTTTGCCTTTGCCGTTGCCGTTGCCGTTGCCTTTGTTCTAGCCGAGTAACTGTAACTGCATAAGTGTGTATCTGCCTGCGTTTGAGTGTGTTGGTGTTTTCTCCGTTGTAAACAACCCAGCAGCGGAAAGAGCACATTACGAATGCGATTCTATTACTGCATTTCTTTGTAATAATATACCATATGACTCCATATACCAAAATTTCTATATTGCAATGCACATAAGGAAAGATAGAATATAAATATAAAATAAATAGTAATATACGTTTTTCTGACTCTTTCCAGAATATACAACAACAAAACCTATAAAAAGTAAACACTTTCGAATATATGTAAAGTTTTCTATATCTATAGATGACTTATGCTAGGCTATATGTGTCTGTCAAACTTAGAATAAGCAAAAATTAAAAGAAAACAGTAAAGCAGATGAGAAATATGTAAAAATGTTTCAAGTTTGTGCTCAGAAGCTTCGCAGCATACAACTCTGCATACAAAAGGATTACTAAGAATCAATTACTTTTTATGCGCTCAGAATGCAATCCGTAAAGACGATTCATCCGTTAGTTCACTGCGGGCTTTCTTCTAGCCGAGTAACCGTAAATGCCTGCTTATGCATGTGTAAGTGTGTGTGTGTGTGTGTGTGTGTGTGTGTGCGTGTCTGATGTAAACAGATATGCGGCTTAAGCGATTGACAAATTGACACATTGACAAGCAGACGACGCAGTTTCTTTACTGGAAAGGCGAGCGCTATTGGAAAGCAAGCAAATGGAAAAAGCAGACTCTGCCTGGAATTCAGCCTGGAACTTTGGCAGATTGCAATGGCGATTGAGAGACCTCCACTGGAAGCGATATTGCCTGGAATTATTGTCTGGATCTTTGGCCTGGAACTCCACCCTGGAGCTCTGCCCTGTAATTCTGCCTGGAACTCTGGCCTGAAACAACCTGTTTCAATTTAGACATAAACTATTAACAGCTACCTGGAATGCAGCCCGCAGCTGGAACGGCGACCGCCAGGAAGCCAGCTGTTCCTGCCATATTTGCCACGTTTGCCACACAATGTCCTTGTGTCCCTTTTCTTTCTGTGCCCGCAGTTTGAAGATAAATTATAGCTAAAAAACTATAAAAAGCAGCACACACCAAAAAAACGGAAAGGAACACACACAACACACACACACACACAGGTGCTTCAGTTGGCTTCTTCCTCATCCCCATCCCCTTCTTCCTCTGCTTCTTCTGCTTTTTTATTGCTTTATTATGAGCTCGATTCGACTTCTTCTTTTTGTTTATGTTGCTCAAAAGGGATGGACAAACGTTTACCGATCCCCTCCCCCTCCCCCCACCATCTACTGCTGCTACTACACTTCCCCCTTCTCCTTCTCCTCCTCCTCTTCTTCTACTCCTGTTTGTTATTTGTTGTCAATTGGACAGCAGAGCAAAAGTGCTGCATCATCCTCGCATCATTTTTAGTAATTTGCCAGGCATTTGGCGAGATTAGTTTAAGGATATTGGTTTGTTAATAAATCTATAAATTTATTGAATTTATCTTGAATTGCATTAATATTATTATTTTCATTATTATTATTATATATATTATATATTATTATATTTATATTCTTGTTATTATTATTTTTATACAAGTGTTAAATTAATATCAATAAAAACATTTAAGATTGGACAACAATCTAATCCATAACACATAAGATATCCACATATAAAATATAACTGTACAGAATATTATTTTATTCCTGGGTTAAATATATTTATGTGCCAGAAGTAAAGCTGACTTTTAATTTTATACCAAAGAGATTATTTAGAAAAATTTAAGTTGCTCATTATTAATGCAACAAAGGTTGCAATTTTATTTTTTAATCAAATCTCATCGTGGGAAACTTTGAGACAGAGACTTTGAGAACTACTCTCAAGTTTCTCGGGAAACTGTGGACAAAGACTAAAAGCGATGCTGAAAACGAGCTGTTTATTTAGAAGAGATATGCATGAGTTATGTGCATCTGGCGCATGGCTTTGGGAACGCTTTTTTCTGGTAGATTCTCGTGGCCAATTCCCATAAAAAAGCGTCACTAAATCAATTTGCATGCCTCAGTTTTGGTTTCACTTTCCACTGGGCCACAATCGAAGTTTGTTGCAGGCCATGTCACGGGCCAAGTCGCATTTCAGCCAACCGTTTGGGCCACATGCGAAACGGACTACACTCAGAAAAAAATCACACTGAATTTTAATATAAAATGAAAAATAATTAGAAATAAGAAATGTTTTCTTATATTTAGAAATTATTGCTAATAACAAGAAAAACTTTCTAAGCTTGAGTTCGAATTTTTTTCTCTGTGTGCGGCAAGTGGCAAGTTCAACGACTTCTTTTTTGTTGGGTGCGCAAGCAACAGCGTCGATAAGCGCAAATTGGTGGCAAATTAAGCCATCAATTGCTGTTGCAGCTGTTTATATTTTGGGGGCATGCCACACCACAAACCGCCGCCACTACCCCACCCCCCCGCCCAGTGCCCCATGGCCATGGCAAACCTCAACCACATTTGACAGACGCGGCACTCAACACTTTCGGCGGCTGACAGTTACACTAATAACGACCAGTTAAGGGCAACCTGCCCCCATCCTCCGCTCCACGCCTTTGGCTGCCACATAAACAAACAGGGTCGAGCATCCTGTACGAGTCCTGTTCCTGCCTGGCATACGCTTATCAGTTTTCAATCACATTTGAAACACATTGCTATTTGTGTGTCCATAAATCAACAGGGACCTTAATCCCCAGGATCTTGTACACACACACAGCAATCTACACACACACACACACACACACACATACTCAAATAGGAAAGTCACCTTCAAATAGATAAACATTGACAGCTTGACATATGTAGAATTCCCATTGCATTTTCTATAACACCTCTGATGGGGGTACGGAGAGAGGGGGAGAAGGGTGTGTGTGTGTGTGTGTGTGTGTGTGTGTGTGTGTGTGTGTGCGGCTAGGGAAACGTGTTTTAATTTTTTATGCTGCGGCTTTGCGCTTTGAGCGATAAGCGCGAACTTTGACCAAGAATACACTCAGCTAAAAAAATGCAACTGAATTTTGGAAAATCGCTCCAAGTTTAAAATAGCCCTAAAAACTTGAAATTTATTTATAAGAAAATATAAATGTAGTATTAAATAGGCAAATAAATAAATAAGATTAGAAATGAACTGTCCCAAAAAAAAAGGTATTGTTTCAAAGGCAAAAAAGTAATTTCATTCTAGAATTGCATATATAGACATACTGTTTCTAAATTTTAGAAAAAACTACCCCAAACTTAAGAAAAGAAAAACCCTGATTTTTAGAAACATATATTAAATGTTGGAGTATTTCAAAAAATTCAGTGCAAACTTGTTTCTGAGTGTTGAACTACAAAACAAATGTTCGACAAGAGTATTTCTCCTATTGAGAATATGCCCAGCATCCTTTTTGGCCAATTCGGGCCATTTAGACGCAAGGCACGTTTCTGACATGGCCATAAAACAATTATGGCTCAAGGTCTCCAAGGCATTAAATATCAAAAACAATGCGATAGCTTTGAACTATTGTTATCTGAATACAGAAGCGGAGTTGGCGACCAGTGTTGAGAAATGTCCTTTTCAACCAGCTGAAGATGTTCAAACTGTACTTGATACTTTTGATCAAATTAAGTGAAAATCCAGCTAACTTTGTTAAATGTTTTCCAAGCTCAGCGGATTATATTTTAAGTGGATTTTTAATACTTACAACTAGCTAACAGGAAATCCACTTATTTTACCCATTTGAAGTCCACAAACGACTTTTATTTGGCAAGCAACCAAAGAGAAGTTAGAATGAGCGAGTTGAGAGAGCTCGACTGGCACATACCCTGTAAATAGATGTTAAATATATATATAAGTGTATATAATTTATATATTTTATTAATATTATTTAATAGGAAATGTTTTTTTTTTTTTTTTTTACAAATTTTTACTAAACAAATTCTGTGCTTATTATGGGATCTGAATGAAATTTTGACATTTGATCATTAGTGATTTGTGTTTTATATCAATTGAATGGCTATATCTTTACATCTGTATCTTTTGTTGCTATCGTAAATCGATAAGTGACAAAATCGACAGAAAGAGCATATTTATCGATCAAATAAAATCAACTTGAACTGAATTTGGGTAACGAGATGTTCTAATCAAACCTGAAAGTCTCCGGCTCTTCTAGTCTCTGAGATTGGATTTTGTATATAGAATCGACTAATCGACTCGAAATTTGATGCCTATCCGGAATATATACACCTGAGCTATACGCAGATGCTTCCTCTTGTCTGTCATATATTTCATTAAACCCTTTTTATTTGAATATGTATTATTTATAGATATAATCTATTATTACAATTTGACCTTTTCCTCGCATTCTGTGGATTATTCGATGACAGTTTGTTTTCCACTTCGATGCGCAAAGATAGATCGGATGTAAAGAAGTACTTGAAAAAGGTATTTGTGGAGAGACTGAATGGAGATTGAAATTATTCGTGGATCAACAATTAATGCTCATATTCAAAACACACACACACACACACAAAAACAATAACAATAAAAAACACAAGCAGCGGTTTCCAATTAACAGAAAGGAATTCGCAAGGAGGAAAAAGTGAAAATAGGGGTTGTTGTTGTTGTTGTTGTTGTTGTTGTTGCGGCAACGCGTCGCAGCCTCCGAAATTAAGTGGAAATGAAGTGCGCACTTGAATTTCAATTGGCATGCCCCGAAAACCAGCCCGCCCCGAAAACCAAAACAAAACACAAGTCAAATTCAAGCCAAGCAATAAATAAAAAATAAATTGTTTTTGTTTTATTTTCGCCTGCGTTTTGCGGTTGTTTAGGCCCGGTTAGAGTAGGCGGGGCCGGCAACAAGGGGCACGAACTCGTCTCGAAAAAGGGTTTCCCTTTTTCTTCCATTATTTTTTTTTTGTATAGCCGCAAAAATTTGTTGACTAATGATTATATAACTGAATTACCATTAAGTGCCAGCCTTTAACCCCTAACTCCTCGCCAATCGCTTGCCCCTTGCCCACTTGCCCCTTAGGGGCGGGCCTTGTGTTGCAGACATAATTGTATAATTGTTGCCGCCTTGTTGCCATTGTGGTTGTTGTGCCCTGCTGGGCTTATTAATATTAATAAAGTTGATTAAAAGGTTTAACGAAAACTAAGTACACACTTCAGAACACACACACACACACTCGTTGACATTTGTGTGCGTGTGTGTGTGTGTGTGTGTTTGTTCAAGTGTTTGCATACTTGCCTCAAGTGGCATGCGAATATTGCCAAAGCTACAAATATATTCCTGTCAGCACTTCTATTTGAGCTATTATGCGGATTATTTTATTATTTTATTATTGCTGTTGCCGAGAGCTTTCTGTGGCATGCAACAAATCCAAGCACTTAACAACTCATTTGAGTTAATTTTTAAATATTATAAGAACTTATTTAATAAACACAAATATGCATTTATATCAAGCGCAAATTTGCATAGAATATTCAAAGTCTTATTATTATATTTGTATAATTTGTTATAGTTGCCAAAAGCTTTTTGTGGCATGCAACAAATCCCAGCACTTAGATTTCATTTGAGATTATTTTAATATATTTATTTATTCATTTAACACTATTTTTAAATAATTGTTTATATATTTAATGGCGACTAAGCTCATCCAAACACAGAAAAATAAAGAAGAAAGCAGTACATAAATAAATAAATGCATAAATAATATTTCATTTTACAATTAAATTAAACAAAAAGAAATATTATAAGCACTTTATTCCTTAATATATATGTAGAAGTTTATATTCCCCCAAATTGTTATTCCTATGTTTATTTATGCTATGCAATTTGATAGCACTTTTTTAAGAGTCATTCAGCAAGCTCATTATTTAAGCCATTATCATGGTGTGATGCATGCCACATACGTGTGTCATGTGGCAGATTCCAAACACTTTTGCTTTCCCCTCAAGGACGCACGTGGCAGTGACTAGCCCAAGCCGCAGACACGCCCACACAGAAAGAGAGACACGCGACAACAACATCAACAACAAACAGGAACCATAACCAGTAACAGGAACGGGAACGGGAACAGGAACAGGAACAGGAACGGTAATGACTCAGCATTAGTGTCTCTCTGCGGGTTCAACAAACGCTGACCATCAACTAAACAAAGCAATCCCAAATTCAAGTTTATAGCCATTCCTGGTCCTCGTAATATTCCCAAGTGTGCGGGTTCATAATGTTATTGTCCACATGCAACTCGACTGCTATATATATATATATATATATATATGTATAGTGAGAGGGAAAAAGTGAGTAAACTCGCCCTCAAGCGAAAGTGAAAAAGACCGATGGAAATAAACATCAGAAACAACTCATATTTAAAGAGCGTTTCTGCATAAAAAACAAGAAGGAAGTGTTATCTGAGGCATGTCGAAGTCTAAATACCCTTTGCAGATCTCTAAATTAAACTAAAAACTTAATTACAAATTTAACAGTGAAAGCTATATATAACTGAAGAGTTTAGTTAGAATAAATCGGTCAACAAAAAGATTTTCATGCAAGAAGTCATCTTTCGATTGATCCCCTCAACCTATATGATAAAGTACTTCGATCTTTAAATATTAGTAACATAATAATACACATATTGAGTAAGTTTGATTTGATTGAAAATAGTTTTCTTATCCAAGAAATATTCATAGAAAATATCTTTCAAGTCAAAATTTAGGCTCATCATTTTGCTAATAATTTGTCTGAGACTGCTTCTCCAATGCGTTACAAACGCCACAACAAAATTATAAAACTCTCTTCAAGTGTATCGAAAATATGAAAAGAATATGCAACGTAATTGGGCGTTGCATTTCCAGGGGGAGTGGCTTAAAAGAGGGGGCGGGTAGCTGGACATATGACGTGCCGACTGCGTGCAGTCTTAATTAATTTGAACACGCAAAAAAGCTGCAAATGCCAGTTGCGAGTACTCATAAATACACTCGTAATGATTCATGGCAATGAAATGCATCAAATGGCTATTTGACTTCTTTTTGACTGCACCAGGAAGTGGCAAATTGTGTGTGTGGCACATGCAACAATGTTGAAAGCTGAAATAAATAAACTAAGGGTTGAGTTGCAGACTCAAAACAAAGACAAAAAAGAAAAAGAAAAGAAAAACGATTCAATTCTGTTGTCACATTTGGCACGCGTCTTTGAATACGCGTCGTCAGGTGCACAAATCGAACCGGAATCGAAAGCGAACAAGGAGTCGGAGACGGAGTCGCAGGCGGAATCGGAGTCGGAGACGGGGTTTGCCTTGAGTCTGCCTCAGTCTGAGTCGAGGTCTGTGTCTGCGTCTGCCTCTGCATCTGCAAATGCTGTTGTTGTTGTGCCCGATTGCCTTTATTGTTGTACTCGACGCGTTTAAACACGAACGCCTTCGCCGGAGCGTGCCCAGCCAAAGATGCCGACAACAGGCGGCTCAGACTCAGGTAGACACACTAAGAGGCTACACTCTGAAAAACTATATAGAAAACTAGGTAGTTTTTCTTATTTTAATAGTTTCTAAATATCAGAAATCAAATTTATAAAAATTATAAAGGCTTGTCCAAATCGATTAACCCTTTCTTTTATTTCTATTTTTTTTTTGGAAATATCAATAATTACTATAAATATTATTATGAAATGCATTTCACTAAGAATAGGTAGGCAAATCCTCATTATTTTATATTCGAGTCTAGCTGTAGTCTGCCCCACGGGCCAAGTAGCTTAGTGGGAATCGATCGTAATTTATTTCAAGTTAAATCTAATTAATTTTATGAACTTTCTAGAATATTTGTATATGCATAATCACACATTTTAGAATGTTGATAAAATTAGTAGTAAATTAAATTAAATGTATAAACTATCTAAAATCTTTGTATATACTTAAATAAAATACTGATTTCTAATAAAATATTAGAATTATTAGTTACACTTATGAAAACCCCTACGAAAATTAGACAATTTATTTCGAAATTGAGAAAATATGTGAGGTGAGTTGTACACTTGGCGCCAAAAGCATCGCGAGTGTCTAGAACTCAGTGCGATTTATTTCCAAGTGTAGGGGATTGCGGAGCTGGGAGTGAGGTGCGGCTCTTGACTGGGAACTGGGTCTGCTTTGCATGACATCAACCGGTTGCAACTGTGTGTGGATTTTAAGCGTCTGTATATATATTTCTTAAATTGATTGGAGGATTTAATTTCAGTGGCAGCTGCCGCCGTTGCTGCTGTGGCTGCCACCGTCTCCGCTGACCAGTTGAGCTAACCGAAACACCTTTGCGTCTGACTGAGAGCAGCAGGCCTGTTTCAGCTTTCAGCTAACTAAGTTAAATTGCTCTTTTTATGAGCTGCCTGCTGCTGTTTCTCTGGCTGTGGCTGCCTTTGTCTTTCTCTGCGTTTTGGCATTTTGTATTTTTCATTTTGCACATGTTGTGTAATATAATCAGCTTGTTCTTTTTAGCATTTGTTGGGGTACTGTGTCACATGAAGCGCACTCTCTCGGAGGTCAAGAACGGAAGGGTTGACAAAATGAAAAGTTATCCTTGGTATGCCAATAATAAGATACCCTTGAAAACACTTTTATTGGCTTAAGCGGCAAGCGACGGATTCCGAAATAAAAAGAAACTTGCAAGCAGCTGCTACTCAAGTTGGCTAAAAGCGAAACTGATGCATATATATTATAATTATTTATTTTTATATACATATATATATATATATATATATATATTATAAACATTTCTTATAGACTCGAAAGTTAAAAGAATGTTAAATTGTTGTCCGTACATTTTCCTATCATTTACTATAGATTTAAGAAAAGGGCAGATTGAGAAAAACTAGAGCTATATGATGTAGTAAGCCGATCTCGATGATCTTCTGCGAAAATGTGGAAATACTTATATACCTTATAAGGTCGTAGACCTTTCTTTCAATACGCCAATACCCTGTTTCAATAGTAGAATAACTTATTGCTTCCTGTGCCAAGTCAAAATTAGGAACAAAATTGAAAAGCTTTTAAGTCAAATGCAAATTCGATATGTGCAATAAAAATCGTTAATTGAATCTATCGCTGCTGCATAAAAATAATAATAATAATTTTCCGGTAATTAAGCCGCCGGAAATATAGTTTAATTGTTGCACATGCAAAATCCACTGAATTAATCGCCATAATTTGAATTCACGACCCGCTCTTGAGTTAACATATGAATATATGCGTAATTTATACAGATATCATATCACATACGAACTACGCAGCGAATTAATATCCACTTTTTTATGTTTTTAATTTTGTATTGTTTTGTATTTTTTGTGCACATATTTCATGTTTGATTTTACCAGCTGAAATCATAAATAATCACCACAAACCATCATTAGCATCGCTGAATTGAGACAGAGAGAGAGAGAGAGAGAGAGAGAGAGATTGCTCAACGGGAAGATACCCTACACATTATTATGTGTCCTATACATAATTAATAATGGAGATTCTTAACTCGAGTTTAGCGCAAAGGCAGAATAAAAAACTATATAAATGTATCTGATATGTTTGGTGTTATCTCTTTATTATTACATAATAATATACCCCAGGAGGGGTACACAATTTTATGGAACACATTATTGTAAAGATAACAATAATCATAATCCATGCGAAGCCACAAACTAATTACGATTTGGCTTTTAACATAGTTGCTCCAATTTCAAATTAATTATATGCTTTACATAGTTTTGATTTTTATTTATATCCCTAAAAATGTGAAAAAGAAAATGTTAAATGATTTTATGCAAAATTGTGTCCGAGGCGGAAGGAAGCATCTGCCACCCTATAAAGTAATTATATTATAGATTAGCTCAAACAGTCGACTTGGAACGCCAAAGTTATAGTCGAAGAATAATTCTCTAATGTATATATATTTTTATATTTTTTTTGAGGCATTTTCTGTATGCATAAATAATAAAGTAAATAAATTTGCTAGAATTTATTTAGCAGCTGGGGAAATTCAATTAAAACTGAAGGCTAATCATGTTTCGTGTAATTTTAAAAAAAATTCCATGAAAATTATAAGTAAACTCTTATGCTAATTTGAAACAGAGTATCCGTTAGTCAAGCTTACCCGACTACAGTATGACTACTTATCTTTTGTACACTAATTTAGAGCTTATGCACAGCTTAAGCCGAGTTGAGGACGCGGGGGGAGGGAGGGGATTGCGGAGAGGTTGCGTTGATTACCCCAAGTGCAAATCAGGACAAAACTTAAAACATTAACGAGCCATTAACAAGTTGGGCCAATAAATTCGTATTACGGCCAATTAAAACCGAATAAAAATAGCAACAAAAGACACACACAAAAATACATAAATAAATTCTTTATACAAAAGACAGCAAATAAAAATAATAGAAAAGAGCAAAAAAAAAAATGAGCACAAATGGCCAACAAATTTCGATTAGGCAAACGGGCGAGAACATTTTATGTTTGTCAGGCGGACTGTTCCCCCTTTCCCCGTACCGCGTCCGTCCCAAACACTCATCAAGTTCACTTACACATTTGCGCCACAAAATGTTGCCGCTTGCCGCTTGCAGCACGTTGCATTGATTTATTGTGCCTGAATTAGAAGTCGGCAGATAACGAGCCACCAGCAGCCACTGGAAACTGTGAAAGCTGTGGAAGCTGTGGAAGCTGTGGAGCACTCCAGCTGCCCAGGGAGCAACAGCAGCCAAAGATGCCACCATTGGCATTGTTCTAAACGGCATTGTTGTTGTTTGCTGGTGGCCAGGGGGGGGGCCAAGACTGGCGTGTGCGGTGTTGCACGTTCAGTCTCGGTTGGGGCAACTTAATACGCACGCGTAATCGTATATTTATTTAAATTTATTGCTGCCAGCTACTGTGCTTCACCAAATGATTTGAGGGGCGGCTGCGGGGGGTAGTTAGGGGACTGCTGAGGGGATCAGGGTCTAAGCTAGCATTGTTGTTGTTGCAAGCATTTTGCACACTCAGCAAAATAAAATCACCCTGAATTTTGGAGAGTTACCCTTATTATTATTTTATATTTATATTTGATTAAAAATTAGTATTTTTATAAATATCACATATACACAAACATTTTACATAGTTTATAAGAATTCATATAATTTAATCTAAAAAAAATTATGATTTTTTGGGGACAACTAAACTCTAATAGACAATCGAGAGAGGAGAATTGTTATATTATTTATTTGATGTCAACTAATATCTGTTTACACAAAAAAATACAAAGAGAAAAAAAAGAAGATTTTTCTAAGAATTGTTTGCATTTATACTTTTTATAAATGCATTTGCTAATAATAAAAATCATGGCTAAAACAAATAGAAACCTTTCAAATTTTAAGAAAAATGTTTTCTTATATTTAGAAATTATTTCTGAAAATGAGAAAAACTTTCTAATATTTTGGAATGATTCTTTTTCTGAGTGCTGGAAACATTTGCCAAGTGTCCAAAGTACTCGCTAGTCGAAGCAGGAACTTAAGTGAATTTCACTGGACCAGAAGAGAGTGCTGTCCCTCTCTCTCTGCCACTCCCTCTGACTCTGTCTGACACACGTGTGTACGTGCAGCATAAGAAATATTCAATTAATCACAGTTTATGGTTTAGTTCAACATTTGTTGCAATTTTTCTTGCTTTACTCTTGACGCTTTATTACAATTGTTGCTTCAATTGTTGTTGCTTGTTCTTTCCCGTGTTTCCAACTTGTAAGCAATTAAATTTGTATGTGTGTGTGTGTGTGTGTGTGTGTGTGTGTGTGTGTGTGTATGTGTGTGTGTGCATGAGTTTCAGCTTTGCTTAATTAATTGCACTCAGTGCAAAGCTTTCGAGTGCTGTCCAGTCATTGTCCAGTACATATAAGTTTTCTTCCTCTCACTCTCTCTATCTCTATCAATCTTTATCCCTCTCACTCTCACTCCCTCTCTCTCTCTCTCTCTCTCTCTCTCTCTCTCTCTCTCTCTCTCTCTCTGTTGAAATCCCCCTTGCTCTTATTTAAAGTCATTTGGCATTCTTGCCAAAATAGTTCGACTATACAATGGGTTTTAATTTGACGTTAAAATTTTGTTTATTCAATTGAAATCCCAGCATTTAACACAAACTTTAATTAAGTTTTGCAATTTCTAATTAAATTGAAAATAGTAATGTTGGCAAATTATGTAGACAATTATAGTTTTTATTTAAATAGAATGTGCAATTAAGTGAAAAATAGTAATGTTGGTTAAAAATTTAATGTACTACTTTATTCACATAAGAGTCGGCTAATTAAATTATTTTTCTAAAAACCCGAACGCATTAATAATGGAGAAAATTGTAATAATGAAATTGTGCAAAACTATTTTAAAGGCAGAACGAAGCATCTCCGACACTATAATCAGACTGTCAGTCAGTCTGTATAAACAAGAGAGACTCCGAATTTGGAGTACAAGTACTCGTATTTAATAAGCAGCTGAAGTTTATTTCGTTTTTATCGATTCGCGAATATCGATATTAATCGATTTGTGATAGCATTTACTCACAATGTTTTTAGATATAGCCTTACATTCAAACATAATCTACTCAGACATATTATTGATCAAATGTAAATATTTTATTAAGATCGAATTGGAAAAACAAATGGTATTTTCATATTAATGAAACTTTGTATTTAATAGGGTATTTTCCAGTCGGGGTATCTTCAAGCACTCCAACTAATTTTATCTAACTATGTATTTTAATTAAAATGCCAAAGGCTCAATTTTAATATATATTCAAAGAGTATTTATTTTACTAGATTTTTCGCTCGATATTAATTGTAATTACTATCGATTCCATACAAATTTGATCGCATATTCCATTTAGGCCAATTTCCGTTATCAATCGTCAATCATTAATCTGCTGCACAAATTTGACCTGCATTTTAAAAATGCATTGCAATTTGCAATTACAAAATCATATTTGCATATGCGAAGCCTTTCATTTGTCACTCTCATAAATAAAGCGGCAACAATTTCTCATGTAATATTTTATATATATTATACGAGAGTAAATGAGCGTATTTGTTTCATACCCTGTAACCAGTAAGAGGGCGTAGGAAGGCTGTGATGATGAGTTGCTTACTATTTGTGTAACAAACAAAAGAAAGCAGCTGCGACTCCATTTCGTATATATATTCTTGATCTAACTCTGAAATATCGGATATCTCGTATACCACGAGCAGATTAAGTTTATTTAATTTTATCCATAACTGCACTCGTTTTGCAAATATCGATACAAGTCTATCAACAATTGCATTACACCGATCATTTCTCTGAAGAAAGTATATATGTTAAGGAACTGACTATACTTTTTTAAACTTCTTTCATTTTGAATAATATTTAAAGGCTGTATTCCGAATATGTCTGAGTCAAGTGAAAATCACTTTATTACAGGGTAACTGCCAGTCTATCAGTCTCTCTATGCGAGTGCTCTTATTTTGTTTTAATATATTGACTTATTTGCAGTTACATGCAATTGCGCTGGCGCATAATTTAATATAATTGAAGGCAGCGTTGAGTTTGCCAGTGTGGAAGTGAAATGTGAGGGGGAAGTGGATGGGGAAGGGGTTGGAGATGTGGAGGGGGCTGGGCATGTGGACGGGGAATTGTGGATGTTGATGGTGTGACAAAGGCTGGCAAAAATTAATCATTATCAGCGCTGATAAGCGCATGAATTATTTTACATTTGCAGCGCATTAAAAGTGCATTAAGTGCATTAATTAATAAAAGTATAATTTCAACTTTATTGAAATACAAACAGAGTTGCAGCCATAACCCCGTCTACCGCCCCCCCGCCTAACCCACTCCACTCTCCGATTTCCCACTTTATATATTTAGGTTAAATTTTTCCATTTTCATATCGCGTTTCATGCAAATGCAACATTTAGCTTAAAAATTATGAGCCGAGAGGGAGGCAGAAAAGCATCACAAAAATGCCAACTCAGTCTGGCTATAAGCGCTAAATAGCCATTTCGTGACTTGCAGCTGAGTCTGCGCGACGGTCGCCCCATTAACGGGGCCTAATTAGAAGCAAAAAGCGAGCAAAAGGCGAGGAAAAAAAGCAAGAAAAAATCAAGGGAAAAAAAGAACTGCGCGCAAAATAATACAAATCACATCAAAATTTGCAAATCATGCGAGCCCCAAACGAGCTTGTCGTATTGTCCGCAGTGGGCGTGGTAGTCTCCCCCCTTCCCCCCGCCTCCCGAACTAGCCTAGCAGACAGCTGGCAAAAATAAGAGCAGGAAATTAGCACGTTAGCGTGATTCACGCGACAGTCCTACGAGAAAACCCCCTCTCAACCGCAGCCCCCTCGATTCTATGCAAAGTGTTTCTCTTAGTCATAGTCTTAAAGAAAATGCAATATTTTTTTGTTCATATGTCGAGCTGATAAACTGAGCTGACAACTGAACTATATTCACATAGGAACTAAAGCAGTTCTTTTAAATTGTTTTTTTATACACTTTCAGTTGCGGATATCTGCTTGTCGAGCTCTGTTAATAAGCCTATTTGTAGATGATTTAAATAATTATATTATTTTTATTTTAAATAAAATATTAATATCTTTATTTTAGTAATTCAATTGATATCAAATATATAGCTAGACATCTTATCTGTGATCCAATAATATATTTATTCTCTAAGCCAAATGGCTTTAAATTTTTACGGTTTATTGTTTTTAAAATATATTTCAGGCTGAAAGCTAAATTGTTTAACAAAATAAAATAAAAATAGAAACTACTCACTACACATATTATTGTGCTATCCACTCTTGGACGAGAGCGGACCACTATATCCTATAGCTGCCATAGGAACGATCAGTCGAGAGATGATTTCTTGTATGAATATCATTTTTGTTTACCAAGCTATCCAAACTAAACTTATTTATTAAGCGTACTATTCTGCCCCTCACACTTGAATCAAATCCCCTTGAGATCGAACTACTATAGCATTATTGTTCATCCAAAATCGGTCTTCTATTTCATGTAGCTTCTATGTGAACAATCGGTCGATTGTTGTAAATTAATTGTAAAATTTAAATGTCAACAATTTGACTCTGGTCTAAAAGTGTATTTTGTTTATTAGTTGTAATCAGCACACCTAAGATGGAGATTCTTTCCAGTTATTTTATTATTTACTTATTCGAATAGTGACTTGAATTATTTACATTTTATTCTTTGACCAAGTATTTTTTTGAAGCTTGAATCAACTTTATTTACTATTTACTTGAGCTGTTAGCAAATTTGCAAAGCTTCTCATTCCGCACTCGTAGCCGCAAAAACAAAATGTTAAAGGAAATTCATCAAAGCGATGATCTATTGGTGTGTCTGTATGTATCTGTGTGTATCTGTGTGTGTGTGTGTGTGTGTGTGTACAGGTGTGCCATTACGCAATTTGGACACAACGCTCCCCTATTGAATTTGTGTAAATGTTTTTCAGTTTTTTTACTCTTTTTTATTTGCCATTTATTTTTTTGTTTTGCTGATGGATGACTCTGGCCATGATAAGCCTATGGTCTGTGGTCTGTCCGTCCGTCTGTCTTGCTGTCTGTTGATTGACATTAAACCAATTTCGTGTTGCATATTGATATGTTTATTGACAATTTGTGGCAGCCACTGGCAGCTCATCGTTGTTGCCGAAGTAAATCAAATTACACAAAAATGGCAAATAAAGCGGCAAAAAGGGAAAAGCGAACTGAATGCCAACATTTGCATGGCTTTTAATTGCGCAACAAACATTTACAATTGTCTTAACTTACACACGCGGCATGCCACGTTGCCCCAGCTGCCTGAACCCCGCCTACCCCGCCCCCTCCCCATCTGTCGCTGCTGCTGCCTCAGCATGCCACGCATAAATTGCCATGGAAAAGTGCAAAAGTTAAGGCTCATTAATCATAAATGTGGGGCCTTTGCGTGGGTGGCCGCTACCAAACACCCAAACAAAAAACCCAAACCCAGCCCAAGCGAAGTGGAAAAGAATAGCGAAAGAGGCAGCAGAGAGAGAGGAAGAGAGAGAGAGAGAGAGAGAGAGAGAGAGAGAGAGAGAGAGAGATAGCGATAGACAAAGTGAAGGGACAAATGGATGAGCAGGCAAAAAAATAAAGGCACGCGAATTATTTATAAAGTTTGCTGCGGCGTAAAACTGTAAATTGGTTGCCATTTATAGATACCCCCCAATCAACCCAAAAAAAATTTAAATTGCTATGCTCTGAATATATTATGAATATATATTCACATTCCATTCAGTCGCTGTTGCTTTCAATCATTTGCTAAAAAGGTGCCAAAGGATGGGATAAAACCAGGCAGCCGGCAGCGTTGCGAATAGCACAACTTGAGAACTGAAGCATGTCACTGGAATATTTATTGGTATATAGTATTAGTACTAGTAATAGTACTAGAATATGGACATAAGTTACACATATAGTGGGGATCTATTCCTATCTATATGTATATAAATCCAATTTTGTCTGTTTCAATACAAGCTATTTCTTTAATACATACAACTTTGTTGTTGGGAATGGCTTCATTTAAGTCAGTCGCCAATTACCTCTCATATTAAAGCACTCCCCGCCAGCACGGATATGGCCCTTTTTGCATATATATACACAGTGTGTTGGTCACATCGGCATTTGATTATGGCTTATTTAGCATAATTACAGTCCATTAACTGGTCACGCGCCTCTACGGCTCTGCCCCCTCATCCCCTGTGCCCCGCCTAGGTTGCCATATGTTGTCAACTGGTCGCTTTATACACAATGACCAAAAATTGACACCCTCCAAACTCATGCCACCTCTCTCTCACCCTCTCTCTCCCTCTCTCTCCCTCTCTCTCTCCTTCTCTCACTCTCTTTCTCTTTAGACGCTTAAGCTAAAAATGTAAATTTAATGAAGGTGCCGCGAAGAACATTGCCAAAGCCAACAACAACAGCAACAATATTAAGCAAAATTATTCACATCAAAAGGCCGCACAGCTGCGGCCAAGAATTTAAGGGCTGCCAATGTAAAGAGAGAGAGAGAGGGAGAGATAGAGAGAGAGGCAGAGAGAGAAGCCCATTAAAAAAGCCAACGCTAATCACTGGTCCAATAAAAAAGTCAATGTGTCTCAACATCAACAACAAGAACAACAACAACAACAACAATAACCACAACAATGAAACAGAAGTTTTTCTAATTTGTTTAAAGGTTGCCGCTGCGGTCAGTTGGTCAATTTAAAGCAAATTTCCACATGACCTGCCATTGTGTGTTATTATAGCCGCCGGCAGCAGCAGCCACAAAAGGGCCAAGATTCGATATAGCCAGGCTAAAACCAGGGGGCTGTTGAACATTTGACATTGGCTTGGTTTTTAGTCAGTTTAATTAAAATGCAAGTAGGCAATTTATATACACTTCATGTCCTTTATGTGGCTGTCGCCTGCTGGCCAACATATAAATATGTATATATATATATATATATATATATATATACATAGATAACAAGAGAGACAAAAGAGTGTGCAAGAGAGAGAGAGAGAGAGAGAGAGAGAGAGAGAGCGGACAGTGGCCAGTCAGGCTGGCTGGCTGGCTGGCTGGCTGGCATTAGGCCATGGTTTCTGATTTATGTTTTTACACGCTTAAATGAACCGTGGCTGTTGCTCCTCTTTGACTGTTCCTGGCATCAGCTTGAAATTGCGTTTGTATTTGTGTTTGTATCTGGAGTAGTGGAGGAATGCAGTGGGTGTGCAGGGGGAGGGAGTAGCTGCTACAGTTCAGTCTGCCATTGAAAGTGAGCTTTGCACATGAACGAGTAAAGCTCGATGAGCGAACAAAAAAATGGAAAGCGTACACCCAAAAAAAAAACAAGCTGAATGGTGAATATTCGCCAAGGGTAACTCACATTATTATTCAGAAAGTATTTTAAGATTTATTTCTGACAAAAATGGAAATTATTAAAAAAAAAAACATATTTTTGGGATTATATTTATATTTATTTTTTTCATTTATTAATATTTCTTTAAATTTATTTATATATACCTGAATTAATTCATATGTATTAACGTAGTTATGTTTAGAATTTTTGCTACAAATAAGAACACTTTTCTCGTTTTTCAGTGCGGTTTTCTCTGAGTGTACTGAGAGGCGGAAAATATTTTGCCACATGGCTGCTGCAAAGCCAATATGCACAGAGCTGAGTGAATCGTCGTTTGTATATCAATTGACCCAATTGGATATGGTAACACTAAGTACCTAAATACTCCGGATCAGACCAATTATCGTTACAGCTATAAGCAAATCAACAATCAACGAGTGTGCAGACAGATAAACCCAGCTGTGCAACTAGCTAAGCTCAACTTTAAATAATTGTTGTGAAATTGAAAAGGTAAACTTAACTTTTGGAATAGAACAAGCCAAAAGGAAAAAGAAAACAAAAAGCAGACAGACCGATGAATATGTCAACATCATCTCGTTCTTTGATACGGATTAAGAATATATATGCTTCACAGAGTCACAGACTTCTCCATCATGAGCCATAAAGTTAAACTTAAAATGTAACATCCAAAATATCAAAACCATATTTATTAGTGCAAACATTTCCAGTACGAATATAAAATAAATAAATATGCACAAATTATATTTGCATTTACTTGGCATATGATGGTCTTTTAAAATCACAACGAATTCCAAATATTTATTGGAAATGTTGCCCGAAACCAATTGAAACGAGCTAATTTTGAGCAATGTGAATTGTGTTTTGATACATCCTAAATGGAAATGACTAAAATTAATTAGCTATTCGCGTGTATAATATTTAAAATTAATTTATTTGCTTTTTGATATTATATGTTTGACTTATTGAAAAACGTGTTTTTCATTTGTTTATTTATTTAATATCGATACAGGAAAATACAGAAACTAAATTTTAAATTACATTAGAAATAAAATGAACTATTCTCCCATTGCTATTTACAATTTCCTTGTCGACAAAAATAATTAATTAATTTATTTAATGAATCTAATATCAGTCGATACTAAAACACAATAGTTAAAAAAATAATTAATAATTAATAAATATATATCTAAGAAAGTGTAACATTTCCAATCACTATTATGTATATATTTCAAGTCGACTAATCAATCAGACGTAAAAAATATGAAAACTTAAATAAAACGTAAAACTTAAGTTAAAATTAAAAAAATACCACGAAATATTTATGGGAATGTACTTTAAATAGCAATGCTATTTGAAATTCCTTTGTCGATGCTCGGCAAATAAAGCATTCCTTATGCCACATTTTAATGTCGCAACAGGAGCACGCAATCCATGGTGAATATCGAATATCGAATATCGAATGGAATGGCCAGAAGCGAATGCAATTGCAGTGAGAGCTATGCTTTTGACTTTGAATTTGTGGGTGCCAAGGGGGATAGGGGTGGGGGGATGGGAAGTCAGCGCTATTTGAAACGAGCCAAAATGCATTGTCAAACTATCAAATTCTTAAATTGCAACTGACAATCAAGTCACGTGCAGCAGATGCGGAACAAAGGCAACTCTAGCTGAATACCAGACCACCCACAGTGCCAAAAAAGGGGGGCAAGGGGGCGTGGCTGCAGTCAAAAACACAATGTGTGCGTCAGTGAAAGTGGGGGAGGTATTATTTAATAAACTGCTGCACTGCGAGAAGAGTGGGCAAAGCAATTAACTTGGGGGCTTCATCCAAATTGATTTAGTTAGCCAAGGCACGGGGGGGGGGTAGTTGTTGTAGAAGTAGTAGTACTGGAAATTCCAGCAGAGCACAAAATACACACAGCACTGCGCAGCGAGTGAAAAACTAAAATCAACAACTTTCATTTTGCGGTTCAGTGAAGTTGTAATTTGCAACTGCCGACCGCACTGAGATATTTAAGTTGTAATTAAAATGCAACGGCTGCTGTGGCAACCAAAGCAACACCAAAAGCGACAAGCTAACAGAGAGACAGAGAATGGGAGCGAGAGAGTGAGATTGAGAGTGAGAGGGGTAGCTGCAATTTTTATTTAGATAAACAGCTGTAACTCAATTTGTGCGCTGCTCCTTTTTGGCCAAAAATATTTGCACAGGTCTAATTGAATTTTCAATTAAGTCGCCCCAAAAAACCCATGCAAGCCAAATGAGGCAAAGCAAAGAAAAAAAAATATAAAAAAGGTGGAAAACAAAAACAAAAAAAACATAAAACATAATTTGAACAGAGCAGATCTCAAATATTAAGCATACGCCCCGTGTGCAGCCGCAAAGTGCATACCCAAAAATCCATTAGCCAAAGTGTGCAAATAAAGCAACGGCGACAACGACGACGACTGCCTACAAGCAGGCAGCAAATGAAAGCAGCGACAGCCAAATAAACAAGCTGCTCACATAAAAAAAAAACAGCTAGCAGAAAGAGCTAGATACCAAAAAAAATATCCAAAAGTAAGATATGAACATAGAGCCAAGGCAAATGTACTGTCAACAGTCAAACACCGAGCAGATTTGCATGTTGCTGATCTCAATTCGGTGTAAAGAATGTGTGTGAGTATTTTTTGAATGTGAGTGTGAGTGTGTGTGAAGTAAAGTAAAGTTTTGTGCTATTTGAAGCTGTTGCGAGTTGCCTGTTGCCGTTCTGTGTAGCTGGCCAAGAGTAGTGGCATTCACCACACAAGTCCGCAACATTATCAAATCAGTGTTGGGCCAACAGCTGTTGACCAAATAAAGTTGCCAAAATTGCCAACAAATGCTACCCGGAAACTGAGTTGAGCTTGGCTAAATATGGAATTCATTTTAATATCTTCTTTTTTTATATAGTCCAGCAAAAGACATATAAAAATTATAAAAAGAGATTACCATTAATAAACAATAATCGATGATAAATGATGATTATAAATAAATATTAAACAATCATTTACTCTTTAATGGCGGCTTTTTAATTTTAATTTAATTTAGAAATTCAAAATATGTATATAGAAGTGTTTATTAGTTAAATGATTATTAATTATATGTTACGTATTAAAAAACAAATTAATATATTTTATATAATCTTCAATTTTAAATATTTAAATGTCTGCTGTATTTTTCAAGCTAGTTTAGTTTCAATTATTTACTCTAAGCACGTTAATGGAAGCGAAATGCTTGTATCTAGATTAAAATATACAGGAGAAATATAAATATTTAATAATTATGACAAAGCACAAACTGAATCTATAGCTACAAAATCACTACTTGTCGGCTGTAAATTGGCCAAATGCGCAGCTCTGCTGTTGCATGCAGCCATAAAAGTTTACAAGTGCGAAATTGCATTTCATGAAAAGTGTCCTTAGCTTTAGCAGAAGCTCCTTTTTATACACTTTTAGTGAGCCATCTCATTTTGCAGCCAAATGTGGCAACTACGAGTTGAGTATATGTGGCAAAGACTATTGATTAGACTGATAAGCATGGTAATTTAACCTTGCCCATGCAAACTAGGTTCATGCACTAAAAACTTTATTTGTATCCGTATCTATATATGCCAAAAAATAACTGCGATTATTTTGCTATATGTGATCGGCTGATTGTATATATAGCTGGCAGTGTATTGAATTTTCGACTTTATAAAGCAATACTTTCTTTGGTGTTTTTATTTTTATTTTCATTTTTATTTTTCCTTTTTTTTTTCTTTTGCTTTTGATGCCGCCAACGCTTTCTAAATTCACTTATTCAAATTTCTTTTGGGTGTGTGTATTTGCAGTGTGTGTTGGCTGCTTTTTGGACAAGTCACGTGCATAACGAATTTGTTGCCAAAATCTGCTTTTGATTTAGTGAGCAGATTGCACTTTTTCTCTCTTATTTCTCATCTCGCTCTCGCTCTCGCTCTGACAGATTGCTGCTTGCTTTTTGTTGGCCAAACTTGAAATAAATTGAATTTGTCGGCCTATGCAAAAGTGCATGTCCAACACTGGGCACTTGACAGTTAGCGGCAATCAAAGCAGGGCAAAACTTTCCAAATGTGTGTGTGCGAGTGAGTGTGCGAGTGTGTGTGAGTGTGTATATTTGTTTGCCTAATTTAGCTGGCAGGCAAGTTGAAGCGGCAATCAAACAAGGCGCATTGCTGATTAATGTGCTTGTGGATATCCCCGAAATCAATCAATTCTTCAAGTTTTTTGCACGAATTGCTCGAATTTTATTAGGTAGGTTTTTCTTATACTTTTTTTTTGGCTGCTCCACTCCACTTTTTTTCCCTTTGTATTGGATGTGTGTAAATGTGCCAAGGAGTAGACCTAATTAACACGTCCATACATCAATCATCTGGCCGGCAATGCCAGCCAGAGTTCAACGAAGCGCATTATTGTGCGTAAATTACTTGGCTGGTATATGGTCCCCTCCATCCTCCACTTCCACTATCCCCCAACCCTCGACTGACCTTCTTTTTTAGCTCCTTTCTGCACCCGTCTGGTAGCAATCATAGCGAGTAGTCAAGCTGAAGAGCAGCGACAAACGTGGCGTATGCGCAACGTGCACACAACTCGCCCTTTAAGTGGCAAACACTTTAAGTTGCACACTGCTCATGCAATCAGGAAATTCTGAATATTAGAAATTTGCCAAGCGTAACTCACCTTATTATGCAGTGAATACATTTCTAAAGATCAAGATTTTTTCTTTCAGGCTGTTCTTTCAAATGTGTACAAAAGCAACTTTAACCTACGCTTTATTGTTGCCTTTACTATGCATAAGCATTAGTATTTTTACGATTTCATATATATAAAGATGTTAGATATTTTATAATATTTATAAATAATACATAAAAAGGGCAGACAACGGCTAAATTCCAATATGACAGTCGAGCAATTAAATTTCATTACTTGTATCTGAATTTTAGAAAGGATATTTTAAAAGATTCATTTGCACTTCTACTATTTACATTTCATATATATATTTTTGAAAAATAAATAAAAGCACAATATTTGTGTAATTATCCATGGGGGATAAGGCTTCTTAATTAAAAAAAAATATTTTCTTACATTCCAAAACTATTTCTAAAAGCAAGAGAAACATTCTATTGTTCAGGGCAATTGTCTAAATTTGAGTGCATTTTTTTTTTTTTTTGCTGAGTGTAGTGGTTTTGCCGCTCTCTTTTGCTGATGCTGTCGTGGTCTGTCATGCTTAGGTTCAAAGTTGAGCCATGCAAAAACGTCAGTTTGCATTTGTTGCCACGTTATGGACAGTGTCCATTGGGCAGTGGGGAGGAGATGAGGAGCTAGTTGGTTGGCTGCTCTGTCGCTTATAAATTGCACAGCATCAAAACTTAACAAGCGGCACTAAATCTAAACGACACACATAAAACACACATACACAACACACACACACACACACACACACACACATGTAAGCTGTTAAGTCACCGTTGGACAGTGCGGTCACATTCGCGAGCGCGGCCAGTCGTCCATTTTGTGGGCGCTTTGGTTTCAGTTTGAGAACGTGTCGTGCGACACAATTAAATTTTTCACTCTTGGCCATTTATCCTAGCTGGGCTGACAACAATTGCATATTACCCAAATTTGTAAGCAATTAATAAAGGGTTGCTCAGTTGCTCGGAAGTGCGCTGAAGCCAACTAAGAACTTAAAATACATATGGTTTCCGACCTATAAATAATTTATAACTTATAAATTTATAAAGTATTGTATATATATATATATATAGATATATATATGTTTCTTATTAATTCATATGATATTTATGTTCAGATACCGGCGACTTCTAAAAATCCGATATCCGCATACGAGTATTTTATAAAATGCTGTAAATCTTTCCTTATTATTTTGTTACATTTATAAATTTTTTTATATTTTAAGAAATTAGTATTTTAATACACTCTCATGTTTTGGATTTTATTACATTTCACTTTTTCTGAGTTTGTATTAACCAACCAACTTTATAAAGTATTCATTGCAAGCAATCAATTGCCACAAAAATGTTCGCCAAAAGAAAATACAAGTTGTAACTCGTAAAAGTTCACATTTGCATAATAAACGAGCTTAAAATATATATAAATTTATGGATTTATTTAACGGTTAGCTTAAAGTACATGTTTGTGTGCAAATAAAAGAAAGGTGTTGCTAAACAAATTTTAAAAATATATTTTAAGGCTAAACTTTCAAGTCAATAAAAAAATAAAAATAAATTGGTAAACAGTAAAATCATAGTCGAGTTTTGGCAAAGATAAAATCAAAATTTGTTAGCCATTAAATCTTTGTAAATATTTTTGATACTGCCAAAAAGCAAAAAGCTGCATATTTATTTTGCATTTCACGCATACAATTTGTGCCAAAAAATACTTTTATGCCATGCCTTAAACTATTGCACAATATATATATATATATATAAATAATTATATATATACATACAAATATATATATGTGTTTTACGGAATCACGTATCTGACAAACAATTTCCTACTGCGCTCCCTAATATTATTATATGTATATTTACTTTTACGTTTCGTATGCTTTTTGAAATTTCCTACTGCACTTTCTTTCTGTCTCTCTCTCTCTCTCTCTCTCTCTCTCTCTCTCTCTCTCTCTCTCTCTCTCTCTCTCTCTCTCTCTCTCTCTCTCCTCTCTATCTAATATTATAATATATTTATTTTTACGTTTATTCTGCTTTTCACTCCATGAATTTTCATTGAACTAAGCGTAGAGCTTTGTAAACAAGTATTTTCCTGGTTTTCACAACATTTTGCAAAATCCGATGAGCGAAACGCATAGACAAAAAACAAAAATGGAAATATGTTAAAATGCAACCTCTGCCGGCCAGTCAGCTAGTGCATTGTTGAAGTTGTTGGGCATCCGTAAAATAAGAGAATCAAGTAATGTAAAATAATATACAAATTGTAAAATGAAAGTATTTTTTTCTCTATTTTTTGTTATTTTGCACAGCACTTTGACTGCAAACACTTTCAACGCCCATCTTTTGAACAACCCTATCAGCTTTCAATGAGAACTCTTTGGCACTTTGTTATTGCTATTGTTGTTGAAAATGCCTTTCAATATTTGATGAAATATTTACGCAATCAAAGCACAGCCAAGCATAAAGCATTGTCTGACTTTAGTAAATCTATAGACATCAATTATAATTAAAATATTGAATATTATAAATGTGCCTGTTTTTGTTAGGTAATAGAAATCTGAGATATTCGCTGCTGTTATTTAATTTTCAGTCCATTAGCTGAAAGCTGAAAGCAAGACCTTAGTCGGAAATTATAAGACTATTGTAGTAACGCCTACTTTTGCGCAAAAGTTTTTCACAAAACTTTGCGATGCGTGAAGCCAGAGAGAGAGAGAGCCAAAGCCAGCCAGACAGCCAAGTAGTTTATCCATGGATTTTTACACTTCTTAGTTGGATGTTGTCGTCCTTGAATGAGTCCAACTGTAGCAGGAAGTGTTTACATATGCGCATAAAGATGCAGCGCCACTAACAAAGTCGCACAGTGCCACACACATTTCCCCCCTCCACCAGCCTTCTCACATCCTCAAGTAACTTTAGTTGTGGAAAACTTAGTTTCATTTGTAATGCTGTAGTAAATCGTGACTGCATTCTGTGGAAATAATTTACGCTCAGTTGATAGTTGGCCTTATAAACACAGATCCAAGCTCCTAGCAGAGCAGTGCGTATTATCCGAGTGCTTCTTCATTCTTGTTAAAAGTTATTCTTTTTATTAAGCTAAACGGCTTATGCAAATGTTTTGCTGAAGGCATTTGTTAACTGAACTGTATTTATCATTCGAATCGCTTAAATGTTAAGTAAGCAGAATAATAAAAATAAAAAAATCATTAAGATGGCTTAAGAAATATTAAAAATGATGTGCGAATAATAATCTAAAATAATGATTGTTTCATAATTTAAGTGCAATATTTATGCAGAGGATACATATATTATAAAATTACATTGTTATGCGCAGCTTTATTAATAATAGTTTGATGCTTGCACTAATGTAATTAATTGATGTAATTAGCTGATGGGTATAGTAGCATATTCATATTATTAGAATAAAGTGAACATTTGATTGTTAGTCACCCAAAATTCGCATGCGAATTGCATAATTTATACAACAATTTTGCGTGTGGTGTCATAATTATTTAGGGTATTACTCAAATTTATGCACTCGCCGGGCAGCTGTGACATTTACCCCAAAAAACTTGTCGTGCCACTGACGCAGCCAGCTGTCCTTCTAATAGATTACGCTATCCGATAATTGATTACAAATAAACACACACACACAAACACAAAACACACACTATGTACGTGTTCCGCTTGTGGCGCGTGTACAAACATATAAACTACACACATATATTTGTTTAGGCAACAGAGCAAGAAAAATCGTAAAGGGGTGACCCTTTTGACCCTGACCCCGGACATATGCCACAGACAAAGCCTGACCCACCCCAAAGCAGTCAGAGTTGCAGGCTTGAGTTTTTTGTTTGGCCAGGTGTTAGGATTTTTAGTTCCGCTAAAAAAGTGACGCAAAGCAAAACGCACCTGAAAAAGTCCACAAATTTAGTACATACACTCAGAAAAAAGATCAACTTAAATTTTAGTAAATCACCATTCTTTTTATTCACAAACGACATTTCTCAATTTCAGCCCGAATTTTTCTAAAGAAATATCTGTACACTGGAATAATTCTGATATTAGCTTTTTTGTTGCCACATTATTGTTAAGCATTAATTTGAAAAACTTACGATAAAATATTTTATTATATTTTTCTGAATGTTATAAAGGATTTATTCTAAAAATAAGGGTTTGCATTTTTTCTTTTAGGAAATACATTGCCTAATAATAAGATATATAATAAAAAAGGAGAAAAAACCCCAAATATTTGGTATAATAAATAATTTTGAAGTTATCTTTTTATTGCGATTTCTGGGCAAATTTTCTTTTCTGAGTGTATAGGAATCTTTATTAGCAGCATTTGAGTGGAGGGCACTAAGCAGGACAGCAGCAATCAATTAGACGATGTCATTTGCCCAGCAATTTACATCACACTCAGCCAAGGAGCTAAGCTGCTTTCCAATGCAAGCACAACCAGAGACAAGTGAGTAGCTTGTAATGAGGTTTTAGCTACTCTCTCTCTCTCTCTCTCCCTCTCTCTCCTTAACCTTTATCTATCTCTTTCTGCATTGCTACTTCAGTGTACTTAGTGCAACTTGTGCTGGTCAAACGCATCATTGCTACACTTCAATTAACCCCCCAAACACACACTCGTAACAAGTATAGAGTTTTAAGAGCAAAGTTCGGCTTAGATATAATTTGAAGGCTGAGCTGGAAAAGAAAAAGAAAAGAATTCAAGTCGTTTCGAATTTTCATGTAATCTGAACTAAGTGATTTTTTGCTGCATACTTGGGTTAAGCTGAGCGGGGGGCAATCCATTAAACTGCAACTGACAGCGTTGGGAATTTTATAATTTATCAAAATGAGAATTGATGCGCCGAACAGAGCGCAAGTATTTTGTCGTTGGCTCCAAAGCTTACCACGTGAACGATATCCAAGGTGCATCCCTTGATACCAAGTGGCCACATGCCACATGCCACACGACATGCCGTCGTAAATACCAAAAATGCTTTGGCAAATTTTTGGCTGCACTCTTAGTGAAACGCGCGGGCAACACACAAAAAAAAATAACGCCAACTATGGCGCCTGAAAAGCATGGCGCCGGAACGTGTGCAGCAGCTTTAACTTGGCTGCATTCGTTTGTTTTACTCGGACAATCAAGATGGTGCAAAGGTCATAGGGGGGGGTTCTACAGTTCGTGACTGCCTTCCCCCTATTTACACTGGCATTGCATTTTATATTTGTGGCCTGTAAATAGTATTAAAAATAATTTTCCGGCTTAAAAAGCATTACTCGCAGCGCTGACAGACGACGGCTTATGCACTTAATGAAATGTACACGGCAATTGTCGTGCTAAAGAAGAAGAATACAGACACACACATACACTCTCTGTCCATGAAAATGGCAACATCTGTGGCTTTTGGATCTGTCTCGGGCTCTGGCCAAGGCAATAAATCGGGCCAACTTAAATTCCATGCCACCAGCAAATTCATATTAAAGGCTTTCGACCAGCACTTTCTATGTGCCACCGCTTCGATAAGTGGCAGGAGGGGGTGGGGGTTGTTGCATTAAGTGGCACATTGCGTATTCATTTCAATGCATTCCATGGTTGGCAAAAAAGGCAATTAAAATGAAAGTCTTTATTTTAAATTAAGTGTCTACTAAATAAATATAAATACATTTATTCACATTTTCCTATTTCCATTTAAATGTTCTCTTATGTTATTTGCATTTGAGTTAAGTAATTTATACAGCTAGTTAAATTTGATGATTTGAACACTTCAGCAATAACCTAATCTTAATGCAATTCAATGACTCTGTTGGCTGGCACTTACTAGCTAACCGGAGTACTTTGGGCAAACAATTAAGCCAGCTCTCATAATAATAAAAGCTGTGCTTATAATACAGTTAATGGATAAATTAAACATTATGCGCAATTATTTAAAACGACTAAGGAATCTCGTAACCAAATATAGTAATATTAATAATATTATTTAAATGGAGGTGATTTTGTAAGAAGTCCCGAAGAAATGTCATTCGAGGAGCGCCTTGCAATCATAATAAATCAAAATTAATTCATAAGCACCACAAGGAATTTTCAATTACGATGCAATGCACAAAACAAAATGACAAAATTAGTTATTAAGCAAAACTTTTGCGACAAGTCAATGGACAAAACCAAGTAATGGAAATTATAAAGCCAGATGCAGGCAGGCATAGGACAACAACAACATGAGAAACATCAAAACCAAAAACAGGAAACAACAAGCCAAGCAGACATTATTTAATATTCAGGAAGCTAAATGAGAGACTGAAAGCAGGAAAAGAGCCTCAGCTAAATGTGTTTTACAAGTGGCCAATCTGACAAGTCTCACACAAGTTCCGGCCAGAACAATTTTAATAGACATCGCCACAAGCCAAACACAAGCAGAACATCAACTTAATATTGGTTAAATGAAATATAACAAATCTAATGGCATAGATGGGGTGTCTCAATTCAGGATGACTGCTGCTTCAGCTCGATGTCCACCGTCTCAACCCCAGCTGTTGCTGTGGACTGAAATCGAGCCATTAACTTTTGATGGCAAGGATGATCGGGTTTCATGCCCGGCTCCACTTCCACTTTTTCTGACGTTCCATCGTCATCATCCTGAAACGATGACTGTCGCAGTGGGGCCTCCAACGATATCGAACCATCCGAGTATACATCTTCCGATGGACAATCCTCAATCGAGCAGCTCTCCATGGTCGGCTTTTTCTCATCCGTAATACTAAACTCTGTGATGCTCCAATCATCAAATTCCTCGGCAATTAAACGACGTGCTAGCGCTACCGATAAATACTCCTTGTAGTGGAGTTTGCGACGACGCTCGAACTCCTTGCGACGCACTTTCTCATCAATGGACTCTGGGAAATCTTCGTCGTCCGAGGAATCATCCGAATCGGTATCCATGCCAAACGATGGAGTCTCCGATTCGGCGGCAAAGCGTAGTTTTTCCATCAGTAATTCCGTGTTCAATTCATGCGACAAATCATCATCAAACACAAAAGGGGTCTTTGGCTCATCGATTACCATGTGGCCGTAGTCCTTGTTGGCCGGGTGAAATGTTTCCATCACATTTATCTCATCGAATTTGGCCGTCCGAGTCTCGACCGTCGTAGTCTCGCCGATCTTGAGTATTCCCTTTACGTTCGGAGTGAGTTCCATTCTTATTATAATAATTTTTTTTTTTTTGAGTGCAACTTGAATTAACTTTCTGGCTGAATGTATCAGGTATAGTCTGGTGTAGTTTATAACTGTGACTTTGTTGGACAAATCATACGACTTGATAGTGGAGTCAAGGCCTACCTCGAAATTGGGAAAATATTTCTGTCTTATTGTTAAATATGATTTAATATTAAATATGACCTTTAACTTTTCACTAATATACAATCATAATATGAACAATACCTGCTTTCAAACCAACAAAAAATTGCAATATATTTTGATAAGTAATTAAATTAAGAATGGTCTTCAGTGCTCTTCTTGGTTTTAATCTTATTACTATACTTAAACAATTGATACATTATAATTAATAACAGAATAAAATTATAAAAGTTTCATAAACATTTAATAATAATTAGAGCCAGATCTGTTTTCAAACCAAAAAAATTGCAATATATTTCGATTATGATAAAGATCTGCTGAGAGCTAAGGAATTTTTGTGGTCTGAAACACAACTTCAAAACCGAACGAAAAAATGTGCTACCGTAGTTTTTCATTAACGAAAAACATTTTGTTTTTGCCAACGGCCTTACATGTTTGTTTTTGTTTTTAATAGAGTTTTTCATTATCTTTCAAACGAGACTAGCAACTGCCTCTCTGTCGCAGTTCAGAGGGAGAACTAATTAAGATTTGACTTAATTGGAGCAGAACAAAGGCTCGCGAGCACATCAGCATGGATTCATTTTAAGCTCACGTTTTTTTGTCGAGTAGCTGGCTCTGATTAATCCATGCTGGCTGCTGGATGTCAAGCACTTTATATGCAGCAGCTATGTGCTCCACTGCCATCTAGACCACAAAGTAAACTCATTTTGACGTGTTCATCATCAGCGGCAGCTGTACCGAAAGACAGGAGGCGGGAGATCTGAGAGCTGCGAGTTGCTGTTGATTATTGACCCTGGTTTTTGTTGTTATTGATGTAAACATATTCATCATGCCATGTCAGAGAGATGTTGCAACTGTTGTTGCCGTGGCAGCTGGCAGCTGGCGGTTTCAAAGCACTTGAGTGCACATACTTTTTCGCTGCAAGGGTTGTGTTTGGGATTGGAGCATGTTGCATGTATTGCGAATTGATTGCAGCACATTATTTCACAATTTTGCCAGCAAATAAACAAGCGATTGGAAAAGGCCGAAACTATGAACCAGGAAACCAGCAACCAGCCAGCCAACCAGCCAGCCAACCAGCCAACCAGCCAACACACTCAGGCATGCATATTACGAGCTATTCTGCTTATCAGCTCATCCAAAATACGACAAACTGCACGAAAACCAAACCCAACCCCTAACTCAATCCCAATGGTGATATTGATGATGTTACTGTTGCATGTTCGATGATGTTGATGATGATGTGGATGATGAGATTGATGCCACGCACTACGCAGTTTTTGGCAATATTTTGCTACACTCAGGAAAAAATTGCGCTGAAGTTTAAAAAAAAAAAAACCTAAAATCACCTTATTATTCAGAAAATATATTTATAAAAATTTTAAATTGTTATACAAATGTAATTTTATTTATATTTATTTATGTTAACATAAGTAAATTGGAATGTCAAATAAATGAGATTTTCACTATCTTATTAGAAGAGGAGCGATTTTCTTTTCGTAATTTTAGGGCAATATTTTTGAGAATTTAGCAAAAAATGTGTATCATTTCTGACCTTTTAATAACAGTCAGTGCAAGAATGGGTAAGAATAGCATTTTTTTGCTTATATAACTTATAAGTTAATATAATATAATATAATATGAGAATACTAAAAAGATCTAAATTCTAGTGTAAAAGACGAGCAAGTAAATTTCAAAAAATTATGATTTTCATTTATATTTATTCGAAATTCATATCTTTATAAAAGGAAATATTCAACAAAAAAAACTTCACATTATTGGTGGTTGTCGATTTAGGGCAAGTCTTTCTGTTTTTGAAGAAAAATGTTGGTTATATTTACAAATTATTTCTAAATTTCTAGCTGATTTTTTCATAGTGTAGCGAACTTTGGATGGTTGTGGCTAGGCAGCTTTGATTGCTTGCTTTATGCAGAATGCAATGCAGCTATGGGCTAACAGTTTTGTTCGATTTATGAAATTGCAGTTGCTCGATTGGATTTCTTCTGGAGTAGTAGTGGTAGTAGTAGTCGTAGTCGACATCAGCGGCATCAATCGTAACAATGTGTGTATCTAGGAGATACACACCAACTACGTGCCACAGACGGATGCGCACAAGTAACAGCTTGGGCCAGTCTACAGTTGCTGTATCCTTTAGCTGTAACTGTATCTTTATCCGGCATCCGTTTACAGGAGGCGCAGGATCTTGTGTTTGTGGCTGCCACACACAAACACACACATACACACACACACACACACACACACACACACACACACACACACACAGATATCCACGCAATTTTATGGCAATCATAAATTTCACTTGATTTTTGCCTTTCCGCAATTTTTGCGCAACACAATGCAGCATCCGTTCCAGTTTGTTGACTGTATCTCTGCAAGATGCTTGCTTCTAGCTGTGGGTGGCGCCACGCAGTTGATATTAGCTGTTGGAGCTGCTCTGTTTTTTTTTTATTTATTTTTTTATGGATTGGTGGATTTGTTGGCTGGACAGCTTTCTCGTTTGGCAGCGTTATGCATATTTATTAAAAACTGTCTGCTGCGATTAAAAGCCAATCAGGCCAATTGCAAATTCCTTTTATTGGCTCCCCCCGCCTTATAAATATTTAAAATTTAATTTCGGGGCACCACAGCTCAAGTTCTCGGTTCTCTGTTGGAATATATTTTTCTGCACCTAGATTAAAATGTATGTGTGGCCGCCCATTTGTGCAGTGCGATGTCTGTATTTATCTTTCTGTGTGTGTGTGTGTGTCGAACTCCTCTCCTCTCCTCTCTTAGTCAGGTGCTCGACTCGACATTGCCTGCGCGGCAATCGAAGCGTGGAACGCTGAAGCTCAACAGCCTGCCACACGCTAAAGGCAAACACGTTGAGCGCAAATGTAGCGCGTTTCCTTTTTGGCTTTTACGCTGTACTCCCTATAAGGGACAAGCACCAGGACCACACATAAGCAGCAGTTGCAGCTATGGCAGCCGCAGTCGCAGTGGCAGTGGCAATAACTGCACTTAAAAAAAAACAAACTGAATTTTGAGAAATTCGCCAAGGTTAACGCAGCTTATTATTCAGAAAGTATATTTGTTAAAACCAGGGTTTTTCTTTACATATACAAACTTTTTTGTTTTTTTAATCAGAAAGTATATTTTTGGAGGGCACAATTGTATAAAATTAAAAAAAATATATATTTTTCATTTTAAGGGTCTTTATTATGTGTTAGAAGCAACTCTAAAATACATTTTAGATAGTTGATTAATTCATATAATTTAATTTGAAAAAACGATTAATAGAAAATATATCTAAAAAATAAGATCATAAAATTTCTGGGGTTGCTGATTTAGGGCAAGCCTTTCGAAATATTACAAAAGTGTTTTCCTATATTATAAATTTCTCTTTTAAAAATAATTTCTAAAAGCAAAAAAAACTTTCTAGTTTCAGGACGATTTTCTAAAATGCAGGGCGAGTTTTATTGTGAGTGCAGTACAAGCGGTACCACAAAAACTCCCACTCGAAACCAAGTCCCAAATAGTACCACTTATGAGTGTATCTCCGTGTGTGCCCGAGTGTGTGTGTGGGAGTGTGTGGCAGTTAGCTAACGCTTGACAGCTTGGCAAACAGTTAAATAAAGTTGGCAGCACACCCGCTTTGTGGTTGGGTGACTTTTATCCTCCAACGCAGTTAGTACGAGTAATACCAATCGTTGAGTATTTTGGCTTTATAATAAAGTTGTAAGGAGAAATGATCCTAGCTTCATTGTGTTGTTTTGGAATTTGTCCAGCGAAAGTTAAATGTTCTATTACGAAAAGGAATGTTTGATAAATCTGCTCAGTAATGAATGTATAATTATTTATATTTATTTACTTGCAATATGATTGGATACTGCACACATAATTGGATCAAAATAGTTACTTTCCCATCAAAAATAATTTCTATGGTGTTGCACATAAAAATATGTAAAACAGCTTTAAATTACAAGCGAGAATTTGAAGCCATAAGCATTTTTTTAGAAAATCAAATAGTTTTGAAAATCGATTGGACCCTCCCCTAAAAGCCAGTTTCTGGGCAGAGATTTTATGTGTACCAATGTTGCTGGTCCTTTATTTTCGATTATTATACATTTTGTTCAATGCGCCGCATTGAAACTACCCAGAATATTATTACACGCAAAATTGTGAAAGCCAATCGATGCACCAGGAATCAGGTAATTAGAGACACGTACAACATTGATCTGTATGGGCCTCCATGGTCTTTGGTTCTTGGCGCCACTCACTACAGGAGCAGCGCGGACTTTGGAACATTTCTGCCTAGATGGTCCTCTTTACACTCGCGGTGTCATTCCACCTGCATGTGCAATGGAGTTGCCAGCTGAACATTTGGTTTTGTTTAGAGTTGCACTTCCAAATATTGTCAAATGATTTAGCAGAAAACACAACTGAAAAAAAGATTCGATTTAGATGCCCAGCCCAGTGGTTCTATATTGGAGGCAACTCATTGGGTGCCGCCAGGAACTCAGCAAGAGGGTCCGCAGCTGCTGGCGCAACCGCCGCATGGACCGCAGGCAGCACAGGATCCACAGCAACCAAAACAGGGTCCTGTGGCATAGCAGGGTCCACAGACATTGGGTCCAAAGCAGCCACCACCACAGGGACCGGCACCACAGGGACCGCATCCACCACAGGGACCGCATCCACCACAGCAACCACCACAAGGACCACAGCACATGATTGATCTAAGCAAAGCCATTTTATTATTTTGAAATAAAAGCAAAATAAATATAATTCATTTCCATTTCTTACCTGAAAACCGAAAAAAATTGAAAGACCACAAAAAAAATTTAGGTGTTGTTGCTCCGAGTCGAGTTGTACGAATAAAGTAGTTTAAAGCAAAGCAGAATCGCCTAAGCACAAGTTGAGACATATTTCTCAAAGGTGACTGGATATAAATGAAGACCACAGGAGCCACATAGCCACATAGCCCTGTATTTTATTTTTTATATATTTATTTATTTAATGTCAAGCAATATCAAACGCCAAAGGAAAATACAAAAATTACAAAAAAAAATAATGACGTGACTCCGAATTGATAATATGATTAAAAGCTATTATAATCATTACATAAATTAATGCAAGGAATAATAAGTAGCACAGCAATTAACAGAAAGTGAGAAGAATTAACTGGTCTATAATCATAATAAATTAATACATGCATAATTTATGACCGAAAATAAATCAAAAATAATTATATCTAGGGCGAAATAAAAATTAATTTATATATTAATATGATTTATATTATATTATATAATTGCCAAATTGTTTAGTTTACAAATACAATTTTGGAGTGTTTAATAATTATAATAATAATGATAATAAATGCTAAAAGATAAATAAGCTAATATGGCTTAAGATATCGCATGTGATGCAGCTGCATACTTTGGTAACATTTATAGTTTTTGGTCTATAATTGTTGGTGCAAGTTAAGAGAGTGCTATTATAATTTCATGACACACAATGGTGCGCTAATGAATACGAATAACAAGAAACTCGTATGTGGCGACACGGACTCGCACGCGATTCAACAACTTGACAACAGCAAATAAACAACAACAAACAAACAAACAAACAAGCAGTCAGCTGATTGTGAGCCAAGACAAAGAGACAGATAGACAGACAGATAGTCAGACAGGGAGTCAGTGGAGGACAGACAGTTGCACAAAGCACTCGGAGTACTCGGGTACAAACTACTTACTTACTTACGAGTACTTTTACCCACTTACGTGGGGCAACAGCGGCAAACAAAGTTATGCGGCAAGTTGAGCCATTTGTTTTTGTTATTGTCTACACTCGGCAACTGTCTTTCCACATAATATCACACTGGCTGTTAAAGTTGCCTCCCTTTTTTTGTTGCTCCTCTTTTCCTCTTTTCCTCTTCTTTTTTTTTTTGCTCGCAGCAAACGCAGTACAAAACTCACATAAATTACGCGCCCAGCAAAAGTCGCAAAATGTCAAATGCAGCAAACACAAAAACTAAAATAAAATGAAAAGCCAAAAACTAGCACCCAAATTTCAACGACTACAAATAAGAATGAAAAAAACTAAGAGTACTCGCGGGTGAGTCATCGTTGGAGGCCCAACTTCAATTGCAGCCGAGTTGGGTAACTTTATGCCTCGAAATGCGACCAATTTGTTGTCATCGTCTGCAATATGAATGCGTCGACTGCTCCTCCATTTCATTGTCTGCCAAACCTGGCCAGGTCTTGCCCTGTTCTGTCCTGTCCTGGCCTGGCCTGTCCCGGCCTGGTCGGTAGTTGGTAAATGTGGCCGGTTCTCTCTGTGGTCGATATGCGTGTGTTGGCCTTCAAAACTGACAGCCAAGCGACACCAAAAAAAGAGGCGAAAAAGAAAAATGACAAAGCTAACTATGATTTATGGCGCTTTGGGCACAGGATGTCGCAATAGAAAGTTGTGGGTGGAGTGCTCCAATATAGCCAATTAAATTACTGCAGTTTGCACACATCATAATTAAGAGAAACACAACAGAAAACTGTTCAGAAATCGTTGAGTATTTCGATATATATGTGATATATCGATATATATATATATATATACATATATAGTATAGTAGTAGTGTAAACATATATAACAATACAATAAAAATAGACTTATTATTATTATCTATTGATATTCTTCACAAGTTGTATGGATGATATTGATAATATAAACACATTAAATGTTGACGATTATAATTAAAAATTTGTTGCTTCGAACTTCCATTAAATTCTTGTCTTTTTTTAATATATCCTTTCCTTTATATTTGAAAATTAACTTCTCCCTTTTCATTTTAAGCCTTTTAAAAAACTGAGGTCAGTTTTCGGCCCACATTCAAATTAAAAAATATCCAATAAATAAACAAATATTGTATTTTAATCTCGGCTTGTTCCTAATTTCAATTTTCATTAATATGTATACATTTTCCGGTTAACAATAGTTGCCAGAGTACTCCGTAAAATAAATCACTGTGGTCCAAGGCCAACAAACGCACTAAAGTTTAAAAAATTTCATATTTTCTTTGTTTTTTCTTTTTGCTGCAGTTTCTTTTTCAGTTTCTTTTGCGATAGGTATGTGTAATGAAACTGGAGGAAAAGAAAGAGAGAGAGAGAGAGGGGGAGAGTAAGAGAGCCCAACCAAAAATCATGCAAATGAGTTTAGCAACAGACTGCAGCAGCGGCAATTAGAATTCTCCGGGTGCTCTGTGCAAAGGCTGCTGCTGCTGCTGCTGCTGCTGTTCCGACTAGTCGGTATATGGACGAAATAATGGTCATGAAATGAAATCGAATCAGGGCAATTCACTGCCAAGCAGCCAGCCGCACAGACAGACAGACGGGCAGACATTCAACCAAAGGCTGCTGCCACTGCATGAAAATGGGGCCAGAACTGACAAAAAATAGGGGAAAAAAGATATAGGCATTCTGTGGCAATGATGAAGATGACGCTGACGATGACGATGATGTTGATGATGATGATGATTGTGTTGCAGACACGGTCAGCAAAACTGCAAAATGTTGAATGTGATGTGATTCGATGCGTTTCGAGTTTGAGTTTGCGTCTGGTATTCAGCTGGGCGTGAAAATGCAATTAACTGGCCCAGGATCAACAGGAGTTCAAGTGGCACCAGCAACACAGAGAGAGTTGCAAATGCAACAAAACAAATACAAAATAGAGAAAAAAAACATAGCTAGCCACAACAATTGTAATTAAAAGCAGCGCTAAACAAGAATGATAAATATCTTGACAAAAAGCAAAGCAAAGCTTTACCCAAAAAAAAAAAAAAAAAAAAACAAGTTAAACAAAAACAGCCAAAGAGAAACAGAAAACTTTTCCTTTTACTTTTGGTTTTTTGTGTCTGGCTGTTTGTTACTTTTCACACACACAAAAGCACACACACACACACACACACACATACACAAACACACATTAAATGGCCGGCCTGGGAGCTGCCATAATACAATTTATACGACAACACTTTAGTGCAAAGTTTATGCGCAGTGTTTACAACATGCTATAAAAGCCGGACAATGCATGCAACATCGAGGGGATGAGTGGGGGGGGGGGGGGGGGGGGGGGGGGTGGATTAGGGCAACGCTTGGCCATAATGTAACCCGTAAATGTACTCCGGCGTAGTCGTTCGCTGCGGGTGCGTAACAAGTGCAGCCCGCATAAGTAGGATGATCTGCCTCAGCTAAGTTGAAGCAGGAGCAGGAGCAGGAGTTGGAGTTGGAGTTGGAGTCGGGAGTTTCCATCCCGGAGTTCATTGGGGTCTCCGTCTTGGTTGGAGCACAAATTGTCGCCTGGCATTGGCAGCTAGTAAAAATTAAGTAATAAACAAAGTTGAACACAGGTTGGCCCTCGTTATGGCCAAGAAACAAAGCAAAACACAACACAACACAAACAGTTGTGGCAGCAGCAAATATGTTTTTGTGTGCATAGTCCAGACACTTCAACACGACATTGTCGAGCAGTTTGCAAACATTTAACTCAAGTGATGTTTGTGTCTGTCAGCCACAACTTTATATATATGTATGTGTATATTACATCTACAGCTATATTAACTGATAGGTCCGTAGGTAATTCATCTGGCAAACTCAACTAGACTTTAGTTATTGGCCCTTAAGCCATAAGACAATATAGACATCCTAATAAATAATTCGATGAAAATCTGTATTGATCAGATTCCTAAACATTTCATATTGTAACTCAACTAGACTTTAGATCATACAAAGTTCGATGTAAACATAAAGAACACGCTTGTAAAATATTTAATCTGGCAAACTTTACTTTATTCTATGAAAACCTACACATCCATTAAAGATATTTTGTAATAAATGTAATCTTGCACACTCAACTAGACTTTAGTAACTTATCATTATGACATAAGGACATTCTCTTAAAATCTACATAGAACATATATTTATCTCACCAATGCAACTAAACCTTAGTTATTCTCAATCAAGCCGCAAGGCTACACATAGTGAAAATCTATGAAAATATATAGTAGGTGGCTTATGTGAACTAATAATTAATATCTTCCTGAAATACCTGAAATGCTAGCAAGACAAGAGTCGAGTGGACTTCAGCAGCTCTATCAATTCATCAGTTTACGAACAATTTTCTATGGCATTCAATACACATTCAATTAGTATTATATAATTTGTAGCACAATGACAGCAGATAATTATACAGTTAATGGAAAATAGAAATTTAATTAAAACAAACAGCAAAACGCCAATGGGTGCTGCGAGTCAGTTTTCAGTCCATTTTCACCCTCTGTCAGTCAGTTAATCAATTTGAGGGGGCAGTGGGGGATGAGGGGGCGGAAGTGAATGCTGTGTAGTTAATGACAATTGTACTAGAAGGAGTTGACTCAATACCTGAGGCGACCCAAAATGCCGCAATCTAATTAATTAGGTAACCGACAAAATGAAATCAACGCTAAATAGGCCGGGAAAACAAAACAAATTATGGAAGAACCCAATGACAAACACTTGGCTGACTTATGCTAATGATTATGTTGAACATCAACAATTTAGGGGGCAGCAGCAACA
Organism: Drosophila anomalipes; assembly: GCA_035041615.1. Classification (NCBI taxonomy): domain Eukaryota; kingdom Metazoa; phylum Arthropoda; class Insecta; order Diptera; family Drosophilidae; genus Drosophila; species Drosophila anomalipes. The sequence goes on from JAWNKZ010000074.1 coordinate 16,027,333, forward strand.
GCAACAGCAACAGCAGTAAACAACTGCTGCAGATACAATTTGTAATCGCTTCACCACACAAATCAATAAATGCCATTGTCGCCATTGAAATTAATGTTATATTCGCAGGCAATTCTCGTTTTCGGCTCGCCTGGAAAACATACACTTGCCCCCAAACCCGAAAACTAAACAAACGCTCCATCAATTTCAATAACACACAGCCGCCTAATCAAATTGCCAGAGAGAGAGAGTTCAGCTCGTGGCACGCGTCTCGCTTAATTGCTTTCAATTTGCCACAAATTACATGGCCCAAGTTTAAGTTGGCGCATCTCTATTAATTTTTTGTTTTTTTTTTTTGTGCATTATCATTTTCATAAATTTACTTTAAATTGACTTTTTGACGCGCAGCGTTTCAAAATTGAGACACTTGTGACTAATTTGCAACACATTTTGCTACAAAGTTTGGTACAAAAAAAGGAAAAAAAAAAAGAGAATCAAATGACCAAAAAGGAAATGACAAAAGTCACAAACCACCGCAATTGTTTCTAAAAAAAAATGGGAAAAAAATCAAATAGCTGCTTTTGGTTTAACGAATATTGAGTACACTTGCCCAAAGAGTATTTAACTTTTTCCCTTACTGAAAAAAAAGGGGGAGCAAATATTGAAATAATAGAGGATAGGCTCGAGAAGTCCCGAAATTAATTAGCAGATGTAAGATGATGATCATATCAAACAACTAGTTACATAAATCATAGGTTTAAGTAGCTTTTCCCATATCACAAAATAATAATAATAATTTCCTAAATTAATAATTAAGTTGAAAAGGACGCACAGGCCTGAACTCTTAACTAAGTCATAATATAAGCATTAAAAATAAGAATAAATATGTAATTCTAATGCAATAAAAAATACAAATTTAAAATAAATGGGAAATCAAGCAGCTGTTCTTGGTATAACAAATATTAAATACCCTTGCATAAAAAGGGAATATAAATTCATTCCTTACTGATCTTTTTTTTATCGATTCCTTCTCAATGTGATTTGAGAGTCCTGCTCGACAAAATATACACTTGATTAAGTTACAAAAGTCTTTATCACTCGATCTGCCAATTTTCCCAAATTGTTATGCCCATTGCAAGGGTATCAAAATGGAAATAAAAAAAGGCAAGGAAAGCGCAAAAGTAGCGTTGAAAATTAAGTGGAAATGAATTGCACGCTTGAATTTCAATGGAGCGTCCGGCACGTTAATGTTTACTCAAGTGGAAATCGAGTCACCGACGGACTCGACTCGACTCGAGTCCAGTTGTCACCCACTCCCTACCCTCCCCCTCAACCTTCAGCATATGCTGCCCATTTCCGGCCAGCAACTTTCTGCACAACCACAAAAGCTAGCCTGTCTAAAAAAAAGCAAATAAAAAAAGGAAAATATTTGTGCAAAGACAGCGGACAAAGGGAAAAGTCAAACAAAGTCAAAATGAGTAGCAAAATGCAAAAGTGAGTTTTCAAATGACAGCCCTGTGACAGTTAAGCTTACATTTGACAAACCTGCAAAAATGACAGGGCAGTTTAGGCCATTTTAGTTGCAAGCTAAATTAGTTGGCAGTTGATAATTAATACATAATGTTTGAGCAATCTGAGACGATCTTGACTATAAGTGTATACGAAATGAAATTTAAAAACTCTCCAAATAGCCTTTCATCCAAACTTTTTTTGTTCTTAGATACAATTTTTAAATATATTATTTCTATAAAAATAAGATATATTCAGATTTAGCAGAAATCTTCTCTGAAATTCAGATCGATTTTTTTGCTGCTTGCTTGGGTGAAAGCACCCCGATCGGATTATTTGGCATTAAGTGTTATCTCAGCTATATCTCGCTCATTAGGAATTAAGTCGGAAAAGCTTCAGAAATAGATGCGATTAGTATATAGTATTATTATTGCTGCTGCTGCTGCTGCTGCTGCTGCTCCAGTTGCTGGTGCTTTTGTGTAGTAGCTTTTGTTATTATTATTATTATTGTTGTCGTTATTGTTGCTTTTTGTGTTATTGTGCAAAAAGTTTTGAGCAGCAAGTCGAGTTAATTTGTATCCACAACTCAATTGCAAAAGTTTAAGCGAGCAAAAGATTTATGAAGTTTTTGTATGCAATAACACGGCAACCGGAGCAGAGTCCAGAATTGTAGCTGCTGTAGCGGTGGCCGAAAGGAAACAGCAAATGCGCCAGCAAAACTCAAAAACAACAACCAAGGACAGCAAGGACGAAGCCAAGTACGATAAGTATGCAATGGGAAAATACACTGGAGGACTATAGCCAGAACAGAAAATATAAACAGAAAGCGAATCGAGTCGAGTCGAGTCAAGTCCACGGCTGCGGGCATTACAATCAGCTTTGATAAGCAGCAAATGGGCAGTCAAATGATAACGATAACGAGTCTATCGATAGCACAATGTTCCAAGAATAGAGTAGACCATCACCACAACCACCAAAGTCAAAGTGAAATGCAGTCAATGCCGATTGAGTTTTATGTGCAAAGGCTAAAAGCTAAAAGCAGCCAGCGCACAAAATTAGTTTCGCTTGCGGCCAAAAACTCAATTTTCATAACAATTTCTGACTGCCATAATGAAGCTATGTGCAACTTAATTCTTCATCTTCTTTGTATTCTTCTTCGTCTTGTTGATTTAACTGCTGATGTTGCCACAACTCTCGAACTGGTTGCTCCATTTGCAGAGGGAGTTATTAAAATATTTCTAGTTGATTTATCGCACAGCTGGCAAACATAAAATATGTATTGGAAATTATTATTCAAAAACATAATTCACAGATTTCTGATAGAGATCGAACATTCAATACACTCAAGATGTTTTTGAAAGTACAAAAATTTAATCTGCAATATCTCCTCCAATCTAATAGCTTCTGAAAAACGAGCATCGATATGAATCTTAAGCACAAGACTCAAATCTGTATTTGTTACATTTGAATAACGTCTGTAAAAGTATAATATATGTATAATATAATATAATATAATAAAGTTAATGAATTCCGTTAATTAATACATGATTTAATAATAATATTTATAAAATACAAATATATAATATACAACTTAAAACACATAAGTCTTGTATTTGAAGTATAAAAATCAGCACTTCATCTCTTTAAGTAAAAAAAATCTGCAAAATCTCTACACAAGCAAGAAAAGTAAAAATCGTTGTCAAGCTTAAAGCTAAGAAGAATTAAATCTTAGTATAAACAAGCTTAAACCTAAGACTCTTCAGATTTGATCTAATATTCGCAAATCCCTCGGCAAGGGTATATAAAGTTGATATAAATTTGCGTTGGAAGCGTTAGTGTGTGTAGCGTGTGTGGCATTGAAAACAATGCAAAAAGTTTTGTAGCAGACGCGGCGTATGCGCAACGTTAACTTTGCATATGCATAAAAGATTTCCAATTGTTGCTGTAGCAATTGCAGTTGTTGCTGTTGCTGCAGCAGTTGCTGCTGCATAATTTCGCATAAATTTCGCTGACATTTTTTAATCTATGTTGAAAGTTTGCCGCGCACACAAATACATATTCACACACATACATAAGTATATATACACTCGTATATATCACCATTTGCATAAATCCCAATTGCAGTGCACTTTGCCATGCCCGTGTCTCAATGGCCAAATAAAATATCAACTCCGGGAACAACAACAACAACAAAAATAACCAGCTCAGCTCAGCTGCACTTTAGTCGTTCGCCTTGTCTTGAAGATTCATAAAATGTGTATGAGTGCAAAATGTTTTAAATTTATTACAATAAAAAGAAGAAAAAAACGAAAGAGCGTATACGCAAATGCGACATAAAACGCTAAAAGATAAAACAGCTTTTTGCCAAGGCAATGGCCATTTTTTATGCCCCTTAAAGTGCGCCATATAAAAAGCAGGCAAACACACACCCCAAGAGAAACAGAGAGAGAGAGAGTGAGTGAAACAGGTGTATATACAGGTGAGTCTGACGGAATGCATTGATGTGACTACACAAAAAAAGCACAAAAAAAACAAGTAGGTAAATTGCAGTCGCCGGGCGTAACAGACTGCTTAATACACTGATATAAGTAAATAATATCAACTGGTAAGAAATACCGATCTTTGTAGCAGGTACCTCGTAATCTACCTTCCAAGTTTGTTTTTAAAACTACGACAAAAAAATATTAAAGGAGGTTCCTAATAATCCAAATCCTACCACCGAAATTAGGTGACTGCAGCTTGAAAATTGTGGCAGATATGTGGTTTTATCGATTTGCGATTATCGACAACTATCGACTTTCTAGTGGCCTAGTGGACATTTCACAAAACCAACATACTACGAATATCTTCGTTATCACAGTATAAAAAAAGTAGAGAAAGAAGTGGAATTTGTTGCAGCTGCCACATTTATCAGCCAAAGGCAAAGGTGGCGCCTCCGTTTCAGTTTCAGTATTGCAGTTACAGTTTCAATTTCAGAGCAACTTAACGTTTTCTATCGGTCTGGCTGGCTGGCTGCCCCATGTTTTCCTCTGCGGCTGTTCATCAGTTGCCACACAAAGCAGACGCATTTATTACATTGCTCTTGCACCATTTTCCCTCGCTCTTTTTATTTGTGCTTTTTTTGTGTTTTTGCTTTTTTCATCCGCCGGCCTTTTAACTGAAAAATTGGCACAGTGCGCCGGTTGGCATGCAAAGCAACCATTACAATTATTTCAACTTCTTCTCCTTCTCCTTTTTTTTTTTGTAACCATTGTTTTCTTTTCTTTTCGTTTTTTTTTCTCTTTTTTTACTTTTTTTGCCTTTTGCTGGCTGCCTGCTGCCATTGTCAGTTGGCCACGCGCCTGCCACGCTTCAGTGGCCGTGGCCCGGCCTTGCCACGGCTTATGAGGATGCCACACAACACCGCAAAAGCAAAAAGAGCTTCAATTTTGGGCAACGGGTATATTGTCTAGCGGCAAATTGAATTCAAAACGTAGAGATAACAAAACCTTTTACTTAGGGTCATCTAAATTTCAGTACAGATTTAAAAAATCAATTGCTCCTATGACAGTAGCTTTATGATATAGTAGCCCGATATGAGTAGTTTTTTTCTTTCGTTAAATTGACAGAGACATTATAATTCTTAACTGTTAAATTTTGGTTAAGATAAATTGTTGAACAAAAAAATGTTACAACTACTCATATTTCCATCAATCGTTCCCTTGGCAGCTATGTGATATATTAGTCTGGTCTCAATAGTTTTTTGTCGAAACTTGAGGACTATCATACTATGACTGGCCTGCAATTTTGATTCTGAAGACTTGTTAAACAAAAATGTTATTTATAAAATAATATCAAATATTGAATTAATGGGGATAGACTAGAGCTAGAAAGCTAGTCCCGAAATTTTATAACAGAAGAAATTCTTCCACTTATGATCATATTAATCAATTTGTTTCATAAATAATTGCTTTAATTACAATTTACAATTGAAATAGGAATTGATATAATTTAAATTTTTAAATTGCTGTGCAGGGTATGCCAGCCGTCGTTGATTATGGATAATATGTAGTTTTACTATAATGCTGTAGTTGTAGTTGTAGTGGTTAGCGAACTTGAATGTTCATTGAAGTGTGTGGGAAATCAATTAATGTGCTGTTTCCTTTTTGAAGTTGTTTTAAAAGATTTACGCATGGCTTCAGCATATGTCAAGTGCAACTCAAACAAACCTGCGACCCGAGCAAAACAAATCAATTTTGAAAAAGGCTACCCCACACTGATATGAAGCGAAGGAAGGAACTGAACAATTTTGTTGTGGGTTTATCCGCTTCTGTTGTGGTTATTTTTGCAACTCGCTTTGCTAATGAGATCAGAGCTGGTCATGTTGAAGTTGGAGCCGAATGCTGAAAGCAGGAACTGAATAAGAATCTGTAGCTTGTTGCTGGCTGTGGGCTTATATTGAGAGCTGGTTGAGCAAATATTTGACTTCTTGGCTTTTTGTTGCTGACAACTGACCACAAAATTTGTTTAACATGCCAAGCATCCCAAAATTTCATGCCGCATTGCTTGTGCAACTGACCCAGATTTCTGTGCAATCTGGGTCGTCGTTATTGGTCTGAGTTTTGCTATGAGTTTGGGGGATGAGCAAACAGTGGCAAACAGTGGCAAGGATGATGGCGATGATGATGTCGTTGATGTCGTTGACGAGCGAGTGGCGAATCATCTTGGGTCTGTGTTGTGTTGCCATTGGCAACAACCAGTTTCATGTCGCAACAATTTCATTAAATTTTACTTGATGGCAAATTCGGAAAATATGACAAAGCCACACAAGGGCAATTGTAGTGCCCAAAATAATATGTCAGTTGCACATTAACACTCGAGTGTATTGCTCAGGAACAGGTGCACACATACACACTAGCACACACGCACACACGCACCCACACTCGGTGATATGTCTGAAGTTTGGGAAATTGGAAAGGCGTAAAGCCGTAAACCGCAAATTCCAAGCAGCAGCATAAATATGAGAATTTCATTAGTTGCAACATAAATGCCAATTTTATCAATTCCATTGCTGCCAGTTGTACTTATGCATACTTGCCACCAAATTAAATTAACAATTGGCATAACTTGCAAGAACTTATCGTATATAAATTGAACAGAATTTAAGAAATCAATTGCAAAACTCGAGTTGCTCTTAAAATAATTACATAGAAAATGTGCAACTAACTGTTGCTGCTGCTGTTGGTAACTGTACACCGGAAAAATAGTTTTCCTTGTTCTTAACTGTGTTGTTCTTAAATTTGTATTGATTAGAAGACATTTTTCTTAAAATTATAAGGGCTTACTCTAAATTGATCATTCTAAAAATATCGTGCTTATGTTTGTCTTTTTTTTAATATTTTCATCTATTAAGAATGGCATTTCCAAAATCGTATTTTTTCAAATTAAATTGTATTGAATTGCAAACAATGTAAAATGTGTGTATATGGAAAATTTTAAAATATTAGTGTCTTATGTATAATACAAACAACAATAAAGCTAATCTTAGAGATTTTTTTCTTTTCTTACTTTGAGGGAACAATATTCTAAAATCTATATTTGTACACATAAGAAAAAGTAGCCTGAAGATAAGATATACTCTTTCTATTTTATAAAAAATTCTACGCTGAAATTTAGAAAATAAAAACCTCGGTTTTTGGAAATATTCTTTCCGAATAATAAGCTCAGTTACTCCTGTCGAATTTCTCAGAGTTCAGTTTGATTTTTTCTCCGAGTGTGGTCAAGGCTTAAGGGGGGAAGGGGAGTGGCTGGGTGCAGCCTCGAAAATCGCGCTCGGATTTGGCTGCAAAGATGGTTGGCTTGAATGCAGGCGAGCGACAAAGCGCCGTGGCCAATTATACGGTTTGTTAACATACAAAACAGAAAATGTAATTACATTTTGGAGCTGCTGAATGTGTCGTTGGTGGTGGTGGTGGCGACGGAGCCTTTGAAATCCGATTTAATATTGTTAACTGTGTGCAAAACTTTGTCATTTAATTTTACAAATTACACAAGATGCGCGACAGATATCAGACAGTGCGAGTGAGACAGGGATAGTGTGTGAGAGAGAGATAGTTGGAAATTTAGGTTCAAGTGCGAGTATGCAAATGTGCAAGACGCTGCTGCCAGCTGCAAATGCAAATGTAATCTGCTCCCTCCCCCTCCAAATGTTGCACACATAATGCTGCTTTAATGCTTCAACTAATGAGCCTACATTAGTGGAATTCGTGCAACCACCCAACAAGTCCCACACACCCCCCTGGGGGAAGGCCACCTGCTGCTCTCCATTGAGTGGCAGCCTTAGGGCATTGCAGTTTGTCACGTAATTTATTAAAATGCCACACACACACATAGAGAGAGAGAGAGAGAGTGTGAACATATGCACGTACATTGACAGCCACACACACTGACACACACACTTACTTATACAATTGGGGTAATCATCGTTAAGGCATAGCCATAATCAGTGGGACTATTGTATTGCAGCTCATTGATTTGCAATTATGACACGTGCCTGGCTCGCTTTAAATCTGACACACACACACTTCCATACACTCACACACACCCATTCACACACACACACACACATACACACACACCCATTCACACACAACTATAAGTCACAGTTCATTTTAAAGGCGCGCCTTCTACGAAGATAATATAACGAAAAGTGTTCAACAAAATGTTATCAAATAAAGGCGCTTCTAAGTTCGATTTTAATTTTGCGAGCCCTTCAATAACATATAAAAAATACAGAAAATGATTAAAGTTTGTATATACATATATATATCTAAATTTGCAATAAAAATAAAATCAACCAAAAATAAATTATGCACAGATGACAATTTAGTTCCAAATTTCTGCAAATGAGTTTTTATTTCATATATTTGCTTCGCAATAAGTTCTCAGAAAATTGCATCTGGCAAAAGAAAAAGAATTTAACCATAGAAAAATAATATAATCATAGGGGTCAGTCTCAAAAATCCACAAAAAAAAAATATATAACAACGATAACAAAAGATAAATAAATATTGTTAGCGGATCTGTTCCCAAATTCTTAAGAACAAAAATTTAATGTTAGAGAGCCAATGTGTAAGAATAAAATCAACCAAAAATAAAACATGTATTTAATTAAGAGATAAGTATAATTAAATATCTTGCTCAGACCTTTTCCCTAGTTCCTAAAAATGAATTTGTGCTTGCAGTTAACTCCCAGTTGTTTAGTAATAAATTCTCACAAAATTTCATCTAGCTTAAGAGCCAGAATTTAATCATAGTAAAAAGAGTATTTAACGTTCAGTCTCTGTCTCAAGATTGATTTGATTTTATTTTTTTTAGCAGGGTTGTTTCGTGTTTTGTGATATATATTTTTTGTTGTTCGTGTTGTCACCATATTATAATGCTTAATTTTATTGTTGCTTTTATTATTGTAATTTTGTAAATCTTTTTGTGGGAAACTTTTGCAATTGTATTTTCTTGCCGCTTTCTGCTGCTATCTCTGGCAACAATTTTGTGCTGGCTGCTGCCATTGTTGTTGTTGTTGTTGTTGTGGTGTTAAAATTAGCATCATTTTGCGTGTGGTTCAACTTGGCTTTTGTTGTGCTGTGTGTCGTTGTTGTTGTCTGCCTTGGGCTCGAGTGGGCTGACATTGGTTTTGGTGCTGGTGTTGGCCTGCTTGCCATCTTGAACCCAACACGCAACGAGACAATCAACAGCACTCGGAAAAAAAAATCTACCTCAAATTCAATAAAACGCACTAAAATGAAAATAAATTTTAAAAAAATAGAAACCTTTCCTGATTTTTCGAAATAATTTATAAATATCCAAAAATAGGTGACTTTTTCTATTTTTTAGAAGTTCTTTCTATTATTAAGAAAAGCCATATCTCTAAATAGAAGTGCACCCCGTAATTTAAAAATATAACTCCTTTCTAAAATTCAGAAACATTTAGTAAAATTTACTGGCTCAACTTTTATTTTAGACTTTAGCTGTTGTCTTCCGAGTTTTTTTTTTGTCAAATTAAATGCATTTGAATTTATAAACTATCTAAAATGCTTGTATATGTGAATTCTTAAAATGCTAATATTTAAGAATAATATTAGAAGTATAATTATATAAGAATTCTACGTAAACACACATAAAAAACCACATCCTGAAAAGTACAAGTTTTTTTTAATAAATTTTCGAAAAATCCTGCTTTTTAGAATGCCACAACCAAACATTTTAGAAATGTAATTTCTGAATAATACGGTGAGTTAGCTTTAGCACCAAAATTACAAATTTCTAAAATTTTAAAATTGAGTGCAATTTTTTTTATGAGTGTGTGCTGTACACCGGCGAACACAGACGCAAACACACTTCAAGTGCGTAGTAAATCAAAAGTTGAAAATTATAATAAAGTCACTTTTGCTGTTCCTATATCATGCACAGCACACCCACACACACCACCCACACATACAACCCACACACACCACCCACACACCCACACACACCCCATCACAACCGACTTGCTCACACTCTGCAGCCGGGCTTAACTTTTATCAAGTTCAGTTGCAGTCGCAGCCACAGAAACTTCTGCCGGCTAATAAAAACCAACATTTAGATTAACTGTAAATTGCGTTATTTTGTTTGCTTTCAGTTGACAGTTGTCGTTGTTGTTGTTGTTCTGTTTTGTTGTTTTTTTTTTGTTTTTTTTGTTGCTTGCCTTTTGTTGCCGTTAATTTGCAATGGCGCGTGCTACGCTGAAAAGTAGGCAACACTTTTGTGCGAAAATTAAGTCAAATGTGCTAAAAAGGCAAGTCAATACTGAAAGCCAGCAAACGGCATCAGCAGCTGCTGCCAGTTGAGAAATAATGCTCGAATAATTCCAAAAAACATGCACAGTTGATTTTAATGCCAAAAACTGTGGCACAACTGAGAACGGAATGAGCATTTTGCTTCAACTGTGTAAGTTTTGCATTTCAAAAGGCCAACTTCCGCAAGTTTCATCTGCCTTTTACTGCCTGCCTTTGCTTTTGTTTTTTTTGCTGTGACATTTGGCCTGTTGTGCAAGTTTTGAGTCTTTTGTATGGATCGCCTCCCTCCGCCTCATTCATTCAATGCGCTCTGTTAATTTTTGCGCCGCTCTAGAAAAGCGCCAACAAAATGGCTTAAAGCCACTATCAGAATGCGCTTGAATTATTTATAAAAGGCCATATTTATGGGTACATTTATGGAAAACAAAGTCCTGTGCAGGTAAGTGCCTTGCCACAGCAGCGGAAATGTTAACTAGTTTTGAGCAGCAAGCAGCAAAAACAGCAACAGCAGCTTGACAATGGCATTAGAATGTCGAAAACTTTAGCCACCGAAGCTTAGTCACTCAATTAGCTTGGACTCGAGTGCTGCTTTCTATGCAAATCTGCAGACAGTTGCGGCCAGTTAACCAGACAACCAGCCTGACGAGTGGGGTGCGGTAGGGGGCTGTGAGGGATAGTGGGAGCCAGAGCTGGCCATTAAAATATACATCAACTGTACATTAACTTGTCTGTTTTTGTTTCATTAGTGAGGACAGCAGCAGCCTCAGCAGCAGCAATTCCAATAGAAGCTGTACACTGAGTGAAAATCAAACTGAAAATTCTCAAAGCCACTAAAAATGAGAAATAATTTCTGAAAATATGTAAAAATGATAATGTTCGACTATCAACTAACACATTAAATATATAAATAAATATAATATAAAAATTCTATTCTACGATAGAAACAAAGAACAACCTGTAAATTAAAACAATGGTTTTTAAAAACAACAGACTTTAATTTTAGAAATTTACTTTCTGAATAATTTTCTAAAATTCTGAGTGATTTTTTTTTCTGAGTGTAAATGCTGTAGCTGCTACACGATGACATCCTGCGGCTGCTGTCTCAAGTTGCAGCTGTGGCAGCGCCTTAAAACCCCCAGCAACTTGACACTCTAACAGCCGCCGCCCAGCAAAATTGTGGCACACAGCGTTGCCCACTCAAGTGACTCGACAGAAGAAACAAAAAAAAAAGAATTAGAACGCTAAGTAAAAGAGAAAATAGTGGCAGGGAGCTGGCAGCAGCTGCAGATTGGCTTTTGCATATGCAAAGCGAAATAGGAAACGATAAAGGTTGATAACACACTCTGCAGCTAGACAATCAGAAATTCTTTGACCCTGTGTGAATGTAGCCTCCAGATGCATAGCTAAAGTTAATTCTAGCTAGATGGAGAGCTGAATGGAGCTGCTTGAAGCCAATATTGAACTTCAATCTATGCGATATATATGTGGTATGTATAAAGTGTAGATACCCTGTAAACTGATAAGATAGGTTTTTCTGCCTACAACGTTTTTCACTAAACGATAATTGTATTGCTAAACGATATATCAAGATATCAAATGAATTATTCGAATATGCTTCAGTAATTAACCGGCGATTATATATTTAAACACTCTACAGATTTAAGAATTGAACACCCTGCTTTTCAGGTCAACATTTTCGTACTAAATAATAAATTAAGATAAGAAACTTATTGATTTTTAATTCAAAAAATACTTTTAAATTATCATCATTTTACTTACCTTTAGGGGCAAAAGTTGTGTTCGACTGCCCCGCAATAACCACATGGTTACAGGGCATGAAGATATGCTGAAAGAGAGAAAAGCAATGTTTATTTAACAACAAGTTTACTCTTAATAAAATTCGCTTTTCGCTTTGAATATTTTTTTCAGTTAAGTGTATAAATATGACAGGTAAAAAATATAAATAAATAAAGCGAGCTTTTGAGTGGCTCGACAGCGTTTCATGTGTGGCTGCAACATATAATTTTTTAACTTGATGTGTTTTATGCATCATTCACGCGCAATTTATTACTATTTAAACTTGCGCAAAGAGAATGGGGGTAGAGAGTGGTGTGAAGGGGGGTGTGGATTGTTCAAGTGTGTTGTGCATAAAATGATGTCTTCAAATTGATATTCACATTCATATTCATATGCTCGCTTTGGCTTTTGATTCATGACTGATTTTGTAATGTTTACTCGACTTTTGATTTAATTTGTGTGTGTGTGTGTGTGTGTGTGTGCCTTTGTGTGTTACGTATATCAATAACAACATTAACATGCAGTTACAACAATAACAACAACAACAACAATAATAAAGCGGCTGACAGGCAGGCATGCGTAAGCCGCTGCCTGTTTATATATTTACTTAACTTTTATGGGGCTCCCACTCTCTCTCCCCCTTATTGTGTGTTTGTTTCCACACACACACACACACGCACAATACATTTGCATAATATTATGCACAACTGTGCACACACATACACACACACACACACACGCCCATATACGCATCAATATTTGCATATGTCACACGCACAAAGAGAGGCAAACGGGGCGTATGAGTTACATTGTGGGAGATGTCGACTTTGTGCTGCTGTTGCTGCTGCTACTGCTGTAGCAACATTCAGCCGTGGCAATCAGATACAAGCAACGATTACAAAAATACATATAAATATTATGATTCGACTTAATTCCAGACAAATGATTGGTAAACAAACGCATTAAAGTTCCTCAAATGCAAATAAATATTGTTATACAAATTGAACCATTCCATATGTGTAAATCGGTATTCAAAATGTGACAAAAGCAGTAAATTTAATTTTCATTTAATATTATTCCAAATTTACGTCAAAACGCAAAAAAAAATGTATTTTATGCATATATAAAATCAACAAACAGAAACCGCTTACTTGCCACTAGGAATTCAGAATCGGAATCTATATACAAATTTTTTTTTAATTTTAAAATACCGGAACTGATATTATTTGTCCAGAAAAGTATCGGATCGAAACAAACATCAAAGCATCAATAAAACTCATCCAATGAATTGAGCTGAGACTTATCTATTATTTTATATTTATTTCTGTAATCTTATTGCACTTGAAATTCAGCTTTCACGCATAATTTCATGGTGAGATCTATTTTTATAAAATGTTACAACTCTTTCTGTAACTCTTTCTGTATTTGTAATGAAATCCGTCAAAATGTAAATTTGAAAATTGAGTTACTCATTGCAAGCAAAAATCAGCATGCCCATTACTAATTTGGTTAATTTGACCGCATGTGAAACTGGACGAGGGCAAAGACGAGAATCGCTGCCACAGTACACCAGATGGAGAAGAGTCCCGTGTTGTAGGCATCACGATAGAGTTCCACAACTTCCTCAGGCTTTGAGCACAGTGCGCAGAACTTTGGTCTGGCCATGCCAAAAAAATACTTCAATATGAACAACATAGAATTTGGAAATTTTCACCACAACTGTTGACAGCAAATGCTATGTTTAGTCGCATTTTGTCGACTGCCCAAATTTAACAATGATGAATCAGCCACTGAACGACACTGACTGGGCCCCCAGATATTTCCAACTGCCCAGGCTACCCTGCCCGCTAGTGATATAATTGAATTTAGTGCTAATGATGGCATTGATGATAATACATAATATTCAACATTAATTCAAGCAGACATTAATTGATTGATTGTTTGATTGCATTATTGTCATATCGCAATTGCAATTTCAACTGTCGACTGACTGCCTGTCGACCTCACTCCATCCTTCACCACCTGTCGTTCTCCTTTTAACACACACCTTCACACAAATATATGTATATATATATAAAATTGCCATGTCCTGCTGCCAAATAGTATTGATAATAATTTAGCAAAATTTACACGATGACAGGCTTAATTAATCGTTGCCCAGCTGCTGCGACATTAGTTGGCCCTATATCGAATTCAGTTCGAATAGCTACAAATTAATTGGTTTATTATTAGAACTGACATCTCTACTAAAAGCCTAAAAGAATCTATCTTACATTCTATATTTAAGCATTGTTACGTAAGCGCCTATACAAATGCAATTCAATTGTATACACAATTAGGAATACGTATAGAATACCATCGACTATTTCTAGTTATTTATAGTTTAGTTTCTGTTGTCTTTATTGATTGTTTCTAATTTATAAATTGAATGTGCAAACTTTGTTGCTGAGATATTCGCCATAATATACTCGTTTTAATTGTACTCTTTTGCTGAACTGGGCGACTTGATTCCCATTGGAGTCATTTCCGAGCATACACACAGCTTGGTAATTTATATTGTCACACACACACGCGAATACACTGAAAACAAATCAGACAGAAAATTCTAAAGTTGCCGTAAAAATTAGAAAGTTTGTTTTGTTTTTAGAACTAGCTTCTCAACATCAAATCAAATAATATGTTTGTATATGTGAAATCTGAAAATACTAATGTTACAATATAATTATCCCAGAAATCAACACCCTATTCATTAGAGATATTTTTTTTACATTTTAGAAAATGGCACGCCGAAGTTGAGAAATACAAACCCACAAAATTAAATTTTCGAAATTTACTTTCTAGCCAAAATTGCTAATTGTAAAAATTCAATTTGAGTTTTTCTGCTGAGTGTATACAAACAGGTATAAAGTACAAAGACCGACATTGAACGTCATGGCATGACATTTGTGTAAAGTTTCTAGCTAGAGCAGGCAGGCAGGCGAGCAGGCAGCCAACCGTGCGTATGCTTAATCTAATGCACACACGTTGCGTATACGGCAAGCCACAAAAGTTGAGTAGTGAGTTCTAAGGAAACTAACAAGGAAAAACATCAGCAAATGGGAAAAAGCAGGAGCAGCAGCAGCAGCAGCAGCAGCATAAACAAACAACACTTGCACAACTAAAAACATATTTACTGCAAATTTAACACAATTATGACTTTGAAGCCTGGCATGATTTTCGTTACCGTTTTCATTTTCATTTTCGTTTTCTATTTCGTTTCGTCACTCGCAGCGCTAAAAGTGCTGTTGCAAGTCGAGTTGCATGTAGCACATTAATTAAGCTCGGCTTCTACACTCTACACTCGACACTTGCGGTGTGCTGTGTGTGTTGTGTCAGGTTATATGCAATTTCCTGGCCGTAATGAGCTTTATGACTCGCAACTTAAGCAATAAAATCAGACAACAACAGCAGCAACAAGGAAGAGTCGCCATTTCGACTTAACCAAAAGCAACAGCACTTTTGCTGCATCTTGTGGCCGGTTTGGTGTTGCATAAAAATCTCATTTACACTCCATTCGGCTGCTGCAACAATAACAACAACACGAGCAGGACACAAAGGATACCAAGGACACCAAGGACACACAACCCTGAGCCGCCGGCTGCTCAACAGCCTGAAACGGCGAGTGGTTTAGTGGCTTGTGGCTTGAGTGGGGCATAGAGGGGGGTTGCATGAGTCTGGGGGCACGGGGAAATGGGGCAGTGTCTTGTGGTTGCCGGCTGCGGCTCTGACTTTTGCTGTTGTGGTTTCAAGTGCAAATTAGTTTTGTACACGCTACAAAACTGTCAAGTGTGGCAAGTGCCACAGTCTGAAATTTCATTGCATACTAAAAACGACACATAAATTTACATTTACTCTAGGTAAATAGGGGTGTGTGTGTGTATGTGTGTGGTTGTGTGTGTGTGTGTGTGTATGTGCTTGTGTGTGTGTGTGTGTGAGTGTCATCAAGATGCCAAACGACACCTCAAGTTCATTGCGAAAATAAAAATAACATTTTGCTTGCATTGCAAATTAATTACATACGAAGAAAGTATCAACTGATTTTCGTGCAACTTTCGTTTAACGTTTATGTAGGTATAAGAAAATCACTCAAAGTCTTTAGTTTTGACAGACGAATTAACTGGAAACCCAAGCTAAACTCTATGGCTGCTCATAATAAATAACCTAATATGACTTATAAGCTGATATTTAAAATGTGTGTGCATTTATAGTGTTTGGCATTTAATTGTTAGTGCAAGTTAATAGAATGCTATTACAAATTCATGATTTCCCAATGATAGATACAGAAAAACCTGAACTGATTACATGATCAAATTCTATTGTGATCACCACAGATAATAATGTAAGGAATAATAAAAAAAAAGTACTGCAATTAAGAGAAAGTGAAAAGAAGTAATATGTAAGTATAGAGGAGAAGAGAAATATTAATTTTGGAGCGGAGTAATGATTGTCTCTCTGTAAATCGATTTTAAATATAATTAGAAAAGAAATAAATGTTTACTTTACTAGCTGCTGCCCCGATTTTGCCAAAGAAAAGCGATAACAAATTTTCAAGTGCGGCACATTAAGCGAAACTCATTTGAGTGAGTAATGCGAGCTGTGGTTTCGAATTTCAATTAAATATAATTAAAAGGCTGTGAACAGCCGCCAAGTGCAACATGTGCCGCAAGCAACAACAACAACAACAACAACAATTTTGGCCAGAAGGCGACGCCAACTTTGGCGACGACTTTTCAATGTCTTTTGGCTTTCGGATTTTTGGGCCCCGACTGCAAATGTTGCCAATTTGTAGACAATTAAAAAACTTTACATGTTTTGGCATTAGGCGAACAAATTGTTTTAAAATTACTTAACACAAAAGCAGAAGGAAATTGAGCAACAGATAAAGGCAGAGATGGAAAAAACGGGGTGGGGTGTGGCGAGGGACTGGCAGGAGGGGGATGAGTGTGGAGGAGGGTGTAGATACTCATAGGATGGGGATGGGGGGGGGGGGGGGGTCGACAAATTCAATTCACTTTGGCGCTGCCAAAACTGATTTCAATCGCGCACATGTGTCGCGTGGCAAGAACAAGAAAATGCCACAAAACTCCTTGCCTCCTGCTTGCCAGAAACTTTGCTGGGAAATTTTGTGTACATTAATTCAATTAGTAAGCAATGCCACAAAAGTAAAAGCATAACCGAACTCGGCACCTTTTCCACACACATACACACACACACACTTGCCAGCCTAAATGTATGCCACGTGAGGTGGCAGGGTGCCACATTGCCATGGCAACTTGCCTCAAACTTACACGTTGTGCCGCAAAAGCGCTTAAGCTTTGAAAACGTATTTGATTGCAACAGACACATGTCATCGGTAACTAAAACTCTGTTGACTGCAACATGTGCGGCAGCATTGAGGCCACGGATTGAAGTATTTTTTTGGTTCTTAATTGCAGTGGAACCTTATCGAATGGAAACTAAGGCACATTTAAAGAACTGAAGATAGACAGGGTGTAGTCAAGTGAGGACTGCAGAGTAGCATAAGAATTCAAACTAATAAGATGAAATTTCAGCTGTTAATCAATAATATGTCAATGTATATTATATGTTAATTAGAAGCCTCTGCCTTAAAAACTATAGCTTTTATTGCAATAGGAAATCGATATGCATCGATATTCGTGAAGCTGATACAGTTATCGATAAGATAAAATAAGCTTTCGGAGATGTACGAAAATGTATCTTCAAAATTTAAAGGCTGTAACTCTTATATTCTTTGAGATCGTCTTGTTCCTACAGTAATAAATAAAATAAAAAAGAAAGAAAAATTTCTTATAAAAATATAAAATGATATGTTTAAAAAATACATAGCTACCAAAAAAGAATTTACTCAAAAGAATTCTACTATTCTTACACCTTTTACTTAGATTCTAAAATATTCTGACAAAAAAAAAAGAAATTCTCAAAACAATTATACAATTATACAATTTTTACCCCTTTTCAATAAATAATTTCTAGTTTATAACTCCATACAATCCAGCAAGTAAACCGTTTAAGTTAATAATATAATCATAACCAGATATTCTCACTTTATATTTTTATTTGTGGTAATGACTAGAAAATTGCATTGAGATATGTTTTTTTGGCTGCTGTTGCGCATACGCAATGTTGCAAGTGACAAGCCATTGCCACTTTGGCCATTCCACACATTTTAGCCATTTTAGTTATTTTTAGCCATTTCAATGCATTTGAAGCAGTTATTTTGGCTGCTTGTCAACAGCAGATACATGCTGGAGTGCCTTTTGCTCCAGCTCAAGTCCTTGCCGCTACCCCTTGCCACTTGCCACTGGCCCTTGTGGCAGCTGCTTTCGTTGCTATCTCCTTTTGTCTGAGTAACAGGTGCAGGCAGCAGCAGCAGCAGCAGTATTTTTGTTGTTGCTACTTTTGTTGTTGCTGCCACAACTCAATTTATTTCAACATGTACTTTTGAAACAATGAATTTCACTTTAGTTGCTAATGGATTTTGTACGAAGGCAGGCAAGCTTGCCACACGTGTGTGTGTGTGTATGGGTGTGTGTTTGTGTCTGGCTATGGTTAGTTTATTTTTTTCATCCTTTTTTTTTTGGGTTCTGTTTGGGTCAGCTATACCAAGGAGCTGCGTGAGACAAGCCAAGTCGGAGCACTCCATTGTCTACTGGCACGCCTTGCATTAATGCATTTTGTTTGCAATGGCGACACCCCCATACACACACGCATACACACACACATACACACACGCATACACACTCGCACACACACTTGACAAATGAGAGGTGATGCGAAATGTGCTCTTATTGAGACAAACGGCTGACGCAGCAGACTTTGACTTGGGCATTTTTGCGGCTTGTTCGCTGCTTGGCTTCGTCTGACTGTCTGTCTGTCTGTCTGTCAGTCTATCTGCCTGGCTGTCTGACATGTTTACACAATCATTATGCAAATGCAAACGAGTGCAACTCGCACTGATGCACAGCACACAATGCAATTAAAAGTACACCCAAATTGCTGCGGGCCAAGGCACAACTTGCAACTTGCAATCAAACTGCGAGTTCGTCGCTCATTGTGTAAGTCAGCACACTCAGACAAATAATCTCTCTAAAAATGAGAAAGTTTTCCCTTGCTCTTAGAAATAATTTCTAAACATGGAAAAATACTTTTCTCAAAATTAACAAGGCTTGCCCTGAATCCATAATACCTAATACATGATAACATGTTACTAATAGAAATATTTTCTATTAGTAGGAAATTCATTTATGAAAAGTAGAAATGCAAATTCTGACTCGATTTTTTTCTGAGTGCAGCAGCGAGGACAATTAATTAATTTTCTTTTAAATTAGATTCGCCAGTTGCAGTTGCAACAACATTCATTCCGCACACATACAGCACAAGAGCTGCTCAATTCAATTCATTGTTGGCACTAAAAATGTTAGTCTTCAACTGCTGCAACATAATGTTGCTCCTGCAACTTTTCCACACCCCTTTATTCCCCACTCCTCTTCCATCTTCCTCTCCTTTTCTCCTCTCGCTTTGACACTCGTCTCTCCTGTTGTCCTTGTGTCGATTGCCATTGTCATTGTTGGTGATGGACAGACATTTTTATGCTGTGTTGATAGTTGCCTTGTTATTTGTGCCTAAGGCCACACAGGAGTCGCATAATAAAAGTTACTTTCCTGCTCCGTTGAAGGCTTTTTAGATTTACATTATGGGCTTATGTCTCGGATTTGGCTAACAACTCGTATTACACGCCCAGCACTTGTAAGCTCAACAATAAACAGTCTGACTCCCAAATGGATTAAAAATGGGTAAAATGGCAAAATGGGTGTAATAAAGTGGTGCAAAAGTACGTAAAAGGCAGAAGAAAGCATCTGCGTCGCCATAGAGTATATATATATTCCTGATTAGAATTAACAGACTAGTCGATATGGCCAAGTCCATCTGTTGGGAGAAGCCTATCTCAGAGATTTGAAGAGCTATAGACTATAATTATAAAAATATTTTAGTTAAAATATATATTTTAATTATAATTATAGTTAAATAAATATTCAATTTTAATTTACTATTTATTTCAGAATTATTCTTTAGTTCTTCGCTTTAAAAATCTATTTAAAAACCGATTAAGTTAATCAGCTCGAAAATGGCAGTAAAATGACGCTGCCGCACAATCGTGTTATGTGTGTATATAAGTTCTATTTGCCACAAGCTGTTGCAGCTGGCCTGCGTAATTGCGTATACGTTACGTGCGACAAGTAGCAAGTTGTGCCACAAAATTTCAACAGTTTTTGGCCACTCACAACAGCAGCAGCAATACCAAAAAAAAAAAAGAGAAATTTTATTTTAATTTGCGTGGACATGAGTGAGCTGTGTACGAGAACCGCCTACTTAATTGGCCAAATACAGTTAAACACACAAGCACACCACACACACATACACACACACACACACACCAACACACACAGAACACACTCACATAGAAATTGTGCCCCAAATTGTGTCATCTTTGGTTTTGGCAGTGTGCATATTTAGATTTTAGCCGGACATCTGAACATCTGGCTGCGTGTGCAACTGGGCCTAAACAATTTGTGGCTAATTACACAGCATTGCCATCAATTGTAGCCCACTCAGTGTTGTAAAGTGCTATACAGTGTTGTTGCGGACCAACCGGCTGGCATACGTAATTCTTTGGAAACATGTTTGTGCCTTGTGCAAAAACTAGTCAAAGTTATTTTATAATTAAAAACTTGTTGACCAACGGCTGCACACAATTCACATTTAACATTTTAAAGTCACATTTAAAATAGTGCCAAAGTGAGCGAGAAATTCCAAAGAATTCTGCTTAGCATTTAACAAATAAGCAGACTGTCGAGTCGAGTAGAGTGAGCTCGACTGCGATATACCTTATTAAATATATTCTAGTTTTATTTGATTAAAATACGCTTTATCTGCTCGAGTTATACGAGGATATATATTACAAATTTGATTCTAATGATGGTAAACAAGAACTTATATTTCAAATTCTCTCTAACTGTTTTAGTCTCTGTTCATCTAGACGGGCATGGCTATATCGACTCGGATTTTGTTGCTGACATTTTATATGTTGCTGCCATATATCTTCGCACAAAATCATTAACTAACCATTTTTAATGGAAAAGCTTAATGCTCTCTTCTCAAAACTTGCTGCAAATATATCTAGGCACTTTACAAGCCAGAAACACAATTACTAACCCAGTTTGAATGGAGCTCTCTCAGAGTAGTAGTAGAACAGTAGAAAATGACAAGTGCTAACAACATTGGTTGAGTCTCTGGCAACAATATTCCCACAAAACTTATACATCCACTCAAAAATTGAAATAAATTCCATGCATTTTCATTAGCTCCCTTCACATTTGCATTTTGCAAAAAAAAAAAAAAAAATGCTAAACTTTGGGCCCACATGGATAGTGCTTAATTTACCTGACTGACTTTTGTTCCTCAGCTGAATGAAATTTAAGCAACAAATTCTTCTTTCGTTCTGTTTCGCCCGCAGCAATTCATAAAAAGCCGAGCACTGCAGAAAAAAGAGCTGCAGTTGGAAAAAGTTTAATCAGGCGCCTGCCATAAAATGCACAACTTTATGAAAGTTTTTGGGAAACGCTTGAGATTTTTCTTGGTAAAGGCTCACTCAGCGGAGGTCCTCGCTTAATTAACAATATTCGTTTCTTTTTCAGCTGCACTTGAAATATATACCAGCCACACAAGCCTTAAGTGAATATTGCACAGATATTTTTAAAGCTAAAATCTTATTTATTAATGTATATATTTCTTTAATGTCAACTACAGTCAATTTTTCTGATATTATTTTTAATTATCCAATGCATTGTTGCATTTGAAAGGAGACAATAGAATATTTAATTACTAATTGAGTTGCATTTAATTAGTTATGTATTAATTTAAGGTCAAATAAAGTCATTCAACGCAAAAATATACAAAAAATTAAAAATAGATTAAATTAAAATAAAATATAAACTTGAATATTAAATGTACACTGAAGAATATAAGAAATTTGTATGTCTTACTAAATTTAAATATTAAATTTAAAATTTACCTTATAAATATTTCTTATTTTTTGTAATTTAATAATTAATATTCTATTTAATTTAATTTAATATATTTCCCACTTTATGGGGGTAATGTCGACCTTATCGAGATGTCTGGCTGCAAGCATGCCACGCAAAAAGTTGCGTTTTTAATGTACCTTTGTGGCATGTCATAAAATCAGCACAAAATTGCCAAATTATTTAGATTTACCGGCACAGCAGCAGCAGCAGCAGCAGCAACAGCAAAGAGAAACAAGAGGCATCACAAGAGGGATGCAAGCGACCATATTGTCAAATGAGCAATAAAAGTGCTTTTATGGCCAGCACACAAAGCAGGCCCAGTCATACCTTTGGGTGGTATCTCTGCATAAAGGTAGTCAGATATATATACACATATATATTTATACGTTCTATATGTTCACATAACTCGCAAAGAGGTCGAAGTGGCAGCTGGGGAAAATGGGCCGTTAAGGGTTGCCATTTCATTATATGACTCTCAGATTCGCAGAGACCTGTAGACTTATGTTTATAAATTGCTTTTTTATTGAAATAAACAACCAAATTAAAATTATATTATGTAAACACTTGAAATATAGACTTCAAAGAAAAATGTAGCAATAGTTACTTATTCTTATAAATATTTTTCCCAATTATTTTGCAGAAACTTTTTATTATTTGTATAATGTTGATATATTATGGTCTGATTTTATTATCTTTGCGAATTTCTTCATTTATATTGTTAGCTAGAGAAAGAGCTTATAAGTATAATAATTGTACAAATTTATTATTATTAAAAAAATGTAGCACCGGCACTTGATCTATTTTGTTACCTTTCGTATTTCTTTGTGTAGACTGAATTTAGCAGCAAATACTCTTTCGAGTCATTCGAAAGTTGCAAGTTGGAAGAGCTCAAAAGATAAGACAACACTAAGTAGGAAGCAAAGCTTAATGTAAGGCCAGATGAAATACAAGAATTAAATCACATAGCAAATGTGCGAAGAGCGAGAAGCAAAGCTTAAAACAGATTTGATCAAAAGCGAACAAAAAAGGGGAAAGAGAAACTAAACGGAAAAGAGGAAAATGTAGCTTCAAAGTTGAAAAATGAAGCGAGAAAATTAAGAAAAAAAACACGGAGAGGCGAAATGCAAAACATGAGTAAAGCAATGCGACAAGGAAACAGTAAGCAAAGAGATTGTTAAATGTTCCCGTCTCTTCAACAAATTGAGTAGAAATTGAACATTCTGAAACCAAAATCAAAGTCCATAATACACAAATAATAAATAACAAAAAAAAGAAAAGAAAAAGCAAGAAAAACTTATGCTGCAGATATAAATAGTGCACAAAATTGCTGTTGGCTATCGGCAAGCGTGAAAACGACGCCAAAAAAGTTTACCGCAATTCGTTTGTGTTTTTGTTGTGTTTTTCGATAAATAAATATGAAGCAAAACGGAGAACCGAGATACGGAGTAAGTGTGAAGGCATCTCTGGCGCTATAAACTTGGCATATTTGCATAAAAAATGCGATGTTCTGACACTAAAACATAAACAAGCAACAAAAACAAGAGTATCTCAAATGCAGGAATAAAAACGCGATATAAATATTGTCAACAGCAAAGGCGAACCATAAACAATGCAAGGTGTTGCTATATAGGTGTAGCTGTGTGTGTGTGTGTGTGGCATGCAATATTTTATTTAACGGATTTTGGTGCATATAATTATGCAGTAAACCGCGCTAAGAACAGAAGCTGCCTTAGCAAGAAAGTGGTTTTTGCTGCCGGTTCAGGGTTCATGTATTTGCTTGTGTAAACGACTGTGGAGATACCCTGGAGCGAGTGTAGGCGGGGAGCATAAAATTTATTGTCTATATAAAATCTTCTGCGAAGAATCTCTTATTAAATAAATAAATATATATTTGTATAAGTAGGTTGGCATATTTTGCTTGTGAGGCCGAGCTCAGCAACAAGCACGATGAGCGTGGACAACAACCAAGACGAGATCCAACGGAGCGAAAAAGCGACAAAAAGAGCGAATTCGCAATCAGGCTAATCCGCTAAGGGCAACAACGGCGAGAATGAGCAACAAACGATGAGCGTAGACAACAACCAAGAGATCCCTCGATAACAACGAGAAGAGCGAATTTGAGACAACACCCAAGACGGAGGTCTCCTTACGAGCAACGAGGCATAGACAGCAACCAATATGAGATCCCTAGACACCAACCAAAACGATATCACTAGACAACAACCAAGACGACATCCCTAAACAAGTTGAAAAATTATTGCTTACATTATTTTTTTTTTTGTTTTATTATTATCTTTCTACTCCCAATACTAACTAACTTTAATATTAAACACTTCCCTATGTTAAACACCACCATATATATATAAGGTCAGGCATGCCGCTTTCTGTGCATGACAGTTAGACACAGACAAACAGCGTATGCCAACTGCAATTACAACAACAACAACAAGAAGAATAACAACAGGAATCACAATAGAATCGCAGCTGCAATCAAAATGAAAATCCGCCCAAGTTGGCAGCGCATCAGATGCAATATTTACATGCTTTCGGCTTGTGATGCATTGTTGTAAATGTGTTTTACATGCCAAATTATGCAAAAATACCAAATACCAAATGCATATTCAAAATATTTGCACAAACAGACAGAAAGGGAGAGAGAGAGAGAGAGAGAGAGGCAGAGAAAGAGTGTTTTTAAGAGACAGAGAGAAAGAAAAACAGACAGAATAAACAGCATGTGTTTTGTTGTGTTCGAATTTGTG
Organism: Drosophila anomalipes; assembly: GCA_035041615.1. Taxonomy (NCBI): domain Eukaryota; kingdom Metazoa; phylum Arthropoda; class Insecta; order Diptera; family Drosophilidae; genus Drosophila; species Drosophila anomalipes. Next base: position 16,052,335 of record JAWNKZ010000074.1, read on the forward strand.
CATGTGTGTGTGTGTGTTCGTGTTCATAGCCTGCGCCCTGTGGCCAAAAACAATCGATTTAGAATTTTGATTTTGACTGTCAAAACAACATAATGACATCTAACCGTATTTTTACATATACCCTGAAAATTGCTAAGAAGGGTATAATGGTTTTTCGCTTAGGTATGTAACAGGCAGAAGGAAGAACATAGTCTTGATCGAATATCGGTAGATTCCATTTAATATATAATATATGCAAACGCATATCATTTTTATGGTACCCCCAATTCCTGTGCCTGCCATAAGAAATTAGAGCACTTCCCCGCAGCTTACATTAAATGTGCAAAACTTTTTAATAGATAGTTTTCTTTATTGCCAATTTATTGCTGGAATATATTCAACAGCTGACTGTAGGGTATCTCCTAGTTAACCTCTCTCGACTACAGCATTCTTAGTGGTTTTATTTTTTGCATTTATATTTTGCTGACACGTATAAAATATTTGAGTTTAGTTTTTGCGCTCAACACCAAGGTTGGATCATGTTGAACCACTTGATTTGATAAGCTCCTCGTTGCACATGTATGTGTTTGTATTAGTGTGTGTAACTGTGTGTCCATGTGTTTTTTCAATGCAATGACATATAAATTGTATTATAAATTATGACAATGACAAATCGCTTAGATTACACAGCTTTGTCATTTCAAGTGACAAACGTACAAAAAACTGAACGTCATTTTGCAGAAATATGCAAGCTAAATTGCTCGAGAGCTGTAAATTGTGTAATAAATTACCAAATATATTCAGTGCTTATCATCAGCATGGGATCAACTCGTCTGCTGGTCAACATTTCGAGCTGGCAGTTGTCCTTCAGTTTCTCTAAACGAAACTACAAAGCTCGAGAGTAATAAGTCTAAGTAACTCAGGTTATATTTAGGCGGGACAGATTCAACCGGAGAACAGAAAAATGTAAGATGCAATGCAATGCAATTTGTTAAAATAAAGAAATAGAAAGAGCTTGAAATAATTCTTCTAAAACATTATAGAAACTGCATGCTGCAATGACAAAATCGAGTTTTATATATTGTTTTCCTGTTATGCTTTTCATTCATATTTGTATTGATAAAACATATATGAACGAATATTTATTTTATTTTTTTAGGTGTAGTATCCATAATAACAACACTCGAATATGTTTGTATTACAAAAAAAATTCTGATTGTTCTCTGACAGATTGTACATCAGAATTCGTATTTGTTGTATTTTAATTATTAAAGATAATATATAATTTATACACATAAAGACTTTTTTTCTCTTTTTATATTTATAGTCGAATATATTAAAAAAACGCGAGAACATTGTTAACACCACTGGAATGTGTTTGTAACTAAAAAAATTGGCTGATTGTCCTCTGACAGTTTGTACATAAAAATAAAAAAAGGAACACCAAAAGAAAATAAATAAAAACAAGTCAGAATTTTTGCATTAGCTTTGATCGCATTTAGAGCCTATTCTATTTTTAAATGCAGACTTTTAATGTTCGTTTTTGTGCACTGCATGCTAACGATTTAAGTATAGTTTGGTGAACACTTCTTCTTCTACTTCTTAGCCAATTTTGTTCTGCTCGAGAGTACAAAATGTACTGCTTTTTATATTGAATACTCAATGATGACTATTTTGCAGGCAGGTAAAAATATATGTAGCATATTTTTTGGGGATGCACATTGACTTTAAATAGCCGCACGATTTGTTGGCTTGCTAAACCTGCTTTACATACGCATCTATGTATGTGTGTGAGTGTGTCTATGTATTTAGGATTGCCTCGGAAATAGTTCCCCCTCTCCGCTCCCCCTCTGCTGTATAACCATCAATTCATGCAGCTGTCAACGGGTCTGCTTTTACTGCTGTTGCTTTTGCTGCCCAAAGACCATTAAAAATATTTTTTCTGCCCATTCAGCATTCAATAGAAATTTACATCACGTCTGAGTTTTTACATATATGTGTGTCTGTATCTGTGTGTGTGTGTGCGTGTGCGTGTGTGTGTGTGTGTGGTAAAAGGACATTTTTGATGGGCGCGCGCCGAGCATACTAACACTTTTTTGCATGCCGGCCAAAATGTTTGCTTAGCTTACGTTATACCTGACAAAAAAAAGAAATACAAAAAAAATTACATACAAAAATGAAGCCATAGCATAACAGCACCCAAAGTAACAACAATAAAAGCTGCTGTTGATGCAACAAAAAAAAAAAGAAAAAACTATTGCCACATAGGCAATTTCATTGTACGTTTTATATGGCCGAAACGTATTTTGCTGCCTGCCAAAATTGGTTACCCTTTTCACTTCATTTTATGTTGCCAACAAATTGTTGTTGACAATGACAATGAGGCAGGTGTAGAGAGAGTGCTGCAAGGTGAACTCAACTCAAGGCAGTTCATTGTGGCAGCCTCAACCTCAACCTCAATTTTAGTGACGCCAATTTGCTAATTAGCACAATCAAAGTTTATTCGCAAATTCCCCTTAAACAATGCGGCCAGCAATAACAACTTCAAAAGTCGAATTTTCGGGCCCACATCTGATAAATTATAAATTAAAGGGAATATTTGGAAATTGCGTCAGCAAGTTGTTTTGCAGTGGCCTGTTTTCTTATAATTTGTCTACCCATCGAGTACTCGGAATTTTGAATACGGTATGCCCATAATGTAAATGGTTTAGAGTGAATATTTATATTAGCAGAGAGACTTTAGAAGTTAACCTTGATGAAAAAGAACTTCTTCGTTTACTTGTGAAGAAAGGACTTTGAATGCTGGAATCGCCCTTTTTACACAGATATATCACAAGTCTCCATTACCCAGCCTAAAAATATTATCCATTTTCACTAAAAACAAATTTTTTTTAAATATATATATATATATTATGCATATTATATTAAGTCCAGTTTTCTCCTCCCTTGCTGGCAAAGGGTAACTATAACCTAACCTAATCTATATGCCACGAGCAAACTTATTGTTTATTATTTAATTTGTATAATTTATTGATTACATTTTATCGAACCGATATCCGATAGTAATAAAAAATACATCATTTGGAAAAACCAATCCGAAATTCAATATATCATCGCAAACGACAAGAAATACTCCGGCCGAATTTTCAAAATTCGCAACATACTCTACGAATGTTGAAGGTACAGAATGTAGTACCTGTAAATGAATAGTCCACATACTTAACATATTGCAGATACTCGATTAGTTCATTGAGTTATAGCCCAGTTGAGATTTCTACTCTCGACTAGGTTATTCTAACATGTTGAATATCAAATACGAAAACTAAAAAAAAAACACACTTATTCAATTATCAATCATTGTACAGGGTATTTCCCAGTCAAACACTTACTACTGACTCATTTTTAACTTGTTTTTCATTGCGTTCTCGACGCTTGCATAATGTACGAGCTCAACTGACTGCCGACTTGTCAATATTTCAATTACGCCCAGCCTTCACTTCAACATGACTTCAACGTGGGCTTCGAGGTGGCTTCGAGTTGAGTTGAGCCGGATTGGGTTGAGTGCTCTGAAGAAGAAGTAGGCGGATATGTCTCGAGGCCAAATTAGTGGCCAAAATGCGGCAGATTACAGAGCATAAAAATGTTGCGCAAATATTTATGAACGCTTTTAATTTGTAGCTGCAAAATTCTCTGTGTCTATCTTTATCTGTCTCCCTTGATCTATCTCAACTAGACTCATGAATTATGCAACACAGTGGGAAAAGTGTTTTGCCTAATTGACTGGCCCATCCAATTGAGTCACTGCTCTGTTTAAAACTGTCAACAGCTAACAGTTCTTAACTGTTTTTAAACAGCTTTTAACTTCGACAGTTGCCGGCTCTCCTATGCAATTAGTGGCACCAAAATATATATGTGTTTGTAGCTAGCTTGTTACTATACATACACTCAGAAAAGAATTTAGTAAATTGCCCTAAAAACTGAAAAGCTTCTTCTTGTTTGCAGAAATAATTTATAAATATAAGAAAACATTTTTCTTAAAATTCAAAAGTCCTTCCTTAAATTGACAATCCCAAAAAAATATGAAATTAAGAAACTCAAACGCTGTTTTTATAAAGTAATAACCTTCAATTTAAGAAATATACTTACTTATTTATTATTTGTTTATTTATAATTTCTGAGTGTAGGTCGTCATTATCCATATGCAGCATTGAGTGCTTGAAATGCTGACTGAGGCAGCGACACTGAGGTCGTGACCTTGTTGCAGCAGCGTTGCAGCAGCGTTGCAGCAGCGTTGCAGCAGCGTTGCAGCAGCTGCCACATGTCTTGGACTTGACTCGGGCACTCAAGTTGCCGCCCAGCTCAAGTCCTCAATCCATGTGGCATGCAACTTGTGTAGGGACAAGTTGAGGCAAGTTGCATAGCGCCTTGCCATGAACTCTTCGTTTGCAACTTGCGGCAAGTTGCACGCAGTCTCCCCCTCTCTCTCTCTCTCTCACTCGCTTTCTCTCTCTCTCACTCGCTTTCTCTCTCTCTCTTCTGCTCTTTTTTCGTATGTTGATTTCATTTATTATGCAAATGTTTCCTTGCCACAAAGGCAGCTGCCATTATTTAGAGCCTAGACTCTGTTGGGACAAATGACAGCAGCGTCAAAGCTTTCACACCTCGATTTTTCATTTCATTTGTATTTTTTTATATGTGTGTGTGTTCGTGCGTGAGTGTGTGTGCGTGTGTGTATGCTCATTTTGTGTGTGCGCTTATCAGTCACATAATGCCAACATGCTGACATCATAACTTATAACATGATAAATAACTATACGTTTTTTGCCCCTTTTCTTTTCTTCTCTTTTCCCTTTTCTCTTTTTTTTTTTTTTTTTTTCTTGCGTGCCCCAAACGAGCTCTGATGAGACTCAGGCAGACAAATGACTTGACTGTATGTGTGTGTGTGTGGGAATATCCCATATCCCATATTCATTCATTGTCTGGCTTTGTCTGCCTGACTGCCTCGTCTTAGGCACGCAGTGTGAACATTTTTCCAGCTCGCCTTTTAACAGGACTCATTCGTAAGTCGTAGCTCCTTCACACTTTAAACATATGCGTGTCTCTGTCTGTTTATTTTTGGCACTACCTTAAGCATTTAAATTAATTATGTGCCCAGTTGTTAACCCAGTTAAGGAGACAACCGCAGACTACTGTTTTTGCTAGGCTCAACATTTACATCTGCTTGCCAGCTGGTCAGTTATCAAACGAAAGAGTTTGCTTTATTTTGGTGGAAAAAGTTTGAAAAATATTTATATATACTGCAGAGAGTTGGTCAAAAAATAAAAAAAATTATAATAAAAAATGATCTAGTTGAGGAAGAGCGACTATCAGATACCCTGCAGCCAGCTGTTAAATAGTTTAGTTTTATTCCTAAATGTTCCTTGAATGCCAATAGCCTCCAAGCTAACTCTTATGATTTCTGCACAGGAAGAAGACGAATCTCCTGGAAGTTTTTTCTCCTGTCCAGGTAGAGAAACACCCTGTATGAAAACTCTTTCTAACCGATCTGTCGCAATCAGAGCAGTTAATACTAACTGGCATTGGGAAATTCATAAACGATATCGGCTGAACTCATCTTCGATACAGTCTCCCAGTCTGGTGTCAAGAATTAGAGAATAATCCAAATCACAAAGGGCCAACTCTAGACAGTTATCGATAAAATGAAATAAACTTTAACGGGAACTTATTTTCCATATTTGAATTCTCTGATCAATGATATGTATACCTTATGGGTTCGCAGATGCTTCCTTCTGGCTGTTACATATTTTTACACAACGGAATTATACCCATTTTACACATTTTAACTCGCTTTAGGGTATTAAAAATAGTTTTAACCTGCAGTTAAAATTCCCAACTCACATCGCAAAAACCAAAAACACATGTGAATGAAAACGCTCAACTTTTATTTGCCTACTATGCATATATGAGTTAATTCTGGAATGGTGTGTGGAAATCTGCACTCCTAATTTTAAATACTGAAATGGGGTGTATAAGTCAGAGCTCTCCTACTTCTCAAGTAAGTAACGCATTTACTGGTAAATTAAATTGATTTTGGTGTATTTTAGCGTAGAAAAGTCAAGTAAAAACTATAATTTTTAGTTCACTTGAAATTCAAATTTATAAATGACCGATGCTTAAATTTTCGCATTTTCAAGTCAATATTTCTGTTGCAAATATCAGCCTAATATCTTTGTTAAGGTGTCATCCCTTTATGTATCTGGCAACTTTGATTTTATTTAAATTAAGTTTTGCATTGGTCCTTCATTTATGGCAAGAATGACTCTGATTTCGAGCCCCGGAAAAGTCGCGCTTTTATTCCCTTACAGATATTGATTTCCACAAATATCGTTGTCTTATTCATAAACGCTATTGAAACTGTGCACGCGGATTCATAACTACAACAAGTTATGGCCCAAAACTCCAACAGTTTTATAATCTTTCAATAGGTTGATTAACGTGCCCAATTTAATATGCTCTATAAAAACAAAATTAATATTTAAATAATAAAAAAAAATAATAATAAATGCCCGAGCTAAGCCGTGCAAATTTTGGTATGAATTACATGTTCACTACAAATTGTGTATAAGGTGTGTGTGTGTCTGAGTATGTGCATTATCAGTCTTGTTGTGCCAACTCAAAATATGACGCGAGGTGTAGGATGTGAAGGGCACTGAAATTGGCCGCTGGGCAGACGAAGGGGGGCAAGTTGAATGTTGTTTTTAATGAGCTGTGTTGACGGGAGAATCAACAGCGGAAAGAGAGCCACGAGCCAAGAGCCAACAACCAACAGCCAAGAGCCGCAGACAAGGGCCAAGAGCCGGCAGACAAGGGCCAAGAGCCAGAAGCAGTTGCCTTCGAACTTGGCTAATATGCCACACAGTGGCAGTAGCAGTAGCAGCCAACCAGGTTTGTGAAATATTAAAAACATTAAAATGTTGTTTACTACTTTGGCAGCGGAGACTCCAGTGTGGCAAATAAAAAAGGAAAAAAAATATTTATGTATGTGCAGCAGCTGGGAAAGCGAGGAAAAACTAATGAAATGAAAGTCGACATTATGCATAAACTATGAGTTAGTAATGCACTGGGAAAATGCACTGGGAAATTGCAATTGCATATTGCACATTGCACATTAAAACAAGTCAAAGAGGCAAAAGTGGTAAAATGGGAAAGTGAAGAAGAGGAAAAGTTCTTTTTTGTTTTTTGTTATGCACTTTCTTTAAATGCAATACTTTTCTATCCAGCGTAGCTGGCAAAATAAACAGCATTAAAACTTTACCACATACAAACACACACACACACATACACACACACGCACACACACACACACACACACTGTGAGCAAAGGGTGTGCAAGTGTGCACAGAAAATCCACTTAAATGTGTTTTCCAATTAAAAAAGTTTTCTACACTTGAAAATTGTGAAGCATGTGCGAAAATCTTTTATGCGAATGCCAGTTACAATGGCGAAATGGTAAAAGTCGGCAACCGATTCGAGACTTGAAACCAAACGAAAAGTGATTACAAACATGATAGATAAATGTAACACACACCAGCACACACCAAAACACCAATACACACACACACACACACACACACACACACTCTCTCACACAACATCTTTGGTTGAGACGCCACTAAATGGCCAAATAAACTTTTTGGCCAGTTGCCTCTTTTGCTTGCCATCATCAACGTAATGAACTTCTTAACAGCTTTTCATTCTCTTCATTTCACTCTCTATGTCTCTCTCTCTCTCTCTTTCTCTTATTCTGTCTCTCTCTCTCACTATCTCCATTCGTACTTAATGAAAATCCATTAAAAACTACAACAATGTTGCTCACTTTTCAAGTATTTTGGCATTGGATAATATAGTCTGCTTATTGCCAGCTTTTGCTTTTGCTTCTGGCATTTTGGCCGGTTTTTGTCTCCGCGCGTGTTCAACCTGTCGTATGCGTAATGTGCTTCCGCTTGACTTCAATTAAGTCTTTTTCTTCTGTTCTGCTCGCAGGCCTTAATGCTCGCAAATTGCTGGCATAAGCATTCAACCATCGAATTCAAATTTAATACCCTTCTTCACAATCATATCCGAGCGGATTGTAACTCGTGGAAGTTGGAACGAGAATTATTAATAAATCTAATAATACAATAAATATATTGTGAAGATACAATTTTAATTGTTATGTAATTTTTGTGCAGAACTGAAGACGTATCGCGCCGGAACTCCCGCTCTAAAGACGAATCCCGATGGGTCTTGAAATATATAATATAATAAAAGAAACACTTGAAATGGAACTAGAAAAAAAGACAATTCGAAAGGTGTATTTTATGGCTAATACAACCCCAAAAGAATCTATTTTAATTTAGAAACAAAATATTCCACAAATGCTGCAATATACCTTATAAATAATTATAATAATAAATATACTATTAACTATTAATACTGAAAATATAAAATATTCATTTTTGTGCAGTCCAAAAGACAGAAATGCAGTAAATAAAAAATAAATAAAATAATACAGCGCAGAAGATGAATACCAACGGGACTAAAAATATTTTTGCGTATATAAAAACATTAAAATAATAAACAACTATCAATAAATCTATACATTTATTTTATTTTTATTCAGGAGACCATTTGATAGGTCTATTGGAAAACCATTTCAAATAAACTCCAACACAATACAAGAATTTTTTAGCAAATATTTTAAAATTTATAGTTAAATGCATGGAATATTTAGAAAAAAGTTTCATTTTCAGCAGACAATTCGATAGGTCTATTCTAAGGCTAATCAAATATTAAATATACTCCAACAATAAACAAAGACTTTCTAATTTATTTTTTTTAGCTGAATACTGAATTTTTTAACCATTTATTCACGGGCAAATTGCTAAAGGTGAATTTCCAAAATTAGCATAAAATACCGCGTAGCAAATAATTTATGTGTTGTTTGTTGCCTGAAACAAAATACAACAACAACAACAACAAAGTTTTCAGCTGCAGTTAAACGAAGAAAACCAACATCATTTTGAAACAGGTATTTTTTGCTTATATTTTCTTTTTTGTTACGCACCACTTCAATTTTTTTTTTTTAGATTCGCTTGAAACGGCATTAAATTACAGTCCACCCACACTGCACACCTTAAACCACCCCCTCATGTATATATATATATATATGCTTGCACGTGGATCATATATAAAACAAAGCAAAATTCGCTTTTGTCACTTTGAAGCTGTTTGAACTCTGGAAAAGTGTCCTTTTCACTTTGCCATGTTATGAAATGTTGTTGAATGGGCAACCTTTTCTTTTTGGCAAGAGGTGTGTGTGTGTGTGAATCGACAAAAAAAACACACACATATCAAACCAATAAAAGTTTAAAGACGTTAAAATGTCAACTGCATTTGTTTCTCTCGTCTTTGAAATATGAATTTGTTCATTTTCATCCCAAAAACTCTTGAAAACAACCAGAAAAAAATATAAACAAAGAAATATTCAACTAAAAATTTATTGAAAAGGACAATGTCATACACAGAGAACTTTTGAGCTCAACTGTTATGTGTACAAAAGGCTCAAGTATTCAACAGTTCAACTTTCGGGGACAGTCAATTTTGACATTATTTTACATTATTTGTGCTCAGTTTCAGTTTGAGTTAACAGGATATTGAGTTGCACGATAGGTTAAGAACTGCTATTGTGTTTTGATTTAGTTGTGCCAGTTTGGCTATTACTTTAATATTTCACAGGAATAATTTCAAGTTTTGTTAACACACACAAGAAATGTTTTCCAAGTGTTTGTTTTTTTTTTTTGAAGAAAACCATAATTTTATTTACCGTTTTCAAACTATTTAAATTTTATTAAAATTAAAATTAAGAAATTAAATCTTATAGAAGAGAAAACTAACGACATAAATAAAAGCAGTGGTTTCCAAATCTGCACTTTTAATTATGAAAATTTAAAATAAATAAACTATTTCCCTAAAGTGCGATGTAGTGCTATGATTTATTCGCTGAATACTTTTTTGACACCAACTAGCTAAATGTCAAACTTTGGCAGCCGCCAAGTCAACGATAAACGATATTAGCAAACATGCTTTTGGCAACTGCTTACACCACACGCACACACACACGCACACACACACACACACACACACACACACATACACAAGGAGAGTAGTATTATTTATAGCACAGCTGATATGAGTTTTCGGCTTGGGCATAATCGAGTGACAACCAGCGTTGCCAATATTTGACGCTGATGCATTGCCAACTGTTTGGCAGACAGTGGCCTAAACTGTTGCATACTTTCGAGCGGAAATGAGAGACAACAACAAAAACAGCAGCAAGAAGATAAGGAGAGCAACTACAACAGTCGCAGTAACAGGGCGTAACGGACTGCGCAATACTCCGTTAGCAATAAATAATACCAGCTAATACAATGAGCCAAGTTTGTCTACAAAATGTAGGAATTTTGGGGAATTTTTTGTGGGCGGAATTGAGGGTAGCAAGACTGTAGTTTTAAAATTGTGACAGAAATGTGGCTTTATCGATTTGCGATTATCGATTTTTATCAAATTTATCCATTTCCTAGCCTCCTAGTAGACGTAACAGCCTGATCTTGACACTTTGCGTGACGCGGCCACAGACTAAGGCTCAAGGCATCAAGGACAGACGGACAGACAGCATGACGGGCATTGCACAAATCCAATATAGGCCTTTTGTCTCATCGATAACAGAGTATAATAACAGCAAAAACAACAACAACAACAGCAAGGACAACAAGCATGTAATTTAGTCTACGCTGAGGCAAAGCGACCTCGACTGTTAAGTGTTTGCCCGACCCCGATACCGACCCCGACCCCGACCCCGAAAGCCCAACAGCGACCACAGCGCCGACTTCTGTTAAACTCGAGTGTTTTTCTTTGCAGTTAAATTTACTTTAATCACTGTTGAGTGCAAAAACGTTGAGCAACACTTAAAAATGGACCTTTTGTCTTATGTTAATTACTGGTGTCAACTCGGCGGCCAAACAAAAATCTGCACAAAATGCGCACAAAACGCTACTTTTTCTTTTATCCTTTGAGCAGTCCCCTTACGCCCCCCCTCCCCTTCACCCCCCTCCCCCACCTTCCCCTCCTTGACTACTCTCGTTTTTCCTCGACTTCCTTTTGCTGTTAGTTTTCCGCCGTTTGAAATTAAAAACCAACACTGGCCATGGAACAGTCCCTTCCCTTCCCCCCTCACCATTCCTTGTCTGGGCTTGTTGACATTTTTCCATAATTACCGTGCGCAAAGTGAAGCATAATTGTTGATTTTATTTTGCATTATGCTCGCCACTTTCTTTTTTGCCATTTTATTTTGTTTTTCTATTATTTTTTTTCTTTTTTTTTGCATTTCTGGAAATTACTTGAGGCAAAAGCGCAGCGTTTCTTTTTTTCCTGATTAAAGCGGATTTAACATGATGACCTTTGATGTTGTTGTTGCTGTTACAGCTAGCTGCTGTTACTGCTGACTGCGGTTTTTGTTGCTGTTAATTTGAGCTGATGTTACTGCTGACTGCTGGTGTTGCTGTTGCTGCTACTCTTGGCTGCTGTTACTGCGGACTACTGTTATTGCTAGCAGCTATGTTATTGCTGCTGTTGTTGCTACTGTTACCCCAACCTGGAAGCTATGCCCCTTAACAGCGTTCATTTTTGGAAAGCGTCGCACAGACAGCTGCTAACTGAGCTGCTATCTATCTGCCGTTAACTACTTACAGCTGTTAGCTGCGCTGTTAGCCTCCCTTTAAGCCAATTTCTCTAACAAAACAGCATTTAAAAATTATGCCGGAGTCGACTGAAAATAAGCACATAAATATTCACTTCAAACGAGCACGGCTAAGCAATGCTCAACTTACACATTGAATTCTTCGCTTCTTTCACAGACCACCCGTTGCGTACCCCTACCCCTCCCCACCCCCCTCCCACATATTAGCATAATGTTTCCAGTATTTCCCTAAAAAAAACTTGCTAAACACTTTTGATAGACAAGATAAAAAACTGGCGCTGGTTATTTTTCAGCATAATTTATGTTGTTGCTATGTAGATTTTTCCCAAGCCACAAATGCAGACGTCGCGTCAAGTTGCCACACACCCACTCCCTCTCCCTTTGTCACCTGCTCTACTCTTCACTCTTGTTACATACTTCTCTAGCATGCTTTTGAAATTATTTTTAATCAAGTGAAAATTGTTGCTACTTGAGCTTTGAGCGGCTTAAGCGAAGTGAGCTGTTTTTTTTTTGTTGTATATGAAAATTATGTTTGTAGCATTAGATTAACCGTAATGCATTGTGGCATCTGTAGAATGCTAAGAACAGAGCATTTATTACTAGTTAAATTTTATTTATTTACTTATTTTAATTACTTTATTTTATTAAGTACTACGGAAGAAGCCCTTTATAAGATGAGGTTCGCCAAAATCTACTTGGAGTCTCCAGATTTAAATGTTATTGAAAATTTGTGGGCTCTGCTGGAAAACTACATCCGGAATCACAGATCCGATCTCAAAAATGCTCTGCTGGATGAGTGGAGCAAAATCAGCCCAGAAACTAGCCGGAAGCTGGTATCTTCTATGACTAATAGGTTAAGGGAAGCTGTTATGGCTAAAGGATATCATACTATCACATTAACATCCTTATTTAAGCTTTTATACCAAATATGTTACTTTATTAAGACTGTTCGAAATAAGCATGTATTTTGACATGTATTTTGGATATGTGTTCAGTTTTTGACTAATTTTAATTAATTAATTAATGTTTTAATAAAGACTAAAGTTTCTTTTTCAAACGTGATGTAACATGAAACAAATTGGCATTTAAGCATTTTGCGTTTGTTTCTTTGCTTAAACTTTATAGCACTTTAAATTTATTGCTAGACACTGGTCGAAATAAGGTTTGAGACACTGTATATTCATAGCTGGACAAGTGTTTTACTTGCTGCCAAACAATTGTTATTACTTGTAAGCGGATAACTTCGGATTATCTCAATTTCGTGCTGTGTGTGTGTTTTCTATAAGCAATCAATAAAAAGTTAATTTGCAAACGAAATCAACAAAATTTGATACAAAAGTTCGCCAGCTACAAAAATAGTAATATTTATATTTTGATTGAAAAATAAATCGAATTTATGAATATATTATAAAAGCATAAGCGACAACAATGCCGGGGAGAATCTTAGCTCCCCAACTCCAACCCCAACTCCTCCCTCAATTTTTGAGCAGTGTGGAAAATCAACTACGTAGATTTTCTTTTTGGGAAAACTCAGCCCCACTCCCCTAGACAGATACTTGGCCCAAGTGAAATTGTGCGTGTGAATTTTCTTTTCTTTTCTTGTTTTTTTTTTATTTATTTCTTTTTTGCTGCTGCTGTTTGCCATTAAGCTGAAAAGTAATGCCTATGAATATTTACTTTAAACGCAACATACGACAATATAAATATATTTGTCTGTGAGAGGTGTGTGTGTGTGTGTGTGTGTGTGTTGTGGCACAATAAACTGCCAAGTTGTACGCCACTTGTAATTCCATTGAGTTTATTTGCCTAATCACAAATTCAATGTGCCAAAAGTGTATTGGAATAAATTGCATTTGCAGCACTCTTTTGAGGGCCACTGACAATCGTAATTTTTTCCCAAATATTATTATTATTGTTGATGTTGTTTATTTGGTTGTTGTTAAAAATGTAACAATGAAATTTATGTTTATTAAACATTTTGGGGCCAACAATGTTTGCTGCAAATTGTTGTCGGTGGTTTGGCAATTTTAAGGTAATTGCATACTGCATTTTAGATGCAAATCACCTTTACTTTTTGCGCCATTTTATTTAACGAATATTTAAGTTGCATACCTGGTATAAAATTCTGCTGGTTATGGAAACCAAAACATTTTTGGTTTATCATTTATTCAGCAGCATTTTTATACTGCTTATAATTTATAAATATGTTGTAAAAATATGCAGGCATGTTAAAGGACACTTCTCGAAACAATTAGAGATAAATTTAAATTTTAAATTTATATCTGGCTTTAGATATAAAAAATAGTGAATATGCTAGAAAACTAATTGAAGTGAATCTCACAGAAGATATTTTAAGTGCCAGTAAGATCACGAGTTATTTGCAGCTAAGGATTTATAAGATACATGTTCACTCCACTCGAATCAATTAAGGATAGATATGCATATAAAAGGTAGTAAATGGGGTGGAAGTTTTACACATTTTGGATGGGTTCAGGGTATAACAAGTAAGAACCCTTGCAGACCTCAGTTCACCTGCAGACACCTCAATTTCATTATAAATTTAAAAAACCAACCGACCTACATGTATGATATATTTGTCTGTTTGATAAATTATACCAAATACCTTAAAAAAGTCTGAAATAATATCGGAATCTTTATGGGAATTCTTATACTATACGTTCCAGAATGGGATTCGGAGCCTAAATTTCAGTTTCTATTTGAATCGCATAAAAGATAATTGAAGATTAATTACCAGTATAATTTTATTTGTTTTCCAACTCACTTTCCAAGTGTTCTTGGCCTTTGCCAGCCAAAAATAACTCAACTCACGCAAGCAGTTCAAAATGTTGAAAAAAAAAACGCCTTAGGCTCTTAACAATATAGCATAATAATAAAACCCAAAGTCAAACAAATGCGAAAACCGACGTTTGGCTGTTGCTGGGTAAATATACTAGGTGCATAATACGCCAGAGGATTGCAGAGTCAACAGGGAGAATAGAGATGAAAGCGCATTTTAATTGTGGCAAAAAAATAAGTAAGTTCTATTTAAAGTTTAAATACTCCATGGTCCATGTTCGAGACCACTTAATGTGGATTAGTTGTTGGCCAGAGATTCAAATATACATATTCTTGGTTTGCCAGCGGCCCTTTAATTTGTAAAATTGCTTGAGAAATATTTCTGGGTGTTTCTTAAACTTATTTTCTCTGTTCTGGTCAGAGTAAATAATTTTTGCAATAAACTAAATGGAAAATGTGAATAGAGCGGGAGAGCCCTTGGCTTATTTGCATATACTGAGCTGTAGAAAAATAAAGGAACGGACAGAGACACTGTGTCTATTAATCAAGAAACTTGTCAAAAATCGGGGGAGAAAAACTCTTATAAGAATTTATATTTTTGAGTGAGATTTTGTCGTCTATTTGCCACAAAATGCGCTTGCAACCTTAGAATTTTGATTTGCAGACACACAAACAGTCCTTGACAAATACAGACATATTCGGGCGAAAGCAAAATCTCAGTTTTTGGCAACAGCAACAAACAAAGCTTACAACAATGTCTGCAAACAAACATATTGCGCATACGCCATGTTAACCATAAGCCCCGTTCTCAACAGCTGTTGCTTTGTTGTTGTTACACTAAGAAAAATCTAGCTAAATTTTGGATATTCGGCATACTGTTGGTGGTAATGCCAAGTTATCTTATCAGAAAAAATATTTCTAAAAACCAGGGTTTATCGTTCCTTAATTTCAGGGTCGGTTTTTGCTAAAATTCCGTTAAAATATGTTTTATTTTCAGATGCTTTGAAGAGCAACTCTAAAATTAGCTTTATAGTCATATTTTTGAATTTGTCGTTCTGGCAAATACTTCTTATTTCTTTTTTAGAAATTTGCTTTCTTTCTTTCAAAAACAAAAAGTAGATTACAAATTAAATTGTATATAAAATGTAAATTAAAAATAAGAAATATTCTTAAGATTTATTTCTAAGAAATAAAAATACCATCATATTTTTGCGAATGTCATTTTAGGGCAACTATTCTATTTATTTAGAAAAGTGTTTTTATATATTTACTAATTATTTCTTAAGACCAGAAAAGCTTTTCTCTGAGTTTGGCCACTGCTCAGCCTGGAACAAAGTGTTTAATGACAAATGACATGGGCCACTGCACATCAGCTCGACGCCCTGTGATTCTATATGGCAACTATTTTGGACAACTATTTTGTAAGGCATGCTGTTTGCAGTTGATGTTTGCTGTTGCTGAAAATGCACAGATGAGTGAAGATGAGTCTGGAAAAATGTAATGAAACATGGAAGACAGCTCGCAAGATGCGTTGCAAGGACAATGGCGAAACTGAAAGCTGGCAGCATACATAAATTGTCTAGCTCTGTGGAGACAGCTGAGATTGATTTGCATACGACAGTTTTGCACAAATGTTTTCACTCACAACAATGACAATGAAATTTAGAAAATTTGTAAATTTAATTAAGAAAAAATAATTATTATTTGGTGAAGTTATTTAGATAAGAATTTAAAATCAAAATATTTAAATGAAATTCGCTTCGCATTAAATTGTTGCACTTAATTTAAAAGAAGGCCATTAATGTGCATTTAATTAGAATTTAATTAAAACAAAATAAATAAATATGTTCTTGAATAGAAGTCATGATCTCCAAATGACTAATAAAATCCTTTACTGCAACCTTATATACATAGCTAGAAACAAGAAACGAGTGCGAAGTGAGAAAATCTTTAAATTAAAAACAAAATTGAATCAAGTTATTTAGTCAAGAAATTAAATTGAAATGGATTTCGTTTTGCATTAAATTGCTGCACCAAATTTACTTCGCCTAGAAATATTGAGAAACGATTTTGTGGCAACTTCAGAAAGGCTTTTGCCACATCGTTGGCTTTTATGGTTTCGCGCACGCACAAAACTTTGCCAACAGCAACAGAATCAAAAAACAACAACAGTTGGGCCAACTTGAGTCTGGCCAAAAATTTTCAGTTTCATTTTCATAATACAGGCTACAGGATGCAGGACCCTCAACCCAACTGCCAACTGCCAACTGCAACAGCTGCAACATTTGGCGTCTCAGCGGCCTCTTCAGTTCAGTTTTCCAGTTTTATGGTTTTCGAGTTTTACATTTGTCGGCTGCTCAAAAACTTTGCCAAGCAGCCAATCAAATAGCGGTTAAGCACGCGTAACACAAGCACCTGCTCAGTTGAGAGTATATACTCAATTATACTCTATTATCGAAGGTTGAAGAGTATATTGGTATATATATATATATATATTTGGACACCATTCGATGCTAGAGACATGCAACTTGGAATATTTACTTTTTTGTGCACGATAATCGTTAATTTCATATCTCTCACAAGTTTTAAGCTACAGTCAAACTTGGAAATTGGTAAAAAAAAATGTCTTGTTCCATTATAAGCTAAGATTATCAAAACTGAAATGAAGATTATTATCCCACTCCGTTCTTCAGATCAGATCAGATCAGAGCTTATCAAAGTATTTCGCAGTCGGCTCTCACTCGTTTGTATATGTAGTTGTATTAGTGGTAGTTGGATATCAAAAATGTATGGCTAGCGGTTAAGTAAGGCGGATGCTTTAAATTAGTCAGACAGACAAACCGACAGACAGAAGGACAGACGGACTCATTGCGAACCTGGTCGAGCATTAAGTGCCACATAATTGCTTAATCTCTGCGGCTTTTACACGAAAGCGTAATAATTTATTTGACTGTCAGTTTGCAGAACAAAAGCTAAGAGGCCAAGAGAGACAGAGAGAAACTGAGAGAGAGAGACAGAGAGAGAGAGAGCGAGAGAGACAGAGAGAAGGAGAGAGGGAGACACATGAAAATTAAAACGAAAAATTACCAGCGAAAAACGACAAGGCAAATTATGCAATCAAGTCCCTTTGCGCCACAGACAAACGGGGACTCATATTCGCATCTCCACATTTTTTTTTTTTGGGGTCACTAAAGGATTTATGGCCGGGCTAAAGCAGCCAACAATCCAACCAAACCATTTTGTAGGCCTTGTGCTAGGTCAACCCATGAGTAACTGTTGCTGTTGCTGTTGCTGCTGCTGGTTGTCGCCCAATTGAGCATTGCTCACAGTTGAACTCAACAGCAGCAGCACAAGCAGACAACTGCAACACAAATTAACATATAACCGGAGTAATATGCAATTTAAAAATTCGAATAGCTTTTAACAATGTTCTGAATGGGAAAGCACTTTTTAGAGATATAATTTAACATGAATTTCGAGGGAGAATCGGGTTTTCAACTTAGAATGTAGCTTTGCTATAGAGGACAAACCATGATCAAAAAGCCATTGCTTTTGAAACTGGTATCAATATTTATAAATTGATTTCCCAAGTTAGACCTGCAATTTCAACCTTAGAGTTTTGATCTATGTGCCAAACCATAGACAAAATATTCATGTATTTATTTATTTAGCTATTCATTAAAGAAACGGTTAATAAGTAAAAATAAATAAAACTTAACATTTTTGCTCCATTTATTTGCATGATTTAAATCTAAGAAAACAATAAAAGCAAGATGATAAATGTAAGCAATAGTAAAACTAAAACAAACAAATATACCAATATAACCTACATATTAAATATATAATTTATATTTTAGATGGCAAATTAAATGCATATGTCTATATATAAGTTTATATATATGTATAAGCTTATATGCAGATAATATGTGAAATAATTTCAAAAGCAAACGAAATAATTTGCGGATGCAACCTCAAGCCAAAAAGCCTCATTTAGCTTTTTGGCTTTTGGTCGTAAGTGGCAGCAAAGCAACCGAATCACAAATCAATTTTACTAAAGCCGCAAGCAGAGTTCACTTAAAAGGCACGTCCATATATTATGCACAAAATTTGTGGCAACAACAACAACTTGCGCAACACTTTCCATGGTGCATAAATTTACACCTAATCAATGCAATACGGAAAGGAATTTTGAAACAAGCTCACGGCCATACATATGCCAGATAAACGCAACAATGAGTTGTGCGAGTGTGAGTGTGTGCGAGTGTGTGTAAAATATGTGGCATTATAATGTGCATATTTTGCAAGATTTATCGATTTTAATTAGTGACAAAATGAAGACCCTTGCCAAATGAACTCCAAGGAAATCATCTCTTCCTCTTTATCGAGTTTGATTGATCGCTGCTAGAACTTAATTATACATGTGGGCTGTTTGTTGATAAAAGCATTTAATTACAAAATCATAAGCTATCAGGCAAACCCACACAGCACACACAGCACACACAGCACACACAACACACACACTCGCACACACTCTCGCTTGAGTGGTAAACGCCTTTTCTGCTCGCTGCATTTGACAGCCGACTGCCTAAGGCGTTTATCAGTGTAATAAAATGATGATGTCCAACCACCCTCCGCTTCAACTCTCCTTCTCATCCCGCCCCCCTTTTGGGCTGTGGGTGTGGCACATAAAATATGCACAACACTGCACTTTGATATATATGCCATGACGCCATGTTGTCGCACCTATTTACCCAAGCGACGGTTCGTGCCACAAACTCCATTCCAGCAGCAGCCAGCATCAACCAGAAAACAGCAGCAACAACTAGCTGCTACAACAACAAGCTGCCACAACAACAACGTGCAACAAACAACTCGCATACACGACAAAATGCGCAGAAAATAAAATAAATAAAAAAAAACCTGCATATTTTCAATATGATGCCGTGTCAATAACAGTTATATTGCCACGCCCACAGTCAAGTACATGCAGCAAGCACTCAGGGGTGGTGCATGGGGGTGTATTGAGTTGCATATCTATATGTGGATGTGAGAGTTCGGTCATGTTGCATCCACGGCAGAGTTTGCAGTGCGCTTCCATTTCACACGTAAAGAATTTATCATATACGCGCAGATATATTTCAATATTTTTATATTTATTTATCCAAGAGAAGGTTAACAAGCAAATTTAAGAAAATAAATTTTTATATATATTTTTTGCGCTATATTTAAGTATATTTAAAAAATGAATATTTATAAATTTATTTATTTAACAATTGTTAATTTTTTTCAAATTGTATCTAAAATAAATGTATATTTATTTATTTATTTCAACTATGCTCAACATTCTTAACATTTCGCGATTCACTTAAAAAACTTTTCAATATTTTAATTATTATTTTATTTTAAGAGAAGCCAACTTTTTTTGTATAGGGTTGAATTTCCTTAATTCGCAGTATACCTAACAAATGTTGTGCTTTATGGAAAATACTTAACATTCTGTAGACATGCAAGTATGCTCGAAATGTTGATAGTGGCATCAGTCAGCTCACATCGCTCATATATATATACAGTTATATATTTGTTGCACTTGCAGTGAAGGCACCTTGCATCAATCACACAAAGCAGTTGCAGGTGTCTTGCAACGTTTCATCAAGATGCAAGCACTGCAGCGCATTCATAGACAATCAGCACCTAACCAAAAGTGGCACATAAAAATAAGAGGATAGAAGGAGGGGCAGGAGCAGGGTGCACTTGTGGCTGTAGTTGTGGCAACTGTTTGACTTCCGTTTGACTTCCGGTTTGAGGGTAAGCAAAAGGTTCTCAGTCCACAAAGTGAATAAAAACGCTACAAACGCCAAATATTTTACGGCAACTGCACACACACACACAGGGAGTGAGATGCCACGCCCAAATGACTTGAATGGTTTTGCATGGTGTTGCATGTCTTGGGGCATGTTTGTTTATCGTGCAACGGCTAAACAGTGAGTGCAAAATTTGTTGGCAAGCATCCCAAAAAAAGAAGAAAAAGCGCAACTCAAATACGCATATCAAGTTTTTAGTCAAAGCACAGGGGCAAAAACACAGATTGCCAAAGAGAGCAAGTGTGTGTGTTGGTGTGTGTGTGTGTGTGTGTGTGTGTTGTGTTGTGCACACTCAAAGAGACTTTTGACTTTGCATGCAGCTGAGCACATGAGCGTGATTTTTGCATTTGAGCTTTTTTCTGAATGCGAACGGAACAACGACAGCAACAGCAACAGCAACTCTGTCTGTCCGACTATCTGTCTGTCTCTCCGTCTATGACTCTGGGAACACTTTTTCTCTGGCCTCTGGGCAACTGGGCAACTGGGTGACTGTCCAGTTTCTGTGCCCCGTTTCTGCTGGCCCAGTTCAACTTGAGCACCAAGCTGCTCTGCCGGCCATACTTCGTGAACAAGGCTCACAGTTTCAGTGTGTCTGCTTATCTGCACTCGCAAAAAAATCGCACTGAAAACTAGAGTATTTTTCTTGATTACAGAAGTATTTTTTATATAAAAAAAAAGCATTTTTCTGAATGAAAGTTTTTGTTCTTTTCTAAATATAAGAAAACTGATTTTTAGAAATATACTTTCTGATTAATATAATAAGTAACCCTTGACGAAATTCTAATATTCAAGCCTATATTTTTTTTGAGTGTGTAAGGCCTGCTGAAATTTCAAGTACTTTTGACACTTTTATACCATATACACGCCCACCCACACAAATACACAACGAGACTGTAAACTATACCAGCCAGACAGCCGGACAGTGACAGTCGTGGACAACCCCCTGAACCCACCGTCAACCCCTGGAACCCCCTGAACCGAGGGCAAAGCGTTTGGCATAGTCTTACACAAAGATTTACGTACAACATGGTGACATAAAGTGTGCAAAAGTGGAATTGCATTTCGTATGAAACTTGAGTATGCTCTTTTGTTAACACGATGATGACACACCAACACACACAAACACACACAGACACACACAAACACACACAGACACACACATGCACACGCAAATAAACAAGTTTTCGCATCATTCTTTGTGACCCTTTCACTCTTTGGGCATTTTTAACAAGGCATAATGTAGCACACACAGATAAACTTACACACACTTATATACACCGATACACACACTCACACATACATACACATACACATTTATGTATCCCTGTTGCATACGCATTCATTTCACACTTAAAGTGTTGCGGCTTAAAATTGCTGGCATTATTGCTGCTGTCATCCAATTGGCCTTGCACAACTTGTACAAATGCCCAAAGGCAAATTCCAGTTTCAAAACTGAACTCAATCACATAAATTCCGAAGTGAATCCTCAAATTGCAGCCGAAAATACAAGCAACGACAACTTTATTGCCTTATTCTATTTTACATATTTAAATAAATTGGTTTTTATTAAAATAACCAATTTTACAAAAACATTTCTAATCGTTCTAACACTTTAAATAACCTTTGAAACTCAATCGCATAAATTCCGAACTCAAAACTTGCAAAATACGACAGCAAGAAAACAACAACTTTTGCTATTTTACAATTTAAGCAAACTGAATTTTTATTAAAATTTTTATTTAAATAAATAAACTTACAAAACCTTTTTGAAATGAATAATCAAAAACAAGAAACAATAGTTTCTACAGCACATTCATTTTTTTTATTAAAATAATTAAATTCAGAAAAACTACTTCAAAATGATGAAAGAAAAAACTGAGACAAGAGTTTCTTTAGCACATTTTTGCTTAAGCTTCCCTTAATCCCTAACTAATTTGTAGCATTACGAAAGAAAAATAGTTGCAAGGTATTTTTTTATCAGAATAGCGCTGAGTGGAATGCAGCCATTAGAATCAATTTGTTTGTTGCATTAACCCGGGCAGCACCTTGAACACTTTGGCTACCCCTTTTTGGGAATGCTGGTGGCGGGAGGATGGCGGAGTAATTACGCCAGCTGGACTGGTCAGGTGGGTCCATGATGGCGACCACTCCACCACTGCTCCGTGGCTGGCAACATTTTTCAGCACTTAAGTGGCCTTTAACACCTGATGGCGTTGCTGCTGGTGCAGCTTGTGGCACCTATATTTTCTGTCTTGTTTGTGGCCATTAGAAAAAAAGAAACCTGAAGCAAAATAAAACGCTACGTGACCATAAATAATATTAACAAATGTCGCACGGGTTTTTCTCTCTATTTTCTTCTACTTGCACTTCTCACAACAATTTATATTCTTTGTTGAGGCATTTGGCGCAAATTGAGTTTTGAGGATTCCGAAGCTGAGCTAAATTTGTTATGCAAAACTGTGCGTGATAGATATCAAAAAATATGATTACATATATAAATTTATCTGAATATTATACAGTTATCAAGATAACACCACGTCTGCCCAGAGCAAAAGCTCTTAACTCAATTAGAATGAACTCAGCCGTAGCAAAATGCAAAATGCCATAATCAACGTTGAGCAAAAAGAAAAAAAAAAAACAGATTTTGCAATAATGATTTCATAATCATAATCACAAGCTGTGCCCTGAAGGACACAAAAAAAAGTGATTTCATTGGCCACTTGATTGGCATAAGTGAGCATTGCCAAATTGCCAATTCGCATTGTCGTTGATCGGCCCCGCAAGCGGAAACGGAAATGCCGCTCTGTGGTTGCCTCTTCAAAGAAGAAGAAGCTGAAGCTGAAGCTGAAGCAGCTCTTTAAAAGCGTACATAACATTTAATTTGATTGCCGCTCAAATGGCCATGAAAATACATATATTGAGCTCAGCGCCATAAAAGGCAGTTTTATTAACTTCAACTCAAATAGATGAGCAGTGAGGAACAGAAACAGGAGTAGATGTTGGAGCGAGGATAAAGACCAGAAGCGAGTGGATGGGAAGGCGACTGAGAAAATGGCTGCAACAGCAACAGCAACAGCCTCAACATAGAAGCAACAAAGTGGCCTATAAGCACACAAACAAACAGAAACAATCCTCGCGACATCCAACAAAATTGTCCATATTAACAATGGGAAAATTTCCAATATTGAATTCTTTATTATTTTAGGTATTATTTCACAAGCTGATATGTTTGAGCGTATTATACAGATATTATCTCATTATTAAATAAAATATATATCAGCTATCTAAAGACCTTCTTACAATTACCATTATTTAATTGCTATACATATTAATAATAGATTATTATAAGAAATACTTTACTAAGATTTATTCATCTTCTGAGTATCTTAGAGTTTCCGAAAAAATACTAAAAAATTGTCAAGACCGGTTAACAATTATCATTATTAATTGCTGGCATTTCCAGAAATGTAAAATACTTTATGAGTACCACTAATATATAAAATATCTATAAAATAACTCAAGACTATCTTAATGGAATCATTTATTAATTGCCAATGTTTCAAATGTGTACAATTTTGTCGGCTGTACAGTTCACTCATATGTAGACTCATTTATAGATGTATATATATACTCATACATACACACTCAGGACGAAACACACACACACACACACACACACACACACACACACACACACACACACGCACACACAAATGAAGGCATAAGCACATACAATTCAATTTCCTCAAATGTTGTATTTATTATTTCCTCATTGCACTGGCGACGACGACGACGACGTCGACGTCCTCCGTCGGAGTTAGTCCGTAAATCGCAACAGTTAAACAAGCGGGCGCACACACAAAGATACCAGGAGACAAAAGCGCACACACACATTTGTATGTGTGTGTGTGTGTGTGTGTGCACACAGACTTGCGTATGAAATTTGACAATATTGTTGGCGAGCACACACATGCATAAATGGCAACATGCGGCAGGCTTGCAGGCAGGTAGTCTGTCCGTTTATCTGACTGTCTGGCTGTGTTGTGTGTATGGTGGTATACACTCAGAAAAAATTTTAATTTTACGGCTTGCATTTCGACTGTTTAGATATGAATTTTCTAATTATAGAAAATATATTAGAAATATAAAATTTACCATATTCATATCAATTTCGGGCGAGAATTTTCCATTTTTAGAAAAACCGTTTCCTATATTCAGAAATTTTCTGAAATGCATCGCTATTTTTTTGCAAGTGTTTGGGTATGTGGCGGAATGCCAGGCGGCAGGTGGCAGGCAGCTGTCCACAGTGCAGCGACGCTTCATGCTTTAAACAATGCGATAAAATGGTATTAGTCACGTTAAATTGAATTTATTTAAGCGCGCTTTTAGGCGCACCAGGCAACCAGGCAAGACTCGGCATAAGCCACCTCCCTCCCCCTTAAGCTTAATGTGTGTGCGTGTGTGTGTTGGTCTGTTGGTGTGTGTGTGTGTCAGTTAAGCCTCATTGTCAGCGTATCCTTTGAGTGTTTTATGTGGGGCACAACACAGTAAACAAAGCGACGCGACATGAGTCACTGCCAGAGGATGGGGAACAGAGGCATGTGGATGGGGCGGAAGGGGGATGCGCCGGATACGGAACCCAGAGCCCAACGATTACCTGCCGCGACTGTGGCGGCTACAATTCTGCTTCAACTACCTGGCTGCCAGCTGCCTGCCACGCCTGTCTATTAAATACGAGAATTATGCAAATTATGCGGGCGTTATTAGATTTATTTGCGGCATTATTCGGCCGTCAAGTAGCTTAGTTATGTGTGTGTGTGTGTGTGTGTGAGTGTGTATGTGAGGCGTAATTGTGGGCGTGGCACAACAATTGTTTGCTATAAGTAACTGGCAGGCAACTCACGCATTGAGCATGATTTACACGACACCCCAACACCCCTCTCACAATGAGAAAGTGAATTATTACCGCACCAGCGACAAAGTCGCTCTAACAGTAACTTAACAGTGTGATAAGAATGTGAGAGAGAGAGAGAGGGAGACATTAACAGCGTGTATGAGTAAAGAGAGAAAGAACTAGTGAGACTATCTTACACTCAGAAAAAAAAGTACATATTTAATTTACATTGTTGCAATTAAAGAATCCAGAATGTGTTTCATTTTATATATTTTATTATTATATGTTTTAAAGCATCTGTTGCAGCTTTATGATGGTGGCTTCCAATATATATACAGCCTGCAGCAAAAAGATATGAATATTCCTAATTTCTGCTTTCTAATTTTATTTAATTTAATTCGAAGCCTTAATTTAAAATTGATCTTTACAATTCTATTTAGTAAAACCTTTGGAAAGATGTGTAATGCTTTTAGTCCACATTAAATAAGTAATTTAAAATAATCGAACATTAAATTGGGTTAAAAAAGAATTCGAATAAATGTTTAACACTTTTTAGCAGTTTTTAGCTGTTGTCTGCGTAAATATATATATTTTTTAAGGTGCAGTCTTATCTCTCTCTAAAATGTATTCCGTTTGCTTTGTAGCCTGCGGCAAGTTGTATAAATACCACAGACGGATATAAAAGCTGATCAGCATGATATGCAGACCTTATGCTAATCCACACACACACACACACACACACTTGTTAGTGTGAAAGTGCGGAATTGAAATGGCAAATGGAAACAGCAACAACAGAAGCGGATTAAGCCATTTGGTTGCAATTGTTTTGTTGCAAGTGTCAGGGCAGTAACATTTTTGTGTTCAGCTCTTGCTGCAGCTGCATAAATATTTAAAATTTAATTGAAATTGCATTTGCGTGCGAGGAGGGGCACAGTGGCACTGTGGCACTGTGGCAACATGGGAGCGTGGCAGCGGTTCATGGTAAGATCAAAAGACAAGCGTTTGGCAGTTGTGGAAATCAACGCCTGAAAGCATGCAGCATGCAGCATACAGCATGCAGAAAGACAGACAGAGCCACACACACTCGCACACTCGCACACAAACACACTCAAAAGCACAAAAGCGCTGGCTGGCTAGCTAGCTGGCAGTGGGCAGCGTTGACAAGCGCCAAAGTTGTCCCACAGCGGAAGAGCAAAGACCCAAACGGGTAGAGGGTACACTTAAAAAAAGCACCCTGAATTTTAAAAAAATCACCCCGAAAACTAGAGAGTTTTTCCTGTTTTTAAATAAGGTGTTTTTTTATTGGTCTCAAATATTTTCTATTCTTAAGAAATGCATTTCTAAAAAGTTCAAACTCAAGCGCTGATTTTCATAATAAATCCTATCTTATAATATTTTATAATAAATTATGAATCCGGCTTCTATATTAGAATTTAGCTGATATCATCTTTATAGGCCGAGTTTCACAGTCGATTTTCCAGATTAAGTTATGTAAACTTCATAAACTTACCAAAATGTTTTTAAATTTATATGAGAAAACACCATTTTAGAAATTAAAAAAAAAAACCTGGTTTTAAGAAATACACTTTCTGTATTATTCGATGAATTTTACGCACCCTTAGATTCAGTGCGACTTTTTTTCTGAGTGTAGTTCATGCTGTAGTCATCTCCGTCTCTCCGTGCTTGTTTACTGTTGTCCGGGCTTTGTGAAGCGATTGCGTTACTTGCATACATGTACACACACACACACACACACTCAGACACATGCACACACGCACACACACATGGGTAAGACTGCCTTTTTGCATAAGCAAGGCACGGCATGCACTTTGGGCACACAGTGCGTATGCGTTATATGGCTTGTTATTTATCTTTAGCTCATTGCTCGGAGGCAGCTGATGGCACTGCCACATGCCACATGCCAATAGACTCCAAACACCCACACGCACACACACGTATGTACAGTAGCCACCCAAAGGCGTGTACGGCACGCAAGGGCGTTTAATTGAATGTACGTGCCCGGAACATGGCCGTAGACACATTAACAGTTTATATCGCCGTCTGATTTTGCAATGGGCACCTTGACATCGTTGCACTGGCGACATTGAAGCTGCCACACAGTTGCACAGTTGCACTCTCTCTGCTAGTTGCAAGTCGCAAGTTGTAATTTTGGCAGGGCATAAATCAATGCAAATTACGCAGCACGAACTCTGACATCGCTTAAAGCTTAACACATTGGGCCAAAATCATTGCGATTGTGTGTGTGTGTGTGTGTGCGCCTGACTATGACAATTTTTCAGAGCTGCTGCTGTCCACATTTCCACATTTTTCATGCACGCATTTTAATCACTCACTCAAAGAATGCTTAAAATGATAATCTTTCGGTTCGCTTTTATTTTGGATTTTTTTTTTTGCAGCCAGGTTGTCTGTGGCCATTTTTTATGCTCGCTATGCAAAATGCAGTAAAATTGTACATGTGTGCTTGTGTGTGAATGTGTGTGTGTGTATGTGTGCGATATATGCAATTCCCATACATGTTCAACATGATTAATTTCTGTAATAACTCGATTGGAATCACGCGCCAGCAGCAACTTTTCCATCACGCATTATATGTACAGTGACATTTCCCATTTATAGGGTGGACATTAAAGTTAGCAGCTTACAGATCATGCAAAAAAACCCATATACTATATTTACATTATTAAAAATTATAGGTATTCAAAAAAATTCATATCAACTTACGATTAGGATTTAAGGACTGACCCTCTTTAAGGCCCATCTAAAATCTTTGCATCGATTTTAATTAAGAAATAATGATGATAAAGCTGATAATCATACTAATGCAACTGTATATATCACAGATATTTCCAATACACATGAATTAACCCTCGCTTTGGGTGTGTGCTTGTGTGTATGTGTTCTCTGTGTGTGTGTGTATGTGTGTGTATGTATATTTGTATCTGTATCTGCCGGCTGTCCCTGGTGCTGGGGCACGTTTCTGTTCCGGTTCTGCGGCGTACGTGAGTGTGGCTTGTGTGTGTACAAGTATGTGTGTGCGAGTGTGCGAGTGTGTGTAAGTATGTGCGCTGCTGCCATCGCCTCAGTGACGGCATTTAGCATTTGACTGCAGTCAACGAGGCGAACGACACAAATGCTCCCCGAGCAGAAAGGCCCCAACGTCAGTTAAATAATTTTGCATCCAGCTTGGAAGTGCTTCACCACCGCCTCTCGACCACTTCTGCCAACTCCCCTCAACTATCTATAGCTATCCTGCTTCTTTTTGATATAGTTCAATAAGTTTTAATGCACTTAATTAATTCCCGCTGCTACACGAGACACATTTCCCATTTCCCATTTCTCGTTTCTCGTTTCAAATTCGATTTGGAGTATGTTTTTTTATGAAGTTTATTTTATCACTCCCGGCTTTTTTTAATTGTCAATAACATTAGCATCGGTTCAGTTTGCTTCTCGTTGTGCTTCTCGTTTTTGCCCTGCCATATGTTTGCCTAATTTAAGTTATTCGAATTCAATTAGTTCATTTTCTAATTAATCGAGTTCCTATCTGCGGTTGATTTTACTTTGCCCAATCGCCAGTCAAACGGAAAATGCAATTTCGTTGAGTAAATATCAAAATTTGTTAGCTTCAGCTGCTGACACAACGTTCAGCAGATCTGTCTTAAGTAACGTTGAATGAATGAATATAAAGTATATATGTAAAAAATAAAACATTTTAATATTTATGTGAACCACAACTAATTCATAACTAATAAAATGACTAATTAGCCTCTTTGCTTATCAATTATTTGCACACATCAACAAATCAATAAAGAAACATCATATAGATTCTTGAATGAATGAAAATATAGTAAATATTCAAAAGTAAAGCACAATATTAATAATATATATACACAATACAGGAATTTCTTATCCTATTTTGATGAAATTTTTGCAGTATATAATATATTTAAATTGAAAGCACTCTCCATAATAATACCTATTAAAAATCCATTAAAAACCTTCCTTGTGACTTGTCTTCGTTTGTGTTGTGCACACACACACACACCCACACACACACACACTGTGCGAAATTGTGTATCGCATCAATTTCCCAGGGGCAGTTGGGGGTTGGAATTTGCAGCTAACTTAAATTAAAAGCAAAGCAACAACAAGAACAAATTGCTGGAGAAGCGTTTATTTGTCAAAGGATTTGGCCACATAGCCAGCAGCAGTGAACAGTGTGACCAAAGCAACAGTACAAACAAACAAACAAACCAACAAACACATTGACAGGCAACAAAGAAGACAAACAAAAACAGCTGCAACTGCAATAGACAAAAACAAGAAAACAAAACTATCTCAATGCAAGCCGAAGATTAAATACTCTCAAAAACGAGAGCCAATTTTCTTTGGCCGCTATATAATATATATTAATAGATATAATATATATATATTGGGTCCATATGATGCTTTCAACAAATGTTAGCTGAATAAGAAAATGCTTATTGGTAAAATATAATTCGAATATCTTGTTAAGCAGAAAAGGTTTTAATACAAGAAATGATCTTTGGATCCATGGTTCCTCTGGAATCTATATATTTATACTAAAAGATTTATTCTTAAGCAAAAAGCTTTTCATACCAGCAATATATATATAACCCGATCTCAATCATTTATAGTCCAAAGATTAGAAGCGTAATTAAATTAGATTTTTACTGCATGTAAATGTGTAATTCTTGTTTCTAAAAATACTTTTAAAACTGAGTTTCAAGTTTGCATAGAAACCGAGAGAGAGAGAGATGGATGTGGCAATATCGAATGCCGACGCAGATCAGAAGTATATATATGCCCTATTTGTATGGAGACGTCTCCTTCTTGGTTTAAGGGCATAAATAGTGACACCAGTCAACGGCCACAGCGGTTAGCAGCAGCGATGACTTAACGGATTTTCAATCTCAGCCGCAGCTTCGGCAACGTTTGCTGTGTCCAGCGTGATGTGTGTGAGTGTGTGTGAGTGTGTGTGAGTGTGTGTGAGTGTGTGTGAGTGTGTGCAGCGTGGTGTGCGCGAGCTGGGTGGGAGATGAGGGGGGCGGGATGCGCAGCTGTGGGATGCGGTTGCTGTTGTGCCCTTTCCAGCACTTTTGTGCCACGGCGTTACTGCTGCACTCCGAAAAAAATAATATTAAGCTTTATTCAAGTGCCTTAAATGAAAATCGCTTTGAAGAGAAAGCTTTTCTTGTTTTTAGAAAATATGTTTTAAATTTAAAAAATCAAACATCAGAAAACTATACACTGAAATTTAGAAATGTTTAGCGCCAAAATTATGGCGATTTATCAAAAATATCTGGCGATTTTTTTCTGAGTGTGCTATGGCCACTTTGCAGCCGATATATATACATATTTATTTTATTTGTATATTTACACTGGCGTACATGTTTGCCCTGTCTCTCTGTCTGTCTGTCGTTCTGTTTGTTTGCAGCGTCAACTTTTGCCAGCCGGGCAACTACAAATGCAGCGAGATTGCAGATTGCGGATTGGGGCATCGAGGTATTGGGGCAAGGGCAGCGAGGATGGGGCACGGGGGCATGGTTATGGAGCGTTATATCCGCAATGTATTTCCTTGCGGAGTTGAAATAAATTGTGAATAGTAAAAACCACCAATAAATTGTCATTTCCGTAAGAGGGATATTACATTTTTTAAATTTATGAGCGTGTCTGCATGTTGGACGAGTGTGCGAGTGTGCGAGTGTGCGAGTGTGTGTGTGTATGTGTGTGAAGGTTTTAACACAAAATAACAAGCCCATTCACGAATTTGCGTATTGTGGTTGCATCTTCTTTTTCGATTCCTTCTGCTGCAAGGAAAAGTTTAATTGAAACGGATGTGCAAAAAATGTTGCAACAATTTTCGTCATTTCCGGCAACGACAAACAACTTAAATTGCACAAATATTCACCGCACAAATTTCTAATTAACTGATAAACGCAAAAGCACACAAACACACCCCGAAAATATGCATATATCGAAATTTGAAAATGAATTATTATGCATGCCAAAAATTACCAAAGTCAGACAAACAGACAGACAGACAGACAGACTCTAGAGCTGGTTCGAATGTGGAATAATGTGCGTAAAGCACACCAGAGAAAAAACCGAATGCGGCCACAACAACAAATTGTAATAAAGTTTATCGATTAATCGCTGGCGGGCGTTCAAGTGGATTATGCGGGGATGTCGCAGTGACCAACATAGACATGGCATCCATAATGTTGCAATATGTTACCAAAACGCCAACTGCCTCAGGCGAATAATCGAACAGCCAAACAACCAAACAGCCAAACGACCAAACCAGCAATGTGCATACATATTTAGTAAATCGACATACTCTTGGGCCCCAAGGGTAGCTCTACTTATTATTCAGGAAGTGGCTAGGACTTTCTTTTCCTAATTCCAGGGTACTTTATTCTAACCGTTATTTATTTTTACTTATTTTATTTATTTTAGTTGATTTATTCAGTCTATTTATTTATTTATTTAATGTGGACTTAAATATTTTCAGAACTTTTAATAAAAGATTTTAATACATAGAAATATTTCGAAACATGCCATGCAAATTAATGAAAATATTTCAGTTTGAAAACACAATGGAAAATATCAAAAGTTTGGCATGGACTCAAATTCGATTAGATATTTTTGTGTTTCTACAATTTAAAACTATTTCATAAAGATAATTGACGTGAAATTTGAATTCAATATTTTGTGGAAAAGCAATTTGGCTTATACACATTAATTACACATACTATATATCTGAGAAATACATAGCTTCATATACATACAAAACTAGAAACACAAATTTGATTATTTAAATGTAGCTCGTAATTCTGTAATTGCCACAGCATGTGGCGAAAGAGCACACATTATTCGTATGTGCCACAGCTGCCTTGATCCTTTGATCCAGTTATTATGGTTCCCTTTTTTATTTTTATTTTTTTTGCTTATGTATTGCTGCGGTTTGCAGCAATTTGCGTTTTGACATAACCCCCATAGCCCCTATATCTCCAAACCCTTTCGCCCGGCGCGTAGATTATTATTTGTAAATTTTGCAAGCTGCATTTGTGTGTGCCGTGTTTGTGTGTGTGTGTGTGTGTGTGTGTGTGTGTGTGTGTGTGTGTGTGTGTGTGTGTGTGTGTGTGTGTGTAATGTTGTGGGTTGGCAATTTGCATGTGGTTATGCGCAAATTTCATTGTTAAGCGCACTGAAATGTTATGCAAAGGCCAGTCAGTCCAAACCCATTCAGGTACAGATTCAGGTCTGTGTCCATGTCCACTATTCAGTATCCAGTATGCAGTAACCAGATCCAAGCAAATAAACAAACAAAATAACAATGCGAAAAAAACCTTTGAAAAAAAAAGAAAGAAAAATGCAGCTGCATGCAGTATTTGAGCAACCAACAATAACAAGTAAGAATATGCTGTAGTCGACTGAGCTCGACTAGGAGATACCCCAGCCAGCTGTTAAATTTATTCAACTTTTATTGTCAAACTGCCCCTTGGAAAGTTTTGCACACTCAAAAGTAAGCAGGAGCGGAAATGCTCTCATTTGTTAGCACCAGCACAGGTACACTTTTCAATTTTCAATTATTTCAAATATAATAATTGCAATACAAACTGTGAAATATATTTTTATATATATAATCTGATCTGGCGTATATATTGCTTAAAGGTTCAGAGATGCTACCTTCTGCCTGTTACATACCTAGGCGCAAACCAATTATACCCTTTAGCCATTTTCAATGGGTTCAACAACAACAAGCACAGCAATTACAACAATCAGCAGCAAATGAAAAACAACCGATTTTCATTGGCAATAAGCAGCTGCAACGATTGAGGCAAGCTACGATGATGTTGCCACGGCTGTTGTTGCAGTTGCAGTTGCAGTTGCAGTTACACAAATATGAATATTCATGTTGTAATTTGTGCATTAGGTGTGGCTTGCTGCTACAGGCTTGCTACAGTAATTAGGTGCGAATGCCAATGCCACTACATATTGGCTAATTGGATGGGCCAACCAGCGAGCTAATTATGGCCAAAAACCATAATCAAACCAAGAGCAAAGCCATCTCACTCCCTCTCCCTCTCTCTCTCTCTCTCTCTCTCTCTCACACTCTCTCCCTCCTCCTCCTCTCTCGCTATCTCTACTAAGCCAAATACGTAACAACAATTTGTGCTTCTATTTTTTTATCCAAACTAATAGCTGCATATAAATCGCCGAGCATGGGAACAGGAAACAACACAGAAAGGCAAAGGACTGAGACTTTGCCAAGGAATAATATTCTCATACCGCGCTCTCTCTCTGAGAGAATGGCAACGGCAAAAGCAAAGCAAAGGCAAAAAAGCAGCTAAAAATGCCTTAAGCCAAAGGAATACGGATAAAATTTTCACGATAAATTTCACAAACAAACACCTGAGATACATCATTAGATTAAATACAATGATACAGCGCTCCAAAAGACAAAGAGTCGGAGGAAGGAGGAGGGAGGAACGTGTGCCGCAGCAGTCAGCTGCACATTGATACCAAATTCAATGAATTATCATAAAATAAAATAGAAAATAAAATAAATATAAGAATATGACTATAATAAAAATCAAACTCCACAGCGGACAGAGTCAATGTAAATCTATTTCCAAAAGTTGTCTTAAAAATATGGTGTTTTTTATAGTTTATAGAAATATTTTCTTTTATTATATTGTATTCGAGCTTACCTTTACAATTACCCATTTTAATAGTATAATTTATAGCACATTTACAATTAGTTTCAGACCACTGTGCAGTCGCTTACCTTTGAAGCTGGCAAGCTGGGAAGCTCATTAGTGAAAAATTACTTTTGCGGTGACTTATGTCATTTCGCATGAATTTGTATTTGTGCTGTTATACATATTTACCGTTATTTGCGATGCGGCTGCTTAGCAGAAGATATCTCCGCGCATAGATCATCTGACAGCTGGGGTGGGGGTGGAGAGGGATGGGGATGGGGATGGGGAGGGGAATGGACAGGCGACAGTTTATTTGACTACCGAAAATATGAACATTTTTGTCGCTATCTTTTGCAAATTTTAAATGTTAAGGGAATTTGTTAGTTTATTTTTTTTTATATATATATATTTTTTATATATACTATTTGCTGTCTGCGGTGAGCTACGCAATTTCCTGTTCAGCTACGTGCTGCAATTGCAGTCATGTCAAAAGTGTCAAAGTTTGCGATGGCTTTTGGCTTTTGGCGTCTGGTTTCTGTCTTCTGGTTTTGTTGCGTTTGGCAGGCAAATCATTTAATGCCAATGGATTGCTTAATAAAGCCAACGCCAAACATTATAAAAAAAAATATTAACACCCCGGATTGTTGTTAATTAAAAAATGTGAATTGTGTTAAATAGTAGTAAATATTAAGCATACGCCGTGTGTGCTTCAATGCAGCCAGCGAATGTCAGCACTTAATGTTGCAATTAAAAAATAAAAAATGTATTTAAAATTTGAAAAAGCAAAGTAAGTAGAATGAGCGCGACTAGCAGATACCCTGTCAAATATGGCTAATAGCCTGATTCCGCTAATGACAATTCTTACATACTCGAATATCAACAGTCCCTTTTCCCATAAGGGTCAACATTCTGTACATTCGACATTCGTAAAGTTTGTGGCAAATTTTCAAAACTCGCTCATTTTTTTTCGGATTTTTCGCAATGATTTATCGAATTATATTATAGATTTTATAAAAAGTATGGCAATATCAATTGACAAAACAATCTCTTATGCTGTTTACAGAAACTCTTCATAGCCTTATATATATTTAGTGATTTGTTTAATTAAAAAAGGGCGCTAAAAAAACAATTATTTCAGCATAAGTTTTTACACGTTTTTCAATTTTTCTAAAAAACACTGCTATTATTGTTTAACCGCCTGAATTCCGAAATGAACACAATTTTTTTCGTATCCCGGAGCTGTGCTAATTTGTCTATGGAAAAGAAATGCTCTTACAAAGACAAATCTATATTTTATCTATAATTTGTCATCCGCTACTGCAAATAAATATATATCGTTATATAAAACGCTGCCGGGGCAAATTATATAGCTAATTGCATCAACGCGTATATGTAGCATATATATATATATAGTATATTATTTATAGTGTTTGTTTTTTGATTTCTAAAATCAAAAAAAATGGTTTACTACAACAACAAGCGAAGCAAAACCATCAAGATAGCAAACTAAAGTCGAGTTTGACGAATATGAAATACCCTAATACTAATAAATTTCAAAAATATCTAAAATAATGACTGCTTTAAAGTAAACTATATAAATTGGAATAAAATTGCACAATAATTACTTTATTTGTGATATGATTTATTTGGGGAAAACCCTGCAGAGAAAATGTGATAATAAATAAACTGGCTGGCTTAATTGTTTATAAATGCGTTAAATGATTAAATTATCAAACCAAATTTGGGGGATTTAGAAAATAAAGTGCGACAACAAGGAGAACAAAACAAAATCATACAAAACAATACAATAATCAAGCACTCGACTTAATTGCATTTAAGTGAAATTAGCATAAAATGTTTACAAATTTCGTGGCAGATTCGAGTCCATATTATGCAACTAATTTGTGTGTCTGTGCTTAACTTATATATATATATATATATATATATGCATATATACATATATATAAGTATGTGTATATGATTTTTAAATTGCGGTCTGGATATGGCTGTTAATGCTGATATATTATCACCGCATTTGGGCTGCTTTTATTGTCGTTCTCCACATGCATTAAAGTTATTTAACAAAGTGCATAAATAAACATTAAAAAAAAACCGAGAGAGAAAAAAATGGAAATGTGGATCAATTTATGTGCATATATGGCATAAATAATAAATGACAACCCAACCCGCAACCCTTTTGCTTATTACAACATTATTATTATTGTTATTATTATAATTATTATTACGGGGCGGTTAATTTATCTATGTGCACAGGCTGTCGAGCAACAATAAAAAAAAACTTCGCTGCAGTGTGCAGTAAATTTAATAAATTCATTATCAGCTCATTAACAGCGAATACACGGCGCGTATGCGTAATATTGGAATATTGTAATGCAGCGCAATTAAAGCCAAAAAAGAAAATAAATTAAAATACATATAAATAAAATGCTGACACGGGCAAATTAATAATGCGAGTAAGCGAAAAATACTTCAGCATCCCAAGTGAAGCGAAGCCTTAAAGCCATTCAATTTTTGGCAACAACTGCTGCTATGTATTGTGTGTGTGTGTGTGTGTGTGTGTGTGTGGGCGAGTGTCTGCATGTTGTGCGTGTGTGTGGTGTGTGTGGTGTGTGTCTGCTCACCGGCCAGCAGTCTAATTGCAAAATAATATACATGGGGCTCAGAGCGCAATGCTGTAGCTCTTTCATCAATGCCACACACACTTACACACACACACACTCACACACTCACACACACTCGCACACACACACAACAAAGAAAGTAGCTAAAGAAGGCGTAACTACAAGGAGAATGTTTCGGTTAATTAGTAAACACAGCAAAAAAAGAAATGAAAAAAAATATAAATGAACGAGCTTCAAATAGTAGCTGAAATAATGGAGTAAGCCTAGCAATGATCGACTATGGTATACCCTATATGCACAACAACTAAAATAGGTCTCTTTGTTTGATTTGTAGAGCCGACTCTCTGTCCTTCAGTTCTGTACAATTGCTAAAACTAGGCTCCTTTTATTGAGTTGTAGATGCCCCTCTCTCTCTCTCTCTATCGCTCTTCTCTTTTTCTCAGTTTCTCTCTTTTCCTCTCCCTTTTTCTGCTGCATATTACTTGGAGTAATCTCCATTCTTAAAATCAGAAAAATTTCTTTGTTTTACTTAAAAAGCTCTCTCTAGAGATACGAACTCTCTCTCTGTCTGTCTCTCTCTCTCTCTCTATATATATATATATATATATATATATATATAATATAATATAATATATCTTCATATATATCTCTTTCTATGGCTGTTTCTCTCTCTCTCTCTCTCTCTTATAAACCATCACAAGCTGCGCCTCTTACAAAACACTGCTTAAACTTTCCTCTCTTTCTTCCTTAAACAGGATTCTTCATTTTACTTAAAAGCTCTCTTTTTTCTCTCTCTATATCTCTCTATCGTTTCCAAAATATCACTCTACTTAACTTTCTGTATGTCTGTCTCTTTCTCTGCATATCTTTCTCCTTCTTGTGAACCATTTTGCAGAGAATTACATTCATATATCGATTTTTATATCTTCTATATATTTCTCCATATATCTATCTACTTCTCTCTCTCTCTCTCTCTCTCTCTCTCTCCCTCTCTCTGTGTCTCTAACTCTTATACATCACTTATCTCCAGCTGGCTTAAACACAACATATCCAACCCTTCATCATATACAGGATATTTGGCAACAGAAATGCCTGGCAAAAGTAATATAAGCAGGTGGCAAAAAAAAAGAAGAGAAGAATCGACAAAACATGGAAGCACACACAAGGAGAACACACTCTTTATGTGTGTGTGTGTGTGTATGTGTGTGTGTGTGTGTGTGTGTGTGTGTGTGTGTGTGTATTTGTGTGTGTGTGTGTGTTGAGGCTGAGCTGGACTACTACTTTGAGGGCTATTGTGCTGCATTCATTCTTTGCCTACATGTCCATGCCTCGTGGGTTAGAGGCGCCTCCAATGTCTGCCAGCAACAGAGACGACGCTTAATTTGTTTGGCAGTGTGCTGGACACGCCCCTCACTCCCCCCACTCATTCCACTCCCTACTCATTCCCTCGATGCTTTGGCCTGGCGGCAATTGAATAACATGTGTGCCACAAGGGCACTTTATGAAGGCATTAACCATGGCATTTAATGCCAGCATTCGACTCATTTGCAATGGCCAAACACAAAACAAGCAACGAGGCGGAGCATAAACTTGAGACTTTAAGTTGACATAAACTGGTCGAACTGCGATCTGTTATGCTATAGCTATATACATATATTTAATTTACATGCTCTAAACAAAAGAAATCGACCTTAATTTTCGAAAATCGCCCAGCGTAAGCTCAGCTTATTATTCAGAAAATATGTTTCTAAAAATCAATGTTTTCTTTTTCTAATTTCAAGATAAATGTTTTCAAAATTTAGAAAATTTATTGCTAATCTTCGACATTTTTCGATTTCGGTTTTTTTTTTCGAGTGTAGGTAGTAGATATTTGAACTCTGTCGCTCACCAGTTGAATCTTTTCCGGTTCATTGGCCAAGTGTTTAACCGAACTTTGCACTCAGGTGCGACAGCAATCAGTCTCTGTGGAATGGACTCGCATGACAAACACTTTTCATGTGCGCATTAAGCAAAAATATGTTGCAAATTGCGAAAGGCAAGGAAAATGTGAATGTGAATACGATTGTGAATGTGAATGTGAATGTGAATGCGTGGCATGTATGCATAAATTGTGGCAAACGTAGCGTATACACAACGCACAACTCACAACATACAACATACAACGCCCAACATAAGACTTACAACATGCCACATGCAACATACCACATATATAACATGCAACCAAAACGCGCATATTTTTCGCCTTATGAATTCGTATTTTATATGCATGTTTTGCTCGGGCACTTTGAAAGTGGTCCCCCGTAGTGGAAAGGGTGGCGCAAAAGGGGGATAAAATGGGCTACTGATGCTGAGACATGGGGCATGGGGCATGGGTAAAAACCCAGAGAGAGA
Organism: Drosophila anomalipes; assembly: GCA_035041615.1. NCBI lineage: Eukaryota > Metazoa > Arthropoda > Insecta > Diptera > Drosophilidae > Drosophila > Drosophila anomalipes. The sequence goes on from JAWNKZ010000074.1 coordinate 16,091,442, forward strand.
GAGAGAGAGGGGACGCGACGCAGCGCGAAAATGCAACACACCAATGCATAAAAATGCCATATTTCAAAATGCAAATATATTCTTTTAGCTTTTTTGATAAATGACACCGCGGAGGGCTGATGAAAATGGTGCACAGAACGCTCTGCTCGTAAGCAATATGGAGCGTGCCACCCAAGCAGAAGAAGCAGCAACAGCAACAGCAGCAGCTCTACTTGCAACTGCAACAGCATCAGTAGCAACTACTACAGCAAAGCGAAGCAAAAAACATTTCATTCGCCAGCTAAACGCTGCGTGTTGGCATTTAAATTTAATTCGCCCAAGTTTCAGCAAAAAAGAGCCAAGTGTTGAGGCAACAATTCGCGCTGTCCAATTATCAAATGCAACACATTTCATCTACATAAGTAACACAATAACCAAAAAGCAAATAAAGTTTTTCAGCTCATTGGGAATATAAGTAAAAAGCGTCAATTGAACACCAGCTAAAAGTTGAAACAAGCCAACAACAAGAGTTACTGGATGAAATGAAGACGTAATTAAGGCTTTGTCAGATTTATTGAAAAATCTTAAGTTATCTTATACTATAAATAAATCGACTCTGCCTCCGATGAAGATCAAGAATATATATGTACTTTACAAGATCAGCGATGGTTCTCAAATAAGACGTGCAATCATTATTAATTATTTTTTAAAATCCAACTCCAAATCCAACTTAAAAATGTTACTTCGTGATTTAAATTTCTTCATTTACGTTACAATTTAGATTTCAAATTAACTGAAAATTAAATCAATCTTCAGGTTGATCAATCAATTCTTCGCCATCGTTCTGCGCATCGCAATCGGAGCTCCAGCCATGCAGCCAGCCGAGCACAATTAATGCCACAGCGAGGCACCTGCAACCAAAACGATCGTTGTAAAGAACGCTCTGAAACTGCTGCGAGTTGGCCAAAACGGGACACGAAGAATGATCAATTGGGACTGGCGAGTAACAGTCTTGGCTGCAATTCCAGTTGGCAGCTGCATTTAGGGCAGAATAAAAGCGCCTCAGCTCCCATTTGCTTAGCTGATGCAGACTTCGTGGCTGGCATTGGGTTGATGCCACTTTGGGACACTTGCGGCTTGAATTAGTCGAAATTTTTCTTTGTCTTCTGCGCTTGATGGCCATTCGAGTTATGGCGGGTTTGCTTAATGCTGAATTTGAAATAATTGGAAAATATGTAAAATACAATGCTCAGTCGTTTGACTGGGCTTGCTTCGTTTCAATGCCAGAATCAAAATGCACTCAAAAAAAATCTGACTGAATTTTAGATATTCGCCAAGCGTAACTCATCTTATTATCCTCATCTCATTTTTTAAAAATCAAGGCTTTCCTTTTCTTAATTTCAAAGTACAATTTTCGAAAATTGTGAATAAAAATGTTTAATTTTCAGCGTCTTTTTTCTGAGTGTGTTTCGCAAAGCTTTGATTTGTTGCACAAATGCATAAATTAGAGGCAGCCTGGCAAAAGTTTCCACACGCCTCGTAGTTCAATGAAGAAGGCTTTGATGAGCCCAAAAGTACTCTTCATTTTAAAGATTGTGGCATATGTGTTTAAGTAATTATAATAATAATGTTAATATAATAATAATAACAGTTTGAGTTTGTTTGGCAACGGTTTGAGTTTGTTTTCAGTTTCAGTTTTCATTTTTCCGTAAAGGGTATTAAATAGTCTACCATTCGAGGGTTCAGCTGCTCTTTCTTGTCAAGGCAAATATTGCATTTTCATTAAGTTCAAGTTTGATTCTCAGTTTCTGTGATCTGCGGCTAAATTTAAACCGTTCGCATTTTTCGCCTTCCGCCTCTGCGTTTACTTAACAAGTTTTTTGCCAAAACTTTGAACTATCTGTCTAACTATAATCTTATGTGTGTGTGTGTGTGTGTGTGTGTGTGTGTGCGTGTGTGTGTGCGTGTGTAATAATCATATGCAGCGTCAAAGGGAAGACGTTGACGTTGCTTCTTAACTTTTGACTGGCAGCTGCCTATGGCAAAACAGATGTCAGCTCCAGTGAAACTCACGGAAATCGCGTAAATCGCGTTTGCCATCAAGTCAAGGCGGCAACTTTGCCCTCAAGCTTCATTTATGAAATCTAGCTGCCAAAAATTTAATTATTCAGTTTTGAAATTTATTCGATAGCTTGGCAAACTTACTAACAAGAATAACTTCCGGCCTGAAACGATTAAAAATGGCTAAAATGGGGTATATAAAGTTCTGAAAAAATATGCCACAGACAGAAGAAAGCATCTGTGACACCATAAGCCATATATGTTCTTGATCACCACCAAGATTGGATTAAGTTATGTTCGTCTATCTATCTGTTAGAAACAATAGAAAAAAATCTCTCTCCCTCTTTTCATTCACAAAAAAAGATATAGCTCTCTAACATATACTGGCATATGCTTTATCAACTGTAGAAAATTAACGGCATTTCAGTTAAGGGTATCACCTCGTCGAGCTCTCTCGACTAGACCATTCAGACATGTTTAACTCATTGAGCTGATGGGCTGCAGGCGCCAAATAACTTTTAACTTCTAACAACTAACTAGTATAATTTAAGTTATCTAAAAATTTGATTCGAGATATGCTGGCTAACTGATATGTATCATGCCTTCCTGGTAACTGATTGAACTGCTCGAAACTAAACGAATTTGATTAACAACCAAAAATGCAGCGAAATTCTGTATTTTGTGTGAGTCATTCACAGATTTTTGTGGTGCCAAAAAAAATACAGGGCAATAGTATAACTTTTAGCCATTTTCACACTTCACTGATTTCGCACAATAGCTAAAATTTCAGTTTTTTTTATTGAGGAGTGTTTGGGGGAATATTTTTTTATTGGATTGTGTGAAAAATTGAAATGAATAAAATATTAGCTGGCTGACAGACTCGGACACTCGGAGTTTTTAATAAAGTTCGCTGTGACAAAGGCTGGGTTTATTAAAATCTTTCGTCATCAATGAACAAAATGCATAAAAGTCGAGTTGAAAAGCAATTGCATTTATTTATTTTATTTTTTTCAATAATAAAAATTGTCCAGCTAAGTTTAAAATATTCTTTGCAGCATTTTGATGGCGATTTTGATGTGCAGCAAAATGAAAAGCAATTTTAAAGACACCTTTTTTTGTTGCTTAATTAAATGCATTTTGTGGTCGCATTTGGCGAAAACTGCTCTGATTGCATTGACAACTTATCCAATGGAAACCAGATTGTTATTTGTGGTAAACAATTACATATATCATAAGGGAAGGATATATGTGTATATGCATAGCTGTGTAGTCGCCAATTATTATTTATATGTAACCAAATCTTTAGATTACATATGTATGTGCATGTTTTAAGCTCTGGACAATATGGGAATTATATACGCTGAGCCTATTAAGAATCAAAAAAAGTTGTGCAAAAGTGTATAACAGACAAAAGGATGCATCTGCAATAAGTCGTATAAAACGCTTTTTTCTGTTCAAACTGAATGAGCCACCGAGAAAGGCAACTTGCTGAATACTTGATCAAAATATTCCAAATATGGCATTAAAAGGCAACCCGGTTTGGGACCATAAGCTGCTGTTAAGTCAGCTGTAATCATAATTTTCAACAAGTTGCCAGTTCTCATTTGCTCTCTGCAAAGGATGCGCATTCGTCTAAGAATATTTGGCAGCCACACAACTTGCAACTCTGCCACCCAGCATATGATGTTGCACCTTAATTTATGCCATGCCAAGTGGCAGAGCACAAGTAGAAGAAACTGCTGCCGTGTTGCTGCTATTCACTGACTACACTCAGAAAAATAAATCACTCTCAGTTAGAGCTCAACTTACTATTTCGAAAGTACATTTTTAAGATTGATGTTTGTGGCTTTCTAAGAACCAGCGTTTGCATTTCTTAATTTAAGAGTGGACTTTTCTAAAATATAGATAAATTATGTCTTATTTTTAGGTGGGGGGCTTTCATTTTCTTAGGAATGCATATCTTAATATTAAAAAATAAACCTACAAATTAGAAAGTATATTTTTCGGATGTCGAATTAGGACAAGCAGTTCTAATTTTGCGAAAAATGTTTTCTTATTTCTAAAATTCAGATCTCTTTTTTCTGAGCGTAGCACCAGTCTCTCTAGCTCTCACTCTCTCTCTCTCTCTCGCTCTCTCTATATCTCTCTCTCTCTCTCTCTCTCTCTTACTCTTCAAGTGAAAGCAGCTGCAGTTGAGGCGAAAGCCATTTTCTTTGCAGCTGATTGCATTTTATAGCACTGCGCACGTTGCACGGCAGTTAGATGCCACCTTTTGGGGCAGTTGTTTTACTAAGCTGTTTGTTTTGTGCCACGATGAATGAATTTTTTAAAATGGCATACATGACGCAAGCTGCTGCTTGGTTGGGGGTTGGGGGGGGTGCAAAAAATAAATAAAAATTTATTTGGCGCAAATCTGACAGTCCTTTCTTTTTGCTCCTCGAATTGGCTTCAATTTATTGACACAAATCATAGAAAATGGTTTTGGTGTGGCAAGTGTAGCGCTTTTCAGTGCCACTAAAAATTAGTCAGCGTTTTAGTTGCATGCCGGTTTGGCTGGACGCTTTTTAAACGCCTGAGGTGCTTTTCTGACACCAATTTACATTTTATTTGTTTTTAGCTGTAGCTGCCACACGCCCCATAGAATGTTGCAGCTATGCTTGCAACGTTGCAACGCTTGCCCATTATGCAATAGAAGTTGCGTTTAATAGTTAATGCAAAGCTTTTAAGCAGCCAACGGCACAGTTGGCCATAGTTAGTTATGTCGCTGAAATGTGAACAGCAGTTCCAGTTCCAGCAGAGCTGTTGCATTTAAATTGGACTGTTTGTTTTTGTAGCTGCCACTTTGACTAAAGCAGCAAGCGACTCGCACCAGGCAACAGGCAACAGGCAACAGGCTACAGGCAACGGCATCTAATTACATTAGCTTTTATTTCTATTAGTGCGCATAACATATTTTTAGTACGCTGTTGCCACAAAAGTAGAGGGGCATATTGGGTTTTATTGTCTGCCTGCGAGACACATTTGCTCCACATTTGCCTATAAACAAAAAACAGAAGAAAATCTCTATTTTTAGGGCGCTTTTCATTTTAGACCGAGTCATTTCTTTGTTACGCCCAATATTCAAGGGTTTTTTTTTTTGCTAGAGTATCTCGTAGTCGTTATCCTAAGTAATCAATGCTTTTACTTGTTTATCATGCTGTTTTCCATTAATGCAATTAATGACAAAGCTGTTGGAGCACAATAATTAATAAACAAGTTGAGCATGCATACTCACACATACCCTGTTATTAGAGTAGCTTTATCTGCGTTTTGCGCTATAAATTTCAACCCATCAATGAGATTATTGAACAAGTTTTTCTGCTCCTTATGTCTACTAAAACCAGTACTTATAGATTTGAATTTTTCAATTAATGTAAAAGCCCGACAATGACTCATTAAGTTGAGCATACACATACATATATACCCTGTAATTTATCTTTGTCCTTATGCCTATTAAATTATTTCTTCTCACTTTCCCTTAAGAGCTGTTTTACTAATTTTTTCTTTCATGAACCTTTTCAAATAGCCCCAGAAATCTAGTAAACATTTCATTTTTCTTTTTAATTTAGAATTAAAAATTAAATTTGATTTTTAATATAACTGAATTTCTTTGCTACCTTTTGTATTTTTATGTGTCAACATTAAATAAATAAATGAATTTAAAGACGAGTCCCACTGCTTTTTACAGACATACGCCTATATTAATTTATGCCACCATTATTCCACACTATTATTATTACAGGGTATCAGAAGCACAGCAGCGGGCGAAGTGCATCGAGTGCCAGTCCAGCGAGGTGCACGTAATTAAACATGATCGGCAAAACTGAGAAACCATAATGATGTGCTTACTCTGCATTTTAAAATCAGAAACATTAAACAATCGCCAGCTGGGAAACTGCAAAGCTGAATGCTGAAAGCTGAAAGCTGAAAACACTCTGGCTTATTGGACAGTGATGAATGATAGCGTATTTAAGTAAGTAACTGGGTCAATCACTTTGCCACTTGCAACAGACAGACAGACAGACAGACGGAGAGGCGGACAGACGGAGAACAGCAAGTTGCTTAGGCAAATATTGATTAGCTTGAGAGAACTAATAAAGCAAATAATGCAATTTAATTAATCAGACAACTGTTAAATGTGTTTCAATGCCAAAATGTAAACAAAGTAATAAAGCCAACTTTATTCCATATATCAGATTGTTATAGCTGTGAACATAAATCTCTTTTTATGCCCTGCGAAGGGTTTACTGAAGTTGTGCAAAAGTATGTAACAGGCCGAGGAAAGCTTCTGCGACCACACAAAAATAATATAATAAATATATATATATATATGTATATATATCATGTCTAAAATAAAATATTTTTTTATGTGCGTATGGATGAAAATCATAATGAAAATCAGAAGTCTTTGGCTTAAGAGCTGGACAGTCAAATAGGTACGTGTAGCAGAAAAATAAGAAAACTTTAATCTATTGAATGCTTTGCAAAATTAAATTAAATTTTATAAACATAATTTGCATTCCCTCAACCCATCACAAATTATAAAAGAAAAGTAAAAGATGAATTTGAATTGCAACTGCAAGTTTCGTGAAATTCAATAATATACAAGAAAAAGTAAAATCAAGACAGACTCAGAGATATAGAAAGAGATAGAGATAGAGAGTGAAAGAGAAAGTAATGCTTGAACAGGCTTTTATGTCTTCGAATTCCATTTAAACGCATTTCAAAAAGGAAAATATATGTTTCAACAAACTCCTAAAGTGACTTTAACAGTTTTTGCATAATAAATACACAAATCGAAAAAACTTAAATTGAATTTATTCATTTCAATTTTAAGTGAAACTTTATCATGGTATTTTGTGCGTTTGAGTTGATTTTAAACAACATTTAAAAAATGCCGCTGGTTGATTGAGAAGTCAGTATTTGCGACAATTAAATGCATTTGCCTTGGAGTGATAATTAAATGTATTAGTTTGTCAGTTGTGCCAGCTGTGCCACTTACCACCTGCCACTTGCCACTAAACACTTAGGCAGGCCATTAGGCCTAATAATGCTGCAGCATCGTGCAGCTGCTAAAGTCCTATTTAGCCGTGTGCCACATCTATCAGCCATCTATCAATTTGCAACCCACATCGATCTCACTTTCTTCAATGTCCACTCCTCCCAAAAACAAAAAATAATTTGCATAAGAAAAAAATCACATCAACACGTTGATAGGCCGTTGCCCGGCACAGCAAGGCACAGACCGAAGGGAAACCAGCCCCAGCCATTTATCAGCTCCCAAGTCCCATAAATAAAACAAATAATACGAAAATATGCAAAATAAAAAGTATAAAAAGCATCGAAATATAACCAGCAACACTTTTATTAAAAAAAAAAATGTGAGCATTGCAGTGCAGAGTAATACGACTGCGAAATACCCTAGTTTATTTATGAAGTTAATGTCAACTAAAGTCAGTCGTCACAAAAACAAGTACAATAAGTACAAAATAAAGTAAACTAATCGAAAATAATTTAATATCAGCTGATAACAGTTGCCAAAGAACAGGATCTTTGGAGGAAGTTTCTAGTAATCTACTTTTCAAGTTTGACAGCTCAGCTCTCTAAATTAAAGTTTAATAAATATTATAGTTATATAAAAAGGTGTTCTGGGCTTTTGGTGACAATATGTTACCTACGGGAACAGAGTATACAAAAACAAGCCCTGAATGCTGTGGTCGATTCGTTGCTTGACTAGCAGATACCCAGTGTGCACACATTTGCTGCCTAATGAAAGTAGTTGGCAGTTATGCAAAAAAAAAAGGAGATATTTGCACACATATCAAATTATTGTAGAGTTGTCGCCCTTTTCTTTTTTCTGTCTTTTTTTTGCATATTTTATGGCTTGAGGATATCAGAAAAGGTTCCGAGCCAGAATACATTTGGCCTAATAGATGTGCCCAATGAAATGGTGCTTGCCTGAATCCGCAGGCACTTCTATCGGTGTGTCTGTGTGTGTGTGTGTGTGTGTGTGTGTGTGTTTGGGTGTGTGCGTGTGTGTGTGTTGCGTTAAACAAATGGCCGATGACCCATAATAAAAATTATTATGAATGAACAAGAAGAACAAGAAAAACCCATTGGGTCTCCCCTTTCCCCACCTGAACTTGAGCCTTGAACTGAGAATTTCAATGGGTGGGTGTGTGTGTGGGGCAGGCAATATTCCCCCACGGTGCTGTGGCATGCACCCTTTGGGAGTCGCATTGTATTGAGCACGTGCCTCAACATTCAATTGAGAGCAACAAAATAGAAAATGAACAGGCAAGAAGATGCTAGTCGCGAGAGCTCGACTAGCAGATACACTGAGAGCACAGCCGCTGAACGTATTTGAAAACAATTAAAACAGCGCTTGAAAATGCTCATAAAAAAATCACAGTCAATTTTACTAAAGGGATTTATAATATTTATGATTGGGGTTATCTAAAAACCAGCGCTAGAATTCTTAATTTCAGGTGAATTTCGCTAATATTTGGAATATGATTATTTTTCAGAGTGCTGTTTTTTATGTTTGTACCATGAAACAATTATTAAATTAGCTCTTTTATTATTCGTAGTAGTTTTTGGTTTGGCTTCTGATTCTACTGCTATGTACTGTAAAAGGGCAACGTAGAAGTAAACACAAGATTTAAGCACAATTTGCAGCAGCTTCATTTCAGCACTGAATTATTCGTTTTATTCATATTAACACTTACTTACTTAAAGAAATTCTCCTGATAAGAGTCAAGTTGAAAAAAACGTTGAATAATCATGCTGAGAGCAAAATTATTTTTAGCATTTTTATGCGATATAATTTAGTGTTTTAAAACCAGTTTGGCAGTTGTATTAAATCAGTAAAAATTGTTGCTTTGATTGGTGTTGTGGACTCAAAGCGATTGCTGCAAGAATGAATTTAACAGCCGGCATCCTTCTGTGCCTGCTAATTGGAGGACTCTCCATGGATCCATCTTGCGATGAAAACGATATTGAGTGTGGAGAGCAGATGAGTCGCTGGTTGAAGCTTAAGAATGGTTACTATCAAGAGTGCTGCATTAAAAAAAACGGCGAGGATTGCGAATCAGTTTCACGCCAGGAGGCAAATCGAACATTTTACGCGGATACAGGTCCATTTTACAGGACATGGGGAAGACTATGTCGAACCGAATTTGGAGTCTGCCATAAATTGATATGGAGACAAAAAATATTTGACAATGGAAAAAATTCAGCTTTTTCCATTTGTTTTGCAAGAAAGAAACTACTTTATGTTTATTTGATGTATTTGATTTATTATTTTTGCACAATTTAATAAAGTTCTTATAAACAGTTGAAAAAAAAATAATATAAACATTATTCATTGAATTAAATTAGTTTACAAATTTTAGAACACAAATTCTTGGGAATGGTGAAGAATGTTTTGACTTAATATTAAGTGATATTATAATAAAAAATAAAATATGAAAATTATACATAAGTATATGTATTTGTCTCTCAATTCGCTTCGAGTTTGCCGACTACTTTTTGCCAATTTTTTATAGACAAATTTCAAAAGAGTTTCATTTCTAATGAATCGCTCATCGCTATCATCATTACAATATTTATTTCATACTTTTACACATTTATCATGTCTACATTTTTTTATTTTCTTGGCTTTTTTGTTGTCCATATAATTCTAACGCACCCTCCAATTTTCATTTGACATGGTCTTGCCCATACCCTAAAAAATGGGCCTGTATGATTATATTCCTCGTGAAGTGTTCGATTTGCCTCCTGGCGTGAAATTGATTCGCAATCCTCCCAAGGTTTTTTAATGCAGCACTCTTGATAGTAACCATTCTTAAGCTTCAACCAGTAACGCATCTGCTCTCCACACTCAATATCGTTCTCATCGCAAGATGGATCCATGGAGAGTCCTCCAATTAGCAGGCACAGAAGGATGCCGGCTGTTAAATTCATTCTTGCAGCAATCGCTTTCAGTCGACAACACCATTCAAAGCAACAACTTGTACTGATTTAATGCAACTGCCAAAGTGCTTTTTATACACAAATTATATCTCATATTTATTACATACGGAATCCATTAAAAGTGTATAAAAGGGTTATACGGGTTATGTGGAAATGTATGTGACAGACACAGAGAAGCATTTGCGATCACATAAAGTATATATATTCATGATCAGCATCAAATTCTCAAGAAAAGTTGACAATAAATATAGAATATATTTAAAAACTAACTGCAGGGTATATCATAGTCGGGCTGATCTCTCTCTCTCTCTCTCTCAAATGTATTTGGGCTCCGCTCGCTAATTGAATGAGCAACAAAATTCCAGAGAAATACACTGAAAAGATAAAAACAAATTCGTTTTGCCGTCTTCAGGCTTCTATGGAGAGACAGAGAGAGAGAGAGAGAAAGAGAGGAAGAGAGAGAGAGAGAGAGAGAATAGTCTTATTCACTATGGCTAGTGTTAAGTTTCGTAAACAGGAAAGGCAATTATTAAAAAGTATACAAGTAATTTATCGGAGAACAAAATAATAAAAAAAATGCATCTTGATTTATTTGCCAACTTTGTTAATTCACAGCATTTGGATTATTAATGGTTTATTATTTCTTATTTATTACTTACTATTCATTATTTACTATTTACTATTTAGTATCTATTATTTATTTAATTATCTTAAATGTGAGCTAGAGTAATGAGAAATCGCAGCAGACATTAAATTGGAGTCTGTAATTATTGTGTACTTTCCAAAAGGATATCCAAATGGAGCACGCGCCAAAATTGCAATGGAAAAATAAATAATTGTAAGAAAAACAACAAAAAGTCTTTTTATCTTGGGCAAGCCGAAAGCGGAGCTCTTATCTTGCATGAATTAGCTCAACTTTTTTCTTAAGCTCTTTCTTAGGCATTTATGTTTGTTTTATCAATAAAAAAACAAATGTGAATCATTTTGTAACTATTTGAATACGATTCCAGTCTGGAGTCTGGCCTTTAACTGATAACTGCTTAAAAACTTGTGCAGTTTATACTGTTCCAGAGAGGGTGACATTAATTCATAGCTCTGAACAGAACTGAAGATTTCAGCAGATCAGGAATATATATTCTTTACGATGGGATAAATCAGTTCCTGTAATTGGATTTTAAACTAATTTTAAATTTACCTTCTATTTCCGATTTCAGTTTCAGTTTGGTGTGAAATGCTTTAAACAGCTAAGCATGGCAGCAACTAATTTAATAAGCCGACACAATACATAATCTTGGGATTTGCACTACGATGCCCCAGTGACACCAGAGCTATAAAGTGCAGACCGCCCCTATCAAAAACTAGCTAAACAATTGAAAACCAGGCAACGCCCATGGCTAACCAGCCACACACCAAATATATTCCCACTCCGATTCTGTGTCTGACTTTTGTGTGTAGTTCTATTGTTCTATTCTATATACATATACATATATATCTATATATATATATATATATATATATGTATATGTATTATCATACGCATTATCAGCCGCATAATAAGCGGCTCCACGTGCATTATTTATTTATTTAAAAAAAAGAATAGAAAACGCGACCCAGCCGCACAGCTCAATTATGCCACAAACCAGAGAGTTTTAGTGGAGGAGGGGAAGCGGGTAAGGGGAGGGGGAGCTGTCGTACTTCTGCATGGGATAGTCGCCTCGACGGTTGGACAACCTTTTTAGCCACTTTCGTTTTAATGTAATCAAATGAACGTGCCTGGCATTATTCCACTGCCAATAAATTCCGAGAAGAGCGAATTGGCCGGCAAGCTGCCCACGGGATCGCGCCGCCCTCTCTACTGCCACATGCCACCCCAGCCCCGCTCCCCTCCCCCCTCCCACCCCTTGCCACCTGCCACTACACTGAGAAAAAATGACAAATTCGAGAATAAAAAATCGAGGCAGTTAATTTCAAGACTTGTTTTTGAATTTTAGAAATGATATTCTGTCAGAATTCGGATTTGCATTGCTGCAAAAATTTCGAAAATTCAGGGCGATTTTTTTCTGAGTGTAACCGACAAGAATAACAATAGCAGCAACAAAAATAACAATAAGCCGCACTTTTCGATGGTTTTTCTTCATTTTTTTTCCGTTGCGATACGTGTGAAATTGAAAAATGCTCGAGTAGCCAAAAACCGCAGCAGCAAAGAGGAAGTGTGTCTGCTTTTGGCCAGGCTTGGTCTGGTTTTGGCCTGGTCTATTCCGTTCTTGGCCTGTTGTGGCATAATTGAAAGGGACAACACGTCGAGGCGAAGCTATTAGGTTCACAGCTATCATTGCTCCTGGGAATCTCTCTCCTCCTCTATCTCCCACCCCCTCTCTCTCTCACTCTCTCTGCACTCCTCTCTCTCTCTCTCTCTCGCTCTCTCTGTCTCTTTGGTTGAGGCAGCTAATGGATTTCGATCCGTTCGCCTATATTTTCAGTGCACTCGCCGCTTATTTACTTGTATATTTATTTATTTATTTTTTACTCAAGGCAAGCTACTTTAAAATGTTGCCCATGCAAACAGTGTTCAAAAATACCCACTAAAAACCATTTTCCCCACTCTCCTCTACCCCTCTACCCTGCCACTCCTCAACTGAACTGAGCCGTATTTTGTTGGAAAAAAAAGTGCTCGGCATGAAAATATGCAAAATAAGTGTGAAAAATATTTCGATTATTTATTTAGTCGCACTTGTATGTTGTGTGTTGTATGTGTGTGTTGTATGTGTGTGTGTGTGTGTGTGTGTGTGTGTGTGTTCGTGTGTGTGTGTGTGTGTGTGTATCTTCCAGGCCCATACATTCGAGTACAATTCAATGATGCGCACGGAATGTGCTTAGAACATTTTTCATATTATGTATTTTGCACATTTCATTCACAGCAGGGATAAACTGAAGAAGGTGGAGAAAGGGAGAGACAGAGAGAGAGAGAGAGAGAGAGAGAGAGAGAGAGAGGGTCCGAGTGAGAGTGAAAGAATCTTTGTTATTTGATTCACTTTTAAGTTCAGAGTGAACCTTTTAATACTTATACACATGCAGAATAATTCACTAGTTAAAAAACTGTTTCGAATTAAACATATTTTTTGTGTTTTTTATCTAAATCGCATTTTTATCGAATGAAATTCAGATTCAGAATCGGAATCGGCAACAGAACCTAATTTTAGAAATTTTCCAAATTCCAAATATTGGAACTGATATTATTTGTACCGAAAAAAACCGTTTCGGAACCAAAACATTGCAAAATTCGCAATCCATGCAACAAATTTTGCACCATTTTGCATTTAAATACCACAGAAATCCTTTAAATATATATAAAATTATTTTTTCCTTTTCCTTTTATTTTTATTTATATTTTTTACTTTTTGTTTGTTCACAAAGATCGAGTCTAAATAAACCTTACCTCTAAAAATATATATCTAAATTATTTAAAATCAAAAAATATATATTTTCCGGAATACTTTTCGTAACAGAATGGGAGCCAGAACTGAATTTACAACAGCCTTTAAAAATAAATGAAGAAATAATGTTGTTAATTGGATTTATGCCACTATATAACCACTATTTAATAATATAATTATAATTAAATAAATGTGCAGTGACGGCCAAAAAAACACACACTTTTTTATTATTTATCCATAAAAAAGACAATTTTGTAAAAAAAATAAATCGAGAAAACCTTTTCGTTACGCATTAAGAATTATATTTTTACAGTTTGGTGCACAGAAGCTGAGCTAACTCGATTATGGCAAAGAAATTCTCCAACAAAGACAGACTTGTGCCTCGTCTTATTTTTCTGCTTATAAAAATAAATAAAATATAAATACTTATGTGAAAGCCTTTAGCGACTATTAATATATTTAAGCTTTAACCCAAAATTAGAGACAACCAGCCGCAAAATTAAAGCACTTCCCACTTTTTACTCAGTTCGCATAATTTTGATGCTCAAAACTTTAGTCGGAGTATTTTTTATGCACGTAAATTTTGGGGTTTTCGCTCGTTATGTGTCTGGCTTGGTGTGTGTGTGTGTGTCTGTGTGTGTGTGTGTACAAGGTAGAGGAATGCACAGAGATAATCCAAATCTCATTACGCGAAAGTCGTACTTAAGATTAAAAATAATTATTGCAATTTTTGTGCCGCGCCGCAGCATCACGTAGCCGCCATGTGTGTATGTGTGTGTGTGTGTGGGGGGAATGTGTGTGTGTGTGTGTGTGTGTGTGTGTGCCCAGCCTAGGCTGCAATATAATGTGTAAGCAGGGGTAGGTGAGATGAAGAAAAAAAGTGAAAATTCAATTAGAATGCGGCAACTTCAAGCGAACGAGCTGCTTCCCTGCCAGTCTGCTAACACCCCCCCCCCCCACCCCCCCTCCCTCCCTCCCCCACCCGAGCTTCTACCACCTACTAGACCCCCCCCCCTCCTCGGGGCACAGTCTGTACTAAAACTGCAATTGCGACAAGTTACAGGTAGCACAAGCAGCTAAAGCAGCATCAGCTTGAAACGGCTACACTCAGAAAAACGAAACGCAATGGTCAAAAACTATAACTTTTTTACAAATCATTTGCAAATCAACAAAAACGAAAACAAAAGATTTATTAAATTAATAGTTTTTCCCATTTTTCAGAAATATTTTCTTTTATTAAAAAATGTTATTTATAGAAAAAATTATGCATAAATATTGCGAATATATTATTACTGTGTACACATATAAAAAATACCGTAGACGTTTGAAATATTTCAGTCAACAACATAATTACGAAATGGAAACCCCTTTTTTATATAAATATATGCAAATATAGTTTTCTTGGTGCTTTGATTGTGTAAATTTCAGTGCCACAATTTCTCCTTGTGTAGCACGAGCAGCTAAAGCAGGTGCAAGAGGAGAAGCATCACTCTGAAACGGCAAACGCGTAATCCTTTTGCCAGGCAGCCCGGCAGGCAAACCCGGGCCCGGACTGGAAAGAAGAGACCAACCACAATAATTTGATTTTACTTTGCTTTAACTTCATGAAAAAGTTTCAAGTTTTTTCACACACACAACACACGTGTGAAAGTCTTTTTATTTTTTATTTTATTCTTTCTTTTTTTTTTTTTTTTGACTGATAAAGTTTTTAATTTTGCAGCTGAAACTCATTTAGCGCACTGAAAGTTCGCCAACACTGAAATCTGATACGTGTTTTAGAATGTCTGTTCGCGTATTACATTTAAAGAGCTACAGTCTTTACTGCCTAGAGGCGACGACACAAGAAAAAATAATAATAAAATAAAACGAGCAACAACCAAAGCTGAAAACTTTCAGCCAAACAAATTTTCCAAAAAATGTGCCGCGAACTGGAAAAATACACAATCTCCACAAAATTCATCTTCATTACGAAAATGCATTCAAATGAGTTTCCCTAAACTTTTCCAAGAGCCGCCTGGAATGGAGGCGGGGTCGTGGCTGGCATAACAACAGAAAAAAAGGCTAAAGAATTTTTGGGTGAAATTTGCACAGCGGCTTTTGGGCGAAATTAAATAACATTTTCATATTTTTCGAATAAATTAATATTGGGAAATGCTTTGGGGGTTTGCCCAAAAAGGCTTTATCCAAATATTTTGTCTACATTATTTGTAAGAATTGCTTGCAAAAAAGTTGTCTAGCCATAAATATGTAAGTAAATAAACATTACATAAAGTTAAATTTGGCAATAAATAGTTGAATATTTTTTGCATTTCTTATGAAATGCTTTCCAATCAGAAACAGCTCACACATACACACAAATGTATGAATGCCGAAGTGTGTGTGTGCATAAAATGTCAGCGACATGCACACATACACACATAACTATGCATAGCCAATCAAAGTAAGACGCAAGAACAAAATTTACTCACCGGAGATGACACATTTTCTTTAGGCTTCTCTTCTTTTGACATTTGTCTTGAGAGGGAAAGGCAAAGCAAGAAGATCACTCTCTCACTCTCTCGCTCACATGCATTGTAAATTGCACATTTATGCAAGTCGAGCCCTGCAGATCTACAGGCGGTTGAGAATGCTATTCAAAAGAGAGAACAGAGTACTCCCACGACAAAATGTGCGTTCACCTTTAACTACGGATTTAGTGAGTTACTTGGCCACTTAAGAATAGCAGCAAGCAGCGCTCTGTATAGGAACTCGCGAGAGAGAATGCAGTCATAAGAGCAACACCCAAGCAAAATGCGTGTGCCGCTTTAACTACTAGTGCCTACTATTATTTTTGTACTATGTGCCTGTATGTGCCTAATAAGAATAGCAGCAAGCTAAGCTAACATTGTAGTACTTGTGTGCTCCAAATTAGAACAGCAAGAAGCAGCGCTCTGCAGAGGAACATGCAAGTGAAAGTGCAGATCAAGGGAGAGAGAGAGAGAGAGAAAGAGAGAGCAGAGCAACACCCACAACAAGATGTGCGTCTTTTGCGTTTAGCTTTAACTAACAAACTATGCTAACATTTTAGGACGTGTGTTTGCTAGAAAATTCAGAGAGCAATGGTTGCCAAAACTGGAGCTGAAGCTTCGACGCTCTCTTTCTATTTTCTCTCTCTCTCTCTGGCATTACGAAAATAGTAAATTGAGTTGAATTTATTGAGTGAAAAGCCTGGAATGACTTAACTGTAATTTTTGAGCACAGGAGTTGTGACTGTACTCAACATATTGGCGACCTTTTGCGGCTGCTCTTTCGACTAATTACCATAAGTCACTGGGAGCGTGTCAATTAACAATTTGGTGACACATAAACAATGCCCAATTACGACTTGTGTGCATACGTTACGGCTAACGTACTAGCTTACGTGTATTACGTAATACGTAAGGCGAATGCAGCCATCAATTAGCCAGCCACAGGCAATGACTGATTAATAATTCAGGGCAACAAGCCAAGGGCCAAGAAACATGGCAAGTAGCCAACCAAAGAACTGAATAACAAACTAAGAGCAACCAAGCAAGCCAATCGGAGGCAGGCGACTCATTTGTCACACTCAAATGTATTAAAATGATTATCTCGTTTCGTACATTTCGCACGGAATGCCTAATTTCTGTCACTTAATGGGCGGACACGCCCACTTATGTATACACATATATTTTTTTGGTTTTTGCCACAAATTGCAGTAGCCTTCTTATTAGTGGCAAAGTCCTCCCCCTCTAGCTCTTTTGGCACTGCTTGCCTGATAAGCGAGAAGGTTGTGTGTGCTTTTCGTATACCCTCGGGACATTTTTCACATAGGGTATATATACATGTAAACTAAAATGTGTCCACAGTATTTAAATGAAAATAAAAATCAAAATAATTGGAAAGTAAATTTGAAATTAAAGTTCTAAAATTAATGGAAACGAATTGAAAAAAGAAATATAAATTATAAGTAAATAAAATAAGGGGTAGCAAAAATATAAAGTAATCTAACATAAAGGTATATAAAGTATCTATGACAATATTTGTAACATTTTAATCTTGACTTTTAAAAGGAAATCTTTCCAGATTTTCCTACATCTTAAATAGTGACAGGACATATCCCAGTCGATCAGTGTTGAGTAACGAGCGAACTCTCCCCACTTGTTGTCCTTTTGTCATTTTGGGGCACGCCCCTCAGCATTTTTGGGCATAGTTTAATTGTAGCGCGTGTCGGACGGACAATGTCAACTGGCAAAGGTGCCGGTAGAGGGGGTAAAGGGGGCAAGTTGGGGGTCTTTGCAACTGAGGAGGTAAGGGCAATTAGTTGAACTGTGCCCTGGGGAATTGCGATAATTAAAATGCTGCTGTATGCGGCAATATTTTTTAGCTGCCATATCTCTCAACTAATCAGATTGCTCCTATTTCAAACCTTTATTTTTCACTCCCACACACACACACACGCACACTCTCTTTGTGTGTGTGTGTGTGTTTGAGCGTTGGTAAATCAACATTTGCGTTTAATTTTATGGTGAAAAGCACTTTAATTTAGTTGCCAAAGCTATCCGAGTCGAGCCATCGAATGCCATTTTGGCTCTAATCCCATTAATTCAAATTCAAAGCGAATACCAAATTGCTTGGCTTCCGGCTATCAAGTGAACTGATTTTCTCTTCTTCTTCTTCTTCTTCTTCTTCTTCTTCTTGCTCGTCTTCCTCTGCCTCTTCTTCCCTTTTTGCCAGCTGTGCTTTTTGTTAACAAACAATAAAAAAAAAAATTGAAAAGCATTGTTTTCGTTGCAAAATATTTTTCCCAACTATTTTATGAAGGTTTCTCGGCATCGTCTTTTGTTCAAAAGTCCTCTTCTCAAGCAGTGAGACGTGTGGGGGGGGAGCGGATAAACTGTTGACTGGCCACGTGAAGCACTCAAATCCTTGGACATCCTTGAATCCCGGCTTGAATGCGTTTGTTGACTGTTTGATTTCGATTATTACGAATCACTTTCAATTATTACGAATCAGTTTTCCAATTTGGGCAGGCAAAATTGAAAAGGAAAAGCTGCAAATTTTACTTTTAACTTGGATTTGAATTCTTATTTTGTTGCCAGTAAAAAGTCAATTGATATTGAGATATTATAAAATATCTTTAAGCTTTTAGTAGAGACAAATATCAATTAGTAATAATAAATTTAAAAAAAAAGACTAGCAAAACCCAATAAAACTATTCAAAATCACAATATATACTATAAATAAGAAGAAAAAATAATAATAATAATAATAAAAAAATAGTGAGGCATTTTTTTATCTCAGAATTATTTTATATTTTTTCTTTTGATTTTTTCTGAGTGTAAGCTCGTTAAAATTACAAATATTTTAAAAACATCTTAGAAAACTCTTCTGAAGTTGGGGCTATTGTTTTGTTTTGCAGCTATATATATACATCTGTATCTATTATATATAAGTGATTTTTGCTGTCTGGCAGCCATTTTTAAATTTCACTTATGGATTTGCTATTTCTGCTACTTATAAGAAAAAACTTTCAACAATTTGCTTACGTTGCGCATTATGCAAATTTTTCAACTGTAGTCAAGAAAACTTATTTCTCTATATATATATAATTTTTGTTGTTTTTTTTTCTGATCCGCAGCTGGGTGTGTTTTTCGTAGGCCCGCTCTAAGTGAGTGAAAAACGAAAATCCATGAAAAATTCAGAAAAGAAAATGTTTGCTTTTTGCCAACAGCGAGAAAAAACTGCGCGAGTTTGTTTTGCTTGGCAGAGAGAGAGTAACGGTTGAAGAGTGTGGGGGTGAAGCGGGAGACGCACATGTGTGCGAACGAATTGAACAGCGAATTTGAAGCCTTTGGCAAATAGCAAGGGGCAGGCGTAGTCCACCCCCCCCTTCCCCTATCCCCAACCAATTGGAATAAAAGTGAAATGCAAAATGAAAAAAGTACTCACCAGCAACAACATCGGAGATGACTCAACCTCTCTTTGGCTCTCCCTTTTTCTTTGCCTTGCAGCTGCAAAAACCACTTCATTTATTACACTTGGCACTTTTTACAATTTATATTGACACTTGTTAGCAAATATGCAGCGTTTTTTTCCACTTTATGAACGCTCGTTGTGTGTTTGACAGAATTTATCTATTATTATAACATTTCTCACTTTTTAATTGCAAAATTCTAATCCCTCTAATCACTTTATCGGCAACTAAAAGCGTGACTTTCCGTCAACGTTTTACAATTGTCTGTGCGAGAGGAAGGCAAATCAAGAAGATCACTCTCACTTTCACTCTCACTCTCTCGCTTTCGCACACACGCTCTCCCTTTGCTGCTGATGTGCATGCGAATGTATGTGTGTGTGAGTTTACAGTGTAAATTGCACATTTATGCAAGCCGAGCTCTGCAGAGAACAGAGCAACACTCACGACAAAATGTGCGTTCAGCTTTAACTACGAATACTAACATTTTAGCGAGTGTGTTAGTCTCATAAGAATAGCAGCAAGCAGCGCTCTGTAGAGGAACTAGTAGGAGGGAATGCAATCATGAGAGCAACACCCATGCAAAATGCGTGTGCAGCTTTAACCAACAGTGCTTACTAACATTTTAGTGCTTGTGTGCACCAAATAAGAATAGAATGGAGCAACGCTCTGCTCTGCAGCGTTGCTTGTATTTTGCTCTCTAGCGCTGCATGGCTCGCATATTGCACAGCAAGCTTCAATACTTGCCAGAGCCAGGCGCATAGCCCCCCTTGAGAGAGAGAGAGAGAGAGACAGAGACAACTATATCCATATGTTTACGTATGACAATTTCCAATTTATTTTTGATATATTCGAAGACTTACAGTTATAGTGCACAAATAAATTGCTTCGTACAAATTGTAGAAAAAAGTGAGCACAGCTATTTTTAGTTAGGACTAAGCTACATAATAATTATATAATAGAGATATACGTATTAAAGTATATATATGACAAAATGGTATATAGAATATGTGTGTGCGTGTGTGTGTGTATTCAATTTAATTCATGTGAATGCAGCAATTTTAATTCATACTTAAAACAGTATTCCAGTTTATAATTTTTTGGCCACACAAAAACCGCAAACGAGTATAACAGAAACAAAATGGCATACAGTTTGAGATGAATTGCGCACAAACTAATGATATACATATATGTTGTATGTATGTGTGTGTTTGTGTATGACAAATTTAATAAATACTTTTTCGTTGTATGCTTTTTGGTTTGACTGTGTGTGTATGTGTGTGTGTGTGTGTATGTGTGTGTGTGTGTGTGTGTGTATGAGTGTGTGTGTGTGTATTTACATACAAATAAATAAACTACAAATATAACATAATATTGTGTGTAAAAATCAACTTTGCTACAAATACAACAAAAATGGGGGCCAACTTTCTGATTGGAAACCTGTATATATGTGTGTGTGTGTTTGTATGTGTTATACAAAAAGTTCCAGTTGCAGTTCCAGCAAATTCTTATTCCATTTTGGCAGCTTCCAGCGAAAGTTTCTCACGTTAATTTTCCCTCTCGCTCTCTCTCTCATTCTCTCTTAGACTAGGGGCGTTGGTGATAATGTGGCACGTGTTGTTCGAGTCGGTGATTTTGTGGGCGTGGCGGCGCCACTATTGTTGCCACTTCCAGTGCAACTTCCATGCAAACGAAATAATTCACCCACTGTGATGGAAACCTGAACGGCGCCTTTGCCTTCCAGCACATCGGCAGAGCAGCAAATTAAATTCTGTGAAAAAAAGAATTCAATTCTTAATAATTCAACAATAGCTCAAATTAAATCACTTTAAACAAATTTCAAAGTTTATACAGCGTTTTGAGAGCCGCTGGGTTGCGTGTCCCAGCTAAGCTACGATGGAGCACAATTGCTCTCAAACTGCACCGTGGTTAGTGAAACTAGTTTTTTTTTGTCTCGCATATTTTCGTATATAATTTTTGTATTTCCTTTTCTTGCTGCTTATAATAAATGCAATTTGTAGCATAAATGAAATTTATATATACTTTTTTAATTTATATGTTGGTTTTTTTTAGATATATGTTTTTTTCTTATAATAAATGCAACTTTGCTGGTTGTTTGGCTTCATTGTTTCAATTTTGTTTTGTGGATCGCGGCTCATAAATATATATTTTAATAGATATACAGTTGCGAAAAAAATAATAGCACCACTGTCACATTTTCTTTACGAATGAAAAAGTATTTGGTTTGGCAATTTAAAAAAAAAAGAAGAGTTTTAATATATTGTTTATTATTCCAGCTATAAATTAAAGTTAGTACAGCTACTGGAATCCTTTTCAATATATCTAAACTTTTGGAAACTTATCTTTGGATAGTGGAGCTACTATTTTTTTCGAAACTGTATTTACGTATTACGTAATCGTTTTTTGTTTTATATTTAGATATACGTATACGTAATTGATTCATTAAGTTTATCTTTCTCCTTTTCTTTTGATTGTTTTTCGTTGACAGTTGTGCAAAATGCTTGTCTTTGTTAAATGTCGCTTATAAAAATTAATGACTATAATTAAATTTTGATATATATATATATTTTTTTTTGCATTTCTTTTAGCTGCCTGAATGTTTTTTTTGTTAGACAAAATATAAATATGTTGTGTATATGTTTTTTTTTTTTTAAGTACTACTTTAAATATTAATCATAGCTATGCAAGTTTACGAGTGAGTGTGAGTGTGTGTGTGAGTGTGTGTGTGTGAGTATGTGTGAATGTGTGTGTCTGTGTGTGTGCGAGTGTGTGTGTGAGTGTGTGTGTGTTACAAAGTTTGTGTTTCTTAAAGAATTTTGATTAGGTTTTTGTCTTTTTTTTTTTTTTCAATGAGAGTTCTTCAAGTACTTATAGAATAGATGTGTATATATAAAGATATATATATAAATTGAATATAATCGATAAGCAAATTATATATTATATATATTTATAGTTAGGAATGTTGTCATAGTTATAAATAACATAAGTATAATCATTGGATTTTTACTCACTACCTAAAATATAGTTTTACAAATTTGTTAATTGTTCGAAAAGTTGATTGAAAAGTTAGCTTGTAGTGTGCGTGTGTGTTGGTGTGTGTGTGTGTGTGCCATATATAGTATACAGATGGATATACATATATATAGCATAAAAGGGGACTGTTCAAAATCGAGTCAGTCAAAGGCACTATTTATTTATTTGTGTTGAGAATCGTGTGCGTTGCAAAGATTGTTCAAGTATTGTGCGCTATTGCTTGAAGATATATATATCTATATATATATATATATATTGTATTGATTTTGTTGATTTAACTATTTCACGCTTGTTTCTACAACTATTTTGTGTCCCTGCTCATTCAAACCGTTCCATTTCCACCAGCTAATCTGGTAATCTGGTAATATTCCCCACTCCCCAAAATTGGGCTCCTCAAATTACAACAACCTCTAATCCTCAAAACTCTTTCAACTTGTTTCTATAACTATATATTCTACTTAGTTCGACTAACTAAACGGAACTCAAATCGTTGTAAACTAACATTACAGTTATATATTTTGTATATAGTGTTTGTATTATTGAAATCAAGCGTTTTTTTTTATGTGGAAGTACTTCAAACTGGGGCAAATGGAAATTAAATGAAAGCGGAATTTAAATATAGTCTTTTAGTTTTTGTATATATATATATATATATTATATGTAGTATGGAAATCAAGCGTCTTTTAGTTAACTGGTAAGAAAACTGGTAGTTTTTAGTTTGTTTCAAATCAAACGTATGTTTTCAAAGTGGAAACTGGGGTTTAAGGAACTGAAATGACAACGAAACTCAAACCAAGTTTTAGTTATAGATCCTATAGATCCTATAGATCCTGCACACTCGGAAAAAATCCAACTATAAACTAAATATCTTTTCTATACTATATATCTTTTCAGAGTAGAAATATTTGTAAATCGGAACTCAAATCAAGTTTCTAGTTTGTCCTAAGCCTAACAATATAGATATATATATACTATATAAGGTATACTATTGAAATCAAGCGTATGCTTTCAAAGTAGAAATACTTGTAAACTGGGCCATATATATATATATGGGAATTATGATGTACGTATGAATGTATATATATATATATATGTGTGTATGTATTGGTTTAGTCATGAATAAATCTCACATTATAGCAAATACAATTTCAAGGGAATACCCTTATACAAAGTCTTTGGGGTTGTATATATCAAGTTAGTGGATTGTATATATAAATTATGCTTATAGATAAGTTTAGCACTAAACATAGGGAAGAAGCAGCCTCAAATGAACTCACTACAAGAGTCTAAATATTTAGTAGTTTAGTATAAAAGCAAATACTTAATAAATAATGGGCAGTAAAAGCTGCAAATTGGGAAGAGCAACAGTCGAAGAAAGCTGACAAGTTGATGGATGATGATGTGTGGCGGCAACTGTAGCTGCTGTGGCAACTGCGATTCTTGCTGCTGCTGTGGATAGATGCTGTTGTTGTTGTTGCTGCTGCAAACTGCTAGCCGGGCACTGGGAAGAGCGGAAAAGATGTGGGCCAGCAACTGTTGCTGCTGCTGCTGCTGAAACTGTGGCTGCTGTTGTTGACAGCTGCTAAAAAGCTGTGGCTTCATTGTAACCAGCTGCTTTGGCTGCTGTTCTGCCTGCTGCTGCTGTTGCGCAACTCTTGTTGCTGCTGCTGATAGATGTTGCTGTGGCTGCTGTGGCAACTGCAACCATTGCTGCTGCTGTTGTTGCTGCAACTTCTGCTGCTACTGCTGCTGTTGTTCCAAATGTTGCTCCTGCTGCTGTTGTTGACAGATGCCAAAGAGCTCCAGTTGTGACTTGCTTCTGGCCAGCTCCTTCTGCTGTTGTCGCTGCCACAAAGTGCTAACCGGGCAATGGGAAAAGCATCAGCCACAAAAAGCTGGCAATGAAGACGCAGGACAAAATGATGGTCAGCGTATGCGAATCGTGTTTGAGCAACGACAAGTTGCCAGCTTCGTGTTGCTGCTGTTCCAGCTTATGTGGCGGCAACTGTTGCTGCGGCAGCTGCAACTGTTGCTGCTGCTGCTGATAGATGCTAAAGACCTCCAGTTGTGGCTGCTGCTCAAAGAACTCAATGCGCTTGGCCAAAGGTTTAATTGTGGGCAAGTCCTTTGGCTGCAATTGTTGCTGCTGCTGCTGTGGCAAAAGCAACTGTTGCTGCTGCTGCTGCTGCTGCTGTTTCTCGTCAATCAGATGATAATGGCCAGCTGGTCCAGCTGATGCCACATCGTGTTCGCTCTCAATAATTGTTTGCAGTGTTGAGTAGCGATTGTTGTTGTTGTTGCTGCTGCTGCTGCTGCTGTTGTTGTTGCTGTTGCTGTGGTGCAATTGAAAGCTTTGGTGGCCATTTAACAAAAGATTCTTTTTGATTTTATCGAAAGTTTTCAATTTGGCACTGCGCAAAAGTTGACCAACTGTGGCAAGTTGTTGCTGCTGCTGTGGCGGCAACTGTTGCTGTTGTGGTTGGCTTGTTGCTGCCACATCATCATCATCATCAACACCAGCATCAACATTATTATCATGCCCAATAAATACATTAGCTAATTGCAACATCTGTTCTGGCTGTTGGCTGCAGGAGTTGAATTTGGACGACGACAACTGTTGCTGTTGCTGCTGTTGTTGCAACTGTTGCAGCTTTAGCTGCAATTGCTCCTGCTGCTGCAGACAGCGCACATGCTGCTGCTGATGATGTGGATTCGCATCCAATGCAATTAAAGCAGCCACCGTTCGCAATAAAGCCACAGCATTTGGCAACTGTCTTCGCTCAATGTTGCTGCTGCTGTTACTGCTGCTGCTGTCGTTCCCATGCCCGTTGCAACTGCTGCTGCTGCTGTTGCTGTTGCTGCCGCTGTTGTCAGCAACATAGACATCAGCATCATAGTCATCGTCAGCGCGTTGTTCTTGGTGTTGTTGTGGCACAACATCGGCACAGTAGCAAATCAACTCCTGCAACCAACAACCAATAACAGTTTTTATTGCATCAACTTTTTCTCTTTTTTGTTGTGTGTGTGTAGGTGTGTGTGTGTGTGTGTGTAGCTGTGTGTTCGTGTGAGTGTAGTGTGTGTATATCGAGTTAGAAATGAGGTGTTAGATTTTGGCAGCTGTTTTTCTTCTCTACAAAAGCGACAAAAAGCATTTGAAATTTGCCCCACAACCAATGACTGAAAGTTTTTAACTCAACGGTGTTGCTTAACTTTTAGGGGAGACTGTGGCACAGTTTTTAAGGAACTTTAAATACGCACCTCGTCCACACCAATGCGACGACAGGCCTCCAGAAAATTATCCACATTGCGACGACACCGTGCCATGGACAATTTGTTCTGCAAGATTGTGGCAAGGATTTAATATATGAATAAAATATACAAAATATTGTTTGTACAGCGGACAAGATATAGATTATAACCGATAGATGTCTGGAAATTATATACATATTATATATTATATCTCAGCTGAAAGAGTCACGTAATAGAAGAAAAAACCCAACTATGAATCTAGAATTTATATAGAGATCAAATCAGAGAGATTTCAATAGTCTTTGATACCTGTATATATATATATCTATCAAGATACCTTTATACTATTATAGAAAGAGATATATACCTCTACAGATAGATATCGCTATAGATTATCCTATAGATATATAAATAGATTAACATATAGCTCAATAGGTATCTCTTTCAGGGACTTTAGATATCTCTATCAAACACAGAAATTACTCTATAGACATTTTCGTAGAGCCCTATCTATACTTTTGATATCTCTATAGATATCTGTAGCAAAGACTTTGGAGATAGCCCCAATGATATCATTAGAGATACGTTATCTCTATCAACATCTATAGAGACACCTCTTTATTTGTGTCTCTACAATCGTTGAGTGTAAACAACTTGCTGATTGTCCTTCGACAGAAAAGATTCGATGGGAAGGTTACCGGTATATATATATCTAACAAAGACTTCAGAGATGTATTAAAGGAATATTGTATATATAGAAAAACTCTCTCAAATATCACTCGATTTCTAAATAGATTCTTTAGTATCTATCTCTGACCGCTGTACAAGAATTGCTTCAATCAAGCTGAGGACTCACCACACCGGGCGATGGCACATGAATGCTGGCCACCGAGCGAGGACGCACATAGTTGGCCAAATGACAGAGTATGACGCCGTCGGTGAGTGCCGATGCAATATCCTCGGGCAGCGTCATCTTCAAGCGCGTCTCAATGATCTGCAAAGGTAATAAATATTACAAATTATGCAAAATGGCATTTTTTATATTGGTTTTATATATTTTTCTTACAAATCAAAAAATATTCCATAAGTTTTTTCAAATTTTTTTTAGTATTAAATTTAAATAAGTTGAAAACGGTAAATAAAATGATGGTTTTTTCGTTGCCACTACCATTTCTTGGAGCTTATTGATAAATTCCTCTAATTTAAATATAAATTCCTTTATTTTCTACATATTAAAAGGCCGACTTACACTTCTCAGCTGTGACATGAGCTCGGTTTCCTCGCGTTGCCGGTCGAATTCGCGTCGCATTGTGAAACTGAGCTTCTCGGCAGGTATATCATGGTTCCAGGTGACTGTGCGATGGGTTTTCACATTGCTCAACTTACTCGTGGCACTCACTGGTGACTTTATCGAGCCAGAGCCACCCACTGCACCACCACCTGCACCACTGCCATTGGACGTATTAAATTTACTGCTGCTGCTGCTGCTCCCATTATTGTTGCTGTTGGTCAAGACTCCGACTCCGACTCCAACTCCAACTCCAATTCCAATTCCGACGCCATTTATCAGTGGACTATGCGGTTTTACATAGCCCACACAATGGGCGCCATTTGTGTCTGAGGCGACTGGCGACTTTAAGGCCAACGTTGACATCAGTTCTGCGTTGCGTGATGGAATCACTTTCTGTATGGGTTTCTTTGGTATAACCACATCATCGATGCCATTTCCATTGCCATTGCCATTGCCATTGCCATTGCCATTGTGGCCATTGCTGCTCGGCTGCTTCATAATGGACTTGGGCAACGTGGCAGTTGAGCTGCCATTGCTGAGACAACGTGGCGGCAACTCCTCCTCGTTGGGACTGGTGTTGGCATTGGGATGCTTCTGCTTGTAGACGCTGCTAATTTCCTGATTGCGTTGCTGCTTCAACGCATCCTTGTACTCCCTGCGTGAAGGTGGGTAAAATGTGGTTACGGATTACGGATGTATTTGATTTCATTTGAAATAGAAGAAGCACAACTTATCTCAGGGGAAAACTGTACTATAATGTGAGCATAAGGTCCGATCTAAGAATGATTTATAACTAGCATAAAGTATATTACAAGTTTGAGGAGCAAGACCATTCCTACCACATCCTGCTGACAATAAACCTAAAAATAAAACTAAACTGGGTAGCCAGCCAATGGGAGACCAAATGGAACGCAAAGCCAGATCAAGCTGTCTATCGGAGACCTTGAAACTTCCCCTTATTCACACATCTATGTCTAATAATAGCAGCCCCTTTCTAAAAATATGCATCAACGAAAGGCAACAAACAAACTCAAAGAAAATACTTTAAATTGATATCAGCAAATTGAACAAAAGTTGCTCAAATTATGTCAACAATAATCTACACAGAAGACAGCAAATAAATATATTATATAATTAGAATTATGACTTCCTTGTGGTACACCTCCCAAAGTAACTTGAACAGACTTGGAGAAGGTTGAGGAATTTGATTGGGTGGGAAATCCCAGCAGATTAAGTTAATGAATTGGGTTAGGTTGGGTCCGCTTTTGGACTCGGTTCAATTCCTGGGCAACCAGAGCTGAAAAGAATTTAAATACCACTTTCTACTCACTTGTAGGTCTGAATGTTGTTGAGACTCTTGTTCAGCTTGCCATTGCTGCCGTGAACGCTGCGCTCCTGATGGTCCAGCATCAGATCCTCATCCTGGTCCGGCGACGAGCTGTTGCTCGAGCTGTTCGAGTGGGCGTATCCGATGTTGTTGTGCGACGATGAAGTAGATTGTTTGTAGGGCGATGCCACGGGCGAGATGCCCGCACTTAAGGTCAGACTCTCATCGACAATGGTACTGGTGCTGGAGGTGAGCGATGCATCCATCAGATCGGCACTCAGCGGCAACAGTTGCTGGTGTTGCTGTTGCTGGTGTGATTGACTATTGCTGCTGGAGGGCAATGCACGTGGCAGCGTTGCACAGTGCAGTGGCGAGTCAGTCTTCGATTTGCCGGGCACATCGTGAGACCAACGCTTGTCCAGACCATCACTGGTGCTGTAACCGGAGTCGATTTGATGGCGTGCCGCATGCCGCTGACTGGTCGAAGTTTCCAGCATGTTGCCACTCGAATTGTGCCGTGGTGCACGTCGCAACGTTGTGTAGCCATCGTAATTGCCCCCGGCCCGAGAGCCCTTCTCATCCTTGGTCGCCTGCGTCTCCAGAAACTTGAACACGTGCACCAGTCCCCGCATGCACAGCTGTAAATCGAATAGATATAAATGAGTATGATTATATAGAGAGAGTCTGGAATATATAGAGTATGAGTATATGGAGTATGAGTGTTCCCCAGAAAACTAAATGATATAGTTATCCGATGTTGATGATTTGTTATCCACAAAGTTACGTTCATAATCAGCTGGTGAGTTGAAGTAGAACAACTTATTAAGGGAGAAGTTCTTTGGAAGAGAACTTTTCTACAAGTTCAATTTGTATAAAAACTACGTTTTGTATTGTCCAATGTTCTAGCAGAGATTATGAACTTAAATAGGATTGTTTAAAAATAAATGCAGAACTGATAGCATATCTTATCAGTTAGAGTGGACTTTGAATTGATGCCGCTTTCTTCATATAGATTATAATACTCTGTCTGTTTAAATGCAGTGCTGCTCCAATAGACTGGCAATGACTCTTTGTATCCATTAATAATCAATCTAAACAGTTGGAAACAAATTACAATCTATCTAAATATATAAGTAAATGATCTAAATATTCCTCAGTTCTTCGAAGTGAACTTATAAAGCCCTTAAACATAGAGTCATTAGACGGTGCATTAAAAACCCGACTCACTTTCTGAAAGTGAATCCCCCAAAGAGCAGAATAACCATTCGTACTAAGAATAATCATTATATTACTCAAAGCATTAACCAAAAATACATTTTATGGGGATACCCAACCTCGTGGAGAGCAAGCGAACCGCAAAGATAGATCAATCTGTCGGACAGATCCATAAACGTCTCAATTCTGTGTGTTTTTTTTTTGTGTAATATTTTTATGAAGAGGGTGCTATTGTTAAGTGTATAAATCCTAATAATAGCACCGTCTTTCTAAAAATATGCATCAATGAAAATCAAAACGAACTCAAAGAAAAACTCCAAGCTGATATCAACAAATGAAGAATAGTCCCTCAAATTATCGCTATTCCAATTATATTCTTCACAGCCGAGAACAAATAATGATTAACAGAATCCGCGTGGAACACTCTATTTTAACACTCTATTTTTACTTAGATAAAAAAAAGCTAAGCAGCAGTTGTCCCTACTAAATGAGCTAAAATATTAATATTGAACATATTATTAACTACAGTCACAGAAGAAACTACTCGAATAGTTTAGAAAATGAAAATTATATTGACTGTCCAACTCATATAGATAATTATATCTTTATCGGCAATATTCAAAATAAATTAAATATTTTCTATATTGAAAATGACGCAATTCCAATAACAACATTTCCATTGTACATTGTTCCAACACAGATTATTTATAAATCTGGAATTGATAGCGTGGCTCTTATCATTTAGATGATTTCCATACAGCTAGTTAATTACTACAATACTCAAAACCCTTTACAACCTAACCAAACCCAATATTCTAATTAAATTCAATATTTACTGCACAACAACAGTTTCTGTAAAGCCTACTTTTCTATTGTTCACTGATCTAATGCAGATTATTTATAAATTTGAACTGATGGAATATCTTATCAGAAATCCATTGTCATATATAGCTTATATTCTGATGTTGTTGTGGCAACACTTACGCTTGCTGGCGGCGAGGTGAGTGGATTGTTCTCCAGCTGCAGTTCGACGAGGGTGCTCATGTGGCGAATCTCGAGTGGAAGACCCGCAATTCGATTGTTGCTCACATCCAGCGAGACGAGACTGAGGCAGGTCACTTCCCGGGGCAAGTAGAGCAGCTGATTGCTGCGCAGCGAAAGGGAGCGCAGAGTGCGCAACTCCCCCAGGCGCACTGGCAACGCACTCAGCTGATTATAGGACGCATCCAGATCGGTGAGTGTCTGATCCAAGCGACCCAATTCATCGGGCAACGAGGCCAGTCGATTATGCGACACAAGCAGCACTTGCAACGGCAAAAAACAGATCTCACGTGGCAATGTAGTCAACTGATTGCTACGCAAATCCAAATAGGTGAGCGATGACAGCTGCTTCACCGATTCGGGTATGCTGCGTATCGTGTTGTGATAGAGCATCAGGGTCTCCAGGAAAGCAAACGTTGTTATCTCCTCCGGCAGCTCACAGAACCTATTTCGGGACAGATCTGTCAATAAGAGAAAAATGTAAGCAGTGAGCAATTAATATATATATATAAATATCTTTAAAAAGGACTGCATAATGTTGAAAATATTTCGAAAATCGTATAATTTTTAAATTTGACTTTTTTGCAAAAAATCAAAAACAAAAACTAATTTTTTCAGAAAAATGTATTTTTAAGTTTTGATGCAGAATTGATGAAAAGAGGCATAAAATTGTGGAAAATATGAGAACTCCTGCTTGGAGGCAGGAAGCGAGGGAGCCGAAGGAAATTTAAGTTTTTTGAGTTAAACTTTTATCACTGCTGGAGGCAACTCGACGTTGACTCCAGTGGAGCGCATGACCTCAATATGCCTCGGCAATTTACTCTACACTCTACACTCTCCCACCAATCCTCTCTGCCCCTCACTCCCCTCTTCCCACTCACGCCCCACTCAAAGCTACCCACCAAGAACACTGTGGAATGGGCAATTAATTTACTAAATGAATTTGCATGCAAAATGAGCACGTAAAACAACAAGAATTGTGCCAAGGGGGGGTGGCATGTGGCATGTGTGTACAGAGGGGCAGAGTGGGGTAAGGGTTGGGGCAGAATGGGGCACAGACAATGCGGCTAGTTGTGGTGGCTTGCAAACGCAAATAGACCACAATTTATTGTGCACACGGAAATTGGTGCGTAAAAGCTTCCAAAAAATGGGCGCAGAATATGAAAAAACAGAGGAATTTTTGGGTTTAGTTTGAGTTAAGTTTTGTTAATGTTAAGGTGGAGCAGCTATATAATATAATGCTAACTGATGCCGCCTGGATTAGCTCTGATTACATTTCAGCTAAAGTGACTATCAATGTAGAATCTTCCAATTCTAAACCTAATCCATGTCCAAGTTCTAACATAGATTCAATAAAAAAAAAAATAAATTTCACACTAAATTAAAAAATAAACTGATTGATTCTTATGAAAGCTATATGATGATATAACTGATCAGTTTAGTTCTGATAATTTGGCAACCAAAAAGGTATTTAGAGAAGAACACATCTTTCGACTGGCTGTTCCTATGTGAGCCATATTATATAGTAGTTAGAGTTTGATACTACTTAGGAATACCTCTTAGAGCAAACAGTTTTTCATACAAACACACATCTCTTTTCCTATTTTATTTTACGATTTCCCGCAAACAAATATTTTATGGCAATTCGCACTCGCAAACCAAACGCGGCCTCTTTAAAACATCTAAGCTCCAACATAGAAGCCGAAAAATGTTTATTACTTTTTCATGCATTTTAGAAATGATTTTTTTTACCGTTTAAAAATAAATTTCTTAATAATAGAAACACATTTCTGCTCTTTGGAAATGTATTTCCTTATAAGAAAAACATTTCTTTTTGGAATCATATTTCCCAATAAAAAAAACCATTCCACTTTTTATATATTTATTTCCTATGAAAACGAAACATTTTTACTTTTTAGAATAATAATAGAAATCTATTCTGAAAATAAGAAAAACGCTTTTCTAATCTGAAATCAGTAAATTCGAATTTTCAATGCAATTTTCATCCCTTGGAGGGATGGGGAAGGGGCAAGCTACCAGCTCAAAGTAAACTGAGCTGTTGCTGTTTTCCTGAGTATCTCGGATGCTGCACGGCGAATCGAATTTCCGCTTGAATTTTTCCGTGCAACAGATTAAACCGATTCCAGAGAGAAGAGATGACGTCACATGGCAAAAAAAAAGAGTCCTTGACACATCCTGTTGCCAGGGCAAAGTTTATTCAACTGCAGGCGGCAACATACATTGTGCATCTTAAGCGCAGCTGCCTTTGTCTCTGTCTGCCAAATGCTTTTAAGCATATGCAACAAAAAAGGGTGAGGCAGGACCGGGAGGTGAGTGGAGTGCGGAGAGCGGAGGGGGGAGGGGGGAGTGGATGAGGGGCATCTACACTAATGCGAAGCCATAGCGTGCATTTAGCCAAGCCGCACCCCAGCACATGTTGTTGCCTCTTGTTGTTGCTGAAAGGCGAGCATAAAGCAATCTTCGCTGGCTGGCCTATAAACAACACACGCATACACTCGGAGAAAAATCGCCCTAACACATATGAAGTTTTTCTAGTTTAAAGAAATACTTTCTAAATATGAAGAACAAAATGTCTTAAAATTAGAAAGGCTCGTCCGAAATCGACAATTTCAAAAATCTGGAGATTTTTTCTCAAATTTTCGAGAAAAATTAAGCCTGAAATTGAGAAATGCAGCCCTGGTTTTTGGACTTTGTAGACTTAGCATACTCCGTGTGTGTGCGTGCAACAATAGCAACAACAAGAACAACAACAACAACAGCAGCGTTGCAGTTGCAACAACACCAACAACAACAAGTCAAATGCCAATGTTTGTCGTCAGCCAGTTTTCTGAGTACTTGTGCAAAAAAGTGGCTGATGGATTCGCATTTCTGGTTTCAGTTTTTTTTCCTGCTTTTGCTTGTTGCATAAGCCGCATGCATCACATGAAAACATAATGTGAACATTTGCCACAACTGGTTGTCGCTTGTAATTCCGTGCAACTAGTTCAAAAACTGAAGTTTTGACTCTAATCTTCTTCGAGTGTAAAACAAACTAAATTAAAATCATTAAAAAACTATAAAAATGTTGGTTGACTTTTTTCATTAATGTAATTTGACATGTTTTTGAGTTATCTTCATCACATTATTTTAATTACAACTCAAAGGTTGTTTTTTATGTGCTTCAAACTAGTTTCGAAGGTTGAGTCACAATAATAATAATAATAATAATAATAATAATAATAGGCTGAATCAAAAGACTAAATTAGAGGAAGGCTGTCTTTAAAATAATTGTATCACCAGCTCTTAAGTTTCTCTCTATTAGTAGTTTCACTTCATATATATATATATATATATATATATATATATATATTAATCATAATCATTACAACTTTCTATTATAGTGTTTTGTAAACTTCACTTTTAATAAGGCTAAATTACAAGCGAGCAACAATTACAAAATTCACACATTAAAATTCTTGAAACAAGTTAGAATGTTCTAGATAGAGCTCGACTAAGATATACCCTGCTGCCAGCAGTAAAAATATATCTAGCCTTATGCGTAATGAGCTCAATTTGAGAATATATTTTCAACTACAATTTGTCAGAGTATTTTATATGTCAATAGGAAACATCTGCCTTTAAAATTGTTACTCTTATTGCTATCGGAAATCGATTTATATCGATATACGCGAAACGGAGGCAGTTATCGATGAAACGAAATAAATTTGATCTGCGAGAAAGAAAATACTCAGATATATTTTTCATAAATATATAAGTTAATCTACCTTTGTCGGCTTTACAAATTTAGGGTTATTATTTTTCTGAGTGCAGACACCAGTTGTTGTCTGCTTTTGCTCTTCTTCTTCGTCTGTTTTGGCCAATTGGCTTTTAGCCAAAAAAAGAAACAACGCAATGCGCAAAAACAAATCTGCGATACACAAAATGAATCAAATTTGTGTTTGTGTTGCTAGTTTTTTTCTTGTTTTTCTTTTTGCGTGGTTGTCGCGACGCCAACAAAATTGGGAATTGGATCGCACCACCATTTGGGGCATCTGCGTAGCAGACACACCTGCAGCACAGCTCATAAATATTGAGTGCCGAATGTACTACTCAAATTACTCACACACTCAGGAAAAAAAATCGCTCCAAATTTAAGTAAATTGCACTGAAAACTAGAAAGTATTTCTTGTATGTCGAAATAATTTCTAAATATTAAAGAACATTTTTATATATTTATATTTTTTATTATTAAGACATACTTTTCGAAAAAATAGAAAAGGAAATTCTCATTTTTAGAGAAAATCACTTCCAAAATTCAGAAACAAGTAATGAAATTTACTGTTTTGTGCTTTATATTAGAATTTATCTGCTGTCTGTCTTAAAATACAAATGTTTATTAACAAAATATAAGCAACAAAATTCGAGTTGGACATATTTTCTCTACATTTTATAAAAATAAGTAAATAAATTGTAATAAATCATGAACGCTTTATAAAATGTAGGTTGGTTTTTTTTCTGAGTGTACAGAAAGGGGCAAGGGCATCCATTTGATATGTTGCAGGGCGGAAGCAGCAACAAATTAAATTGATGGCGCTACATTCCACACAAGAAGCTATAACAACAACAAAAACTGACTTCTTTTTTTGGAGCTGTTGTCCATTTTAAATTGGGAACCATTTGAGTACTCGTGACTGGTTTATTCCGGGTGCTTGGCACACGCTGTGGCTTCTATTGATGGATTTATTGAAATTAATTTGACTCAATTTTATTGCCGACTCTTGATCATCATCATGATAATGTTGATGGTGATTATGATGATGTTGACTTGTTTGTGTTGGACACACTTTTGAAATTATGAATCACAATGGAGTCAAGCGAGACAGACAGAGAGAGAGCGAGAGAGAGAGAGAGAGAGAGATAGAGAAAGAGTCAAGCAATCAAGTTTCCCATTTTGGTATTGTGGATATAAATATGGATGTAGTTGGATATGGATAGATATGCAGTTGACTGGAAATGTAATTTATATGGCCAAGTTTCCATTGCTATTTGCGCACATAAATATATGGATAGATTGGGCAATCAGTGTTGGAAAGGAATTGAAAGTAGTAAACACAAAAGAAGTAGTAAATCAAAATTGAATGACTATATTCTATAGCTGTCATAGATTATAATTACTATCGGTTGTTAGATTGTAGTGTAGAAACTAGAAATAGTAGTAGAAATTGTAGTGTATTGAAAAGAACTACTTTTTAGTAGTAAGTAGTAGAAATTGTATTGTATTGAAACATTTATAGCTCAAGCCATATTCAAAAAGCTCTAATTTTTGTATAATTTAATCGCTTTTGAAAAAGCTTTGGCAAATTTTACATATTTGTGTTCTGCACTTTTGCATAAATTTCAACAACCATAAAGATTAAATAAAGTAAAAAAAAAAAGAAACAACTTTATCAAATTTGAGCTTCCTGCGAAACAATTTGGCTTTGTGGCTTTGGTCAGCAATCTCCATTTAATTAGTCTGAATTTTGTTATTCATAATCTGTTGTTCGTAATTTATTAGTCATGCAATGCTTTGGCAAATGCTAATGTTCGATGGTGATTATTCCCACAGTTTGAGGAACTGTTTGCTTATCGCTGAGCAAACTGGATTTGCAAATAGTCCGCAGCTGAGAAAGCACAATTCAAATTGAACACTTTTCATATGGTTCATTCCCGCTCCTTCTGCCCAACCCTCTCCCATCCTCAATCAATCTTTCAATCTACCTCGAACCAATCAAAACAACAACAACAACAACAAGAACAACAACAACAACAACAACAACAAGATCAACAACAATAATTAAAAAATCCCGCTTCGAAGTCTTCTGATGAAATCGCATCGGGTTTGCTGCTGGTTGCCATCATTTATTACGTATTATTATGCGGAAAACGAAGGCATTGCCCCCCCTCCAACTCCTGCCCCCTCCCCTCCCCTTTTCCACAATTTCCCCCATTCGCTTCTTGCTTAAGAGTCACTCAATACACACACACACACACACACCCTGAAAGATAGAGAGAGACAAAGTTGTGTTTGTTTTTAGTGCTTTGCAATTTCGCAAATATTTTGAATACCCTGCAGATATCAAAAGTGGGTGAAACGGATATGATGAACTTGTGCAAAGGTATGCGACAGGCAACAAATCAACTGCGATGCACACTCCAATTCACTATAATTGGGAAGTGCAGTTCTTCGGAGTCCTTCTTGTTGACCTTCCCTCCTTAATTCTAACTAACTAAATGAAATCGATTTCCACCCACTTTCTCTTGATCGCTGTATAAATTACTCCTTTATTTATTTATTTAATTTTATACGTTAGTAACTTGGCTTTATACAGGGTATCTCATAGTCAACTTTACCCTTTCTCTTTTATCTTACTGGCTCATTTAGACATAATGTAAACTTAAGAAACAACGACAACAACAACAACAACAACAGTCTGTGTTTGCCAACAGCAAACAAGTATTTAAATAAATATTGAAACATTTCAAGCATAAACAATTTCAATTTGTTTTATTTTTCATTTTGTTGTTGTTGTTGTTGTTGCTGTTGTTGCTGTTAATGATGAATTTTCCCCCGTTTGAGTGCCGCATTTTCTTCTGCATTTTCTAAACAGCTGTGAGTACACTTTTCAACACACACAAACACAAACACACACACACACACACACACAAACACACACACACACACACACAAACACACTAAATTGTTATTGTTATTCTTGTTGTGGCTATTGGCCTCAATTTATTTGCAGTTCTTTTGTAAGCTGATAGCAGCAGCTATATTAATAGTTGAGTCTTGTTTATCAATGTTTATACGATGGTTGATTGATTAACGCTCGTTATCGCCTTTCTGGTGATACTTGAGGAATGTCTCTCTAATCGAGGGGTGAAACTGACTTTAAAACCGGCACTGTTACAAAGATAGGGCTGCTTAATGGGCAAAGCAGCTGAAACTATTTCATTATTTTTTTTAATATTATTTTTGAATGTTTTTAAGCCACTTTAAAGGTGATTTAAAAGTTAAGCCAAGCAAAAATAAACACGTAAAAATATGGTATAGTGCAGTGAGATCGACTAAGGGATACCCTGCAGCCAGCCGTTAATTATTATATTATTTAAATGTATTCTAGTTTTAGTGCCAAATTTCCCCTTAAAAAGTTTTGCACACCTAAATGTAAGCTTGTTTATTTATCATGTTCTCAATCCCACATCTGACACTAAAATGTAATGCCATTTAAAAATAAGTTACTTTGTCACACTTTTCATGATATTTGATATCACGATTGTGTAGTTCGTGATATTTGATATCACGATATGCAGCGCATAAACATATAATTATGTTTGTATTGGTGTGGCGCGTGTTACGTTCCCCAATTAAGCTGCATAAATTGTTTATGCCTCAGCGTTTGCCGCTGCTGCTGCTGCTGCTGCTTTTTGTTGCCACACATTGAAAAGGCAACAAAAAAAATGAGTTTATTGCTTACACTCATAAATTAATGAAGCTTTATTTCTGTGTCAAGTTTGCATTTGCTGTTTGGCCTCAATATGTGTGCAAATTGTGAGTTGTCCGCTTCAGATGCCGATGCCGATAAATACTCGAGTATTTTAGTTATAGTTAGAAAATGCCGCCAGACAACGATAATATTTTCCATTTATAACAACATTTATAGTAAACTTATTTTCTACACTTGTAATAAATAATTAAATGAATATTTATTCCTCTTTTTGCTTAGCTTTTCTTATGTGATATTCTTCGACTACTATTTGAGCTGCACTGTGTCATCTCTAGTTTTAATTCCCATTCATTTTGCATGCTGTGCACGCACTGCCCAGTTTGACAGTCACTGAGCGCGAAAGACGTGCTCAACGCAGAAACAATTTTTGATGGCTTTGCTTCCTCTGCAAGCAGACAGCCGCAGCAGACATATAATAAAAACTGTCGGCTTTTAGATGTACACATTACAACAACAACGGAAACTATCTTTGACAGTTGAACCCCCACCTGCCACCTTCCCTTTTCCACTCATCACCCTTTTAAAATTGTTTTCTTTGTCAACTCGGCAACAACAACAATTTACTACTTTCTTGGCTAGTTGCAGCAACACTGGCAGCTGATTGATGTTTCTGCTGATGCTTCTTACTCAACTTGGCTAGTTGCAGTTTTTCCTGGGACGCACAGCAACACTGGCTGGCACAGCTGCTAGCGTCGCTTCTGCAACCTTTGCGACAACAGCTGCTTGCGCTTTCTGCTCCTTTGCTTACTCAACCTGTTTAAGTTCCAGCAACACTGGCACCTGTTCATTATGCAGCTACCAACGGTGTATTCTGCTACCTTTTCAGCTTCATTTACTACTTATACCAAATACTATCTGCCGGCTTTTGCTGCTCCCTTTTCTCGTTGCACTTCTCATGCAATTTGCAACTTGCAATTATTTTAAAATAATTTCCTGTTTTTCCCCCTCTACCAGCAGCAGCTGCTCATTTTTAATTTCCATTCTCTTTGTTTAGTTTTACGTGACAAGCGTTCCAATCAGAGGCTCTCAAACTGCACACTGAAAACGAAATGACTTCCAGAGGGGGAGAGAAAGAGGGAGACAGAGAGAGGGAGCTGGCGAGGGGTTGCCAGACCACAACAACAAATGGTTCCTTTTTTTTGTGGCTAGCCAATGTCTGCCAAACGTTCAAGTACACAAGCATTTGCCCTCTCGCTCGCACTCACTCGCTTAACATCCTTGAGAGGGTTGTGCTGGCCAAATAAGAAGAAAAACGCATAGAAAAGAAAGGAGGAAAAAAATGCTTTTTGACTTTCATTGATTTCTTTTGGGGTTGTCGTTCTATGCTTGAGACTCTTTTTGTTTTCTCCTCTTCTGATTCTTCTTCTTCGTCTTGTTTGGCAAATATTTTAGCAACAACTTAATTATGTGCAGGGGGAGGGGATGATGACGATGATGATGTTCACACCAAAAAAGGGGGCAACACTTTTAATTGCTCATTAGTCACGCCCACGCACACACACACACATGCAAGCACACACACACACGCACACACTAATACAAAGACAACGTTTGATGACTCAATTGTGAAGCCGGCAAAACAAACAACCAATTTTAATTGGAAAATGCCGGAAGCAAAACTGAAGACAAAAACGGGAAAATCGAAGAAGAAGCTGTGAAATAATTTGATGTGCAATAGACATTTATATATAATTATATATATATTTTACATTATTAGTTATTATTTATATATTAGTATTAATTTTATTTATTTTATATTTTGTTTATATTTGTTTCATCTATATTTCTATCGCACCACAAAACAAAAACTGATTTTTAATTGGAAAATGCCGAAAGCAAATTTCAAGACTAAAGTGGAACTGAAGAAGAAACTGTGAATATATATTTTTGGCTCTTTTAAATTTATTTAGATTTATATTTATAATTTATATTTATATTTATTTGTATTTATTTATATTATATTTATAAATCGTATATTTATCTTTCCAATATTTATATTTTTATTTTTGCTCTTTTCTCTCTTCAAACATTCCCCCGGCACAGGAAGAAGCTGAAGTAAACGCACACAGCTGAAAATCGATGCGAGGGTCGTCCATAAAACAGATGGTAAATGGGTGGGTGGAGTGGAGTGGAGTGGCGAGTGGTGTGGAGAGAGTGGGAAAGGGGTGTGGGTAGTTTATACTTTATGTGTACTGGCTGCAATATTTTCGGGCACAACAAAAACGAAAGTTGGCTGAACTTGAAACGAATGAGGAAGAAAAAAAAACCACCCGAAATGCGAATAGTGCACAAAATGCAAGTGAGAAAGGAGGAAAGGAAAAAAAAAAACATCTGCGCTAATTAAATGTCCTTGGCAGGCAAAAGAGAGAGCGAGAGAGAGCAAAGTGTGCAGCTGGACAATTTGAGAGAGAGAGAGAGAGGGGGAGAGAGAAATAGTATGCGATGGGCTGCTGCAAATTATTGATTTTCAAGCAGGCAAAAGAAGCGTAAGCTACGAGGAAGAAGAAGATAAAAACGCACCTGCAATAACGGTATCCGTTAATCCATATTTGCTGCCCGCTTTTGGGAAATCTTTCAGCTTGCGATTGGTCAATATTAATTCACCGCTAAAATGCGCTTCTTCCAGGATGCGTTCCAGTGATCGCGTCAGCTGCGACTGTCCAAGCATTGGTGAGGCGACACCTCCCCCACCCACCCCCATTCCAGCTGGCGATGTGCTGGAACTGAGCAGGCCACCTCCGCCCCCTCCTCCTCCGACCCCGCTGGCATGTTGTAGACGCTTGTAGACTGTGGCTGCCATTGTGTATGTGTGTGTGTGTGGGCGTGGCAGCAGCGACGTCACGCACACAAACAAACAGACAGGCAGGCAAACAAAACACAAACAGCTACAAACAATTTGTTGTTGGCATTTTCCAGCTCATTGATAAGATTTCCAAGAATTGGAATTTTTCCTTTGCGGCTTCTCTCCTTCTTCTCCGCTCTTCTCTTTGACACACACGCGCGCAAACACAAAACGCACCGAAAGCAAGCGGAGCGGCAGCTGCGACGAATAAAACAAACACTCGCCACGAAATTATAAAAATACTAAGCGGCCAGAGCCGCTGTGTGACCAGGCTTCGTTTGTACAGAAAATACTTATATTTTTTCCCACAACAAAATTTGGTATTTTAGTCAGTACTTCGATCGATATAGGGATACGTTATATTGCAACGACAACTTGCCAATCACTAGCGCCCTCATATACAAATTTGTAATATTTTTATGCTTGCTACTTAGATCGATACATTGTTGCGATATATTGCAACGCCTGCTTGAACGTCACTAATGCCGTCATATTCAAATTGTGTATTTTTATTAGCGCTCACATGCTGCTCATCGATCGATATGTGGCTGTGATATATTTATCGATAGGCACACTACAAGGATTGTTTGCCCATCACTAGTGCAGTTTGGGTATGCATGCCCATCACTAGGGCGCTCATATACAAATTATAGTATTTATATCGCGCGCTGCGTATGTCCGATATTTTGCAACAGCTGCTTGCCCATCACTAGTGCAGTCACATCTCAATTTGGGTATTTTTATCAGCGCTCTCACGCTGCTCATATCGATAGGTGCTTGCGATATATTGCAACGTCTGCTTGCCCATCGCTAGTGCAACAACAACAACAAAAAGATTCCAACGCAGCCAAAGCGAAAAATCAACGCCAATAAATTTTTAGTGAATTTGATGCGGAGTTTGTTATAAATGTAAACGCGTTACGTGTTTTTTAAAGCGTCGTCTGCGTTGTTTAACGTTATCGTAGCTATTTAACGGGACTACGTCGTCGCGTGCGAAACTGTGTCAAGTATAATAGCACAACAACAACAAATAAATTCAATAAGTGCCCTGCTTATCTTTGTGTGTGCCTGTGTGTGCTTGTGTGTGCGTGTGTGTGTGTGAGAGAATTATGCATAATTAATTAATTCAAGGTGCTCCACATCAATTTCCGCCTATTTTAAATTATATAAAAATACGGTCACATTTTATTTATTTGTTTTTTTGGCAGCAGCTGCAACTGGAATACAAAAGCAGCAGCTGCAGTAGCAGAAACAAATCAGCTTCAATCAGCTGTTTGCGCGTCAAAGCCGCTGTGCGTGCGAGCGGGAAAGAGATAGCCTGCGTGCGCGCCAAAAAACGTCACAGCGGGCGGCACAGTGTGTCAAAGTGCGACGATAAGTTAGTGAAAAATTAAAAAAAAATCGTTTGTGCTGCGATAAATCAAAGAAAAATAAAAGTTTTTAAGGTAAGTAATCCGCATTCAGCTCTCTAAAAATTATTTACAACCCTTGACCTATATATATATATAGCCAGTTTATTTTATATTTCGTTTACAATTTGTAAAACGCGTCTTACAAATAATAAAAATAAATAGTACGAATAAAAAGTTAAGTAAATAAATGAAATAAAAATAAATAATAAATAAATATTTAGCCAGTTTTTTATATCGTTTACAATTTTAAAAACGCGTGTGTAAAAAGTAAAAAATAAAGTAAAGTTTTAAATAAGTGCAAAATGAGTGAAGCAACAGAAAATGTGGAAGCAGCAGCAGCCGAGGCTTTATCTCCAGCAGCGGAAACGGACACGGAAATGCCTGTTCCAGTGTC
The DNA here is from genome assembly GCA_035041615.1 of Drosophila anomalipes. Taxonomy (NCBI): domain Eukaryota; kingdom Metazoa; phylum Arthropoda; class Insecta; order Diptera; family Drosophilidae; genus Drosophila; species Drosophila anomalipes. The sequence continues at coordinate 16,134,275 of JAWNKZ010000074.1, forward strand.
CAAGCTGAAGCAGCCCAGTCGTTCCAATATTCCAACGCCCGCTTCCTCTGCCTCCTCGGCGACTGGAATACCCACGAAAATCAAGCCGCCTTCCAATTTCGGTTCGACTGGTTCGGTATCGAAAATCGGACGACCCTGTTGCAATCACACCACACCCAAATCGGGTCCACCACCTCGAGGTGAGTTTCTATATATATAAATAAACATTTTTTAGAAGTGGTTTACTGATATTAGATATAATATATAAGTTATAAGTGCTAGAATGGGTTAAAAATGTGCAACTTGATATAACAGGCAGAAGAAAGCATCTCCAAAGCCGCAAGGCTTATATATTCTTGATCAGCATTAAGAGTAGAGTCGATTTAGCGATGTACCCCCTTTGCAAGTTTTCCCATTTGGCAAAGATTATTTTTCTACTACTTTGCAAGTATGCAATTATTACAAATAATATTTCAACTGTAAATTATAACTTCCAAATATTGAGAATTTGTTTAAATATTATATTTAGTATACTTGTATATGTCAGATAACGATTATTAAATGAATTCCTCTATTTTCATTTAGGATCCTAGCTATTTTCCTAGTTTTCCAGGGAAAACTTAACGGATTAATCAAAAGTTTTCTCATCTCTAAAGGCGACCCCCATTCAAAAAACTCACGCTCAGTTGCAAGTCGTTTGTAATTCCGGTTTTATCAAGTAACAGAAAGTATGCAAGTGTGTGTGTGTGTGTGTGTGTGTGTGTATTGACAACACCCACTAGTGAAATGGGTAAATGTTTCAGTTCAGATCTAATCGAAAAAATGACGCACCCACAACTTGGAGCGTTGCCTTTCGATAAATAAATAAAGAAAAGACAACAAAATTGCACATTGCAAATTGCAAATTGCACTTCATAATAAAAATGGAAATCGCTGTGAGAAATCAAATGGATATATGCATATCTTTATATATACATATATAGCAACTGTTTTGTTGTGTGAAATCAGATCGGGCCATTTCTGCTTAATGCTTCAACTTCAATTGAATTAAAATGTTGTCCAACTGTAATTGGCCAACAATTGTTTTGATTTGTAAACAAATAAAATCGCTTAAGCAGAGCAGATAAGCAAACAGACCCATTCAATTGACAAGCTGACAGACAGACAGACAGACAGAGTGACAGATGCCTCAGCTCATAATTAAACAACTCAACTCTTTTAGAGTCGTTTTTAATAGTCACATTACGGTCAATTAAATGAAATGCGGCTACACTTAGAAAAAACCAGTCTGAATTCTGCTAAATCGCCTTAGAAAGTAAATATCTAAAATTTATGTTTTTGGCTTGCTAAAAATACGACTTGAATTGTTTATATTAATGCTGGGTTTTTCTATAATTAGTTTTAATAGAAAATATTTCTAAAAAACAGAAAGTTTTTTGGTAATGTTGACTTAGGACAAACATTTTTTATTTTTAGTTTTTAGGGTGAGTTTTTTGCTGAGTGTAGCATTTAATTGAGCCGGTTTCTGCTCTGCTCTGGGAAATGGAGGCGTCTGTGGCACAATTTCATTCACGTAATTGTGCCAAACCACATTCGCAATGCGACCGTATTTTAGATCGACCCATTAGCCCATATATCCATATCGTATAATAGGTATTATTGCACTATACGAGCCGATTCGAGGCGGTCCTCGTCAATTGAGTTGATTTAACCGCAGCTTGAAAAGGCCTCATTTGAGACTCTTGTTTTGCTCTTTAATTCTCTAATTAAAGTAATAAGGAAAGCTTAAAGCTCTTTAAACCATACCTGAAACTGTTTCATGGCAAATATCATTTTTGAGTTATTTTTAGATGTCTAAAAAGTACTCTCCAATGAAATTGGTTCAATTTTGACAGAGTTATGGCTTTTTAAAATTTAAGCCAAGTTCTAAATGCGATGTTTTAGGTCAACATTTTTACTTGGATTTCGAGTCAGAATCGCGTTGCCAATTTTATATGTAGTAATATTGCAGAGGTCAAACCATCGTCAAAAATCCCTGACTCAGTTTCGATAGACTTATTTGCTGTTTGAAATTTGAAATCGGATTCACATTACTTTTGCTAGTGTTAAATTTCGTCAATTTACAAATTTACCGTCGAATTCAGACAAATTGAGTACGTGAGTAGGTTGAATTCATGAATTGCTTTCAATGAATGCTGATAAGGATGGAGTCGGTTTCATTTCAACTCATTTCATATTCATATTCATCATTTTACTTAGACTTACAGAATATTTATTATTATTATGCGTCCTACCAAAAGCAAAAACTCTTCCATCCTATTCACCTTTCTTGAAGCCTAAATGCGAACTCACCTCACTTCCCCTCCCCACTATTCACCTATTCACTTACACAGGCAACGCCTACAAGTTGATGGACATTATCCTGGAAGAGGCGTTTGCAAATAAAAAAATGCTAGCTTAAATTGAAATAAAATGACTAAAGTAAAACAATAATTACATCTAGTCAAAAGTTATTTTTAGACAGACTTTGACGTTCACCCCACTGATAAAGTGATTATAACCTCATAAAAAGCATATGTATGTTAAGTATTAAGTATTAAGTATGAAGTATTAACTAAGTAAGCATGAAGTAAATCACTTGTTGTGTATTGCGTGGCATTTATCTCACTCTCTCGCGCGCTCTCTCAATGTCAAATTCCCACCTGGGAATATTCCAGCAGCCAGCCCAGATCTATCTCTTTCTTTCTCTCTCTCTCTCTCTCTCTCGCTCTCTCTCTCTCTCTCTCTTATATTTAAAATGTAGCACTCATAAATGAATTTTGTTTTCTGTTCTTGCTGTCTATCTGTGTGTGTTTGTCTGTCTGTCTGTCTGTCTGTCAGTTGAGCTGACGACACCCAATTTATTGTTGTTGTTGTCTTTTGCTGTATTTTTGCACTGCGCATTTGACACACACACACAGAGACACCTCTCTCTCTGTCTCCCTGTCTCTTTGCCTCTCATCTCTTCGCATCTTTTTTGCACTTTCACGTTTTGTTTTCTAGTTTCTGGTCGTCGTGGGGCAGAGCTTATGTCATTTTATTGATCTTGATCGGAAACAAGCGCCATAAAAAAACTCAAAATGTGTGCGCTACAAAAAACTGAAAGCTCATTTGTCTGGGACCTGAGATAGGATCTTTAAATCTGTGTCTCTGCTCTGCGATCCCCAACTGGTTGGGGGTAAATCTAATGAATGTACTTCTCTAGTTTCAAGCACACGCAGAGCCAATTTGACCTCGTCTCGTTAAAGATTTGTAGTGATTCATTTTAGAATTTATTTTAAGTGTCTTCGATTGGCTGTCAAATTTAGCCATTAAGTTAAAAGAGTTGTGCTATTTCCTTTTTTATTTTCTTGTTATTTATTTGGTATTTTATTTTTATTTTGATATATCGACTCCATCCGTACGTCTGTCTATATGAACTCGCAGATCTCAGGACTATAAAAGCTAGAGACTTCAAATTTGGAATGGTTTGGTTTGCTTTATTCAATCGATAACTGTCTCCGTTTCTCGAATATCGATACATTGAAATTTTCAATAGCAATAAATGCTACAGATTTAAAGATCATCAAGATCGGATAAGAAACACGCTAGTTATCGTCGAAAATATATTCTCATCTTGATTTTGCATTAAAACTAGAATATATTTAACAACTGGGCTCAGGGTATGTCGTAGTCGAGTCGAGCTCACTCGACTACAGTACTCTTACTTGTTCTTACTGCGCGCCAAGTGCTAAAAACCAAAAGTAATTCAGAAATTCAGACTCAGACGGCATTAAAAGCAGGCGCCACGATCATCAATCAAAGCACGCACCCATTCCCAATAAGCAGCTAAAGAGTGCAGTTTGCTCAACTAGAAGATACTCTCTAATCAAATATGAAGCTAATTTCACAAGTGCATCAAAATACCAGTGGCATATTGCAAATTTCCATAAGTGTGGCAACTCTCTTTGCTGAGCTTTGTCCGCCGTATTAATAAAGACACGATCAGTTTGCGAAAAATAAAAATATTAAAAGTCCGCGTTACGAGCTGAACAATAAAAAAAAAACAAAAAAAACAATAGCGAAAAAATAACTTTACGGTTTCGTCGTTTATTCAATAAAAACGCGCTTGCTCCACACATACACACACACATAAACATTTACACTTCGCTACAAAGCTCGGTTCGCTTTCGCACTCTCTCGCTATCTTTCTTATGCTCTTCGCTAAGCTCTCTCGCTCAAGCTCTCTCAAAGCTCGCACTGCTCGTGGGGCCTTTGCAACTTGTGCAAAACTTGCGCATTTTCAGTAACTTCAACGACTTTTCGCGAGACGGACGCGCTTTTTTGCGAGCAAGCAGCTCACAGCCAGCAACTGGCTTCAACTGAACCGATACGACGGCTATATATTATAATATATACTCCCAATTGGTCTGCCAATCACTAACTCTTACAAATTAAAAACAACAAAGGTGAATTTTGATAAGAAAAAAAATATACAAAAAGACAATAAACTAAAAGTCCCTTGAAAGTAAAAGTTTTGCATTGTTGTTGTCCTCTGTGCTGCCCTAAAAGGCATATTTTCCAACTTGTGCTCTAAGTGCTGTGAAATTGTCCCAATTCACCGGTTTCTATATACTCTCCGCATACACTCGGAAAATAGATCACCCTAAATTTTAGTAAATCGCCATAGTCTTGGCACCAAGCGTAGATCAGATTTTATATAGTCAAATTCTTTTGCTAATTTTAAGGTACATTTTTCTAAAATTTCTAAATAAATATTTATAATTTTCAGCCTGTTTTTACTTTATATTATATTACTTTGTAAAGATTAAAATTCATATAATCGACAGCTAAACTCTAATATACATGTCGAGCAAGTAAATTGCATTACTTCTTTCTTAACTTTGGCACAAATTATTTTCCAAAAAATACTTTTCTCTTTTTAGAAATGAATTTTTTAATTACATAAATTATTTCCAAAAAATAGAAAAAATCGCCATATTTTTGGCATTGTCGACTTAGAACAAGCCTTTCTAATTTTTAGAAAATGTTGAAATTATTTGTAAGAACTAGAAAAATTGTATATATATTTAGGGAGATTTACTAAAATGTAGGGCATTTTTTTTCTGAGTGTATACGTTTGCATTGTGTTGTTTAAAGTGTATGTGCTACAGTTCTGTTTCTTTTTTCCAGCAGCTGTCTTTACAATAGGGAAAAAGAGAGAGAGAGATAAATATTAATAAGTATTAGGTTTAAAATAGAGAATGAGAGAGATAAATAATAATAATTATTAGGTTTACATTTGGCAACATGACAGCATTTTTTTTTTTTTTTGTTTAGTTCAATTTTTGTATTTTGTGATAAGATAAATTGTGAATTTTAACTTTTAGCCCAAAGGTTTTGCTATCAAAACAAATTTTTAACGAGCTGCTTCACTTTTTTGTGTGTTGCTATATTTTTGGGTTGGGTTTACTTCGATGTCAAATTTTATTTTATGGCTTGACGATTTTATTCACTAAGTGTGCGGTTTACAGCGGAAATTTTGTAATTAATGAGTTATGACTCCAAATCAAAGAAGTAAATTTGTGACTTTAATTTTATATAACTTTTACTTTCAATTCTCTCTCTCTTTCTGCTGATTTGTAATATTATTATTTAACTGTGAGCTCTACTTGAAATCAGAGAAATGGATCTTTGACTTCAATAATTTTATTTTTAGTCACCTTTCCGAATTCGTAGTTATTAGTTTCGATTCTCTCTTTGGGGGTTTTCGGATAATATTCTATAAAAAATGTTTTGCAAGAACCCAAGAAACAGATTTTTTACTTAAACTAAATATCCTTATCAGCTTACAAGTATTTTTCGATTGTTCAGATTCTCTCTCTCTCTCTCTCTCTCTCTCTCTCTCTCTCTCTCTCTCTCTCTCTCTCTCTCTCTTGCTTTTTTTGTATATTATTTCAATGCTCGATTTATTGCAAACCTATGAAATAGATTCTCCCACATCTATTTATTCCGAATCTCTCTCTCTCTCTTTCTTTCTCTCTCGATGGGATTTTGAGCATAATATTTCAATTCTAGTTTTATTGCAAACCTAAGATATGATTATTTTACTTTAATTATATATTACTTTTATCAGCATTCTCCCACATGTATTAGTTCAGATTCTCCTTCTCTCTCGCTCTTTTTATTTTGTTTTTTTTGGTTGTATACTATTTCAATGCTACTTTTATTGTTGTTTTTTTGTGTTGTTATGGGTTTTTCCTGGAATACTATATCAGTGCTACTTTTATTGCAATCTTTTGTTTATTTATAAGCTATCCGCTTGCAATTGACCCGCATTTTTGCATTATTGTAATTAGGCCAAAGCGTCAAGGCTTAGTCTGAGTCTACGTCTCCGTCTCCAGTTTGTCTCCAGCATTGAGAATTTTATTTATTCTATTTTTTTTTTTTCGCTTTTGCCCACAATATTAACCTTAGTCGATCCATAGACTTTAAACTCAAAACTACAACAAAGTTGTCGCCGCATGTCAAGTAAAAGCACAGCAACAAAAACAACAACAACAATAATAAAAAACAAACAACGAAAACTCTAACCGGATTTTGCTATATTGAAATTTGCGGTTAACCGCTAATTAGGTATAAAAAACGCATTGTTTACTTAGATTTTTTGACAGCATCAGCATCATCAAAAAAAAATGGCTAAAATATAATTGATTGTTTTCATGAAAATAGTATTTAAAAATAATAAAAAAAAAGTAAATTCTGCAAAAGTTCTTGAAAAAATATTGGGGGAAAAGCTTAATTGTCATAAATTATTAAAAATCGATCAGTTAATAGATAAATGCAATATAAATAAATATTATAATCACTAAAAATAATTGAAATGAAATTTCGTAGCTCTTTCGCCTTGTTAAAATAAATATAAATAATTTATTAGCATATTGCGTAAAAGTTTTGACCAATTTTTTTTTGGGCATGTTTTGTGACGTCTTATTTGTATTTTTTGGCCAAATCGCTATACTTTGCTAACACTCTATGCAAATTAGCCGGCTTCTGCCTAACGCAAAACTTTCTATTGGGCTTTCTTTTCCACCGGACGCGACTTGGATGAATGAAACCTGGTCAATAAAATCGGAGTCGGGAAGTCCGCTCAGCTCAGCTCAGCGCCTCGTGTAGCAATTGTACAAAAATAAAAGTCGAAATATAGAAAAGAAGACACGACAATTATTGCGCTGGCATTTTTTTGCTTTTTGTTTTTTCTGTTTTTTGTTTTTGTCAATGGCATTTTATCAGCAACAAAATATTTGCGTGTTACCATTTTTTTCCTTTTCATTTATTTTTTTTTGTTCTTTTAACTATCGCGCCCGGCTTGCTCTTGGCAACTCTGATAAGAAATCGTGTGTACACAACAAAAAAAAATAGCAACAATTTCGGGTTTCTTTCAGGGAGCGGCATTGCCAGGCCCAAAAGTGTACGAGCTGTACTCGCTATCTGCAAATCCAAAAAAACATTATCGTTTTTTAACCATGTAAATGCCAGCTGCATTTTTTCTCAATGACAGTCGTCAGATGATAATAATAGTTAGTACCACACTCAGCCAAAAATCGTCATTAAAATGAAATAGCTGTAAAAATGTTGCGTTTTTTTATGAATAATTTATAAATGTTTTTCGTATATCTAAATATTATTTCCAAGGAGCAGAATATTTTTTTATCGATTTTCATTTTAGGGCAACTTTTATTAAATTCAGCGCAATTTATTTTTCCGAGTGTAGTACTGAATATATTTATAGTTTATTAGTTTCTTAAAATTACAAAGGCTTTTTTATATTGTTCAGAAATATATATGTTCCATGGACAAAATATTTTGAAAAGGTAGAAATGCAAATCGTTATTTTTAAAATTATCTAATATCTAAAATTCAATGCGATTTATTTTCGGAGTGTAAAAAATACATCACACTCATCTATCTGAGTTATCTATCTTAGGCTTATAATCTTGACGGATTTAACTACTTTGAATTTGTTTTGTTTTTTCTTATGCTTGGCCTTAGTTAAAACTGTCGATTTCCTCAATTTTATAAAGCAGAAAAAACGATTAATCAATTCAATCATTTGAAAAATGAAAAGTAGGTTTTCATTTCTATAAAGTTATATAAAGTTGTTCACTGTATTTATTTATAATAATAGCTTTGCATTAAGGCTGATTTTTAAATATGTTTTCAAAACCAGTCTTAGCTAATATGATAGTTAGTTGAATTATTTATTTTAACGTTGTTTATTGGTTGCTGACCTCTTTTTATAATTAAATTCATTTTTTGCTAGCTCCAGGTCAAGTTACTTTTTGTTATATTTTGTTGTTTGTATATATTCCGTATTCCATATTTTTATATTTGATAACTAATTTAGACAGATTAGTATTAGTGTCACTATTTATATATGTAAATCCAATCTGCACTTAGAAAAAAATATTGAATTGTTTTTAATGTTTACAGTTCTTAAACGTTTACACATTTTTCTCAACTTCAATTTTTGAATTCTCTTTAAAATTGAATGGTTTTTAGACTCTTTTCCAAATGTTTACACACTTTTCTGAACTTTGACTTGTGAATTCGCTTTAGAATTGAAAGGTCTCAAAGTGTTTGTCTCTCGCCAAAAGTTAGCACATTTTTCTCAACTTTTATTTCTTAATTCGCTTGAATGGTTTTTAGTGCTTGAGACTCAAGCCAAAAGTTAGCACTTTTTTCTCAACTTGTTTTTTTTTTTAATCTTTAGATTCTTTTCCAATATTTACACATTTTTTAACTTCTGTTTATTATAATTCGCTTCAGAATGGGTTTTTGTTGCCAACTGTTGGCATATTTTTCTCAACTTCTACGCCAGCTTCCGTTGAACTTACAGCGAATGTGGCACCCTTGTGTCGACAAGGTGGCGTGACAACATCGCCTCCCGCGCTTACACAACCCGATCCAACCAATTATATCTATATACCCATATGTATATATGTTTATTTTACACTTTTGTAATGGCCGTCAAGTTGTGGGCGCAGATGTTACGAAACAAATCGCCATATTTGTGACACGCATCATCTCTCTAGCTGGGCTCGTGGAGAAACCGAACCAAACCAATTTATTATTGGTAGTAGCACAATTTATTTGGACTGCTCTTAAAATGTTTTTGTGTGAAAAACAAAAAATAAAAAAAAATATATAAATTCTGGCGTCATGTCGCAGTTGCTATTCTGAACGGTTTGTTTAGCTACAATATTTGTTTTTATTATTATTTGTTTTATTTTTTTTTTATTTATTTCCATTTTGGTGCAATGAGCTCAGCTTTATGTATTTTTTTGTTGTATCTCTATTTGTTCTAGAAAACTGCGCATCCGCGTAGGTTGGCGTATGAGTAATTTGTGCTAACGTTGCGCATACGCACCGCCAGCCAGTCTGCATATTGCTGCATTTAGCTGCATGCCATAAATTACGTTTTAATTGCCATTATGGCAATCAATGTTTTTTGTATTTTTAATTGCACTTCACACGCCTCAAATTTATCTCTTTTTTGTCTTTTCCGGCGGCGCCTTTTACTTTTTTTTCGTTGTGTTTTTTTGTTTGTTGTAATTCAATTACTGTTTTGCTTTTGGTAGCATTTACGTGTTGCCGCATTTGGTTAATTAATTTTTATGGCCGTCCATGTTTGAGTTGCCTGTGATTTTTTTTATTTTGCATAAGTTACGTTTGAGCATTTCCAGTGTTGTCATAGCTTTTACCCAAAAAAAGAAAAAAATGAAATATCATTTAATATATATATATATAAAAATATTTTTGTTTGTTATGTTTTGTTTTGCGCTTCGCTGCTTTCTTTGCATTGGCCAAAAATTCAGTTCTAAGCCGCTTTTTGCCGGCTTCCATTTGGACGTAAACAAACCCATTATTGCCTTCTATTTTTGTTGTTTGCTGATTCGACAAAAAAAAAACACAAACGTAGCTTGTCTGTCCGACTGTACTAATGAATGCGCTTGTGTGTAATATATAAAACATATGAGGGCCTAATGGCTGAGTTCATTATATGCTTCCTTCGACAACCCGACCAGCGAACTATAATCGACTTCTATCTGGCTCAGAGGCGACTTTATTACTCTAAATTATACCTATATGGCACAGCCATGCTGAGTTTTGCCCTTACACATATGTACTTATTTCACGCTCCGGCTGCGCCTCAAGCTCGAAAGACTTTCAGCAGCTTACACTGGAGAAAATAGTCGGAATAAAATTAAGAAACTCGACATCAATTGTCTCACTTTATAAATCGGAAAATATATTTCTAAAAAGTCGAAATGATAGAACAAAAGCCGAAACAGTCAATTTCATTACTTATTTTTGAATGGCATTTTTAATTATTAGAAAAATATTTCTAAATAATCGAAAAAATTGTTATGACAACAATTAAAAATAGTATTTCTACACTCAAAACTTTTTATTATGTATTTACTTTTAGATAGATATTTGTTCTAAGTGTACATAATATCAAGAGTATCTGCGCTAAACAATTAAGCAGCAATTTTAATCACATTCAAATGGTATTTTTGTTTTATTCTGTTTTTGTTTTTGTTGTTTGTTTGTTTGTAAGCACACTCGAGTGCTTTTAATTATTTTGAATGCGATATTGTTCTAAGCCAAAGGCAAATAAATTAACGTGTCACACAAAACTGCCAGTCTCAACAATTATCAAACGTGGCACTTCAAAGTTCCATTTAGTTGCTAAGGTGCCAAGTTTTAACTACCAAGGCAGCTGTCTCCTCAGCATTACATTTGTTTATGCTAGCCAAATAGTCATTACAGAATGTTGACAAAACATGTATAAAGCATTATTTATTGTAGTTGTTGTGATATTAACAATTATTTTGGATGGTTTAATTATGGTGAATTATGGTGGAGATGCATGGGTTCCGGGTAAGAATAAACGAGGAGCACTTATAGACTAGATCTGTAGATATGAGTAAGAATAATGTGACACTGAGTAAGAATCCTCCTCGCCACAGCTAGAAAAAGATATAGTTCCCTTAGATATGTAATAGCGTAAAGATTATAACAAAGATATATATATATATATGTCTTGGCCAATTTAGTAAGTCGTTTATTAATGTGTAATATAATCAGAATATATCTGACAGTTGATGGTGCATGAGGCCCGGCAATAACCAGTCCCAACAGGTGCATAATCGATCAGTCAATCAAAGATACTTAAACCGTATCTTAAAGATACTCGAAACCCAGTCGAGACACGCGCAGCAGATTAAAACAATGATCCATCAAACTGGAGAACCTTTCGCCCAAAAAATAAAAAAAGAGAAAAACACGTTCCGCATAACGAGACTAGTCGCAGTTTTAATGACCTATTAAACTGACGTCAATGTTTTTACTCAAATCAGCAAAATACTGAGGCATTTCAGACATTTTGCCGGCATTATCGCAAAATTCTGAGCCGGGTGTATTTTTAAACGAGAAATGCTGGCAAGTGTTTTGCAAATTGTAGAGGCATACAAAATATATAGTCAAATATACCCAGCAATTGTAGTATTAAAGCGGGTATAACAATTAGTGGCAGTAGCAATTCTACTTACTATTTACTGGATATCTCGTAGTCAATTTCATCTCTCTCTCTTTTTAATTTGTTTGCTGAATAATTAACAACAAAATGCGGCACGACAAATTTCGCAAAAGTAAACAAAGCGAGAATAAAATTGTTTTTTCTTTGTTGATTTTGGTGATTTTGTTAACTGCTTAACTGATCGAACATTAATAATATGCTCGATTGTACAACTCAATAGAGTCAACAGGCAAACAGTTTGAGTTAAGACAACAACAAAAAACAACAACTTAATTACGCATTCTGCTTAATGCCAAACTTATGAAAAGTGCCTTCGAGTTTTTGGCCATAAACAATTAAGCGCTGAAGTAATTTGCTTCTTTTGGGGCCAGCAGCCATAAATATTACCAAAATATATTATTATTGTTTATTATTATTATTTTTTCTTTTCAAATTTGCTACAAATTGTGCAACCCACACGCAATTGAAACTCGCTTTCGGGGCTGGGCTGGCCATTCAATCAAATTGAATGGAGGCGTTCAGGCATTTTTATTATTAACTGTTATTGGAGTAGCTCTGACCACAATTTAGAGTAGCAAAAGCTACAATTATCATGCACAGCCAACTGTCAGATCTGTTGCGATTATATTCAATCTATTCAATCGAAACCGACTGAAAGATAGTGAAATATTTCTGCTTTTAATCGAGCTCTGTTGAGTCAGAAATGTCTACAGGTATTCCCTAGTTCGGGTTCTTTACCACAAGTTCTGATGTTCTGATCAGTTATTGTTATATTAGTCCCTATAGGAGACCACTCTGCTCCCTTTTAGGCCCCCCTCTGCCCCCCTTTTAGGTACCTCTCTCCGCTCTCCCATTATCGACTGTAAGATATTTAAATTTTGGCTGACAATCGCTTTTGCTTATAGCATTTAGCGTTACATTCACCTGCCTCTGTCTGTGGTTATCTCAGCGACTGCCTTGTTGTTTATATAACTCCCGTTTAACTGTGCAATTTGTTAACTGCGCTTGTTCCCAGCCCACACACACACAACACACACTCTGCACACACACTCACACACACACACACACGGATATTTATTTTGAGTTTGTATCGAAAACTTTACCGGCTACTAATTGGTATTTGCACATTGTGCTTTTTGTTGGCCGTTTGCTTGCCGCCGTTTGCTTTCTTGGCCAATTAGCTTTTGGCCCCGTTGCTTTTGGCCTGAATCGCTTGAGAGACAGCCTCTGTTTATAACTTGAGTTGCTTTCAAGTTGCCTTTGTCTGACTGCCTTTTATTGTGATCGAATAAGTAGCTTTAATTTTAATTTAATTTAGCTTTTATTATTCTTATGCTCAGCATGTGCTCTTCATACGATTTTTATTATTTTTATTGTTATTTGTTATTTAGCTTGGCTTTTTTTTTGTTATTTATATTTTCTTTCTTTTCTCTGCTTTCGTTTTATGTTATGCGATTTTATTTTTAGATACAAACAGCATGAGTCGTGAAAGCGATGACAATCTGAGTTCGATCAATTCGGCTTATACAGGTAAATATATATATATTTTTAATTACACCATTATTTTTTGCATTTTATATTTTACACTTGGCTTGCAACGTGCGTTTCATGAAAAGATTAATATCATGTCACATCAATTACTGATTTATTTACTGCTGATGATGGGTTAATTAACACAGCTCCACAAACTCGATGATATCGTTAATTAAACATTAATTATTTGATTATTTGATTTGAATTGCTTTAATCTTAAGTTCGTTTCGGCAATGATGTTGACTATTTATTAAACTATTATTAATTTATAGTTCAGATTCTACTAAACATATTAAGAGCAAATAAGATCTTACTTAAAGTTCAGCTCCCCATTCCTTCATTTATTAAAAAAATATTAAAAGTGGTTATTTGAATTATAGCTCAGATTATACTAATCTAATGAGGAGCATATAAGATCTTACTCAAAACTATCTTAACTATTTTCATCAAGCCATATGTGATCTTATTTAAAATGGATTTCCCAATCAATAATTTATGAAATTTATAATTTACTAAACATATTAAAAGCAGATAAAATAAGATCGTACACAAAATTATGTTCAACAAATTGTGGAAGGTTTTCTTGTTTTTTTTTGTTTTTCTCAACATTTCTCGACTTTTCAACTTGACCTCAATAAGTTTAGTGATCTATCAACCCAACGCAGTTACATAATTGAATCCACAGTAGAAACAGTCAAAACAATTTTTACGACATGAACCCATCAATTGAATTATCTATAACATCAGCTATAAATTTAATCGATGCAGTACAACAACCCAAAAACGATTTTCATTAAGGAAATGAAATATATATATAGAGATATATACAAGTTGGGATTTTTCGAGTGCCCTTCTCAGCTGAGGTCTTTCAGTATTCGAAATGCTAAACACGTTCTAAGCAAATGCGTATAAAATTATACAATTTAAATTGTAATGTTAAATACGCGACAGGCAGACAGAGTCGAAGGCAGGGGGGTGGGGGGGGTTCTAGATGGGGTTATTATTATTACCGGTATTTCTGAAAAAGATACAAAAAATATGGCTACAGCAGCTGTGTCCACAAATTTTCGGGCTTTTATTGCCTTGTAGCTGTCAAACAAACAATACACATATATGTATAAGTTATATATGTTTATATATATATATAGTATAGATATTTCTGAAGTTGCTTGGGCGCTTGTGAAAACCTGAAAACCTGAAAAGTATTAACTACGCAGCACCCGCGTCACGTAAGCATTTAAATACCAAACCAAAAATATAAAAACCCGCCATTAAACCAGTTTTTCATTTGGTGAAATTCTCAACACTTTGCCTTTTTCGCTTTTGATCTGGGCGTTAATTCTAAAACCCAACCCAAAGCAGCTGTTGAAACTATCAACGAATATTATCATATAAAATTAAATGCAATTATTGCTGTGCTCAATGCACAAGGCAAATGCACAGCAATTCGATTGATTGCGATTAAAATATGCCTTTCCACATTAGCACAGTGCATATTAACTAAGTGCGATTACTGCAAATTTACTTACTTATTTGTTTGGTGAATAGAAAAATGTGAAGAGATTAGCAGTTTGTTTTTTAGATAAACTAATAGCAGATAAAAGTTTGATTATATTTAAAAAAAATAAGTAGTAATTTATGAATTTGCTTGAAGAGACTCAATGGATATGTTTTATTAGATAATTTTACAACAAATCAAAGTCTAACTATACTCAAAATAAATCTAATAAATATGGATGAATAGAAAAATCTGAAGAGATTAAATAGATATGTTTTTTTAGACACATTAATTTATTTATTTATTTATGAATTTGTTAGACAAATAAAAAAAGAATTCAGATAGATGTTTTTTACTAGATAAATTTACTGCTAATCGGAAATTTATTTAATAGGGAAAACCCATAAAAAACACATTTAGATAATCAATTGTTAAACGGTAGTAACTTGGTAATGAGAAAAGTAAAAAACCATTACAAAAAGAAAGAGAAAGAGATGTAAAGCGCAAGATATGAAATAAAAAAAAAAGCGAATCTCTGAATCTGTGGAGTAAGATAAGATAAGATAAGAGAAACAGAGTTCCATTGAGAATACTTGGAAAAAAGATGACTGGGAAGTGTTCTGCGGTTCATAAGAAGAAGCGTGCTGAAGTACGATCTCAAACGAAGATTGGGATACCAGTTAAAGCAAATCTAGATAAAGAGAAAAATGTGAAGAGATTTCGTAGATATGTTTTACATTTGCAACATATCGAAGTACGACTGTACATAAAATAAATAAATATTTATAAATACGTTTTTTAGATGATTGGATAGATGTGAAGAGACTTAGAGATTTTTATCGAAGTCAGCCTGTAGTTGTTGCTGAGTGTGCGGAATGTTTTTTTAATAGCTGCAATAGCAAAAGCAGAAAAACAGTTGTCGGCATTTGCCACAGAGGCGATTTGCATGTAATACCTGACGCAAAGTCATGTAAGTTATAACTAACTCACGACCAGTGTGACCAGACTGGCCGACGTGGGACGCAAATCGTTCAACGACCCACTTGAGTATTAGTCTCTGTATCTGTATCTGGGAGCTATCTGCAACCTACACGCAGTTTAGTTTAATTAAATGTTGTTTAGTCAATTGTAAATAGATAATGAGCCCATGTCAATGGCGCTGTGATTTATCGGGCCACGATTCAAAACCATTTCGATTCGAAACCGTTTCGTTTCGTTTCGAACCGATTCGATTCGATTGCAATGCGTTCCCAATTTGGCCAGCGTCGTCATGCACAAAGTGGGTCGGCTTTGGGTGCATTTTTGGCCAAAACCACATTAGGCAGCATTACGACGTCGACCTGGCCATAGACTTGGGGCGCCACACTCACTCACTCACTGTTGCACTCAGCGGTCGCCTTTGATGATTCATTCATTGTATCTGTATCTGTATCTGTATCTGTCAGCGACATGAGTTCATTAGACACTCTGTGAATGTCAACTGCAAGGAAATTGTCAACAAACAATGTGTATTTTTAGCAATTTCACAAGACTCGCTGTAAAAATTAACAATTCTGATTTAGCACCGAGCGTGAACTGAAGGGTAAACTATAAAAACTTTATAATTACTGAAGGCTTTAGCGGTTGTTTTATTAGCACTAAACGTCATTCTGACATTGAATCGATTTCATTAGTTATGTCGAGCCAAAGAGTCACCCTACACTCAGCAAATATAAATCGCCTTAAATTTTAGAAAAATGCAACCTGAAATTAAGAGAAGAAAAACGCTGGTTTTAAGAAAATTGCTTTTTAATTAATAAGGTGGACTGCTTGGCTTGGCGCCAAAAGTAAGGCGAATTTCTAAAATTCAGACCAATTTTTTTCGAAGTGTATTTGCGTGTGTTGAGCTCTACGAAAATTGAACGAGAGCCAATCGAAAAACTGGCGGTCTTGAAAAGTTTCGCCTGCTTAGGCACAGTGAAAGTTTTTTTTGTTTTCGACTCAAAAAAAAGAAAAATTGAAGGGAGCTGTACAGCGTTATAGATACAGATACAAATACCGATACATGTACAGATACAGATACAGATATAGGGGCTTGTTGAGATAATTAAAAAATTGCTAGCGTCACGATATCTAACAGCAAGTAATAACAAATTGTCTTGGCTGGCCAGCAGTAAACGCAAACAAACAATTAAATAGTTGGACTGGGGAACGGCTGCCTGTCTTTCAATATGTGTGTTTTTCTTTTGAGCAACAATTGAACCTTGAAGTTGTCTGTCTTTCAGTCTGCCGTTGTGCGTTTTTTTGGCCATGTCATGCTTGGGCTACCGTTTCGGCCAGTTTGATTAGCTGTTGCTGCTGCTGCTGCATAGGCATTTTTGCGCATCTTTAAGATACATTTTTATTGCAGACATGATTGCAAACAAAACAGCAACGAAAAGCCAATTGAAGCTGACAAAAATACAAAAAAAAACACACACACACAATTAGCTACACGGCGTATACATCATCGTCGTCATGCCGTAAATTAAGCGGAAACCACAAAATCGTGCAATTGCAAAAAATGTTTATATTTTGCTTGCGGTGTCTGCATCTCTGTTTGGCTCTCGACTCTTGACTGACTGACTTGCAGTCAGTTAACACCAAACTCTGTCGACAATTTAATTGATTTATGTTTTGATTTCATCTTGACTCTTCGAAATTTACGACAATTGATTTCGAAAGTCGCGTCGCATAGTAGCAAATTGGGAGCGCCAATCACATAACGGGATTTCACTCTGTGATTAGCCATAAAATTCGTTTAATTAGCTACTGTTCCGCATCCCCATCCACATCCACTCTTAATTAGAAACACGTATCTATTTTTTATGCACAGAATTTGGTTTTTAATCTGGCCTTTTCAGTTTATTAATTCTATTCTATTTTTATGAGCTTTTATCTAGTGATTTTTTTTTAAGACACACAAATAGCTTTTTAGTCTTACTTGTTTTAATACTTTTTACACATTTTTAGTATTTTTCTGAAGGCACAGAATCGGGTTCACAGTCTTTCTCTTTAATTTATTATTACTTTATGGGTTTTTACATTTTTAGTATTTTTTCAGGATTCATAATTATACTTTCAATCTTACTCTTTCAGTAATTAAAAGTTTTTGTAAGCTTTTAAATTTTTACTATTTTTCCGACACATAAAAATCGATTTTCAATCTAACTTTAAAATTTATGAATAGTTTTCTGAATTGTTAAATTTTTTATTATATTACCAGACACAGAATAAAACTTTTTATTTATTCGTGTTGTATTCCTTCACTTTCCAATACTTTTCATGAGGTTTTATATATTCTGAGTATCTTTCCAAGATAGATAATTTTTCCCAGGCATCTTTTCTAGTGAATTAATGCTGTCAAGTCTCTATTATTGACCAACTCTTTTAACTTGACGTTCATATTCATATACATGTTTGTCTTCAAAAACAATACTCGTGAATGATGCACCTTTCTAAATCAATGTTGCCTCTCCCTTTGAACGGGTTTTCTAGTTCAGTTAGAATCTTTTGTCTTAGTCTTTTGTCGGCAACTGAGACTCGCACTTGAGAGCTCTTTCAGTTAACTGATTTACCACATTGCTTGCGGCTAATAACTGATTTAACAACAGCAACAACAACAACAACAACCACAACAAAAGCAACTTTCACATAATAATAATTTACAATACCCAAAGGCCCAGACTTGGGTCCGTTGTATGTGATTAACACAAATTCGCTAATTATTAACTAATGTAAACACAGACACCAAAAATGAACTCGGCTTCGGGCTCCACCCAAAAAAAAAAGAAAAACATAAAACTAAAAAACACTTAAAATCAATAACCAGAAACAAGTTGTAAAAATAAAAATCACTTTGGTGAATTTTTAACATTTAACATTTATGTTAATCGTCTGCAGCAGCAGCAGCAGCAAATACTAAAGGTGGCTGAACATATATCTATATATATCTTATGTATATTTATATGTATATATAAATGTATGTATAATCTTAGATCTCTATCAAGAGACTGTCAAGCGCTTTACGCGCTCCTCTCTGTCACCCACCTCGGATTGGGAACGCTTCTCGTCCGGCCGCGGATCGCTTAAATCTCGAACGCCCACGCTGTCCGACAATGGACGTCGCACATCTTGTAAGTCTGTTCAACTTGCCACACCCCCTTCCTGCCCCATGCACCGCATGCTATGTATCTGTAACTGTGTTTTGTTTACGTTCTCGTTTTTGTTGCTGTTTCGGGCTTAGATGATTATTATCTTGAGGCCACAGGTCGGCGTCGTAGCTCAGGTAAGCAAAAAGATCAGCATCGAAGCGCATACACACCGGGACATTCAAATAGGTCTGAACAAAATAACTTGTGAATTAAAAAAAGATAAATAAAAATATAAAAGTAATTACTACTAATATTTTGACCGCAACTGTTATAACAATTATAATTAATGCTTAAATATTAAATGGGCCACGTTTATCACTACTGGGCTAAGGATAGAAGATAGAGCGTCGGCTCTAAGATCAAGGATAAAATTAACAATTGTATAGCAATTGCATCAATCTCAGAAATTCTTTATAAATGTTAGAAAAATTCTCTGATTCTCTTAAGGCATTGAGAAAGTTTGCCGGAATATTTAATCCTAGAAATGTAATCCTTAGTAAAATCTTCAGTAAAGTTCGCATTGGTTCCTCACACCTATTTTACTGTCCAGTTGTGTGTTTCTCTATCTATCTCTCTATATCTTTTAATCATTTGGAATGTGTGTTCGTGTGCCAAAAAACGTATTTATATATATATATTTATATATAACATGCTTGATATTTGCGCAGGTGGTTCATCTGAAATTATGCCACTTGCTCGCACCTTAAATGGTGGCACGATTTATGATTGCCCCGCGTTTGTTGCAACTCGTTGCTCTTATGTAGATTTGCACTCACTTCAAAGCAAACAGTGCCTAACATTGTCAAATTAACATAGCCTAATGAGCTGTTAAGTCAGCGCTTGTGTCAACTATTAGTGGGTGTTTACTGTACCAACAAGCCAGCTAATCTGCTGTTGCCGTTTCTCAGCTCATGAATATGTGTTAAACTTAATACAAGTCCGCAGCTGACGGACGACCTTCAAGGTATTACATGCTAGACAATAAATGTATATGGCAAATTTGTTTTAAAGCTATTCCAGCTGAAGTCATGAAAAGTGTTAGCTCTACTTAATGTTAGCTGCGTCATCTAAAATAAGCTATATACATGACTCACCAATTGTCTCGCCAAGTACTTATCGAAGCGTAAAGTTAAAGTTCAGCATAGTTATTTTATTTTATATATTGTACTTGTTCAATAACGTCAGAGTTTTCCGTCTCCAGCTTTCCATTTGTAGTATTGTTTAAATATTTCCAAGGCACAGAATTAGGTTTAATTTTCATTTTTAATTTATTTATAGCTTTTTTCAGCCTTTACATTTATTTACCTGCTTACATGCATTCCTTCTGACAATCTTACTTTTCAATTTATTAATATGCCTTACAAGCGTTTACATTAAATATTCTTTTTTTCAAGACAGACTGCGATTTTCAATCTTTCTGTTATGTTATTAATAAATGATGTCTTTTTAAATCTTTGCGTTACTTGCGTACTCAAATATCAAAGATGCAACTTTCTAAATCGAATCCGGCACTCCCCTTAAATAGGGTTGACTCACTGAAAGTCTGTAAATTGATTATAATATATATCATATTTCTTGGATTATGTCAGAGTATCTAAAGTACGCTTATGGCTATAAAAGTCGTTAATGCATATGCATGAGTATTTTTATAGTATAATTTATTTTGCTTAGCTGTTGTTCAACACAAACTTGACACCTTTATGCAGGCAGGCAGCCAAAGGCACATCTTGCGTAGCACAGCGGCAACAATTTGAAAAACTAATGATACAAAATTCACCAAATTATCATACAACAATGTGTGGGTGAACTTGGCTGAGTGTTTGCTGCAGCGCAAACAATAAATGAATACAGCGGCGAAATAGACAATAAGTTATGAAATAACTACCTGCATGCAACTATGTTTTTTTGTTTTTTATTTTATTTTTTTGGTTTTTATTTTTTTGATTTTACGCTTAATGGATTTTCAAATTTGAAAGCCATTAATCAAACATCAACAAGTAATTTGTTAAATAAAAGCGGCACTTTGAAGGCGTTGCCTTTTGAATGGGAACTACACTTGAGCAGATCTAGCAAGTGCATATGCATATATATATATATAAATATTTATATGTATATTTATATATATATCAATATCATCATGTAATAGCCAATATCCGTTTGTGCGGGGGATCGTGTAGTTTTTTTCTATTTTTTATGACAGCTACAAATGATTTTCATTGACTGCAAGCAACGACATATGCAAATGAAAATAGAACGATTTGCATATGACATCATATTCTATACTTATATAGATAAACCACTTGTATAGCGATATATTTCTATTTTTTATGGTGTTTGTTGTGTCGAGTTCAGAACTGCACAATAATCTATTGTTATTGGGAACATTACGAAACGCAGCCAAAAACATTGAAAGTTCATTGCCGATTGTTGACGTTGATAATATTACGTGAACAGTTGCGAACAAAATTATAGCATCAGCTTTAAATGTTTTTTTCTTTATATATTGTGTAGTATTTTCCCTATAACTTAAAGTTAATTCTGCTCCTAGAATTATTTTCAGTATATATATTTAAGGCGAAAAGTAGCGAAAAAAACAAAAGCACAACTTACGCAGTCCTTAAATAAATCGTTTATTTATTTATAATTTTCATAATTATGGGACCTCATTTGAAAAATGTTGATATTATTTTCTCGTTCATTTTCTTGCTTTTCCACAAAATTCTTTATTTGAAAACATTTCTTGTGAGAGTGTTGCTATAATTCGTATCGCAACTGTACAATTGTTAGATGTATATAAATAAAATATATTATAGACTTGAATACTCATCAAACTACATATTATTTATTCATTGCACAGATCACAACAGCACGGTGCTGACAGCCAACACAGAGCAGTTCATAATTGGCCAACGTGTGTGGGTGGGCGGATTGCGATCGGGCCAAATAGCCTACATAGGCGAAACACATTTTGCCCCGGGCGATTGGGCGGGCATTGTGCTTGATGAGCCAAATGGTGAGTGACAGCTTGGACAGCATCGATTGCAACAACTATCGATAATTATCGATTAACCTTCAAATGAAATTGTACACAGGCAAAAACGATGGCTGCGTCTCGGGCAAGCGTTACTTCCAATGCGAACCCAAACGGGGCATTTTCTCGCGCCTCACCCGGCTCACCACATATCCGTTGTCGGGCGCCATGACGCCCACTTCGCCGCTGGCCAAGAATTCGCCGGAACGCTCACGCACTGGCTCACCCACGGCCAGTGTGCGCAGCTCCATGCTACGCAGTCCAGGCACGGGCAGTAAGTGAAGTACGGCAAAACTCCCAGGGGTATCTTTCTAATCCCCTTCACTTTCAGAGAATGGCCTGACGGTTGGCGATCGTGTGATTGTCTCATCCGGTTTTGGCAGTCGTCCGGGCATCTTGCGCTATCTGGGCGAAACACAGTTTGCTCCTGGCAACTGGTGTGGCGTCGAGCTGGACGAGGGCAGTGGCAAAAATGATGGCGCTGTCGATGGCATCAGGTGGGTGGCAGCTAATACACTCGGCAAGAAAATCGAATAGAAAAATAGAAAATCGGCATCAGAAAGTAAATTCCTAAAAAGCATCTTTGAAAGTAAAATTCAGTGAGATTTTTGTTGTCGAGTGTAATCTTCATGTGATTACAGATTTGATTAACCCTTTCTTTTGTGTGTTCCACAGATATTTTGAGTGCAAGCCCAGGTTTGGTGTGTTTGTGCCGATAGCGAAGGTGTCGCTGTCGCCGTCGACAAAGAAGACGCGTCTGTCGCGAGCCGGTTCGCGGGAATCTCTCACATCGATTGGCACCATGAACAGCATAGCCACAACAAACACATCGCGTATACGCATGAATGCACAGGTATAAGACAGACAGACAGGCCAGCAAAAACCAACTTGCAACATGCCACATGCAAAATGCAACACATTTGACACTTAGTTTGCCGTTGTCAGTTTATCAGTTGAATTAATACTGTTTCTTGTTAAACGTTAAACGTTAATTGTTAACTGTGCTCCCGTTTTTCTATATATATATATACTAACGCGTCTTCTTCTAATTCTAATTCTACTTCTAATTCTAATCCTCAACCTCCCCCCTACAACCCCCCGCCCACCCACCTACCCCCTGCAGCGCAAATCTAGCACGCCACTTCGGTCAATTGTCGCGACGCCAAAAAGTCAATTTTCCATGCAGGTATGCAAATCCCAAAAAAAAATAAAGTCGCTTCAGCGTGTATTGTGTCTCTCTTAATTAGCTAATATAGTATTTAAGTGTGTGCCACTAATGCAACTAACATATGCCACATGCAACATGCAACATGCAACACATTGCCACAAATGAACCTAACTAATATTACAAACCTTAACCGATGTACAAAAATATTTATGTAAAAATATATATTCAACTATATGCACCCTTTTATTTTGGCTTATCTTCTTATGTGTTATATATTTTATGTATATATATGTTATGCAATGTTCCCCTTCTTTCTCCTTAATTTCTTTGTGTCTTGGAATATATATATATATATATTTGCTCTCGTACAACCCCCCCACCTGCATAATAAAATTATTTTCGTGCACGCTTTTGTGTTTCTATATATTTTCTGTTTTGTTGCCCATTTTGTTATCGTTTTAAATATTACGCATGCGCACCGTAATCCGTCTCTCGTTTATATTTTATCTGATTGTGGGGCTTGTCAACGGTTTGTGGCCCCAACCAATTAAAGCTACAAAACTATTGTTAGTAAGTGTGCTATTTATATTAACGATGGTTGAGTCTGTCAACTTTCTCTTAAGCTAACATTTTAAGTTATATATATATGGTATAAAATATTCGACTTTTAATCTTACTCTTTCATTTATTAATACTTTTTGTCAGATTTTAAATTTGTAGTATTTTTTTCAATATACTGAATTCGATTTTCGAATATTGTTCTTTAATTTTTGAATATTTTTTATGCTTTTTTTTACGTTTCTAAATTTTGACTCTTACTCTTTAATTTATTAATACTTTCTATTAGCTTTTACATTTTTAGTATTATTTCAGAATTACAGAATCAGGGTTTTCACAATTTCATAAGACTCTTTTCAATTAACATTTTAAGTTTTTTTTTTTTTTGTGAAATAAACTACAATTTCTATACTATTCTTTAATTTAGCACCCAGTATATATCTTCCATTTATGCCCATATAAATATAATATATATAATATAAGCTATATATCAATGGTTTTGTAGCTTTACTGTGCAACCTGTACATACACAAAATACACACACACACACACACATAAACATATCTATTATATGTGCACTCAGAAAAAATAATTGCTGATTGTACACACAAAATACACATACACACACATATATATAGATATAAAATCTATTATATATACACATCTACACGCGCTCGTTGATATTTTGTGTAACTCTTCTTATATATTTTTTGGGCCATTCAATTGTAACTCATGCGCTTCTTGTGCAACACACACATCACACCAACTCTCTCTCTCTCTCTCTCTCTTCCCCCACTCTCTCCCCATCTCTTTCTCTCTCTATCGCAGGATCTGCTGCGCGAGAAGCAACAGCATGTGGAGCAACTGATGGTTGAACGTGAACTGGATCGCGAGGATTCGCAGAATCAGGCGCTGCAGCTGCAGAAGAACATCAATGAGGTAATTATCTTCACCGATACAATGTATGTGCCACAACCGTATGCGGATCGCAGGCGGCCTTTTCGATTGCTGCCCACGTGCCACAGCAGCAGCCGCACAACAACAAGCAACAGTCCAACAACAGCAGCAACTGCAACTGCAACAACAGCAGCCACAACAGCGAAACCAACAATAATTTTAGCAAGACAACAACAACCACACCGCGAACAACGATCGCAGCCAAAAAAAGTTTGGTTTTGCGATAAAAAGAAATTGTTTCCAGTCTAAAAAAAAACAGAGAGAGTCAAACTGGATGTGTTTATTCTCAGCTCAGCTGTGTGTTTGGGTCTTGTTTTTTTTTGCTCGAAAACTTGCTGCAATTGCAAAGAAAAAACACCCACACACACACACACACAACACACACAGTCGCAGTCACCCACACACACACACACACCTGCTCTCAAGTTTTGTGTTGTTCTTCACCTGGTTGATTCTTCGTTGCCTCTCTTTGTGTTAACATTTTTCTATAATTTATTTTTTTGTTGCTCTCTTTCACTGTTTTTTGTCTCTCATTTTTTTTTTCTTTTTTCTTGTTGTTTGTCAATTTTACACACACTTAATTTGCGCACGTTTATTTATTTTATTTTTTGGCATCTTCAAATTGTCAGTTGTCAATTGCCATGATTCACACAAATTTCGCTAATTGGCCAAAAAAAAAAACAGAAAAACAGAAAAAAAAATTCCGCGCTAACTGGAAAAAGTACAAACAAAAAAATAAGCTTAACTAGTCGTAGGTGAATTTTTCAAGCTTCTTTCTTACTCGGCCAAGGTTCATTTCGCGGTTCGTTTACTTATCATCTTAACCAGTCGCTAACGAGCCCAACAATTTTCAGCAAAAAAAAAGAGAAATGTAATTCTTTTGTTGATAAATCATATTAACTTTTAGGCATGGTGTTAATAAACTTGGTTAAGAATTTTGTATGTTTTGGAAGCTGTTTCTAGAAGTCGTATACAAAATATTGATCTAGAAATTCAGAAAGTTTAACTAATGCTTTAAGGTTTAAGAATCGAACAGAAAAATTGTATTCATCTAAACAGTATTTCAAACAGCTTTTCATAAAAAAAAACACAGTAATTTATTGTATAACAATAAGAATAAGTATTATAATCCAGAATAACAGTTTTACTAGTAGCTCATCCGAAAATAATCTTGGGGGTGTCAATATAACAGTTTAAGAAGTAGCTCATCCGAAAAAGCACTTGTCAGTGTTTGTATACCAGTTTCAGCAGAAGCTCAAACAGCTTCAGTAGTACTTCATTCAAAAAACACTTGGTGTTAGTATAACACATTCAGCAGCATTAAATATTTACAATATCATCAACTTCTACATTCAAGTTAGAGCATTCAAACTTTTCGCTACACAATTTCACACTTTTCCCAATATTTTTACAATATTTGTTTGCTGTTAATTTTTAGCACCAATGCACGCAAACAATAAACAATATCTTTACCAATTTTTGAGGTGCTGTCTGTATTCGAAATGAGTCAGTTTTATTTGTATTTGCTTTATTCTTGTGTTTAGTTTTGATTTTGTTTTTTTTTTTCGCTGTTGATTTTTGGTTTTAATTGAATAAATTTGAGTTAATTGTTTATAAGCGTGCGCTACTTTATTTCACTATCCTCCATTTATACATAGATAAATGTCGTGCGCACTTTGAGCTGTGTTTTTCTTTTAATTGGCAATATTTGACAAACCACCCAGAAACCACTCTTAGAAAAACAAATCGCCCTAAACCCAAAACCATCTAAATTTACTTTCTCAATAATATGGCGATTTATTAAAATTTAGCGCGATTTATTTTTTATATGAGTGCACCAACCAACCACTGTGCTAATACCCTGCTGAACTTTTTAACGCAAAACCAAAACCAAAACCAAATTGATATTCGCAAAAATTTGTTAAGCTGAAACGAACGACTTTATCCGCACCACTGTATGTCATGTCCTGTTCATTCATTTTATAGCAACTGCTGATCGAGGCGGATCGCTGGAGGCGTCTGATAGCCCGCCATAGCATTCCGATACCGGTGGCCTATTTGCGACGCGAATTCCGTGGCTGGTCGGGCAAACACGAGAGGCACTGTATACTGCACAGTGTCCTGACACCATTGCGCATCAAGTAGTGAACGTGCTCAAAAAAAAAAGAAGCAAAATACGAAGTCTTTGATGAATGATTTTTCGAGAAAGAAGAAAACTGAAATTGAAGTTGATGATGAAATCGCAGATGTCTGCACAGCGTTTTATGCTGAGAAACCAAAAAATATATAGACGATATATCTTCAAATCACAACAACAAAAACATGAGCCACAAAGCCCACAATTGAATTTCATATTTGTATGGTTTATGGAGCAATGATGAATATGCATATATACCACACATATATATACTATATATACTATATATATACTACTTGGAAATTGGAAAACCTGTATAAAATTGATTTTATGAAAGCGAATTTTCTTGCTGTTGGTCTAGTTGTACGATCTACGATAAAAATATAATTATTTACGATATATAAAAAATAAACATAACATTAACGATATCAAATATACGTTATACAAATATTATTGCAGATTTTGTTTTATTTCTAAATGACTTGGAATTATGTTTTGCTAATTCTTGGCTTTTTCCCCCCCAAAAAATAGCTAAAAACTCGCATTGTGCAATTGGAGTCGCAATTGGGCGATGAACGTAAAAAATCGGAGGAATTGCAATTCACAATCGATGAGGCACAATTCTGTGGCGATGAAATGAATGTAAGACACAGTAACTCAAAAGAGTTGTGCATTGACTGAGGAGACTACTGTAGATTGTAGCGATCTGAAAATGGAAATTAAAAATGTCAAGAATAGGACTTATAGGTGACTTTTAGGGTTCAGCCAGCGCTATCAAGCAGACAATCAGACAAAAGAGGAATAAGGAACAGTTCTAACAATAGCTTTAAAAGAATATTTATAACAAAAGGAAATAATTTTCTTTCTAATAAAAAATATGGCTCATCAAATAATAATGTATTTAATAACAAATAAGAAATAAAGAAATAACAAATACTAAAAGAAAAATATTATTTAAAAAAACTAAATAAGGAAAAGCCTTACAATGCAAAATAACTTTAGTTGAGATTCGCTAACAATATGCTAAAAATGTGATTCATCACTAGCGGATGGCCTAAGCTAGATTGTTTAATTTTTAACTGGAATTTTGCTGTATTTATTCATCAAACCAAATAATGAATAATATGCATTCCATATAAATATCATTGACCGTTCTACAGTTACAGAAAATTGTCATTAATAACTCAATAGCATAAATGGAATTTTGATTGGGGCAATTAGACGCCATCAACTGATAATAAAGTAAATAATGCACATGTTTCATAGGAAAAATTTACAGAATTGTTGGAATAAATGGTCTTTGAGTCGATAATAGATTATATTGTTTAAAAGGTCACTCTAAAAGGTCTTTCAATGAATGGTTTTTGTAATTCCCACTTGGATTTTTTATAACAGGGCAGGTGTTATTGCTTCTACTCTAATCTACAAAAGAGGAAGAATATATAAATATAAAATATATATAGAATAGAATATAGCATATGAAGTTTCGCTCAAGATAATTAAAAATATAGTCAATTTTTATTCTCCACGATTTTAATCAATTCTAAACGTTTTTAGGTATGCTCAAAATGTTAGGATTGAAACTACCACAGAAATTAGGAATATATAGAAAGATCACTCGATGTAATCAAAAATAGAGTTGAAATCCTGTAGGACTTAAATCTATTACTCAAAATTATCAAAGAATTGAGGAAGACATAGAAAGATCAAGATTCATTCGAGATAACTAAAAATAAAGTCGAAGTCTATTTTCTAGTTTCTACATTTATTCTGATCATTTGTAGATAAAAAAGATAAGGAAAATAGTAAAAAAATCAAGGCTTGATCAAGATCAAGATAATTAGAAATACAGCATAAGTCTATTAAGAAGTATATTATTGAGGAAGATATTGAAAATTGAATTTGTGTACAACAAGGTTCTGTTCATTATGGAGTGAACAGCTTTCTCCATTTCAACTAAGTTCAACTGTACTAGACTAATCTCAGAGCTCTCTCAAGTCAATGCATATTCTCTTATATAATTACTTAAACCAACTTTGGCTCTCAATAATTCCACTTTACTTTATATACTCCCCTCGCAGGCCCAATCTCAGGTGTACAAGGAAAAGATTCACGATCTGGAAAAGAAGATAACGAAACTTGTCTCAGGTAAACAAGTTTTTCAGATATTTAATTAGTTTCTGACTAAAACAAAGTAACTGTACCAACAGCCACGCCCAGTTTACAGAGCCTGCCACCTGTGGAGGACAATCAGGCCTTGGCCAATGCTCAGTCCCAGATCGCAGAGCTGCAGGAGAAGCTGAGCGCGCAGGAGAAACAGAGCGAGGCACGTCTGGCCGAATCCCTGGAGGAGGAGCAAAGATTACGCGAGAATATCGACTACTTGAAGGGCGAAAGTGAAACGCTGAAGACGGAACTCCTTGGCAAGGATGAGAGCCTGGAGAAATTCTCGTTGTCGCAGTGCGGCATTGAGAATCTGCGCCACGAGCTGGCCCTACTCAAGGAGGAGAACGAGAAGCAGTCGCAGCAAATCCAGGCTCAATTTGAGAAGCAGCTGGCAGAGAAGGAGCAACAGCTGGCAGAGAAGGAGAAGCAGCTGACCACCAATCAGGAGCAACTCCAGCAAGTCAGCAATGAACTCTCCAAGCTGAAAAGCAAATCGGATACGCTTGAAAACGAACGCGAGAATGTGACGGATGAGTGTGAAATACTCCACACAGAGATTCGCATGCGAGACGAACAAATCCGAGAACTGAACCATCAGCTGGATGAGCTGACAACCCAACTAAATGTGCAGAAGGCGGACAGCTCAGCGCTCGATGAGATGCTCAATGTGCAGCAGTCCGAAAATGTGGACAGTAAATCCCAACTGGAACAGTTCCAAGTGGAGCTGAAGCAATTGAAGACAGCCAATGAAACGGTGCTAAAAGAGAAGGCTGAAATGGAGCAGCAAATGGGGCAAGAGCTGGACAAGCTCAGGCAGCAGACGCAGGAGCAGCTGCTGGCCAGCGGCGACAGCAAGTCGCAGAACTTGCAGCTAAGCGAGGCAAAGGCAGCGCTGGAGAAACAATTGGAGGCACTGCAGCAATCAGGCGAGGCACAGATGCAAGCCAGTCAAGCGGAGATAGTCAACAAAGAGCAGCAGCTGCGGGAGCTGGAGAAATCCAAGGAGCAACTGCAGCAGCAACTGGAGCAGCAAATTAAATTACATGAACAGCAAATTGCGAGTCAGCAGGAGCTGCAGCAAAGTCAGACCAAGCAACAAACTGAACAAGCTGCGCAGCTGGCACAGGAGGCATCCAAGGTAGTGGAATTGGAAGCTAAATTGCAAGCCAGCCAGTTGCAATTGGAGCAGCTGCAGCAGCAAGCAACCAGCAGCGGCGAAGCTGGTGCCCAACAACTAGCCAAACTGCAAGCGGAACTAAGCCAGGTGCAGGCGAAGGAAGCGGAAGTTAAAAGTGCTTTAAATGCTCAGCTTGCCGAGCTGCAGGCGGCGCAGCAGCTAACCCAATCCCAGCAAGCCACAATCGTGCAACAAACCGAGCAACTGGAGGCCACCAAGATACAAAGCGCCCAGTTTGAATTGCAGTTGAAAGAAAGCAATGAAAATGGCGCCCAACGTGTGCTCGAGCTGGGCGATGTAAAGCGTCAAAATGCAGCGTTGCTGAGCAAATGTGAGGCACTGCAGCAGCAGCAAGACGCACTGCAGCACGAACTGGTCTCATCTGGCACTGGCAACTCACAACTCCAGGCACAACTGAAGCAGCTCAACGAGGAGCTGCTGGTCAAACAGCAAAGCTACGCAACGCTGGAGAGTCAGAGCAGCGGACAGCGTCTCGAGTTGGCCAGTGACAATGAGCTGTTGCAGCAAACGAAGGCGAGATTGGAACTGGAGCTGCAGGAGACGCAGTTGAGCCGGGACAAGCACAAATCGGAGACGGAACAGAAGCAAATGTTGCTCGCCGAACAAGAACAGTTGAGCATAAAGCAGGAACTGGCGCTGGGCGATGCGGGCAGGCAACGGGAACAGTTGGAGGCACGTTGCCAGGCGTTGCTGCAACAGAATGAGACACTGCAGCAACAGTTGACTCACTTGCACAGCAGCTCAACGGATTCAAGTGCGGAACTGTTGAAGCTCTCGCAACAACTACTCGAACATCAACAGGCCAACGAGCAACTGGCCACCAAGAGCAGTGAGGAACGTGCCGCTCTGGAGCGACAACTCCAAGCGAGTCAGCAGCGTCTGGATGCACTCTGTGCCCAGGTGGAGTTACTCACCCAGGAGCTAGCAGGCAGCACGGAGCAGGGCAACCAACTCCAGTCTAAACTGAAAACGGAACAGGAGCTGGCAGCCAAACAGTCGTTGGAGCTAAGTGATGCCAACCGCAAGCTGGAGGCAGCAGCAGCCAGGTGCTTGCAGCTGGAGCAGCAACAGGAGAAGCTGCAACAGGAGCTGGGAGGATCGAGAGATGAGCAAAGTGATCTAAACTCAAAATGGCAACATTTAAAGGAGCAGCTGGCCACAGTCCAAAAGGAGCTCAGCTCGGAGAGGGATGCAAACAGCGAGCAACGTTTGCAGCTGGAACGGCAGCTGGAAGAAGTGCGTCAGCAGTTGCAGTCGAGTCAGGCCAACATGAAGGAGAACCAAGACCAGCTCAAAGGGGAAGCAATACTTCAGGAGCAGCTGAAGCAGCTGCAGGAGCAATTAAACCAGGCACAGGCTGAGAAGGAGCAGCAGTCGACTGGCAATCAGGTGACCATCAAGGAGCTAAACGAGCGTCTGGAGATCACCAACACGGAACTGAAACACAAGGAGCAACTCCTAAGCGAGGATGCACAAAAGATAACCGATCTGAAGACACTGGTGGAGGCCATCCAGGTGGCCAATGCCAATATATCCACTACCAATGCAGAATTATCCACGGTGCTGGAAGTGCTGCAAGCGGAGAAGAGTGAAACAGCGCACATCTTCGAGCTCTTTGAAATGGAGGCGGACATGAATGCAGAACGCCTCATCGAGAAGCTGCAGGGCATGAAGCGGGAACTGCTGGAAACCCACACACAACTCGACTCACAACTCGCCAGCAACAAGGAGTTGCAGGGAAGGGTTGAGCAATTGCAACAAACTGAGGCAGGCATGCAGGGCACAGCTGTTGAGGCCGCCGAGCAAGTGCGTCAGCTGCAACAGGCCAATGGCGAACTGCTCGAAGCAGTGCAGCAAAAGCAGGCAATGCTCGACGAGAGCCAAGCACAACTCGAGGCGCAGCTGAGTGGCAACAAGGAGTTGCAACAACAGCTGCTGGATCTGAAGACAACTTCCGCCACAGCTGCGGAGCAACTGCAACAGGTGCAAACCAGCAGCGTGGCGCAAGAAAAACAATTCCACGAGCAGAGCAACGATTTCACTGTCCAACTGCTGGAGTACCAGAAAGTCATCGATGAAATGGATGAGGCTGCCCGTGAGAAAACCGAGCAACTGCACCAGCTGCAAATCCAAAAGACTCAACTGGAGACATCCCTTGCCCAGGCACGAGAATCGGAGCGAATGACCCGCTTGGAATGCCAGCAGCTAATGCAACAGCTACAAGAACTCGAATTCCAGGAAGCCCGTGAAATTGTCGCTCTGCGTGCTCAGGCCAATGGTTCCCTAACAAGTCCAACATCTTCCCACAACACGGCAGAGGTGAGTCTTCAGTTTCAGATTATATATATATATATATATATATAGTCGGGAAGAAAGTAATAGCAGCACTGATCACAATAAATGTTTTCAAAGCTATCTTTTTTTATATTTGCTTATGGAAATCATATAAAAAATTGTCGTAGTGGTGCTATCATTCTTACCGCAAGTTTTCATATATATTTAACCGATAACCGATTTTTCAATCGCAGCAACTGGATACGGAAACCAATCTGGCCAAGATTAACTTCCTTAACTCGATCATTGCGGACATGCAGCAGAAAAATGACGCACTCAAGGCCAAGGTGCAAACGCTGGAAACGCTGCCCCTGGACTTTGCCAAGTAAATAAAATCCAAATAAGATTAAATATATAGTTTAAAAATGTCTGTTTTTATACACTGCACCCATTTGAAATGGGTAAAAAGAATATATGCTTACAATTCTACTTTCTTATCCATATATAATTTTTTGTTTTACATACATTAACTTGAATAAAATCTTGTAATAAATATATTTCACTCATATTCATTTTTAATATACATTTGCAGACCAAACGCCTTTGATTTGCTGAGCAAACGGAAGCCGGCGCCGCGTCTCTTTTGCGATATCTGTGATGAGTTCGATAAGCACGAAACCGAGGATTGCCCGCTGCAGGCGGGCGAGGATCGCGATTATTCACCACCACCATCGGCTGCTGAGTCAAAGAATCAGAAGGAACGCAAACTGCCCGCTCCACGCAAATACTGTGAATCCTGTGAAGGTGTGAACCTAAAATGAGCCAATCATTCTCTCAGTTTTAGTAATTTACTAACCCTAAATTCAACTCTCTTTTGCAGTTTTTGGACACGATACCAGCGAATGCGCCGACGATGAGACCTATTAGCGAATAAGACACTTTTGTTGGTTGTTCAACATACGCATTAATTGTACGAGTTTTGTCATCTGTTTTTTTTCTTTTACCTCAGCTGAGAAACTATTACATTTCACTAATAGCATATATTACTTTTATTTATTTGTACAAATTAGTGAAATTATATATATTTCTATTGTTTCGTAAATTTCTTGTCGGAAATAAAAATGAGTAAAACTAATCGCCGCCCTCCTTTTTCTCCTTAATAGCATCCTGCAAAGAGGATAAATAATATAAAAAAAAATTTAATTAATATTCAAATTAAGAACTCACCTTAAATCGCTCCTCGAAGAGCGATAGTTCCGCCAGCAGATCAGTGATGGCATTCATGAATGCCTCCTGTGGTGAATAATCGGCCGTTGTCTGAATGCGAATCACGAATTTATGTTCCAGCGGATGCGGCACTTTGTAGCCGGCAAACAGAACATTTGGATCTTTTAACAATTGGCTGTTTAACATTGGGAATGTTATTTTATGCATTTGTGACGTCACTTTGGTCATCACTTACTTGCGTATCATGTTGCCCAGCGTGTGATCTTCCTTGTTGATGGTGAATATCGCCGCATTTGTCACCTTCGTATCCAATTCCTTGATTATTCTGTCAGCAAAACATAAATAAAAATATTGTTGCTTTGATTGCTTTCCAAATTGTTTACTCACTTTTTCTCGCCCTCATACAGCAGAAACGATTCAAATGTGGGCGGTGCATTCATTTTGCTGTTTTATTTTATTTATTTATTTATGTTCTATAAAATTGCAATTTCTTGCGAAAACCAACTGCAGACACGAAAATAATGCGCTGCGTGTGTGTTGTTAAACGCTTGAAATGCGCGCATGCTTAACAACACTACCTATCGCATGTACGCGATGTTTGCAGTGCGCATTTCGATAAGTGCTGTTTACGCTCTGTCTAGTTATGAAGCCCTCTTTACATATCGATAATGAAAAAGCCAATATAAAAAAGTTTAAAACTGCTTGCGAAATATTTCTTATATATTTCGTTTAGAGACAGCTGGTTGTGCTCACAAGCAATTTCATGCAGAAATATTTTCGATTATGAATATTCAATCTGTAAAGATGTAAAATATATATTTCTTATGTTTTTTATTACGTATTCTGGTTATTTTATTGTTAAGGTTTTCTCTTATTTTATCAAATATTTCAAATCAATCGATCAATTTATTTTCAATGAATCGGAGCTACTGCAATGAACTTGCTCGCATCGTTCACTCTCGTGAGAGAAGTTTTTTTCGATGTGTGAGCATGAAAACTATATATTTTAAAAATATATTGATTACTTAATAATCCATCCTTTTTGTTTTATTTACTTGTTCCGTAACTAACGTGCATATCGATTTATTTAATTCTTATCGGAACTACTTCCATGATCCTCCTCGCCAGATTCACTCTATTGAGTCAGTGACTCAAGAACCGCCCAACACTAGCTTGCAATTTTTCCGCCAAACATCGTCGGCGTTCTTCGCAAAGTATTTCATTTACGAAAAATTGAAAACGTTTCAATTTTACACGACACAAAAACAAAAAGATGAGCGACTCGAACGAATCGAATCCGCAGGAGCAATCGACAATCACAATGCTCGATGTGCTCGAGGAGGAGACGGAAATGGAGGAGGAATATGCCGCTGTACTGGGTGGCTCCGATGAAAATGAATGCACCTATGCCAAGGGAGCGATTGATCGTCAGGCGCTCTACTCGTGCCTCACCTGCTGCCCAGCAGCACGCACAGATCCCACCAAGAGCGCCGCCATCTGTTTGGCCTGCTCGTATCGCTGTCATGAAAACCATGAACTAATCGAACTGTATACCAAGCGCAATTTCCGCTGCGATTGTCCAACACTGCGCCTGGGCGCCGACAAGCGTTGCGCTCTAAATCCCCAACTGGATGCACTGCAGGCGCCAAATGCGGAGAATTTCTATAATCATAATTTTCAGGGTTTGTATTGCAAGTGCAAACGGCCTTATCCGGATCCAGAACGCACCGGTGAGGAATTAATGCTGCAGTGCGTCATCTGCGAGGATTGGTTCCATTTGCAGCACATGCAATCGCCGCCGGTTTCGAAAAAGTCGCTGGAGGCCAGCAGCGAAATGATTTGCGATAATTGCATGGAACGGAATCAGTTCTTGCGCGATTACACCGGACTCGCTCTGCAGCCAGTTGAGCAGGAGGGGAAGTGTGAGACAGATATTGAAGTCGGTATGGGAAATGAGCAAGAGGCAAAGGGAACAAAAGAGAAGAAGAGCGAGCTGGAGTCGGAGTCAAAGCAAAAGAAGATCGAGTTGGAGCCGAAGTCGAAGGGAACAAAGAGCGAACAATTGCGGGCTGAGACAAAAAGCGAGTTGGAGTCGGAGCCAAAGGGAACAAAAAGCGATTTGGATTCGGAGTCGAAGACCGAGTTGGAGCCGGCTTTAAACGGAGCAAAGAGCGAACAGTCGCAGGCTGAAGCAAAGCAGAAGAAGAGAGAGTTGGAGTCTGAGGCGGCGTCAAAAGCGGAGTCCGGAGAACCAGCTGAGAAACATACTAAATTCTCAGAGGAGATTTGTCGTCGTCCCAAACGAAATACAGAATATAAAGGTAGGTGTATTTATTTATAATACAATTATATATATATAATAATTATAATATAATTAAATGAGTAAAAATAAGCCGAAGGCAATAGAGCTCGGCTAAAATATACACCGTGCTCATTTCCTATGGCACTACGATATACCTTGTCAAATTTCCCTTTAAGAATTTCCCTTTGCCCAGACAAAGTCATGGTGTAATTATGCAAGGTGGTCGGTCGCTTGTCGATATTGCGTCAATTATTCCAACTATCTGTTAAGCAGTTTGCTTCTGCTTATATATATTCTATTTGATAGTTGCAATTAATGTACTGTAGAATATGTTTGATTATTAAATATTTAATAAAATGCTTTAAAGATTTCAACTCAACTCCAATTGCTCTTAGACAAAATTTAACAGCTGTTAAGTGTGCTAACTAAACACAGCTTATGTCGTCACCCTACAGCGCAGACACTGCAGAGTAAAGCGAAGAGAAAGCGCAAAGAGTAAGAGAAACAAAAGTAAGGCAGCGTATAAATACCCTCTATAAGGGCATATTTAGAACACCTTCTCGTTTGGAATATGCCAACAACTAAAAACCCAGTTTATGTATAGTGTTCAACATGATCAATACATAAAGAGCAAATCGAAATTCTTGCGACCATTGCCCAGATAGAGGAAGCCATGCTTGCGAGAGCCGAGTTTATGGAAGAAGGTCATGCCCAGCCAGATGCAGGACTTGATGATGGAGATGCGCTCGTTGCGCTGCATATTCAGTGAGAAGGCCTGGCTCAGGGGAATGACGTCATCGATGGTATCCAGAAAATCAATGGCATAATTATAATCACTGCGCTTCGACAAATTGCTCTTCAAATCGTTGCGAGGCAAACGATACAGCTGATAATACGATAAATTATCGATTTGTAAATCATTCAAGCCACGAAACATTTGATTGGGTATAACGCGACCATCAACCATTTTATAGAGAGCACCACGTGGACAAATTGCACTCTCCTCGCTGATAATAAAAACAATCGCAGCCAAACGCTCCTCCTCCTTCAGCTTGATCACCTCGGGGCGACCAATGCTCACCACTTGATTGGCAACAATATTAAATGTGGGATCCTAAAAAGAAAAAAAAAAAAACACTTATTCCCGATTTATCCGTTAAAGATATAGCCTCAATTTACCAGCTTGACATATGTCTGCAAACTGGGATCACCAATAAATGGTTCTGGTGCCAAAATAGTGGCCTGAAATATCTTTGGACTCTGCACAAAGGGCAACAGTTGCCATTGATATTGATCCACGCTGTAGAAATATTTGCGATCCTTCAGACAATCGTTCGTATAGCCAAAGGCAATATAATAATCATTTTTAATCGCCGTAATTCGACCCCAGAAATACATGCCCGAAAATCGATTCTCCTGCAGCAACACAATCAGCGAATTCTCAATCAGAATGCGTTGCTCTGGCGACAATTTCAGGCCGCAATACATTAGGCACTCCAATCCCTCCGAGAAATACTCCACATTCATTTTGCTTCAATTTCAAAACGTACTCAAATATTTAGTTTTCTTTGTTGTCGAGCTGTTTAGCTCCGTTGACTGATTTAGTATATAGAGAAATATATATTCTCGTTTATTTGATGACATTGATTTGGCTGTTAACCAGATCTGTAAATAATAAATTGAACTCTGTTTTGTGTCCCACAACAGGTGCCGCCTTCTGGGAACATGATTGGCGTGCGGCTCTTTGCCAGTGCTCGGCGTGCATGCAGCTGTATCGGGAACTGTCTGTGGAGTTTCTGCTGGATGCCAATGATTCGGTGAAGGCGTACGAGGAGCGAGGCAAGGAGCGAGGCGAGGATAACTCCACCTATCAGCAGGCTATACGCGCCCTGGCCTCCATTGATCGCACCAAGCAGATCGATGTGATTACGGAATACAATCGGATGGGCGACAGACTCAAGGAGTTTCTGCAGGCCTTTGCCAGCAGCAATCGGGTTGTCACCGAGGATGATATCAAGGGCTTCTTTGCCGGCATGCGCAGCGAGAACCATGAGAATCGCGGCCAGCCCTATTTTTGTCGTTAAACTAAGATTTACCTACTAGTACTATTACTACCTATAAAGTATTCGATTAGTTCTAGTACACATTCCCCGCAATTGAAGTTTTATGTACTATTCGAAATTTGTACGCTATTATTATTATTATCAAGAAGAGTCCGTTTCTCGGTCAAACCTATTTTTGATGTTAATCTTTAAAATATATATTTCCGAAATTATGCTACACAAATTGAAATTTCGTGTACAATACTAAATTTATTGTTTATATTTTATTATAGTTATTATTTTCGCGAACAGCCCTATTTATCGCGTGAGTTTCGTGTAAAATACTACATTTATTTTGTATTACTATTATTTTTTAAAAAAGATGCATAAAGAATTGCAATATTTTCGTTGTTAATCGTTGAAGTATATTTTCAGAATTATGGTACACTTGTGAAATTTCGTGTACAATACCAATTGTATGATTTCTTTTTATTATTATTATTATTTTAGTACATTTCCCATTATTATCTCAATATCATTATTATCATTATCGAGAAGAGGCCTTTGCTCAATCAGCCCTATTTTTGTCGTTAATCTCTTAAGTACGTCTGCTAAATTTGAGTACACATATGAAATATTCTAAATGTATGATTTATTTTTTAATTGTATTATAATTATTATTTTTTAAAAACGATTCATAATAAATGAGATTCGAAATATAAAAGCTATGTGTAAAGTAAAAATATGTATAACTAAACATAAACTATGTACAAGTGTGGCTCTAAAATAAATGCTATATTAATCAACTCCCACTTAGATGAGCGTCGCCTGCAAGTCCCTTATTATATCATTATCAATATCGTCCGTAGTCTGATAATGCATCAATATCAGATCACTAAAGGAAGGATTCTCCTCGGGCTGCTGCTGTTGAGTCAATTCCTGTTCCAGATTTGTCAGAGTTGGCGGAGACTGGAATTGAATTTGCTGCTGATTTGACGGAAATGTTTGACAATTGGCATTAAATACAATATTATTATTAATATTATTATTATTGCAGTATGTATTAGTAGTTGGTGTTAAACTGCCGCCATTGAATGATGTTGACGTCGTCCAATTGCTGGATGCATTATTAATGCTAAACGTGAGATTCACACTCTCCTGGTTGAGCAACTGCAGCAGCTGCTCATTCTGCTGCGTCAAATGCGGCAATTGCTGCAACTGTTGTTGCTGTTGCATGGGTGCAATGCTGTCGATTGTGCTGCAACTGCTGGCACTGGGCGACACGGGAAAATGATATGTGGCCGTGTTGCACGAACTCGCAGCCGAGGGGCAATTGCGTGTTGTGTCAAATTCATAGCCCGGCAACTGCTCCGCCTTGATCTCGGCCATATATGCGATGGGACTGGGACTCTGTCCATTGTAGCTGCTCATGTGAGGCACAAGTTGGGGTTGTGGTTGTGGCTGCCCCTGCTGTGGCATGACCTGTTGTAGCTGCTGCTGCGTGTTGGCTGCAAAAAGTATCGCAAAAAGTTCATTAGCAAAAAAAGTTAACATGCCAAAAATAAAGTAAAAAGAAACTTTTCTTAACAACTAAGTTAATGAGCGCAACACAAAATACGAAGCATTTAAATGTGAGCAACAATAACTTAACAGCAATAGCAATAATAAGAAATAACAACAACTAAACTTGTTGGCTAAACTTAAAAGGTCACTCAGCAACAACATTAATAGCAACAACAACAACAACAACAACAGCAATTAACGTCTTCGTTAATTTGAGAACTTACTTGACCAAGCATTTGTCTCATTCTCGACTTTTGTTTGTAGCTAAGCTTAATGGAGATAGACAAGATAATATATATATATGACATCTTCGGCTAGCCGAAGTTTGATGGCAATTCTAAGTTGTTTCGACGTTTAAATTTAGATTTTACTTAAGGGAGATAGCAAATTGCAAGCTATGGAAAAGTTATTTTACATTTTACTATAAGTTCAGATTATATTTAGGAGAGAGCAATTTGGAATCTGAGTAAAAAAAATTGATCTATTTATATCGACAATTTAGCTGTTTTTAATAATAATAATAAATAAATAAAAAGTTTGCTCGAGAAGTTTCCATAACTGATGTTAACGGACAAACATCAATAAAGTAAATGGATTTTCCTCACTTTAGAATGGCCATTGGAAGGAAAACTTTTCGAGTTTTTTTTTTTTTTGCAAAAAAAACTTTATTCATCAAATTCAATTACACATATATATAAATATGAATATGGTTCAAATATATATATATATATATATATATATATATATATTTATAGGACGAGGCAACAACAAACTAACAAAGTACCAGAGATACCTAGATATTTGAATACTACCAATTTCAAAAAACGATAATGGCCAACATTAATTGGCCCCATTTGGTCCACAAAGGGTTTGCTCTATGAGGAAACTAGCGTATACATTTATACAGCACTGTATTCGACTGTGTATGTGTATGTGTGTGTGTGTGTGTGTATAGGAACTTTTCTTTAGCTGACAGAATGAATGACACCCAAATGTATGCAATGGTTTTTTGTTGTTATATTTTACGTGTATGTATGTATTTGTTAAGACCCTCTTTTCAGTTCGATAAACAAATTTCACTAACAAAATTATTATTAATAATTATTAATTATTGAATTATATTCATTAAATTATATTTCTTTTTGTAGAACCTAAGATAAGATAAGTAAAAATTATGTCGGTGGTTGCTTTAAACCGTTTTTTATATTTTTAAATTGGTGTTTTTCGATTTGACGTCTCAAAAAAAAAAATAATACAAAACTTTTTATGGATTTTTCTATAATCGAATTTTTGTTATCAAACTGAAAACAGGGTTTAATCGTGAAATTAGTAGTTGAGAGAATCCTCGCACCCGTAAATCCAAAAGTAGACTTACATAGCATTTTGGAGTGTTTGTGATGCTGCTGATGCTTTATTTCAGACAATTTGCGCTTAACACTTTCAGTGGCTTTGCGCGCCTCAATGCGGCACTTCTGGGCCAAAGCATCTACAAAGACAATTGGTACAAGGATTAGCATGCGACTAGGACGAGGAGCAGGTAAAGGTACACATAAGAGTTATAATACTGAAAGCAAAAAAAAGACGACTAGAATAAAAGTTGAATATATAAATATATATATATATAGAAATAATAATGATTAATCTGCCAGGCCATTGGCCTCGGCGAGCCGACGAGCAATTTCATCGGCACTCAAATAATCAGTTGGAGCATCCTCGATTTCGCGTTCCGGCTCCGGTGATTTACTCGTGTACAACGCAAAATGTTCCGCCTCCGATAGATCCACACTCGGATCGAGCACAACACCGTAGGCACCCTCACATAAATTCCTAATACTTTGACGATCAGCAATCGCCACCAACTCCATGTTGCCATCACTGATCGGAATATCCGCCAATTGCAGAGTGCTCAATGTTTTCCTGTCCAAGGGACGTCCATAACTCAAAGTGCTGGCATTCGAATAGCTCTCGGGTCGCAGCAGACTGTTCTCGCTATCCCCGCTGCCCTTTAAGGGTATATGGATGACATCCGCATCCAGATAAGTTGGTCGCTTGCCGGAAACGCTGCTCGAACTGCGTCCAACTCCAGCTTTGCCACTACTGCGTGGTGGCTGCAAGGATCTAATCGAACTCCTATTGGGATCGCTGAGCGAGAACTCTCGACTGGGCAGCAACTGCTGCGCCTGCGCCTGCTGCTGCCCCTGTTCCGGTTTGCTCTTCGTCGTCTCCTCATCCTCCGTCCTGCTGCGTCGCCGTGAAAAGAGTCTCGAGAAGAAACCCTGTCGTTTTTTGGGCGAGGCAGCTGCCGAGGTGCTTGCCGAGGCGGGCAGCCGCTTGGTCGGACTCTGATCGGGTGTTCTCATAATAATAATAGGAGAAGGTGTAGTTCTGGTCGAACTCACACTCCCATTGCGTGACCGGCTCAAGGAGACGGAATTGGAGACGCTGTGCTCGCTGACACTCAAATCTTGGGAATTACGCGGCTTGGGCGGCAACGGTGGCAAAATCTGATCCGGATCGGGTGAGGGTGTCCTTGGCGGCAGCGGGAGTGGAGGTGATGTCGACGGCGTTGCTGGCGTCTGGGCGGCATTCACTTGTATCTTGGGCGCTGGGGGATTGGTTAAGACTACCAATTCTGCCTCATCCAGCTGACTGAAGGGATTCGAGGCGTGATAGCTGTGATCCTGTTTTGGTGGCATTGCCACGGGATGATTGTAGGCAATCTGTAGACTTGTATACGTTGCCGTCTCATCAAAGTGCTCATCTATGTCCACAGAAGCCTGGGCACTGGCAGTCACCAGTTCCGGCTCCGGCTCCGGTTCCCGCTCCTCGCCCAGCTCTTCATTTTCCAGCGTATTGCGGCGTGAAACGCTGCAATCCTTTTCTTCATCCTCCAGCTGATTGGTGATGGTTGTATTCGCCGTCAGGCTGCTCACATTGGTGAACGCCGTTTGGGCGGTGCTGTGGGAGAGAGTGGGCGTGTCTCCGTTCTCAACAGTTAGACTATCCGTCCGCTCAAATTCACTGCTACGCATCCACTCATTAATCTTGTCCACATTGCTGAGCGGGCGCGATTGGAGTTGGGGCTGTTGCAATATCTCCTCCATGGGAGTTGAGGTCTGTGTGCAATCATCGGCCAGTTGGGGCAACAACTGTGGCACCTCCAACTCGATCTCCATCATCATATCCGGCTCTGCGTCATTGTCATCGGCCAACTGATCCGTATACTCATTCACCGTTGCATCCGCTTCATTTGCCTCCATTTCGCCACGTTGCCGGAGTTGT
The DNA here is from genome assembly GCA_035041615.1 of Drosophila anomalipes. Lineage (NCBI taxonomy): Eukaryota > Metazoa > Arthropoda > Insecta > Diptera > Drosophilidae > Drosophila > Drosophila anomalipes. The sequence goes on from JAWNKZ010000074.1 coordinate 16,176,985, forward strand.
ATTTTTCGCACAGCAATTTCAAATTCATTTAGGGTTCCGGAACTCTGTTGATCATCGGAGGACACCGTATTCTCGTCCTCGTTGAGGTCGAGTGGGGGACACGAGTATTTCGTGGCCGTCGTTTCGCTATCTAGTGAAAGTATCTGCTGGAATACGTCCAGCTCCTGTTTGCGCTTCAGCTTGCGCTGCAATCGCGCGAATGTTAGCATACCTGGATTCGGATAATACTCGAACGGCAGCGCGGCACTCGTCGCCCGATCCGAGGGTCGCTCCAGCTGTAACTCCACCTGTCGCAATACAGAGAAAACCACACAAATCCATCAATCCATCAAACTATTCAAAATATACTCAGAAAAACTTATAAACAATCTAAAATGTCCTTATATATGTGAAGTCTAGGAACACTAATGTTTAATAATAATATCAGTGACAAAAAAGCTAATGTAAGAATTCTTAGAAATCAGTACCCTGAACGAAATTGAAGGAAAATGCATACTGAAATTTAGAAATGAAAGCCTTAGCTTCTTAAATTTTCGAAATTTACTTCTGAGTTTCTTATTTTAGGGTGTTTCTCTCACCTGGACACTGTGCTGGATCTCCGTGTTGCGATAACGCGGCGTTTTAAACACAATCGCCGTCTGTTTGTAGATATCCGTCGGCTGGAATTCGGCGTATGCTTCCCAGATTTCGACGCCAGCCTCGTTAGTCTCGAAGAACCGTATCCGGATATCATCCTTGGTGATCTTCTCGCACAACATGATGATCTGATCACCGCCACTCAACTTCGAGGAGCAGCTGCAGAGTCGATTGATGGTCAGCTCGTTGCTCTTGCCGTAGATCGGTGAGGAGACAACCGGATCCAATGGCACGTGGTTGTTGCCCACCTTGATGAAGGCCTGATAGCACAGACGCAGCTCATACAGATTAATGCCACTGATGTTGTCTTTGTGATCGAATTTGGCTGCAAACAAGAAGTCATAAAAAATAGCATAGTCAATTTTAAAGCAAGTCCTTTTTAGAATACGCGAGTCAAAAGAGCTCAACTAGGAAAAACGGGCTGGTTAAAATCTCCTTCAGTTTCTAACAGGAGGTAAAACCGGAATTGGAATTACAATCGGAAACCCATTTTTAGCGATTGAAATTTAGAATAAGTTTCGGAGTCAAAAACTAAATTAAATAAATATATATGTATATATATACCGGAATAATTTTTTTAACAATCGGAACCTTAATTCGCTTTGATTTGACAACCTGGATTATAATGATATGTGTAGGTTTGGAAGAAAACCGGAATCTTTAATTGATCTTATATTAATGTACGTAAGCCGCTCAATGAATCAGACTACCCACCATGATATGGATCAATATTCTTCTGTTCACGGGCAAGCAGAGATTCGCGGACATCCGTCTTCTTCACACATTGAATGCCCACTTTCTGCATTTCGAGGCGACGCTCCTCGGGGGGCAGCAACCTGTTGTAGACACCTGACTTGCAGTTGTCCGCCTCCTCCTTGCTGACCAGCCAATGGGGATGCTGGCGATACGGTTTGTCCCTGGTGACGCACGAGACGACAACGACAACGGGTCCACTGTAATCGACAATCTCGATGGTGGGAAAGGTCTTTGACTCCGCCGTGGAATTCATGCCGGCAATCGAGCCAGCAGTGCGACCCTCGCACTTGTAACGAAATCGTATGATTTTATTTGTGGGCTCCTCCACAATGCGGATGTAGGGACGACGTTGGGCTGTTGGCGTTGCCAGCACGGGCAACGGTATATGGGATGGCATCACTGGCAACGAGGCAGACTGTGGAAAAGTCTGCGTCACGGGCGGAGGACCATTCTGTTCGGCGCCGCCATTAAGGATTTCGTCTGCGGGAAGGGAGAGAAAGAAATACAAGTTAAAATAACTGTCAGTAAGACAAATTCAATAAGAAGAAAACAAAAAAAATAATAATAATTTTAATAACAAGGAAAAATCAGTAGGAAAGCAAAAAAAAAACTTACATGAACAAAAATATGCGGAAAAAATAATAATAATAATAATAATAATAATAAGCAGAAATCACTAAAGCGGCAATAATTATAATAATAATAAACAAAAATCAACGAAGCAAAAAAATCAATACTAAGAATATTAAAAATAAGTAGAAATATTAAATATTAATAATCAAAAAAAATTATAAAAGGGAGCAAAAAATCCATAAACGGTAAAAAATCAATGAAAAGGAAAATAAAGAAAAGGCAAAAGTAAAAAATATATTAAACAAAAATCAATAAAGTGGCAATAAATTGCCGCAATGCCAGAAACAATTTAAAAAATAGCCACAACAATTGTGGCGTGTATCTATAAGCTACATGTCAGCCATATTTATGAATTATGCATATGTGGGGCATGTAGTTGTGTGGTGCTGTGCCATCTATCATAGCTGTTGTTATGCTGCTGCAAGAAGTACAATTTTTAGGCTAGACTATTCATAAGGCCTGGCTGATACACTCAGAAAAACATCGCCCCGAATTTTAGAAAATTGCCAAGAGTATCTCATATAATTATAGGAGCAAAAATACTTAAACATAAAGGAATCTTCTTTTCTTAATTTTCAGCGTATATTTTCAGGGCATATTTTATTTTAGGGCGATTTACTGCAATTGTGGGCGATTTCTTTTTTCTAAGTGTAGTGCCACGCTGGGCCAGATGTTGAGGCGTTTGACGTCACAAGTAGCGCCAAAAACATGGCAAGAACCTCATTTAGAGCACATGTCTTGGCCTTTTGCAGCACCACAATTATTTCCAGCAAGTACAAGCACAAATTGGCTTTTAGCTGCCTTTTTAATGTTGCCACTAAAAATGGCCAATGCGAAACTGGCCAAAACAATTGTGCGGCTAATGAAGCCTCTGGTCGATTGAGTTATTGTGCCACATGCCACATGTTTCTGCCACAATTATAGTTGATTATTAATTATGCGTATTTATTTCAGCTCTTAGCCATATATTTATATTTATTATTTATTATTTATTGTTTATACTTACGCAAATCGCCAAAGAATTCATCCTCTGCCATTTGAATCGGATTGTCTGCAAAGGAGAATTATGATGGATTAGTATAATATGCCGACTCACATAAGTATTCATTAGGCGTATATATATATCCCATTATCTCCTATTATCATATATGTATATATGCATGTTTATACAAGTGCTTGATTAGAATTCAGGATTGATTACAGTTTGTGCTTCTACTTTGCTCCGATTTGTGTACGCACACATTTATTTCTTTTTATTTATTGTAGCATACATCTTTTCCTCACTTTTGTCTTTTATTGTATACATCGGATTTAGCTATAAATATTTGGAAGACTAAAGAGAAAGTTTGAACATCAAATATTCATTGATGGATTACTTTTCAAAGTGTAGTAAAACATTTGTCTGGTTCATTATATTACCATATATACTTATTTTCCACATTTATTTCTCTTCATTTATTGTTGCATACATTTTTTTCTCCTCTTCTTCGTTTTTTTTGTATACATCAGACCAAAGATAAAGTTTGAACATTCGATATTCATTGATGAATATTTTTTTAAGTATAGTAAAACCATTGTGAATTTGTATACATAAATTTAATCTATAAATATATTTGAGATTAAAGGGATAAATATTCATTGGTGGTTAGCTTTTTGAAGTGTATTAAACAATTGTGATTTTGTTAAGGAAATATTTACAATTTATATTGCATAATGTTCTTCATGGTTTCCTGACTATCTCGAAATTCAGTATTCAGACTTTAGACTTTCGAACTCAGGGATTTATAAATGTATACAAATATATTGCATTATTTTCTCTTTGTCTTGTGCATTAGTATTATATATACTTGTTCTCCTATCTATCTCAAAATTAACTATGCCTACCATATAATTATAGTTATAATATTAAAATCTCGAAGTCTGGCACTTAAAACTATTTATATACTTGCAATATTTACAAATTATTTCCAATAATAATATTTCATAATGTTCTCTCTGGTTTATTAGGTTCATATTATATTCCTATTCTCCAGTTTATATCCACCTTTCATATACGGTGTATATACTAAATATGTAGACAGACTTGCATTTAGATGCATAAATCAAAAGCAATCATTTCTAAGCAACTTGGCGCCCATGTTAAATGTGCAAAATATATGCATAACAACAACAACAACTCCCGTTGCTGCAACGATTATTCTCGTGCTCTTAGTTTGTATACCCTGTAATCCATTACAAATGGCAGTTACCAATATACCTATTGTTAAGAGAGAGAAGCAACTTTGACAACTAAGAGAATGATAATAGCTGCTGCTAAGAGAGAAATAAGAACTAAGGGAAAACAATTGATATTATTGATCTGCCGGTAAGTGAACTACTTAGAATGCTGCTCTAAATTCCTTTTACAAATATACAAATCAGTTCTTAGTTGTAAGCCACAGGGCATCTGCTAGTCGGGCATGCTCGACCAGCACACACATTTTTTTATTTATCTATGTACATATATATGTATTAGACAGACAAGCACGCCGCGGAACCGGTTTACTTCTACCAACACACAGTTATCAAGGTTATTGTTTTCGCTCAGATAATAATGCATATTTAATAGCACTTTATTTCGCTATTAAGGCAAAGCAGGACTTCAATTGCAACGGTTGTTGTAGCTGAAAGGGAGACGGACGGATGGGGAATGGGGTGGAGGTAATGACAGTCGTAGTTGGAACCCGTTAACCCCATATGCCAAATACTCACACATGACACTCTCCATCTCTCTTTCTCCTCCTCTCTTACAACAGAAATTTGCATATGTTCATTTTGTTTACATTTAAAAAACATTGTAACAACAATTTGTACCCAAATTGTGTGTGTTTTTACTCTTTGACACCCCACACAAACCACCGAATCTTGTTTGGGTCGGCCTTTTGACGCAGAACTCGTTTTACGGACGGTAATAAGTATAATAAGTTATAGCTCAATGTGGATCGCTTAAATTCGGCACAATGACATCAGGAAGTTCTACACATGGAAAAAAATCCACATCAAAATGAGAAAATCAATCTGCAGGGTAGATAGTTGGTCTAGCTTTAAGAAACAAATAATAATACTAATAAAATAAATTTTACTACAATTAGAAGGCCTACTTTCTATAAACGAGAAATATTTTTCTAAAAAGTACAAATGCAAATCCTTTTATAAGAAAACCCCTTTTTTTTGAGTGTATTTAAGAGATGCGTCCATTGACATTGCTTATTAAAGTGGTCAACAGGTTGGGGCAAAAGGCGTACTTATTATTTAGAGCGCTGCATCATAAATCTAAATATGTATAAATATATATATATCTATATGTATGGATGTATATATATATGGATTATGTGGTGTTGCGTAAGAACAGAAGCCGCTGCAGGATGAATGTTTACGTGACAGGTACAAACATGTTCTGGCATGCTTGCGTGTGTGTGGATGTGTGTGTGTGGATGGGTGTGTGGATGTGTGGATGGGTGTGGATAGGTGTGATTACGCATTGCGTGGCGAGCTCGTGAAACTGCTTCAACGTTGTTAGATCGATACCAAGGAGCGAGCCATGGGTAAGTGAAATATATATTTTGATGTGTGTATTTATATATTTTTGTATTGCATAATAATAATAATCCAGGGCTGGGGAAATTGATAAGGGCTTTTCATAATTTAAGCTATGCGCGATCTTAAGCAAGGCTCAACATTTTTAAATTCCAATTATAAAAACATTTTGATCTGAGTCTAAGTAAATTTGAAATTTAATTAAGCTGTCAACGAAGGAGCGCTTTAAAATTGCGCAATTGCTCCGTTCAGCCAGGCAGACGGACGGAGAGACACATCCTACCACCCCCCAACCATCTCTCTACACCCCTCCACCCCTCCACTCCCCCACACCCACTGCTTACCACAGAGCCGCCTGTGAGCATTGACAGAGCTGCTAATACTTTAAGACAGCCTGCGTCGCACTCAGCGGCTGAAGCAAATTTAATTCGCATTTAGGCAAAGCATTTATCTGAAGTTTTTTCACTTTTTTTTTATTTTTTGCATTTTTATCCTGTACCCAAAGAGTGTTCACAAAAGGGTGTCATGATTTGAAGTCCTCACTATAGCCTCATTATAATAACAACTATTTTTTCTTGTCATTGGGGTTTTTCCTGAGTTTTCCTGCAACTAACTTTACAGTATTTTGCATTTAAATAACCCATAGAATTCTTATAAGTCTTATCACATTTTCTTATTATTTTAATTTCAATTATTTTGTATTTTTTTTTGCCAACTGACTTTAGTTGGCAAAAATAAATAGAGGCTGTTTTAATATTGTCGTGAAGTTTGTAACGCATTGAAGTAGGCGTCTGCGACCCTATATGGTATATATATATTCTTGATCTGCACCGATAACTAAGTCGATATAGCCATTTGTCTATATCTTTCTATATCAACTAGTCGCTCAGTTTCGAAGTTATCTTGATGAAACTTGGCATATATATGTTGTTTTTTTTTTGAGCTAGTTACAGGGTATATATCCGTTCAGCCGTCTCGCCTAGATCAACCTTTAGCTTGTTTTGCTTTACGTTTTTGCCTATAGCTGGGGGTTGGCGACATAAATCAGTGCTACAAATTGATGCGTAAATAAATGCAGAAGCGAAATTACCAACAACAAAAAAGGTTGTCACCCAACAAAAAAAAAATAGAAAGAGAAAGAGAAAGAGAAATAAAGATAGAGGAGAGGAGAGGCGTGGCGGGAGTAAAATGTTAATTAAATATGATCAAAAATAGAATGAAATCAACGCCAGACGCATTTTTGTGATGAAGTTAAGGTGGTTGCCATTTACCGCAGAGTTTTGAATTACATGCCCCCAAAGTGGCATTTATACGATGACGCTCTGTGGCACTCTCTCCAGCCGGTGCCATATGGGGCATGCCACACACACACTATATATATATATATATATATATATATATATATATATAAATGTGTATATATATATGTATACCTACTTTAGTAGCTGCTGCTACTGCTACTGCTACGGGTAGCTTGTCATGTGTTCAATCGATTGGAAAATCGCGTTCTGAAGCGAAAATAAACACAGCTAAATAGAGAAAATGAAAGCATTGAGCAAACGACTCTCGAATAGGGCCAAATACTTCAATGGACCTAGACCAAAAGCAGTGCCCCCAAAACAAATTAGTGGACCAACTTCACTCGCTCCACCTACACTCAGCAAAAAATCGCCCAAAAAAACTAGAAAGGTTTAAATAAAATAATAATAATTATAGAAGCATTTTTCTATTTCTCAGAAATTCATTTCAATTATTTTCTAAATATAAGAAAAGAAATTTATATCGACAATCCCAAAAATATGATGATTTCTTCCATTTTTTTTAAATCTTTTCTAATATTAAGATATGCATTTCAAAAAAGTAGAAATGCTAAGTAAAATTTATAAAAAAATCGATTCAAAAATTCAGAAACAAGTAATGAAATTTACTGGCTCGGCTTTTATATTATATCTTTGCGTGTGTCTAAAAATTATTATTATTAATTATAAGCAACAAAAAATGTAGTGTAAAAGTTATTCAATGGTTCACATATAGAAAACAACACTCCGGAAATTTTACAAAAATGTAAACCGTGGTTTTAGCAAGCCACATCTATAAATTATATAAATCTACTTTGTGAATAATAAGGTGAACAACCCTTGCCCCAAAAGCAAGGCGATTTACTAAAATTTAGGGCGCTTATTTTGATGAGTGTAAACACACCCAAATCACACACGCACACACGCACACAGGCGGACACACACACACCGGTTGCGCTTTACAGGCTGTGCTACATCAAACACAAAGACACAGAGAGATGGGAGGAGGGGGGAGGGGTGTTAGGGGGCAAGGCGGAGTTTGGGGAGCAGATTGAGGACATTGAGGACATTCCCATTTGCGCACCTCAAGTACTTAAACAAATCTTGGCCATAAGTCGACATGTGTGTGCGTGCCCGTGTGCGTGCATGTGCACATCACATACATATTCATATGTTTATTTGTACTCAAAATTAATTTCAAACACTCAAAATCTGTGCGTGAAGACTTGCAAACAGCCTGTCACAAAATATTTTGTTGCTGGACTTGTTTAAGTGCTTTCTAGCTGCATGTTGTGTGTGTGTGTGTGTGTGTGTGCGGGTGTGTGTGTGTGTGTGTGCGGGTGTGTGTGCAAAAATCAATAAATGCTGTACTTATGGCATTATGTTGTCTGAATATATCGATGACGTGTGAAATTTACAATTTGTAGTGCGTCCTTCAAATTTTTTAAATAAATATATAAAGGCGCAATATTTATTGTAAGGATTGCGGAAACCCAGATAAAATATCAATCATACCAAAGAGTGAGACACAGAATAAAGAAAATGTAGGCATATCTCTGAAACTGTGGAGTAACAGGATTAGCAATATAATGTTCAGTAATATATAATGTTGTACAAATAAATACTTAAAAGTCAAAGTAATAGTTCGATTTTGTCTACTAGATAATGTCTAATTAAATATTTCACTTATCATTCTCTGATTAATAATACATAATAGATTAATAGATATATTTCGTGTATTTTCATTGATTAAAAAATATATTTTTTTCGCTCTATATTTTGATATAATCAACCTGTTATAAAACATGAAATAATTTACTTAACTTTCTCTCTTTATCTATATACAGTGACTCACACCATATTTCGGACAGTGTCTAGCAAAAATTTTAAATGCGTGCCATAAACTAATTACACATTATTTTTCAAAAATTCCAAAGACCGATGGCAGGTACATATATTAACCACCAAAATGAATATATGACCCCAATAAACTGGGGGTTTCCCACCCGCAAGGTCGGGTTATGTAAAAAAGTACCCAAATTTATGGTCACTGGTTATTTCGAACAGTGGCATTATGGACACCTGGGTGCCATAAAACCCGGATTTTTTACGTCAGGTTGATTATTTTCGGTATAAATAGACCAATCCTTCGTAGTCAGATTAGTTATATCCTGCATCCTGGGTGCAATCAGCCAACAAGGACTATGGGCAAACGGACCACCATTGAACAACGGAATCTCATCCTGGAACACTTCAAGATCGGATATTCACAACGCCAAATAGCTAAAATGGTCAATCTATGCAAGTCAACTGTATATTACATCATTCGGCGCTTCGTTGACCAAAATCGGATAGAGGACAAGGGCAGAATTGCACCAAACAAGATTTTCACCGAACAGGATGAGCGGAGGATCATCGGGAAAATAAGGGAAAGTCCCAAGCTATCGGCTCCAAAACTGACTCAAAATGTGGAGGGAATGGGGAAAAAGTGCAGTGTGGAAACTGTGCGCCAGGTTCTGCGCAACCATGACTTTCATGCCCGAGTACCACGGAAGAAGCCCTTTATAAGCGCGAAAAATAAAGGGACTAGGATGACGTTCGCCAAAACTCACTTGGACAAGGATTTGGAGTTCTGGAACACAGTCATATTTGCATATGAGTCCAAATTGAACATTTTTGGCTCGGACGGACGGAATTATGTGTGGCGACAGTCCAATACTGAGTTGAGTCCCAAAAACCTAAAGGCAGCAGTCAAGCTCGGCGGAGGAAGTGTCCTGGTATGGGCATGTATCTCGGCAGCCGGCGTCCGAAATTTGGTGTCCATTGAAACAACAATGGACAAGAATGTGTACCTCAATATATTAAAGGAAAATTTACTCCAAAGTGCCGAGAAGCTAGGAATCCGACGTACTTTCCGGTTCTACCAGGCCAACGACCAGGACAACAACCAAACATAAGTCCGGATTAGTACAGTCCTGGCTTATCTGGAACTGCCCCCACATGATAATTCCATTGGCTCAGTCTCCAGATTTAAATGTTGTTAAAAATTTGTGGGTTCTGATGGAAAATAACATCAGGAATCACAGATCCGATCTCAAAAATGCTCTGCTGGAGGAGTGGAGCAAAATCAGCCCAGATACTACCCGGAAGCTGGTATCTTCCATGAATAACAGGTTAAGGGAAGTTGTTAAGGCTAAAGGATATCATACTAAGTATTAACATCCTTATTTAAGTTTTTATGCGTAAAATATGTTACTTTTTTTAAGACTGTTTGAAATAAGTCTTGACATGTATTTTGGATATTTTTTCAGATTTTGACTAATTTTAATTAATTAACTAATATTTTAATAAAAACTAAAGTTTATTTTTCAAACGTGATATAACATGCAACAAATTGGCATTTAAACATTTTGCGTTTGTTTCTTTGTTTAAACTTTGTAGCACTTTAAAAATTTTGCTAGGCATTGTCCGAAATATGGTGTGAGTCACTGTAGACAAGTATAATTTTCATCTTTCATTTTTTAACACTGATAATTATTTACTTTTACGTTTTTGATGTTTGATGTTGTTGTAGGTTAGCAATCAGAAACAACACAAAAAGCAGGTTCCTATCAGCTTTAGTTGCTAAAGATAAGAGCGGTTGAGAGATGAAATTGAAATGATAATTAAATATTGTTATAGTTCTGGGAAAAGCCCTCATTCAATTTGATTTGAATTTAAGTCTTTGCTAAACCGTGAGTCAGCTTAGCTGCGGAACGTGTTTCTAGCGTGGTTCGCGCAGGCTTTTTCAGAACTTTTATAGAATTTTCATAGATTTTATAAACTAATTAAAAACCAATTAATTCTATTGTAAGCATCGTGAATGAATAAATAGAATGCAAAGAAAACGGAACAAAAAATTGAATTACAAAAGCCAAAAATTGTACATCAAATACAATTAACAAGAAATCGATTTTAATGTCGTTGCCGAGCGGAGCAATCAAACGAAAAGTCTTTACAAAGCCAAAAACCAGATAACCAAAAGTATTTTCCAATATGCCAAATAAAATAGAACAAAAAAAAAAACAACTTTCATGCTCCACAGCAAAAATTTCATTCTAATCGCAAACCACACAATTCACACGCGGTGCCAAGAAACCTCGGAAGCAGCAGCATTTCATTAAATTGCCATACAACTTTTGAAAACTTTGCACAATTCAATCAATTCAACTTGCCGCTATTCAAAATAATTTATTGCGACGGCCAATGTGGCGTATACTTGCTCGGAAAGACAGAAGCATAATGACCCCTAATCGGATCAGTCGACCGATCTGTTAGCTAATTATAAATGTGTTGGAGTGTTGGTAATTTGTTGTTGCCAGATTACTATTTACTTTAATAATTGTAAATTCAACGAATTAGTATCAATTTAATTCTATATGATGTATACAAATTTTATTTTCTTTAGCTAGATTACTTTTTACTCCTTATTTTATCATATATCATAACAGTTATATACCCAATACTATCATATAGTTGCCATATGTAAAGTAGGTCAAAATTTGAGATTCTATTTGAAAGACTTTTTTTTTACCAAGTAATAACCTTTCGACCAAAAATGTTCTACATTGGATTAATTTATCATATATCTTTAATAAGAACAATCGGACTGATAAAATTTATATCTAATCTGAGAAATTTTTTCTTGTTTTTTTCTGTTTCCAGCTGATTTTCACTTAATAAATTCCTATTTTGGTAAGTTGAATATGCGAATAGGTAAATTGCGTATATCGATTTTTTTGACGAAAATTTGGAATCATATTAAAAAAATAAATAAATTTAGTATTATCTATATATATATATATATATATATATTTGTTACAAATATCTGTGTACGAGCAAAAGGTGTGAAATCTGTATTTGTTTGTTTCTTTTGCTTTCGTCAATTGCTGAAAACACAAATGGCTATGACTGGTAGGCTATATTAGTGGCGGGGAGCAGGGTGGTATATAGTGGGTATATAGTCTGATAAATCGATATTCGAGTTGCTTTTGGCCCTGACTGTCCGCATGCAACTATTTAACTATTTGTGTGTATAAATAAAAGTGTATTGGCCTTAAAGACTTGAACTAGCTTTGGATTTGGATTTGTCTAAGTTCTTTTTTATCTTTTTTTGTTTGTGGCAGAGTTCCACGTGAAACGCTTTGATTGCAAATGAAACACACGAAATGTTCCAGATGCTAAGATTTTTATAAACTTTTTTCCTGTGTTGTTGCTGTTCACTTGTAAAAATATTTACAAACTGATTATCTAAATATTTGCGTATTGCGCCATAGATCAGCCTTGAAAAATGTTGTTCGGAACGATCGATCGATCAGTTGCGGATGTGGTCAACCGCAATCTTAAACATTATGCATTATGTATCTCAATTCCCCAATCAACATTTTTCAATTCTCAATTTTCTAAACTTACCGTTGCCCGTCATATGCGCCATGTTTGTTGTGATTGTTCCTTAATTATTTGACACACGCCGCCGTTTAGCAAATCTTTATCAAAATTGCTAATGGTTTATGTTTCTTGTTTTTTTTGTGATCTGTAATTATGAGTTATAATCGTGTTAGAGGGCAGAAACTTAAGCATTCTCTGGCGAATATTTCGAATAATAAAAAGGCTCTAAGCTCGTGCAATTTGTTTTCAATTCTTGTTTACAATAACAACTGAACAACTGAGGTCAATATGCGATAAATCAGAGTTGAATATGTTAAGCACATGCTGCATAAATAAATGGCTAAGTATCTAAAGATGTGTATCCGTATTAATATCAAATGAAACATGATATTACGAGAATAATAATCGTATTAGGGGAACGTATATATATATATATATATATATATATATATATATATGTAAGAATGTTTATATGTATTTACATTGATGTAGTTAATAAGAGTTTGTTACAGTTGCAGCGCCTAACTAAATTCTTACAGCATCTTGCAGCTTTTTTCTATTTGTTTATAGTAGGAAGTGTTCTTGTTGAGTGCTATTGAATAGTCAGTACTAAAAGTAAATAGAAACTTTTGCTCTTTAGCTATTGATAGCACATACAGATTGTATACAAAAACGGCAACAACAAAAGCAATTTGAACTTACACGCTGGGTTATCGTCACTGAGACAAGAAGCTTATCAGAGAAGTGTCTGCTACAATCAAGAAAGCAGAGCAGGCCACTGTCTGGGATTGCATTCACATTACAAATCACAATTCAAGTAAACTCAAATATAAGTCAATGGAATTGGAAAAAACGACTAGGACTATAAATCAATACAATCTTGTTCGACGTACAGACAATAAATTGGGGGAAATATTAAAAGCAAAAGCTAATTGCGAGAATATATACATTACAAGAGCTAATAATATATATATATATATCAAATATGTATGATAAAAAATCTCAATGTATTTTATATGCCATTTAGAAGCCTCTGCCTTTAAAATTGTTGCTTTTTTTGCAATCGGCAATCGATATGAATCGATATTTGTGAAAATGGAATAGCGATAAAAAATAATTTCACAAATAAAAAGGTTTTGACAAGAGTCTGGAGTCGAATTGGCAATGAATCATTTTGTATATTATTATTCTTAAGTGTTATCAATTAATTTGAATAATTTGCTCAGCCCATTGATAGCGGCTGCTGTCAGCAAAAATAAGTCTCAATTTGAACTTGAACACGCATGTCTATTTTTATCAGCAACTGAGCATTGATTAAGAATAATAGATATATATATATATATACATATATGTATACCTTTTTTTAAAAATATTTTTCGTTAATTATTTGTAATTCTTAAAAGTATAAACAACAACTAGTTTGAAACCCATAAATATTCATTATTTAAGGAAAGTCTTTTGAGAACCACCATTAATATGGATTATAATTTGATATACGAGTTGTTGTTGTTTTTGTTATTTACAATCTTCAGATTATCTATTGCAATTGTAGTTGAAATGTGTATAATGCTGTTGTCTTTAAATACATATACACATACATGGGTATAAATATGTATATTTATGCATGTATTAAAAGCTGAGTTTAGTTTCAGTAACAAACTGCGCGTCAGATTTAGCATTTTTACTTAATTTATTACTGCTAACCTTTATGGCGTGTAGTTGTTTAGTTGCTTTTTTCTATTATGTTGTTGTTATCGTTGTTATTGTATTTGTTAGAAATATAAAAAAACTTGATTAAAACGCGCTGCGACACAATGTTATACTTTTTTCCGCATTTCCATTTGAATGCATGCACATATAGATATATACATGCACATATATAGATATGTTTGTTATTTATCTTAAACTTGCCTAAAATTAATTTTATTATTCTTTCTTTCTTTTTTTGTTAAAAATTAACGCGCCAAAAACAAAGTGAGTCAATAAATACAGCTAGAACTGAGAACGGCTTTACTTATTATTGTGGTTATTGCACTGCAGACATATATATATATATATATATATATATATATATGTATAATATTTGTCGGACCTGCGTGTCGTGTATAATTAACAGATATACAAAATATACACTCGCGTGTGACTTGCACAAATCGACGACGATTTCGATTTCGAATTCGCTTTACACAAGGCAAATCACATCAGTCGCCGGCAAAGTTCAGTTTCAAACTGAGCGTCATGTTTTCTCAAACGCTTCACAGATCGACTCGCACTCAAATTCGTACTCGTGCTCACACTCACACTCACACTCACACTTACACTCACACTCACACTCACATTCGTGCTCAGACTGGCCGACGGCTTGAACTGTCGTTCGACTTGGCTCGGGGGGCGTTTGTTTCTCTCTCGTCAACTTGTCGCATTGTTGATATCGTATACTTGATGACGATCGGCGGCCATTAAATTTCAAGCCATATCGACATATCAACACACTTTTGATTTCATTTTCCGTTTTGTATACCACTTAAAATGGCCAAGAGGGGTATAACGTATTCTTCAAATGTTCTCTCAATTTAGCCATAAAAGCTAGACTCTCTCAAAATGTTAAATGTAAGCTGTCGTAAAAAGGAAGCTACATTCAAACTACTTGTATGAATCAAGTAATCAATATTTTTGATTTACACCAGTCATAGAAAATACACCAGTGTAGAAACTCTATCAAACACAAGGTTTCTTTTATATTGAACAAACTACAATATCAGCTGAAGCAATCGTTTTCTGTATACATAAAAATGTATTTGTAGGAAGCGAGCAGCCTGATAACCAAAGCAGGCATAAATATAAGTATATATACATATATACATACAACGTGCCTGGTTCTTGTTTTTATTTTAACGGAAACGTCTCCAGCTCCATCAAGTGTATACATTCTTGATCAGCAGCATTATCCGAGCCGATAAAACCGTTTACGTCTGTGCTCATTTTTGTAACTATTTATTTAATGTGAACTAAAAACAGTGCCGAAAAAACTCTGCATGTTGGGGATTTTAAAAGGTCAAATGATCCAAAAGTTATTACAAGGTTTGGGGAAACCCAGAAAAAACCCAACGAGACCAAAAATTCTTAAGTGCTACTCGTTTAGAGAGACACAGATAAAGAGTGAGGCATAACCCAAAAAAGCTAGGCAAATCTCTGAAGGTAAGGAGTAAGATAAGTTAAACAGAACTCAGCTTCAAAGCTTAATCGAAAGGACAATATAACAACACCAATATTGAATATACAGATGAGAGAAGTAGTCCTGAAACGGGATATATATAAATAAAAATTGCTGAAAAACACCTATATAAATTTAATAATATTTAATATATTTAAAAAATATACTTAAATATCAAAATATATCTATGAGGGTATAAAATATATTCGGAGTGTCCAAGTTAAACGTTATTTCGATCTTTCTTAAGTGAAATTAGTCTACATCTAAGCAACCTATTGACCCCTCTGATATGGTCCAGTTCCCAGAACAGTCTTATCTCTCTGACCGACACAGCCACACGCAAATTAAGAAATTGACTATGAACCCAACGCGAGTTTAAACACGAAGATCCCATTATTTATATTCGTATTTATTTACACACAAATCTACAATTTGTGCAAAATGTTTTGTGTTTTATGTCTAGAAGCAGACACAGCAGCTAAGGTCATGAATTTGAACAGTTATTGACTCAATTTCGCTTGTGGTTCCATCAAAACGTTGATTTCTAGCAATTTAAGCAAAACAGCGCCAAATACACACAGACTGAACACAAAATAATAAATATTAATAATAATAATATTTGTGCAAAATGCTGCAGAGAACTTCAATAATTTATTTGGCCGTGTTCATGTGTTCATGTGTTGTAACCAAAAACAATGTTTAAACAACAACATCAAGTAGTATACATCAACAAGTATACGCGGCGTGGGCAAGAAAAAATGCAATTTTTCACCAGTTGCAATGCCTGGGGAAAATCGGTTGCAATTACGCAAAACAAAGGCAAAAGATTCTAAAATAGACTCAAAATCAATTTTAATAGGTTGCGCTGAGTTGAATGAAGACCTTTGCGGTCATTGCATATTCAATATTTTGGGCTAAAAGCAAGCAAATTAATTTTGATTGATTCTGTGACGTCAGCTGATAACCCAGACACAAAAAAAAAAAGAAAGCAAACAAAGCAAAACATTAACGGCTACGTCATAGCCAGCGAAACGTGTTTTAAGCAGGGCAAAGCCAAATTTAAAAATAAATCACAGCTAATGAAGATGAAATACCTTTCTTGGGATTTTTATTTTAATTCTAATCTGCATCAATTAACAAACTTTTCAATTTTCATTTGTTTGCTTATCAGTTGTAAGATAAGATGAAAAAACGAAGCATAGAAGTACATTGATTGGTAGGGCATACACTCGCAAAAATCAGGGGTAGATTATCCCAAAATTTAGAACATCGATTTTTAAGCTCTGGGGCACTTTTTGGTTATTGTTAAACATTAGTAATTTAAGATTTCAAATTCCCAATTTCCTTACAATTTTCTGAAATTTAGAAATCATTTTTTTTAAGACATATTTTATCTCATATGACATGAATTGTTTCTAGTTTTCAGGCCTATTTTCTAAATTTCTCGCCGTTTGTTTCGGAGAGTGTGATAAGAGAGACGCCAGGCACAAGAATAAGCAACAACAAATGACTCTTAAGATCTCCTCCCGCCGTTGCCACTGCCACTGCGATTGCCTGAGCATATCTGCACTTCTGGCACATGTGCGCTAACCCAAGGTCAAACATAACATTCAAGAGCCGCTAACAAAGCCAGAGCTGCGAATGGGAATCGTAAGACGTGAGACGTCATACAAAGAGTCAGAGACAGAGAGACAGAGAGAGAGAGAGAGAGAGAGATAGAGAGAGATAGAGAGAGACAGAGTTAAAAGTGGTAGCAATTGAGCGGCTAGTTGGGCAACCACTTGTTGTTGTTGTTGTTGCTGTGGCTGTGGCTGTTGTTATTGTCTGAAAGCGAACCAAAGTAAAGGCCATTGTTTATTGCCAATACAGAAACACACACAACAACACAACAATCACAATCACACTCGCACACACACCTACATATGCAGCATAAAAGGTCGACACTGGCGACGCCCTCAAAACAAAGACTCGATGCGTAGAGCATTAAAATTCAAGACACAACAGCAGAGCAGAGCAGAGCTGAGCTGAGCTGCAGAGACTGCTGAAACTGAGGTCCGAGAAGAGCATATCGATGAACGAAAAAAAAAAACTAGATGAGCCAAAAAATAGGGAAAGATAAAATTACAAATGAAAATGAGCTGAAATGTTGGTCAGCTGACTGAACTGGAGACAAGTGGAATGTGCTCGACTAGCTAATGCCCTGGCTGGCAAGTTGAGATGAGGGGAAACATAAATTCTTAAAAAAAATGAATAAATAAATAATCTTCTTGTTAGAGACAAATTCGTAAATGAAAACAAATTTTAATCATTTACTTTTTACTTTATATCATTGAAATTATATCTTGAATTTTAATTTTGAATTTCAGTACACATTTTTATTTGTTAAAAACATTATTTTTACAAATTTGTGACTGCTTTTATAACACATTAAATAAACAATGTGATCGTTAGCGAAAACCTCATAAGCAATAAAAATTGAATTATCGTCAAATGAATAAGCCAGACACTAAACGCGTTGCTTGAAAGCACTGATTAAATCATCATACTTCAAATTCAAAAGTTGCTTTTCAACAACCAAAAGTCAACAATCAATGAACGGAAAGGCAAACTTTTTTTCATATATATATATATTTTTTTTTGTAATTTGCTAGGCATAAAAATTCGGCTCAAATAAAACGAGTACAAAAAACCAGTATTGAAGAAAAAACCAGTCGACGCGTTGCACTTGATTGGATTGGATTCGGTTTCGGTTTCGGATTCCCCGAATTGCCGTATGAATCATCAACGCAGACGCAATTGCGACACTTGTATCTCACAGATACACTCAAAATATCTGGAGCTGTATTTGCATCTGTATCTGCTTGCCACGCGAGCGAGTGGCCCGCACCCATGCGGAAACAAACGATGCTCTCAAACAACGTCTATTTTCGATCGTCGATTCCAGTTGCACATAACTTTCCCGTCACTTTTGCTTGCTACTCTTTTTTCTCTTCTTTTACATCGGTGATTATATCACAGTTGCCACTGCAACATGGACAGCTTGGGGCAGAGGCAGCTGGCAGCTCACAGTTCCGCATGCAGGGGAAACAAACTTGTTGCCAATCAAGGTTGTCTGTCGGCAACTGGATCGTTGAATTCAATAAACAATTTCACAATTTATTAGAAAAGCAGCAGCAACTTTGAAACAACGCTAATCAACTTCAAAACAGAGACAAACTGCAAAGCTGACAAACACATCATCACCAACAGTCTGTGTCTCAAAGTAAACTTGTATATTGTATTCGCAACAGCAGCAACAACAACAACAACAACAATCACAATGGTAACCGCAACAACGATAACATCGTCTATAGTCTATATATATACATATATAAATATGTATAGTGGCTTTTATTCGTGTATAGCTGACTATTAATTAATTAATGCATCAGCAATTTGTGAGCGCCATTTCCAACTGCACAATTTGCGATTGCAAACTGGAAAACTGGATATAGAGCTGGCAAATAACTTGACTACACTCAGAGAAAATGCTATGCTCAAGTGTAGAAAATCACCATACTATATTGGTCAACTTATTATACACACAGCTTATTTATAAAACGCAATGTTGTTTCTTGCCAAAAAAAAACAGGTTTTTTCTTTTTTAAACTATGTGCCAGATCATTCTGTAAATTTGCAAAAAAGTTCTATAATTTGCAGGTTGTTCTTCATATTTAAAAAACAAAACTAAAACTAAATAAACTTTCACATAAAAGCTGACACCGCAATTATTGAGAATTTATTTCTAAAAGTAAGGCAGTTTTTCTAAATTTCAGTCCTGTTATTTTTTTAAACTGTAGCACGAAAATGCAATTGCATTTTATTATTAAATGCGAGACTGCTTCCTTCAGCATTATCTAAGCTCTTTTATTATGCATTCCAAAATGAAGTTTTGTTAACACGTGGCTGATAAAATGCTCGTTTCTTTTAACGTATTTAATTTAATACTTAACTTACTCTGTGACAACCAACAACTTATAAGCTTTTCCAATTAGCTGAAAGCACAATTATCAACATCTATATATTTTTGTTCAGGACAAGAATGTTATTTGAAAAATCTTTCAGATCTTCTTCAAGCGGTGCACAACATTTAATTCCTTTAGATGAGACACACTCACACGCCATTTATGACAATTGGACGCGATTCGCATTTAATTCCAGGTACCACACAATATTCTCATTAAACTGTGTAAACAGTGATTCCAAGAATTGTTAGCTCGCGACAACCAATAAGTAAATCTGTCTTATGTAAGACGCCTGCTGCTGAACTATGATGATGATGATGATAATGTATAACCTGATCAGAGAAAGACAAACCAGAGATGACGCCTCACAATAACATTTCATTTAATTACTTTTTCCCCAAGACGCAAATCTGTAGACTAAATCATCGGCATGATTAAGCCAGTTAGAATGAAATTAAGTATTGGGGAAAAACCCATTTCATTGATAAACGCTGGAATATATTATTAAGCAATTAGTTATAAACAATACGTGTGTTGTTGCAGCGATTATGTGTTGCTAAACTGGTTGGCAGGGGGTCTTTTGCAACACACACAGACACACGCACACACACACACACACACACGGCAAATAGCAAACAGCAAACAAATCACTATGCATAAAACATTATTTATAGGCTGTGCCATTTTCCAGAACTCACCCAAAAGAATTTCTCGAGATGTTCAATATATTTACTAAAGGTATTTGTGTTGTTTTCCAAATATTTGTTCGTTTCGATTTTCGTAATAGCCAACACAAAAACACACACAAAATCACACACAAAATCACACACACACACACACACAGAGCTATTAAGCACACTAAATTCACTTTTCGATATTTTATGTGTTTTACTTTTAAATGATTTTCTAAATTAACAACTGCATTTTTATTTCTATTTGTTTTCGAAATTCTCTTAAAGCTGTTAGGTTTAATTTTCGCACCTGTCGATTTATATAATATTAGCGAATTTTGTCGAGCCAATTCAACCGTTTTCCAGCAGCGTCGCGACGTTAATGAAACCGCCAACAGCCGCCGTTGGCCACAACACAAAAAGCGGCCCAAAATCATCATCATTTTTTTTCTCCAGCCAATTCAAATTGAATTCAAAAAAGCTTTTCACACTGCGCAAACGCCATGTGGTGAAAAAGATATGTTTGTGTAAAAAGCTTTCACGGCGTTTAAAATGCCTTTTTTGAAATGGGCTCCATGAAAAATGTAACCGTTTTTTTTTTTGGGCGCCTTGCGCCAAATGTTGTGGAAACACTTTTGGCCGCAATTGTCAAATGGTCCGCAATCAATGAACGGATGCTCTGCGAAATTGAGTTACTGTGCGGGCAAATTACGGGTGTATAAGATGGGCGTTGATGGGTGTAAATGGGTGTAGATGATGGCAGCGGGTCATGAGAGTGAAGGTAAACAGAGCTACGTTCCCTAAAATGTATGTGATTACAAAATAAGCAATACTTTAGTAAGGATTTAAATATGTGGGACTAAGCTAAAGAACTTACAATATAATATAGTGGTTTTGTGCTAATGTATGTAAGTGCAGAAAAAAGAAACCTCCGCGCATACTTACATTTGGGTGTGCGACAGCTGGCTATAGGGTATCTGCGAGCTCTCACGACTTCGGCATACTTACTTGCTTATAATTGAAACCAGTAGGCCATGATATTTGTCTGCTTTTAAGGCTAGCAAAATACTATTTTAGTTATTTCTGAAAGAATTTTCAGACGCAGTGCAGCTACAAAAAAAGAAATAAACAGACATTTTCTAAGCTCGCTTACTGGTGTTGTATTTCTGTTTTATATTTGTATTTTGCCAAAAAAAAAAAAAAGAGGAAATAAATTTAAAAAATAATATAAAAGTCAAACAAAAATGTGGCCTCGAAGTCCGCGTCTCCGTTTAAATGAGCTGCACTTGAAGCGCGGCAATGATGATGCCAAGAAGAGTTCCCCACGAGCACCCTACAACAAATCGGTGCTCGGCTCTCAGCTGAAGAAGCGCCGCGCCCAGGGCGGCAACAACAAGCAGCGATTGCAGAAGAAGCAGCAGCAGAGGTAAGTCTAGCGATGCATTAATTCCCTCAGAGAACGATGACTTATATTCAAGAAGACACTTAGTTATTTATTTTGAATTACCATACAATTCTTGTTAAATGTGACTCCCTTTTAGCGTTGAGAACAAGGAAAATATGCAGCTAATCAGGCTGCCCGAGGCAGTGCCGCTCACGCCCTCCTCCTCGGGTGCATCGCTAACCACGAGTAGTAGTCTGTCCAGCGGGGCCGATTCCGGCTACAACAAATCGGAATCCAAGTTGCTGACGATGCCTGCATATTTAACACTCAAGCGCCAGCAGACGGCGGCAATTTTAAATTTCCGAGCACGCAAGTCCGTGTCCCAAATGGACTTCAAGGAGGCACGACGCACGGGCGGCTATCAGTTGGCTCGTTGTGATTCCAGAATTGGTCAACTGGGCATCCGTGATGCGACTGCAGTTCAGCTGTGCAGCCCACGATTTTTGTTGAATGGGGCAGGAGTGGTTGGAGATCAGCAGGATGTGGTTCGCATTGCCAGTTTGCGCATCTTCAACACAATCATGTTGCGCTCGTGGAGACGACGGCGCGAGGAAGTGCGTCATCTCAGCGAACAGGTCGACGATTTCAAGCGCAATGTAATTACAAATTATTTAAAAGTATACATTATTTATAAATAATTATTTATAAATAATAATTCCTTTTTAGTTTGGAAACATTTCTAAAATTTAAAAAAAAAAACTGCTTTGAATTCTGAAATTCAGAAATCTAAGCACCGTTTTTTTTAAAACACATCCATAAATTTTAGAAATTTATTTTTTAATAATATTTGGGGGATTTCTTCTACTATATAAATAATAAATATTCATTCCCTCACAGTTTGTCAAGAATCGCAATCAGTTGCATGTTTACAACACTCTCTTTGCCGTGGAGAAGCGTCGCAATGATGCCCTCAATGATCAGCTAAAGCAATGCTACATGGACACTGCCCAAACCAAGTTGTCCAACAATGAACTCGGTATCCTCTTGGTCCAAGCCAACAAGGAGAAGCTCAAATTAGTTGAGGACGTTGCCAGCAAGCAGCAGGAAATTGATAATCTGCAGGAGTTACTGCAAACCACCAAGAAGGATCTATTTCAGACGCACACCTCGAAACGAGAGCAGCTCGAGCAGCTGACGAGGATTCAGCGTGAATTCCAACTGGCCAAGTTTGACATTGAGGAGCTGACTGGCCAGCTGCTGGCACTGCGTGTGGAGCTCAACCAGAAGCAAGAATCCGTGAATGAGATGGGGGAGAATATAGAAAACCTGGCCGGGCAGTTAAAGTTGTCCAGCACTCAACTCGTGGAGCACAAGTGCGAAACGGAGCAGCAGCTTAGGTGAGATTTTAACTCAATCCTACAATCCGCAATTCTCAATCCTAAATCTACCTTAAATGAAAAGCGACCAAACTTGGAAGTTAAATTTAAAATTAGAAAATTTTTCAATTTATTTATTTTCTATTTCTTAAAACCGTGATTCTTTATTAAGTTACTTTATAAGCACTATTTGCCGCCACCAGCAAACTGATGCAACACTCTGCCGAGCTTGAGATGGACATCAAGAAGAAGGAAGAGGAGTTGGTCACATTGCAGAACTGTCTCGCTGCCACTGTGGGTCATCGCATCCGGCAGTGTTTGGCCCATCGCCAGGCCTATCAGCATGCCACCTACAATCTGATGCACTTCGTCGCCTACTGCATGTTGCCAGGCACTCCGCCACCTCCGCCCTCCTTGCCCCTTGCCAGCATACCGAGTGCTGCTGTCAAGCGGCTGAGGGGGTTCTTCCATGGAGGTGCCAATAATGGAGCCAAGGAGTCCAAGGAGTCATCTGAAACCAAAAGCGTTGCCTTTTCAAATTGTTAGTTTTCTGTTTGTTTTATGATTCCATGTTGAATGTTTTTTTTATGTTGTGTTCAAATTTCAGCAATGCTTACTAATTTTAATTCAAATAAAAATATTCAACACGAAGGAATGCAAAATGAGATATTTTTATGGAAAGAATATAGATTCGCCTTAGAGAATCGAGTGAGAATCGCGTGTCCAACTTAAAAATCTAGTTAAATGTAGTTTTATTCTACAGGTTTTGAATGTAGTATTTATGTAGATACGAAGCCTTGGCCGAAAATTCGAGATTTTAGAAAATCGGATTACTTTTCGAAAAGTTATGGCTCAGAGAAGTTTAGAACAGTATCTGGTTTCTAGAACATCCCTAGAAACGCCTTTTCTAACATGAATTTCGAGCCAGAATCCATTTTCATTCCCTAAAAGTGCTTTTTACAGCTCATAGTTTTTACACAAATTTCTAGTGACAAAGTTATTGCTATTATTATCCAAGAATAGATTTTGCATTTAAGTGGAGCAAACTTATGATATTTATTTACTGCTAAAGCGATTAATTTATTCGTATTTCAAGAATTATGCTAAAAACACACATTTTACATTTTACATTTTACATACAAGACACACTGGGTCTAAGTAAGACTAACAACTGAATAGTAGTAAGTAATTAAGGTATTACGTAGATATGGATAGGTTTGATATTTGCAGATCTTCTGAATTGAGGCGCAACATTTGCTGATCCTCCGAATTGATGCGAACCAGCTGCTCACTGTCAAAACTGAGCAGATTGCTGATCGTCGGACCATTCTCATTATTGTTGTTGTTATTATTATTGTTGTGGTTGTTGTTGCTGTTGTCGTTGTTGTTGTTGTTGTTGAGGGGAACATTGCTGTCGTACTGCTGATGCATTGGTGTAAGTTGTTGCTGCAACTGTTGCTGTTGCTGCTGTTGGTGTTGCTGCAACGTATGCTGATTTTGCTGCAAAATTCAGTTGCTTTAATTAATAATTAATATTTAATTATTAAAAGCATTAATCAATAAAAAATATCTGTGAATCTGACATTTGAGTAACAATGCTAAATTTTAGCTTTACAAATTTAGGAGCATGCGCTTTTTTTTAGCAATTAAATAGTCTACAGTCATCAAAGGTAATCAAAAGTTTATCCCAGATCGAAAGAACTAACAGAAAGCTACACATTCTTCATCCGTCAGTTTTCACAACTATCGATTTTTTGTAGCTTTGTTGCACTTACCAAATGATTGGTAGTCAGATTCCATTGTAGGCTGCTGCTGGCAGCGCCTGCGCCAGTTGTCAGCAGATTGTGCATCGTAAATGGATTGTTGAGATTGCTTAGATTGTTGTTGCCGGCTGTTGCTGCTGCTGTCGACGAGGACACAACACCAGCAGCAGCAGCTGCAGCCACAGCAGCAACTGAGAATTTACTGCTGTCCCAATGAGCAGCAGCGTTGCCATTGGATATAAATGGATTCGGATTGGGATTTGGATTATATTGCAGCTGATGTTGTTGCTGCTGCTGTTGTTGTGGCAACTGTTGTTGCTGCTGCTGCTGTTGCTGCTGTTGTTGATGCTGTGTCAGCAACTGTTGCGTAAAGGGATTGTAATTGTTGCCCAACTCCAAATTGCCAGCGCCGCCAGCAACATATTGCTGCTGCTGCTGCTGTTGTTGCTGGTGATGATTGGGCGACATCAGTTGCTGTTGCTGCTGCAACTGTTGCTGCTGCTGCTGCTGTTGCTGCCCATTGGTGGGCGTTGCTGCTGCTGTCATGTTGTAGGGCGAGGGTGTGCTGTTCTGATTATAATTGCTCGACGGCGACAACGGTTGCGGCGATGGCGTCAACTCCGGTTGAGTACGATAAAATGCAAATGGCTGCGGTGAGGTATCTGAAAGATTGTGTGTATAAATCGTGTAAGTCTTTACTTTATAATACACTCAGAAAATAAATCGAACTGAAATTCAGAAATTCATCCTGGGAACTATAATTTATGAGTGTACAAAATATTAAACTCACCTCTCGGTTCGGTTTTGATGGGCGGTATATTCTGTGCGTTCCAACAGTTCATGTTGTTTTGTCCTAAAAGGCAGTGCAGAAATATGTTAGCAAAGTAATAAAGGCAAGCAAAACAAGCAACGTAAAATAAAACTATAAAAGCAACATTAGGAAACTTACAGAAAGTAAAGAAAAAAAAAAAATATTTTAAAAAAATAATATAAAAAGTGAAAAAAAACCTAATAAATGACGTGTTAAAGACTTTTTGAGTTAAAAAAAAAGCTTGAATAACGCATGCAAAAACTTTAAATGCTTTAAAACTTACTCGTTTTACATTTGTCGCTATAAAAACTTGAGGATTTAAATTTTTCAATATATTTTTGTTTTTTTTTTATTAAACATATAAAAACTTTGGTATTTCAGTTTTTTAATATTTGTATATATTTTTTTTATTAATCTACAGGTTTTTTTATAAAATAGTTTTGATTTTTATATTTATTTAGTTGGGTTTTTGTATAAAAATATCAAATTGATTTCGTGTTTTTTTTTTCTTTTTTTTTTTGGTATTCCCAATTTAGCAAAGCGACAAGTTTTTTATTTTTATAATTTTCAACAACAATAGGGCTAAAAATGTGTGTATTATTCTACTAATATAAATATTTCTTGTATGTTTTTGCATCGTTTTTTATTTCTTTTTTAAATAGTGAATTTTTCTGTTAATATTTTCTAATAGTCTATGCGATTAATACGTTATAGAAACTGCCAAGTCTTTGGTATACGAAACATACAGTATATAGTATATATATAGGTAGGATCAGTTGATTTAACTATTGAGTATATATATATATATATTGACTAGTTGATTGATGTCTTCTGCAAAACTTCATTAGATCCAACAACATTAAATTTAAAGATAGATCGAAAAAATTGACCAGGACAACAGAGAACACAGTAAACCAACACCAGATCCCAAAAAACCAATGCAAGTGTAAAAATGCACATAGAGAAAAAACTTACTACCATCCTGATGATCATTCTGATGCTGCTGTTGTTGTTGTTTCTGTTGTTGCTGGAGCAACAAGTGCATTGGATCACCGCCAGTCTTTTGACGTTTACGCCTCAAATGTGCTGGATCTACAATAAAAACATTTACAGTGTATTCGCAATAAATGGGACAATCTTTTCTTTAAGAGTCTTAGCTTGGTTTTTTTCTTTCAAAACCCCTTTTAAATCTATTAAATACAAAATCGGTTGCCTTCAGACAAGGCACAAACAAATTGAACAGCGATTTTTGCTCAGCTGTTTTACAAAACAAGTTTCGTTTGGATAGTCTCCTCAACTACCGCTTACAAAGTTCACATACCAATTTTAGAGTATGTTGAGAGGGGGTTTTTTTTTTCTAAAAACAAATTACAATTACAAATTACAAATTTGGAGCGCAAACGTTTGGCGCTCGCTGCCAAGTGTAAAATTGTGAAAGGCTCGCCTTTCGTACAAATTGTTTTTAGTCGTTGCGCTAAAGATAAAAACAACAATTATTTATGCGCCCCACAAACGGGGGCGCCCAACAGCAAACCGCTCCAGTGTCGTTGCTGCTGCTGCTGCTCGCTGCAATTGCTGTCATTTTGAAATTCAAATATATAAACAATTATTTATGGGTTAAGCGCCCAACAGCAAAGGCAGACTGAACCGCTCCTGTGTTGCAACTGCTGCTGCTCGCTTCAATTGCTGCCATTTTGAGCTGCCACCAAGCGCTTGGCCACCTGTTCGGGTGTTAAGATCTCGCCCGCATCCACGGAGGCATAGTAAGCGGATGTCTCATCAAACTCACTGGCCGTCGCCTGGGGCGGCACACTCGTATACAAAGCAAAGTGTTCCACTTCGGTTAAATCCAAATTGGGATCCATTTTCACATCGAAATGTGCGTCAATTGAGCTGACCAAATTGTGGAGACTCTGACGATCGGCAATGGCAACCAATTCCATGCCACCCTCGCTGATTGGTATCTCGGCCAATTGCAGCGCGGATGCAGTGCGTCTGTCCAGCTGTCCACCCACTGTTATGGTGCTTGCATTCGAGTATGCCCCATTTGTGGGCTGTTGCAAGCTGCTCGCACTGTCACCCTTGAGTGGTATGTGCACCACATTTGCATTCAAATACGTGGGTCTCTTGCCAGACACGCTGCTCACGCTGCGACCACACGGCTTACTCGTCTTGTTGAACTTGCGTGTGGCACTTGCCGCATTTGCCGCATTGGCTTTCTCTGTTTTACGCATATTTAGATTCGATTCCATGCTGGTCTCGCGACTTGCTAAGGTACTATTATTTTTAGAGCAATTCTCGCTGCTGTCCAACGACAATTCGGGTTTGCTTTTGCGGCGCGAGAAGAGTTTGGCGAAAAAACCGGGTTTCTTTTGACGCGGCAACGTATTAAAATTGGGATTCTTTGCGGGCTTTGATTTGGACTTGGTTTTCAGCTCCGTCTCCGGGGGATGTGGCAGGCGTTTTGTGGGCGCTGCTGCATCCGAGTTTCTTGGATGCAGAACGGGCGGGGCCGTTGGCAAATTGCTGCAATTTGCATCAATGGAACGATTCTCGGCATTGCTATCCTGTTTGCGCAAACGTTTCGGCGGCAAAGGTGGCAACTTCTCCTCCTCCTGCTGGAGGACAGCCTGCTGCTGGAGGACAGCCTGCTGCTGGAGGACAGCCTGCTGCTTGAGCTCCTGTTCCCGCTGCGAGTTCACCTCGACGGCATCGTAGTGCTGTGCATCCTCCGGGGCACAGTGCGACATGGGCGGCGTTGGTGGCATCCGGTCATCATCCATGGGTATGTGTATGGGATTCTTGAATGCAATCTGCAGACTTGTGTAGGTGGCTGCATCATCGAAGCTATCCTCCACCTGCAACGGTGGATGCGCTTGTGGCTGCTGGCGATCCATGCTCTGCAGCTCGTTGTGCAACGTATTGTTGTACGTATCGCGTTGCATCACAAAATCCGTATAGATCTCATCCAGCTCGGCCACCTGTTCGAGCAGGTCGTTCAACGTTTTATCCTCCTCATCTGCCACTTGAGGCGCCACCTGTGCTGCCACTTGAGTTGCCTCGCTTGGTGCATCGCTGTCCTCGGCTTCGAGTTCAGCGGGAGCAGCATCAGAACTGGTTTCGTATGGCAACTGCTGTTGCAACTCATTGGACTTTATCCACTCGTTAATCTTGTCATTGGTTGTCGTCGTCGTTGTTGCAACCAGTTGCTGTTCCAGCTGTTGTTGCTCCAGTTGAAGCTGTTCCATTTCGCGTACCTTTTGATCGATTATCGAATCGATTTCGAGTTCGGTGCGCAAACGATCCGCTTCAGCATCGGCGGCCTCCATATCCTGTGGCGCCTGATCTGTGACATCCACTGTTGCCTCATTCATTGTTGCCTCATTCATTGTTGCCTCATCCATTGTTGCCTCATTATCCATTGTGGCTACCTCATCCCTTGTGGCTACCTCATCGATCAGTATCGGCTCTGGTTCCTCCAAATTGGGTGTATTTAAATCAATTACCTCAATTGTAGGTGGTTCGCGTTTCGCGGTATCAATCGATAGTATTTGCTGAAAGATGTCTTCATCCGGCTTCCGCTTGAGATGCCGATGAAGATTCCAGAACGTATGCCTACCTGAATCCAATGGCACATATTCAAACGGCAGAGCCTCGCTGGTTACACCATCCGACGGTCGTCGCAGCTGTATGAAAACCTAATTGAAAATTGCAATTAGTTAAAGTGTCGACTTTAAAGCTAGACTCGGGCAAAGAAAATCTAAACTGAATTTTAGTAATTCGCCAAGCGATCTTTTTTTGCGAATTTAAAAACTGACCTTGGCGGGCTCGGTTATCTCGAGGGTGTGATAGCGCGGCGTCTTAAACGTAATGGCAGTCTGCTTGTGCACATCCGTGTGCTGAAAATCACCGAGTGCCTCCCAGGCCGTCTGTCCGTTCTTCTCCTCGAAGAAGCGCACCGTGATATCCTCTTTGGCCACCTTCTCGCACAGCAATATGATCTGAGTGTTGCCCAGCACGCTGGCCGAGCAACTGCACAGCCGACAAATCACCAAATCGGACATGGCCTTCTTATCGAAGATCGGCTCAGAGACAACGGGTGGCAATGGGGATGTGAAGCGTCCCTTTTGCTCGCTCTCCATGAATACTTGAAAGCACAAACGCACCGAATTCAAATCGATGCTCGACGGCTGAAAGCGATGCGAGAATCCAGCTAAATACATAGAAGAGATATGCGAATATTAGTCAGAAATACTAGCTGGTGTTAAATGAAATACACACTCTTGAATGGATCCACGCGAATCTCTTCTCGCGCCTTTAGCGCCGCCTCAATGTCCTTCTTCTTGACACATTGGATGCCCAGATTACTGAACACCGCTCGCATTGTCTCGCTGCTAATCTCCAGCGTGCAGACGCCCTTCTTGCAGCCCTCCTTGCCAACCAGATTGTGCGGATGTGGACTGTTGATAAAATATTAAAGACCAATATGAGAAATTATGTGGTATATTATTATTCAGTCTATGCTTGTGGAAAGTGGGTAAAAAGTATGCAAAGTTAAGCTTGGTATACAAATTCCCATATAGACAAATCGATTATCTATAGTAATCAGGGTAAATTCTGATGAATCAATGCTAAGCTTTTCCCCATTTTCAAATAGGCTGATTTAATCAAAGGAACTTAATTGGTTTGCTAGTCAAGTTTTCTGGTGTTTCCTGACTTCTGATTTTTATTAACAAAACAATGCAATAATGAAAACTGACAAGTTATCGTCATCACAACTATTTTACTACTTTTTAGCTGTATATATATTTAGCAGCTGGTCGAGCATTCTTTCTCAACTCTATACCGATTCACTTACCGATATGGCGTATCCTTGGTGACGCAGGAGACGACGACAACGGCGCGTCCCTTGTAGCCGACTATCTCGATGGTTGGATAGGTTTTGTTCTCGGGCGTTGAATTGACGC